>RCTD01000017.1:185000-1415120 GCA_014898415.1 Stromatinia cepivora | reverse complement strand
TCGATATTATCCTCTGCAGTCTTCGCAGCATCAAACTTCTCCTGCCCACCTACAAGAATTTTATACTGCTCTTCCCCAAAGAAGACATATTGTAAAGTGTAGAAATCCACCGGCATATCCTTCGCGAATGTTGGCTCAGAGCCCACAGACCGGTCTCTTTCCTTGAGTAATTTGTGTTTAGCATGCTTCTCAGTCTCCGAAGTTTCCGGCATGTTTTTCAAGAATTGATCGAAACCTGTTGTTGTGACGATGCTGTTAACAACAAAATGACCAATGTAATAATATTTGTTTACATCTTGTGAATATCGCAGAAGGGTAGGGTAGGTAATTCCTTGAGTTGCTCGGGGCGTTTCCACCGAAGCTTGGGAGACAAAGTGAACAATCTGGCCATAAGTCTGCATAGAGTCCGGTAGAGGGAAGACGTATGGTTGTGTATCCAAATGTATGGTGAACAATTTGGTCCATTCAACTGAGTTTGGAATGTGCCATGGTGGAATATTGTTGAGTGTGCTATTAATTGGTCCAAAGAAATTATTGAGAAATGACTCATGGAATCCTTGTGTAGTAGGCGGAATCTGAACGGAGGTATTAGTGATAGGAATTCTGATGTTGAGAATTTTGGTTCTGGAATCCTGCGATAGTTGGAAGAAGGCCAGTGGCGAGAGCCGGAATCGCATCTACTGGCGAAGTTGGATTGGATGGCGGGGGTGAATAGGCAGCGGCTGCTTTAGGAAGATGACTACGACTTCCATCGTACGTTGAAGAAATCTAGATATACATTCAATAGAAGTTCATAATATAAATATTATAGCCTCACCTTTTCCGAAACATCAGTCGAACGGTGATTCCCCCTCATTCCAGTGTTCAGCGTAGCCGAAGGTCGAGGTGACAGGTTAGTGCGATATAGACTACTAAAGTTCGATGGACGTCCTTCCATTTCATACTTTTTTTCCATAGCCGACACCCCCTATGACTCCACCACGTTCTTTTGCCGAGTTCCAGAGCCGTTCAATGTTTTTCTCCGCAATTTTCTCTCCCTTTAACCTTGCGTTTGAAATCTCCTTTTCATCTTTCTCCCGGATGTTTAAATTTTGTTGCTGCAGGATCGCCTGATTGCGCTCTAGATGTAAAATCTGTATCATTAGATTATCATTCTCATGCTCGAGAGTGTTGGCTCGCTGGACCTGCTCTTTTAGTTGGATTGCATAAATTAAGCCCATGTTGAGCGTAGCTCGAGTATAGCTTTCTTTGCAGCCGTCGGTTTTGTGCTCATTTTCTAAGCTGGTCCATGCTTGATTGCATAAATTTTTAAGATCAGAGTTGTTGATTTCCTGGCTAGCTTCACCTACTATTCCTTCTGAATGTGTCTTGCTATGATGAACATTTTTGCTGGTTGGTATCTGAGTGTTACCTTCACGAAAGGATAGCCTTGGCGATGATGAAATTTCAACATCAGCTACGTCTGAATGTATCTTGCTATGCGGAACATTTTCGCTGATTGATACCTGCGAAGTATTCTCAGGGGAGGATAGCTGTACCGATGATAAATCTGAAGAATCAGTATTCCAATAGAAAACGTCATTTCGTGAAGACTCGACGATGGAAACGTTTGTTGGAGTTCTGTTAATCTCTTTTGGCATGGAATGAGGATGGTGTATAGCATTTTGATCGGATTGGCGTTTATGTTTTTTGTGATGTACTTGAGTACTGATTGAACCACCGGTCTTTGGTGACACTCTACTTCCTGAGGCTTCATCTTCATTAATTGGAACAATTGTAAGATACCCAGCGTCTAAAGCTTCATTGAGCTTGAAGTATCCCGCCGGCGGCCATAAAGAAAAAGATTCGTGCAGAAAATGAGGATACTTTTCGCTAGACTCCCATCTGTAAAAGTTTACCTGGTCGTCATTTGAGATTGGACTGTGCCAAGCTGCTCGAGGTATAAGAGGACGTCCGAGTGATGATTCTAAAACCATAAGCTCTCTAATATTAGAATGAGAATCCTTTAAACTCACCTATAAAATCGTATACTCGATATCTCGAATACTTATGAATCTCAACCTTACTCCACGTATGTGTTCGGCGAAATGCTGTAATTTTAACAAATCCTTCATCAATTGCCTTATTATATTCATCGATATCCTCAAATGTCCATTTCAGGACAATCTTTTGCGGTAGTGGACAGACTTCATTTATATCCTCTGTTTCACTAGGAAACCCCTCATATTCCGAACTCGGAAACTTCCACTCAAATCTGAGACTTGTCTCTCGAGGTGATCCAACTCTGAAGTAGTCTTCCCTTGCAGCTACTGCACTCTAGATTAGTATTCGAAGCGATAAAAATATGTTATCAGTTCCTGTACTTGCCGATGAGTCCCAGAAGTTTTGACTGAAGAGCTCTCGCGCGCTTATGTCTCTCAGGTGAGGGCCCTGTAATTACTATTTTGTCCATCTTCAAGTCTGTTACAAGATTCTTTGCAGTCAAAGTTTAAACACAGTATGTAAAATGATTGAGCGTAATATATTAGCACTTCGCAAATAGCCGAATTAATTTGATAGGAACTACATCCTACCCACTTAACGCAACTTCCAGACTAATACAACACGATATCATGTGAAGAAAATAGCTAAATCTAGAATCTACCTTCGAGACCAGATGCTCTTTGCTTAATTGTTAATAGGAATAAATATAATCATTTGAGTATCCTCAAGAATCATAAAGTGGTGGGACTTTTCCGTACCCCGCTTCTTGTTGCAGCCATCCGGCCTCGCGAAAAAGATACCAAATCAGGATAAAGATACTCACTGTACTAAAAAAGTGAAATACCAAGTGGAATCTGCTAGTTCAAATCCTTATCAAAGTTGTTTTTAGTTTATAACTAGGCTTTTTAAACCTTTTTTGTTGATCTAATTTAATGATATCATAATTATAAGGGACCTTACCTAAGATTGCCCCTTCTAGGACTTCAATTTAGCTATTTCAATTTGTAATTTAACTCAACTCCTTAGGCAATCATTATATCTGGAATAAGATGCCTCTGTACGGTGGATTGCTGCAGAATATGGGACATTAAGAAGGCTGCATCGGCCAATAGATTATGCTGATCCTGCACAAAACAGCTGTCGGCTATTAATCAGAATTCATGCATGCGAGTCTGAAGGGCTTGCATGGCTGGCTTGCAACGGTTGGACGCCACAGATCAATCGCAATGACTACCTCTGGTTAATTCTCAAGGTTCGAGACAGGATAAACTACAAGTCATTTACTTTGGTTCATTTTGCTCACTGATATCTTGAACCAAAGATTGTGGAGGTATATCAAGATGTATGTCATAAGACATGTATTTCACAATAGACCATAGACACCTCTACACTTTCTTCCAAACCAAACGTACCTGGTCGGCGTCACGCATTCTTAGGAGTAACTCCATGTCACAGTCCTGAGTGACAGCCAAAGCTCGCTCCCTTGCCTCTTCAGGGCTTTCACCATCATTCTGAACAATACTCACCCTATGATCTCGTAAAAGAATTGCAAGAACTGCAAAACTCGACTTGAGAGAACTTTTGTCCAGGACAATTTTGTGGACCATCGGACCAGGGAAAGAATATGCTATTAGCAGGAGTAATAACCTTCTCTGCATTTAGTTGACTGGTTTGAGAGGTTTGGTTTGCCGGAGATGTAACCCAACGTTAAGGATTCCAAAGAAGAGGATCTTGCCAGTATTTTGGATGCATTTGAATTGCAAGCACACTAGAAGTTACTCCTGTCTGTGGAGGTATGATGATTGTCTTCCTCTCTACTTGAATCATCTGCGGTTTATCATTGCTCCACTTGGGTAATGCCATGATAGGGGGTAACTGTCGAAGAGTCTCGAGCTATGCGATGCGTCAGAACGAATAGGATTAAAATACACGGAAGATTCAGAATCCTGACTTACTAACACAGCTCTACATCTATTGAGCTTTTCGAACACCTTCTCGTATTCCAGAATGTCATTTTTAGGATCCTTGATGACTTCTTTCAATTCTTCCGCAACCCAATCTTGGACTTTAGGATGAGCAGCAAGAAGAATCATGCTGAAGGCTAACGTATTAGCAGTAGTATCGTGCCCAGCGAAGTTAATAACGAAGATGTTCCCAAAGATTTCGTCAATTGTAAGACCTTTGGGTGGGGATTGTGCTGTCCGTAGGGATGAATTACTTTGACCTTTTTGATTGACTCCTAAAGCTCTCACAAAAGATGTCATCAAAGTCCCATTTCCAACTTTTCCTTCTTTGAGCGAGGATGCCCCCTCATCCAACATATTTTCCATGTACAACTTAAAATCCGCTGCAGCCCGACCAACTCTCTGCCAGGATTTCGGCATAAATGGCAGTTTCAGATATCGGAATGGAATAATCATGATCAGTATTACATTATCCAAAACAGTTTGCAACGCATCACGATAGCTACCGGCTTCATCATCACCAGCCTGGATAGAGCTGCGAAATTCATATGATTCTCGAAAACCAGTCGCAGCGAGAACATTCAAAGATAGAGTGCGTGTATCTTTGGCAGTAGATATTTCTTGAGCGTTCGAGCTTCGAGTCCATATCTCCAGCATTTTTCTTGCTTGTTTGAGTGACTCCTGCCAAACGAACTTCATGATATTTTCGTTGAAAGGTGTCGCCAGGACCTTTCTGTGCCGTGGCCAATCAGTCCAGCTTGCTGTAGAGATACATGGACCATAAACCTCAAGGAGAGCTACATTGGTTCAGTGCTTGTTGATTTTAAAAGCTGCTAATGACTTACTGTACGTCTTTGACGGACGAAGAAAATCTCCACGCCAAGTAGATATCTCATGTATAGCATCAGGATCCGCAACATGAATGTAGATATCGCAAGGAGTGACAAGTGCATATTTTGGACCATATTTCAAATGGGATGTTGCTTTGTCGTGAAGGTGCCAGCCTCGCCGCGAATAATGACTAAATGTACCAAAATTGATAGGTAATCGTTCGAGAACACGCCAGAGATATGGCTCTAAGATCAACCAAATCATATTCATTGGATCCACGGGAAGTCGAATGAGAGGGATTCCCATTTTTGAGGCACGAAGATGGTTGATCTCCATCGTGATATTGCTCCATAGCAAATATCCCAGACCTAACCCGCTGATTATTTGTGCAACCATGTCGATTTCTTTTCGGGATGTATGTACCACCTAGGATAGTAGAATTCGATATCAAATGTCGAAATAAAACGAAGCTCAAATTCGCTGTACTGTTTTGGGGTGGAGAACAAGAATGATTTTTGGTTGCAACTAATTAATGACCAACTGTTGGTCCTAAAATTTGTTTGATTACATTGAAAAAACTACCTAATGTGCAAACCGAGCGTCGCATATTGATTGTAGCAATATCGAACTTATGGCCAATGAGCTTTTATGGCGGACTCCCAAAAGAAGGTTTCGTTTCTCTTTGGCCCAATCCAAAAAAGCAGATTCTATTGTATACTGGTAATGTACTTGCTCCACAAGCAGCTATTATAGTTTGCTTTATTTCAAGAGCTGTTTGGAATTATTCTCAAATATATCGAGGAAGGTACCCGCTGGGATTCATTCTCTGGAAGTGATGTCATTGCTTCGAATGTAAAGACGAAAGTCGCCTCTCTTCACTGCTGGTGCAGAGATATCCTCATTACATCTCAAACAAGAGCATTCTTTGGCGACTACTCCCTCAAGCTAGAGCCTCGGATGACCCAACTTTTTGACGAATGGGACATAAATTCCTGGATGATCACGTATCAATTCCCTGATTTTATGGCCAAAGCAGCGACGGCACCGCGTGATAAACTCATCGGGGCGCTGGCTCACTATCTCGATGCTCCACGTGAGAGGCGAGGCGGTGGCGTCCCGTTCGTAAATGAGCTAGAGGATGAAGAGCGTAACGCGGGACTTTGTTCAGAAAACTGTGCTACGATCCTGATGATTATTTTATGGGGGGTAAGTTGTTGAAATTTTTCGGTTTATAGAAGACAGCTAATGTACTCTGTCATGCAGCGTGAACAGCAACGTACAAATGAACACCTTTTGGATGATGGCCCATATATTAGTTCGACCGGACCTCCTTGTCAGACTTTGAGACGAGATTGCACCTGTCATGGAGAAGATCGAGCCCCTCGAAAACACAAGTCAAGATATCATGGTGAATTTGATAAAGAACGATTTGGCCGTAGCCTGCCTGCTTCTAAATTCTGCTATTATCGAAGTACTTCGGGTAACATCCACTGGCTCGGCAGTCCGCAAAGTAGTAAAGCCTGTCAACGTTGGTGGAAAAGACCTTCCGGTGGGCGTTAGAGTACTTCTACCGCAGTGGCCCTTTCTTCTTTCTACTCAAGGCTTCGGGGCCGACACACGCGATATAGACTTACTTCGGTTCTTCGGGAACAAAAATCTGAGCCGCCATGAGTATTACCGTCCTTCTGGCGGCGGCATAACTATGTGCAGCGGCAAAGTGCTTGGAAAAAGAGAAATTACAGCATTTGTTGCACTGGCAATTTGGAGATATGATATAGAAGTACTGCAAAAGGGCGAGGAAGTGATGGGGGTTAAAGGAAGAACCTTTCCAAGACTTGATGAAGGAAAACCAAGTATAGGAATCGTAAAGTAAGTTGAAGGTGACGATATGATTGTCAAAGTGTCTGCGCGTAAGGGATGATCAAATAATTGGCTACTTAGTAGATTTTAGTATTAGAATGAACGAATTAATATTGATAGAGTGATGTTTTTGGCGCGTAATATCATCTAAGTTTGACTATGAAGAGATTAGTCACACGAAAGACACGTTTCCTACCTCAAGTAACTTCATTTTCTAGGCCTGGCTGGTATCAATCGCGAAGGAGTCAAAGTGACTTTGTCTAGGGTTAATATCAGTATACATATATTAGTGTTTGCATATCGTGCGAAAAACAGGGAGGCATCAGAATCCAATCACTCGAAACGGAATGTATCATTTCTGACAAAGTTAGTAGGGACGATGTTGTCTTAGATTTGAACAGTACACTGTTTTCAAGATCCTATCAACCATGCTCGAACATTTCTCCTGTAGCTTTAAGTTTCCAACGGCAATTTATATAACCATACCGGGATTCGGTTGAGAGTTTTACACGAGACAGTTTCACCGATTCCTAGATTGTGTTTTTTACAGTAACGTAATTGGTAAGACTTACATCCAGACCATCGACCTCATATCTTCGAAACCACCTCCAACTGACAGCAAACTTATTGGCAGTTATTGCATAGCACAATTTAAACCTCTATCATTCCAGGTTTTTCAAAAACAATATGATGATGCATTCAGCTTGATGCTGGCCATCGTTTACCATTTTGAAACTTCGCATCAAGAATGTCTCTTCCATGAATAAATGATGCGGGTTCATTGTAGATCTCTGTCTGTGTCGTGCTGAGAAGCAAAGCCACAATGCAAATTAATCCGGTTGTTTTGATTACAGCTTATTTTTGGTTTTTGATGTATGAAGAAGGATTGGCCATTCATCAACTAAAACATTAAAATATGGAATCATTATGCGACCTTTAAAAAACTAGATTATATTAAAAAAATATTCAAATCTTTAAACATTGTTACTTTGTTACCCCATCCATCCCATCAAAACACCCATCACCACATCCTCCCCACTACCCTCCAACCCTCTATACTCTCCCAGCCTCAGCCCAATCGACAAGCAGTCAGTGGACAATATCCATGATTACAACTATAACTACATAATCCCAAATAACTATCATCTTCTCCTGGTAACGGATACCCTGTTTGATTTGTAATCGGGGGTGGAGGAATTTGAGAGCCATACGAGAGACATGTACATGGACCTGGAGGACAATAGCCGTAATTGCAGCAGAATTGACAGAGACCGATGTAATTTCCTGGACCAGAGCCTGAGGTGCAGACTGTAGAGGGAGAAGGAGAGGAAGGGAAGGTACTGGAAGTGGAAGTGGAAGTGGAAGTGGAAGTGGAAGTGGTGGAGGTGATTGGAGATGCTGGTGATGTAGTTGAAGATGTAGTTGAAGATGTAGTTGAAGATGTAGTTGAAGATGTAGTTGAAGATGTAGTTGAAGATGTAGTTGAAGATGTAGTTGAAGATGTAGTTGAAGATGTAGTTGAAGATGTAGTTGAAGATGTAGTTGGTAACGTTGTGGCTGTTGTTGAAGAAGTAGAAGTGGAAGTAGAAGTTGATAGAGTACTAGTCGATGTTGTTGTACCAGGTGGTGGTGGTCCAGCATTACTAGTCCCATTCAAAGATCCCACATATGCATTGAAGTTATATTTCTCACAAGTATCTGCAATATTCAAACCACCATAACCATTCAAGATTGGTTTACCATTTCTTGTAACCTGGAAATATTGATTTCCTACACCCATCGTAAAATTCGTGGTAACAATACCTGCGGGTACATTGACGGATACTGGTGTATTTTTCCCACTGGTCACGATTAAAGTTGCTGGACTTGTAAGGAGTGTGGTGACAAATATGTCATCGGCGAGCATTTCACGACCATTTGGAGGTCCAAGGGTATCATTCGTGCAGGTGATTCCTTTAGGTGTTGGTCGATACCAATATACGAGTTGATCTTGTGCGACAGTCGGTGCACTTGCGCCAGCTTTATATGCAGCGATATATGGTTTCGAAATGATACGCCAGCCATCGTGAGGAAAACCATCAGCCCATTGAGATGAACCGTCATCTTTGTGATTTGGTTCTGCAGGAGATATGTAGTGAGATTCTCCAAAATCTGTGATATTCATGAGCTTATTTCCCTAAGATGATTCATTCATGCTTACCATTCCAAGATATAATTTCGATAAGTGCGGGTTGCAAAGTCAACATTTGATTCCATCGATCAGTAATGAGTTCTTCGCAGATGAAAACCCAATTCTTAGAGTTGAAATGTGTGGAGAACCATGGTGAAACAGCTACAGAAGAGTTAACAGCATTTCTTGCTCTTGAATGATAGCTACTTACGAGCCATATAAGGCTTTCCAGCAAGATATAAAAAGAATTTATCATCCCATACAGTTGTCATAGGACCTGGTATAATACTATTTCCACCATCTGTAGGCCATGCTAACCAAGAGAATGCACCATCAAATGATGTTGGTTGATAAGTTGCCTCAATCGGATCTTGCATCATAGGAATGGCGAAGATTGAATGATTTGTTCCAGCTTTGACTGGTGCCCAGTTGAAACTGTCACCCACAAAGGTACTGACAACAGCTCCTCCATTGTATTGCATCTGTCCTGGATGAGATGCATATTTATTCATATAATCTGTAATGTTGTTGGTGTTTCCATTATTCCAATACGCAAAGTCGAATGATATAAAGACATGAAATCCCATCTCGCTGGCTGCTTGATATGCAAGTGCAAGTTGAGTAGGAGTATAGCTATCGATGCTTGCACAGTTTAAAGCGAAAGCATCGATACCAATCTCCTGTGCATATGCCATATCCATTTTCCAGTCTGTAATGGTATAGTTCTCAACAATTCCGACCTATTCAGAACATGTTAATATGAGCCTTAAATGACGATTGAAAGGTGCTTACCATGAAATGAGCAAAGACATATCTAGGAGTTGTTGCTCGGTTTACCGTTGGTGCGGAAATGGAGAACCAAGGTAAGAATAATATTGCCGTGAAGGCACTGATAAAAGTAGAATAGAGCATCATTTTGATGATACAATGAAATATAGACAAAGAGAACATTGAACGACTCTAGGAACTGTAGAGATAAATGTATAAATATTCATGTTTAGAGTCATATTGCGCCGAGGTAACGAGCCTCTGTTGAAATTACAAATGATGGTTTCTTTTAACTTATGACCCATAGTTACTGGCATTCATTGCGGATGATCACATAGTGAAGCAGTGAATAATCTAAATATGTTTCATAACTTAATAAGACTTTGCGGGGAAAGAAACTACCCCAGGTTTCACACCCCACAATCGATCTAATCAGGTAAATGTGAAAGGGAACATGATGTATATCCCCCTACTGAGAACAAACCGTGGTGCGCAACAGAGGGAAGGATTATTGAGACATTGAATTTATATCTTTAATCTCATCGTCGGAGCTCGCCAAGAGCAACAATGTTATGATCACCATGATCAAAGAACTGGCTATATGGTAGCTCCTTTCTCATCCTCGCTCCGGGCCGCCCCTAACAATCTTTCTCAGATTTGAAACATAAAAGTTGTACTCCATATTGATAATCGAACATTTAGCGGACAAAAGAGTTTACCAGCAAAGCACAGCATGTGCTATGTCGACGGTTAAGTTTGTGTATCAAGCAGCAGTTGTAATGTTCCACAAGATCGGAATTTTAAAGAAATGACATTCGATGGATCTTACTACGATCTATCACTTTGAGTGACGTTTAGGAGAAATATGTGTAAGGAGTGGCTTAGACTCGACTATGGCTGTAAAACTCAACCTCTTACCGAATATTCCATACTTGACAAGACACAGGAAAGAAAGTACAAAAGTACAACAGGAGGAACAAAGATGTTTTGTACCAAGGTACTTTCTCAATGATTGACCATCTGCTCGGGCCGAATACCATCGGCTGGTTATTTGTTATCATTTTGACACTCCTCATGACCATCAAATCTGAGCACTCGCTCATAGATCTTTATAGTACCGTAGCAGTAGAATTTAGAGCTAATAACTGTGAATGAAGAAGTCCATGGCTTGTCCCCCAGCTTCCTAGAAGCGAAATCGCGTTAAGCAGGAACATAGATTTTTGATAACGTTGAAGTCACAGTTGCCCCGATCTTTGCGCAAAACAACAAATGCGAGAAAGATCCCTTTCCATTCTTGCTGAGTCGAAGACAGAAGAGACATGGTCCATAAGAAGGAGGAGACCTGGTTGATTCCAAAAGAGGGGAACTAGATACTTCTTCCAGATTATGGAATCTCTGGCAACTTTCAATATGTAACACCAAAAGAAAATATGGTATTGATTTGGCTGAGTGTAATTGTCAACAAAGAACAGACAACAAACAACAGCATTAGATTATCATTCTGTGCATTGCTGTAGAAGATCATGCTGCATGTTTGGTGTGAAGAACTCCTAAGTGCAGAACCCTGAACATTTGTAACAAGCATGTTTTTATTCTGCCAAAGCGGTGAAATACCCCTCCTGTCTTCAACCCTCAAAATTCAAACCCTCAAAGTCCAATAACTTACATCAAGCATCCTCCTCTCCTCCAAATCCCATAAAATCATTCAAAATGGCACCTCCATCTCAACTTTCCATAGCTACCTCTTCCGTCGCCCGTTTGGTCAAGGAAGAAGCATCATACCACAAAGAGTTGATTTCTCAACAGGCACGACTCAAGAAATTGGAGGAAGCTACCGAGGAAGATGAGAATAGAGAGTATTCTTTGAAGCAAGAGGTTAGTATCTTACCTTTGTTTTGTTCTTATAATACTATGGAGAACTAGAAAACTGACCACATAAAGCGCGCCGCAATCGAAGAAACCAAAGCAGTATTCCCACCTCTTAGAGAACGACTCGCAGATGCCATACTCAAGTTGGAGGATTTAGTGCAAAAAGGAGGCGAAGAGGCAGAAGAGAATAGGGCTAATGAAGTTATCGCTGAGGCAAAGAAAGCTATTGCTACTGGAAATTGAGGGTTGGGTTGAGGACGACGAAATCATGATTCACGATGGATATACCCGATTTTGCGATGATTTGCGAAGATTTACGAATGATGGTGAGGATGTAGGTTATGAAATGCACCGTTCATAGAGCAAGATGAATACTAGGTCATAGAGGGTATCATTCTGATTTGGTATGGTACATTCAGTTGTACATTTGGTGGAAAGACTAGTGGCGAAGATGCCTACGTGGTATCCATCTTATCACCAATTTCTCCCTCATCCACTGCTCCCTCCTCTGGTTCATTAATCGTGACTTGTGGAGTTCCTTCTTGTGTTCCATCTTGTGTTGAATTCATTCCATCCGCCATAGGTGTATCAACTGTAAGATCCATGTCCACTTGTCTACTATTTGCATCTTCCATTGCAAAATCTTCTCCCTCTTCCTCTCTACGTCTACGACTTCTAGCCCGTTCTGATCTTGTTGGAGATGCTATTCGACTTTTTGATCTCCCTCTCGAACCAGACCTTGATCCTGGCTTTGAACCTGGCCTTGAACCTGACCTTGAGCCAGTTCTTGACATCGAACCAGAAGGCAAAGGTCTAGGTTTGAGTGTGCCTCTTTCCGGGCTTCCTTGCCTTGGTGTTGCATCCCCGCTTGCGCTATTGCGTCTAGGAGTTTGCCCATCTCCAACTTCACCATCTTCCTCACCTCCATCCATTCCTTCTCGTCTTTCTACCTCTTCTTTCTCATCCCTAATTAATCTTCTCAATTGCATTCCTTCCTCGACAATTCTACCAAATTGTTCTCTCCTCTCTTTCCATGTTTCGCCATATGTTCTGCTCTCTCTCTCTAGATCTTTGCATTCATCTTCCAGTTTCCTCAAATTAATTTCTTGATCCTTTCGTGGTCGCAACAACATATTATTCGTAATCTTCTCGGCCAACTCATCGAACTTCTTCCTTTGCTCTAATGTCTTCTTCGCTTCGTCCAATTGAATCCTCAACTGCGCAGTACTATCCCTCACCGCTTGTGCCGTCTCCAAGATATGTTCCTTATCAGCCTTATACCGCTCGCGTTCGCGTTCATTACTGTTACGAAGAAATTGAATGCGAGCCAAACTGCTGTCGAATGCTGCGAAATCGAGAAGTACATCTTCGCGCAACTGACGACGTTCATCGAGAAACTTTTGACGGTCGGATTCTCCTGTCTCTTCAGTGGTATCTAATGGTGGTGTAGGAAGTTTGCTTGGTGTAATGACAAGAGACCCAGGGGAGAGCAGGCGCTTGGTGATACGCTTGAAGGGTTTTTCTTCGACATTGAGAAGACGAGATTTGTGAAGTTCATCTTCCTCTCTTTGATCTAATAGTTGATATGAAGCCATTTCAAGAGTATGAATTGATCAATTATTTCTCTTTTAGTCGCGCAAGTTGATGCGGAACATTTAAAAGCTAAGAATAGTTCTAGACACTTGAAATTGATTTACCACGGCCGCAACACCGCTAGTGCAGCACTATATATCTAGTCCGGGGTTCCAGATTAGTGAATTCACTTATCGAGCGCTTCATAATCTATAAATTCCCCCAACATGAATTTCTTCTTTGTTCATGGTACGGTATATTATTCACGAAATTTCAACTTTCTACAACAACTTTAATTTATTTTCTCTTCCAATAGACTATTTAAGATTCTTGCTCCATCTTTTTACAATTGTAAACTTCTATCATTCGGCAATAATTCCTCTTCGCATCACAAAAAGCGCAATCTGTCACCCGCCTTTAATTCAGTTGGAGACCCCGAATAACCCATCGGAAATATTATACATCCATACTTTTATTACAAACTGAAAACATGGGAGAAATCGGGGCCTCATCCCTTCTCAAGATTGCCAAAGCAGCCTGTATAAAAGCTGCTCCAGGTAGGCTTGTCTATTTCTTTCAACATCATTCCGTCGCTAATATAGTTTAGGTCTTACTGACATCGGAGACGTTCATTACGAGCTAATCCGTCCGATACTCAAGACAGCAGTTATAAATCCCGAACAACTTCACATAATTGAACTTAATTCTCCACAAATAAAGGGCGAAGATGCAGAACTCTGGAAAGC
This sequence comes from Stromatinia cepivora, assembly GCA_014898415.1. Lineage (NCBI taxonomy): Eukaryota > Fungi > Ascomycota > Leotiomycetes > Helotiales > Sclerotiniaceae > Stromatinia > Stromatinia cepivora. Next base: position 1,401,357 of record RCTD01000017.1, on the reverse strand, counting down.
TTTCATCGCTCGAGATATTCCTAATTGGCGAACAAAGAATTATGTACCAAGGGATCCTACAAAGTGGTACGAAGTGTACCAAAAATATAAAACTGAGCATGAAGTGGAAATAGCACGCGACCGGGAAAACCTCAAGAATTCGATGAATGCATTGCAGCAGCGCAAACAAGATCATGTCAGCAAATTCGTCGATATCCGAGCTCTACCCAAGATCCCAAGAGACTATGGAATGCGACCAAACAATGGAGGTGTTCCTTTGACTAAGGGAAGGGGGCTTCAAGGCGCTGCGCCTAGTTCCTTGAGTTGGGGTGCAGGTAGTAGAACGAAGATGAAGGATGGTACAAGCGTTTTGACGAGGGCACGTCGAGAAGCCAAGGAAATGAGTCAAAGAAGCAAGCTTAATACGCCAACTAGCATGTTATCGGGACGGCTTGGACAAGTGAAAAGAGCACCTGCTGGGATGGCTCAAGGATATAAAATTGCCAATCAACCTGCTTTAAAGGTCTTGGCAAGACATAGGTCCTCGGGCAGAAGTTCGGGTAGCGTTAGTGGATCATCTCTTGAGGATCGTGAACAGAGATTACGAGATGCAATGACTGGTAAAAAGAGAGACCACAATGCCCCCAAGGAGACATTAGTTGGATCTCCTCCCCCTAGATCACCCACCTCACCAAATTATCAAAATTTTGGCGATGATGCGGATGATCTTTTTGATGAGGAGGAGGAATTAAAATCAGCTTTGAAAGCAAGTCGACCACCACCTCGCAAGGTCATCAAACCAGTTGCACCATCGACTCGTGTCTCTTCTTCTCCTCCACCATACAACGAAGCGTCAAAGCCATCCGACGTTATCTCATCTATGGTCCAAAAATCCAACAGCTCTTTCTCACCAGCATCGTCTCGCATTACTTCAGCACCATCATCTCGATCAGCTACACCCAAACCCATGATACCCGCTCGCAAAAGACCCACCAACGTCGATATCTTCAACCGTGGACCTAAGAAACCTAGAAGATAATCAACGAACATTTTTTGACATTGTTTAACATTTTTTGGTATATTGACCATCTCATTTTTTATGGATTTGGATTGGGGTTTCGGACTCAGAATAGGGACATTTGTTATAAGCGAGGCGTTTTGGAGGAGCAAACTATGGCATAGTCAAGCATAGATATTATTAGACACCGAAAGGGCCATTGGAGCATTGATTTTTCGCGGGTTAGTGATTGACTAGAAATGAGCGGGTTCTATGCATATTATAGAATTGCAGTAGGTAGCATTGTAAATGAGAATTATTCGCACACTAATCCTTCTTTCATCACAAGTGACCAATGTTCCAAGAGTGAACTGAACATATTGCAGTCAAAACCTCATGCTATCATGCTATGTGTTTATAAAAGTTTATTATTGAGAATGAATGTGCGGTCTATTGAAAAATCTAAGCCCATATCAGACAACCAAATCGAATAAATGCATGCACGCAAAAACGCCCTATGTAAAATATTCGAATTTTTGCATCGTCCATCAATGAAATGCCCAATCATCTGCCGTCATTCTAACCCCATCATATCGCATCGCATCATGTCGTAAGAAAGAAAAAAAAGCTTAACCCATGAAAACTTGCAGGTGATATCGAATGCTGAAAAAATTCGTAAAGGCATGGATGAAGGTGCGGGGTATTCGGATAGGTAGGCAGTAATGCAATCGAAGTTGTAAAGACGAGAGCTTTAAAAAGAGCCTCCGCGAAGTGCTAGCACTAAATGCAATGTAGCTCCGGGTTCGAGTTCGTAATCCTTTACTAGCTTGTCGTCTGCCCTGTTGTGGTTTCAGTGTTAGTTTTTTGTTGAAAGGAATGGCGGGGTAGGAGGATCGAACGTACATTTGTTTACCACCGTATATCAAACGTTGTTGGACGGGTGGAATGCCTTCTTTCTCTTCGACCTTTTCCTTTACTCTTTCGATCTAAGGTGGATATATTAGTAGGTTGTAAAAGGAGAAGATGTGGTTGTCGCAATGTAAAACGTACCTTGTTGTCAGATTCAACATCAAGCTCGATTTCCTTGCCAGTTAGAGTTCGGACCCTGGATATTTGTCAGTACAAGAGCTTCGCAGATATGGAGAAAAGGCATTAAGATGGATGGCACATACTTGATAAGCATTATGGCAGTTGTAAAGATCGATTAATTTTCCGTGGGAGGTCCTCGATCGGGATTCTTTTCAGGATTTGAGAAGGGAAATTTGGTTCTGTAGTATTGATCAAAACTCTCGAGGCCTGTGGCAGTTCTATCAAAACGTTCTCCTTCAAATAATCCTCTTGAACTCAGCGAAAATGTAGAAGAGCGTCGGGGAGTACTTGGAGGTGGTCTAGGTGGTGCTAAAGAGGGGGGGGTTATGACAATTGATGGTATGATAGGTGGTCGAACTGGTGGCTCAACTTCTTGTTCAACTTCTGGTGCTGGTTCAGTTGGTGGGGCTTCAGTGGAGACTTTGAACATCTTTTAATAATCCCATGTCGATTGGAATAAAGTTATTCCGAACTCCGAAGTTTAACCAAGTAGAAAAAATAAAACCGTACTAAGACCCCTGTCATTAATTCTGTAGTCAAAGCTCCTATCATTCACATTTTGTCATCCATATTTCTGTATCAATTACACAAATTCATATCACTGATACTCAAAAAGACAACAGAAAACTATATTTGTGTTATTTATTCTCTCAGTGTATGGCTCTATTGCTTGTTGAGCTCTTTTGTAGATTATCAAAATACTGTATCTCTATCATTACAGTGGATTAATCTCTTCCAGAGGTGGTCATGATTGAGAATGCAGCAATTCTAGTAGAAGTTGCCTCAAATTCTTTCTGAATCTCATAACATCAACCTTCCAATGCTTTTCGAAGCCTTCATGGATAATTAATAAAGAGATTCAAACTATTACTATGTTTGTCAAAGGAGATCCCCATCGTTGATTCGTTCTCTTTGTTGTTGTATTGCTTCCATCTCATGTATAACAAAGATTTTTCCTTATTTCCCCCAGCAAGTTAAGTCATAAGCAAACATTAATTTATCACTCCTTTTCATTACTCCATTTTTAAGATTTCCGAAAATGACATCTGTAGAATTGGGAAATGCGACAAGTACAATTTTCAATGTTGATAAGGGAAAATATGGGCCGACCCGTGTTTTCACCCATCCAGATGATTCTACCTCCACAGCCAGTGGGTGGTCACCCACAGGCCATCTTCCTAAAGGTGCCAATTTGAAAACAATCGAGGAGGAAAAGCGTATCGAAGATTTCCAACGCCTCATGTTATTCAATTTCACAGTACGGGAGCTCGTTGATTTAGATGTAATTAGTGGTAGAGTTCTCGGAGGGTCTCTCGTGATTCCCATTCATCCTATATTTTCGAGAAATGTATGGGAGCAGTATGGTCAGAGGCCACTTCATTGGCCCCAGCAGACCCCCGAAGTGATAAAAGGCGGATGGTGCTTCCTGACCAACTCTAATGTATACAATGCCATGATGCCCGTTTTGACATTAGCAAGTGCATTTCTTTCCAGAATGCATGCTGTACCATTTGTATATACCTTACCTATTTTCTTTTGATTCTATGCATTCATGACAAAGCTAATTTATTGACCTTTTCACTTCAGTTAGATGCCCTGCTCTTAGGACCTCGAAATCCTATGGATCAACTTTCCTCGAGTCTTCCCCTACCGATAGGCCTTTGCACATTCTGGCGCAGAACCCAAGCAACGAGCAGCGCCAATAATTTCGCAGAGTGTGAGAAGGCGTTTAGTAGAGCTATGAAAAAATTACACAAAAAGATAAAATGGGGCTTTGCTTTAGGTCATCATTTGCCATGGGATGATGCCCCTGGGCAAGGTTGTTTAGGTGTTACTCACGAAGGAAAAGATAGTTATGACAGAGATGTTATCTGGATTATTATAGACCAGAAGCTCTGTGATATACTATTGAGAACCGACTTGACCTCTGGGAAAAAGCTGGTGCCCAATATCTCCTAGCAATTGTCATGTGTCATGAGTTAACACATGCTCTCTGGTATGCTATTCAGGATCATAACCTTAACCGATACTATGAACCATTCTTTGAGGACTCACCTCAATGCGAACTAGGATATGAAATGGAGAATAGTGTGATTTATACAAAATCATATAAATGTTGGAAATACCTTGCTAATTAAGATTAGGTTTTTGGTGGTCTCATCGAGCCAGTTTTTAGTGCACCTGCAGCTCCGTTTGCATATGCGATGGGTTCCACGTATCCAAGTTATGGCAATATGGGACAGCGAGTCCCTAACACACTTATTATGAACAAAGCTAGGTCGTACAATGATCAAATATTTTGTTATTTTATATCGATTCAGACTTTTGAAGATATAAGAGAGCAAACTTTTTGGGATACTGCTATCCGACAAGTAAGTATTGTTAACCCTTATCTACTCTTGCTACAAGAAATGTTTAACACTTTACTAATATTTATCAACTACAAGTATGGCTTTTCTGTTATTCATGCTCGATCAATAAAGCATGGATGGAAAAAACGATTTTGCACCTGACTGGAATGACGTTGATGAACATGGTGTTCCCGATTTCCAGGAAAGCCCTATTAAAAGAACTAGTAACCTTAAAGGTGTTACACTCGAAAAGTACAGTGAATTAACGGAAGCGGCAACGTTATACCACGCAAAGCAACTTCCAGCTGTAAGAAAAGCATCCTTCAAAGTGCTAGAAGCGATAATTGGGAGCGCAGCGAATGAAGAACAATTCTATGATTTCACTCAATCTCAAGAAGACATACTCTGGGGAGTACGGGAAGCCTTCGTTTCACTGCGTGAAGCAAGAGACACAAACGATGAGTTAGAGCACGAAAGATTAGCTTTAGAACTCATCGAAATGCTCGACCAGGCAATATTAAACCACAAAGAATCCTTCCTACTCCTTGAAAAATCCGAAACACTCAGGGGAGGTGAGAAATTTCGAGATCGCCGCGCTACTCTTTTTCGCTGGAATGTTGGTACCCGCAGACTTCTCAATGATTTGTTTACCTTACTAGACGATGTACCAAACAGAGAAGGAGATGTAAAAGCTACTTTTTCTAAGCTCACATGTCTACTCTGCAAACTAGAATATGTACGCCTACAAATATTTCCCCCAACATCCACATGGAACTTCCTACTCGAAAATACCGCCGAAGGAGTCAAAGAATTAGAACAATGGCCCAATAATTTCTTCCAAGAAGAACTCACCGAGCTCCAATTCATGTCTACCCTATGGAGCGCCGCCGAAAAATTCGACTCAGCACAATGTCACAATTTGGCCGAAGGAAGACTCCAAGCCAATCGTGGCGCATCGACTTTATCTTTCTATTGTCGTTTTCTTTGTGTAAATCTTTTGACGATTAATACGCATATTTTCATGGGACAGAATTGGAAAGAGAGAAAAGAGAAGGTGGATGATATGTTGCCGTGGTTGGAAAAAATGCAGGATGGTTGTACGGAGTTTTGGATGGATTCGTTTGTTTTATGGGTAGATTGGTTTAGGAGGATTGGGGAGATGAATGAGGAGGAGGAGAGGTGGGAGGAGGAAGAGAAGATTAGGATGGAGAATATTTTGCTGGAGAGGAGGAAGAGGAGGACTAGGTATTAGGAGGTTGGGGGTTGGGGAGAATGTTGATGATTTTTCTGCTGCTTGACTTTTTTGGTGCGGTGGACTTGGAGAAATGCTGAATTCTTTTATAAAAAATATTAGGTATAGGTACATATAAATTTGCTACGGTGCGAATGTTATTGCACTTTTCTTTCTTCATTTCTTTTCGTAGAATTCATGTCTTATTATGTGCCTTCTTGCTTTGCTACCATCCAAAGTCAACTACTGCCAAACAAAATACTAGTATCCCGATTTCCCCCCCCCCCCCCCCCCCCCAAAATATTCATCCCAAAATCTGTAAAACTAACTGAGGAATGTTTTTCACTTTCATGACCGTAGCTATGCCAATCTTCCTCACTTCTCCTCTCATTTGATACAATCAACACGCCTTATTAAGCTTTCTGACTTTGATGCAATAGCACCAATGCTAATGATTTTCGATATAATACTATGTCTATTAAGGGATTGAAATACAAAGTCTCATGTGATATCTCGAAGTCATGTCGATGTGAGAATGAGAATGAGGGTATCATATAATAAATTCTGTTCAACGGCTGATCGAATGAAATAAATAATATATACAAAACATCTCCCTTCTCCCTCCGATCTCCCCTCCTTCAAAAAAAAAAACCCTCATATCCCTCACCCCCTTCCAACAACCCCCTAACTGACAAACCTAACAACATTCGCCCCATAAACATTCGCATTGCTCGTATACCCAGCAACACTCTCCCCATCCATATCAATCATACTTTCCACTCCCAACGTATTCAATCCATATACAAATACCGTACTTCCGCTACATGATTCTATTGCGGATCCGCCTTCGTCGATGCCGAAAATTTGTGTTTGGCAGTTGCTGTTGTAGGTTGTGGTGGTGTGGTTCGAACATGCTGAGGAGTGGGGAGGTTAGCTTGGATATTGTTGGAGGGTGGAGGGGGAGATGGGGGTTGTGGGAGGGGAGGGGAGTAGGGGAGGGGAGTAGGGGAGGGGAGTAGGGGAGGGGAAGGGAAGGGATCGAGGGGAGAAGCTTACAAAGACTATAATTATCAAAGAAACTATAAAACCCAGCCCCGTACACTAATATATCTTTGGAATCTAAAATTCGTAATCCCCATGCATCGTAACAAGTAGCGCCTTTTCCAGCGCAGAAGGTGGCGAAATCGGGGTCGTTGCGGGCGGTGACTGGTGGGAATGGTGAGGTTGCTTGGGGAACGGGTTGGTAGTATCTTGATGGGGATGTTAGAGTGGTGATTTGAGTGGAATGGGGTAGATGTTCGAAGATAAGGATGATATTGATAGGGTGTAGAAAAAAGGACTTACGGAGTTTCCGTTTGAATGTATCCCATGAATACATTTTGGGTATTTGCGAATTGGTATTGATAGAGAGAATGATGCTCTACCGCCGTTCCAATCCTACATAATATCAGTAAGTAAGCCATCAGAAAGGATGGCAGAGATACATACAACCAAAAATTACCAGTAGTACTCTCAACCGACAATCCCCTTCCAGTATAAATACTAATCTGAGTGTCATCCACATCATCAATATCATGATCAGCGGTCCACAACCAAACATTCTCCATATACAATCCACTGGCAATATTAGTAATATGCATACTCATAAACGCCGCGATACAATTTGCATTTGGTTGAGTACCCGTCGTAGGACATTGAGCAACTTGTAAATTACTGCCATCGAAACCACCAATTCGTGTATGGACATCCCACATCCCGGATGGAGTCGTAGATGGGGAGGCGACATTCCATTCAATGAGGATTGCTCCAGATGTGGCGCCTTGCGTTGATACTATCATGTCGGACCATTCTACTACTCCTGTTTCGCCAGCCGTAGAGCCGATTCGGACGACGGGTTGGGGAGCGTTCATGTTGCTGAAGAAGGAACCAGAGCCCATTATTACGGGATAGGTTTCACCGACAACGCGGGCTCCAGCTGGGATAGTGATTGTGGTGGTTACTTTGTAGATGCCAGAATCAAAGTATACCACTTTACCTGCAGCTGTTGCAGAAGTGATGATTGCTTGAAGGGCTGCAGAGTCATCGGTTACTCCGTCACCCTTAGCTCCGGCTGTGCGAACACTAGAAAATTGAGTTGCGGCGAGAGCATTATATTGAGGTTTAGATCGAGCATAGTACCTTGTACCACTGAGCAAGGATGCAGGACGAGGAAAAGCAGAAGTTGAACCTTGGGTGGAAGTTGGACCTGTGGGACTGTAGGCATTACCTTGTACCCAAGCAGCGACGGTGATTGATCCAGTGCTTCCTGCTAAAGATACTCCATTTGGTCCTTCTACAGCAGTTGGGACATTGGTGAAAACGACGTTTTCGATGGCTAGACTTCCGGCAGTAAGAGGAAGTGATGTACTGCTTCGAGCAGTAAGGATACCAATAGGGGTATTAGAAAAAGTGCTATCAATGACTGTTACCGATCCAACTTGTTGTGCTGTAGAACCTCCATCGGACATGTCAAGGCCTGTACCACAATTGTTGATTGATAAGCCCATATACGTCCAACCCCAATCTAAAAGTTGTTAGTGTCATAATGAAAATACTAAGATGCGAAAATACTTACCCCAAAGTTGATATATAGCAGTCCCACAACTGGTCTTGTCAGTATGATGATATATCTGGAAATGGTATCCTTACTTATTAAATGTTAAGTTTCGCGAGGTAAATTGTTGTGACCCGACATTCATGCCATATTGACCCCCGTTAAAGATGAGATCAGTCAAAAACCCACCAGAACCTAGGGTATTTCGTCAGAAATTTTCATTGTAGAGATTAAACCAGAAACATACCATTCTCAATAAAGACTCCTTGGTGCAGATTACCACTCGCAGTATTGAGGTTAAAGACCATATTCTGAAGACTAGTTGCTTGAGCTGTAGGCCAATGAATACCTCGTGCCAAAGAAGTAGCTGCTATATTTCTAGTATCAATGATAAAATTCCGAACTTGACGATAGAACACATTTGTGGTGCCATAATCTGGTACAGATGATCCATAAGGGTCTGCGTCAATAAGTGCTAGACCTACAAATCCAGCTGTAGCTTTGATGGTTGGTAATGCATTCGGATTTCCAATTAATTGAGTCATGTAGTATGGAAGAATAGGAGATGAAATCAAGTATGTTCCGGCAGGGAAATACACCACAGCCGGTGAGTTAGTTGCAGATGCACACCCGATACCCGCAGCTCCCTCCACACACCGGGAACCATATGCGATTGCGGCATTAATCGCAGCTGTATCATCAGTGACACCATTTCCTTTGAAACTAATCAGTAAATGATCTCTTCAGGTAGTTCTAGCTTTTATACCTGTAGCTCCAAAATCCTTCACATTCCTGAATACCTGATATGCACCCCCTTGGGGATTATAAGGAGCGACTCCCTGATGGGCAATTGTTTCGTACCAATAAGCTTGACCAAAACATGAAGAAATAAGACCAAAAATGATCCAAAGTGTAGTGAGGAAGATCATGTTTATAAGATAGTATATACAGGAAAGGAGTGAAAGGTGTATATGGACTTTTGCTCAGGTCTAGCAGATGCAGCTTTTATATAGAAGAAATCCTCCTACTAAGTGGATTTCTCTTCATCTATTTAGGCACCAAAAGTGCATGATGCTAAAGATCTCATTCATCCGCGAAAAGTTAATTTGGAGCCTGTGATAACCAGCACAAGGTCGATTGGTATAGATAGCCATCGCAATTTCAATGTCTCTTGAGCAGCATGACAAGGGACTTAGCTACCGGAGATGAGTGGGGTATATCGTGGGGTTGAAAGACTGACTGATGGATGAAATTTGGGTAACTGAAGGCACATGTCTTCATATACATGGTACTTTAGTCCGGTAACGTTTCATCACTTGTGAACTTTGTGTCTTATGGTATCTTCAGACCTTATTGATGGTCTAGTCCCCTGCCTTGCAGAGCGAAAAAATGGAAATGATCAACAATGAGCAAGCGATGAAATTTGGAAAAGGAGTATCTATCTGGGGTATGAAATCTGAATGTAATCTTACAAGACCACCTGTACACGGTACTCAACCTCGATTTGAAGTTTGAATTCGCCATCCCGTGATAGTGGCACAAGGTCCGTACCATTTCAGCGCATGATCTGACAAAATGATTGGATCAACAAAGCCTGTTACAAAATCTACCTGGGTAGTCCCTATGTAAGGATGTCGGGCCCTGCGTTAGGAACATCATGAGATGAGATGATAGATTTTCCGATCGAATGAAGATTCAAATGGCCATGTTTCATTCGTTGGGTAAATAGCCTATTGAGAGGCTTGGGCCTTTTCGAACCGTCCGTCTAATTGTGTTCCTGCGTCCCCATCATCGTCTATTCACGGCTAATTCTGGTGTTACAATCACATCTGCCGAAAATGTTTAGCGAAAAGCCAACAGCATACTTTCGAAGGATTTTTGCTTTTTGAAATTCTCAAAGACCGCATTACGCGCAGCGCCACAGTAAAAAGCAACTTCGTCCGGGTAGAGGCCTTATCGTCGAAGAGGAGTTGCTGGAAAAGATGTAGCTCTTTCACAAACGGAACCTGTACAAGGTTTTTTTTTGCAAGACATGCTGATGATGATGATGATGGCTGTTTTTTTTTTCTTCGACATTCATCACGATTGTGCGGCTTAAGACTGCTAGATATCCATGTCTATGAGAGAGGGTTGCCTCGGGAGATTGTCTTTTTGGTGGTTATCACATGAAACGAGGTTGTGGATAAGGATTATATACGCTAATCTATATCTAGATGACATTTGGCACGGACCACATACACTCTAATGATTTCTGAATATTTCTCCGAAGAAACAGATCAATGGACATGACATGAATCTATGAGTCCCGTGATCCTGTCTTCCATAAACAATCAGATATATACCCTCAAGAACTCTCCTAATGCCATTATAGCCATAGCTTGACCATATGGCATACTTGTCCTATCAATATCAATGTAATGCTGTAAGGTATGGCCCATCGCTGTCCCGAAACTCACGTCTAGCAATTCTCCCTCATCACTAACTTTTCCTAATACAGCTTTTATGGCTTTGATTGCACAACTTCGATATTCTTCACCTACTATATAGCGCATTCTCAATGCTTTCAATATACCATATGCGAATCCAGCCGTGGCAGAACTTTCAACGTAGGATCCTGTGTCTGAAGATTGATCCAAAAGTGTGCGCCATAAACCATCATCTTCTTGATATTGAACCAATGCTTGACACTGTGCTTCCAAGGTGTCGATAAGATGGACACGAAATGGATCGTTCATCGGCAAATCAAGCAATTCCAACATTTCTGGAATGACAATTGTTAACCAAGAGTTACCTCTCGCCCATAATGCTTTTGCAAAATTATGACCTCCATCCGCGAAAGTCCATCCATGAAAGAATAACCCAGTTTTGGTGTCAAACAAATATTTGATATGGAGGAGAAATTGCCTTTTCGCTTCCTCCACATAATGTGGTCGGTTTAAGACTTTTCCGATTTTCGCCAACGGAAGGACCGTCATCATTAATGTATCATCCCATAATTCTTGAGCGTTGGTCGAGTTGTATGTCATATGTGACATTCCACCGTATTTTGTTCGTGGAAGCTCATACATTGCCCATTCTGCCCAGTTCTCCAACCATGGTAAGAACTTATTAGCCTTATCCTGCTCATATACGTATGCTAGCGTCAACACCGCAGCCATTGTATTGATATTTTTGGTAGTTCCCCCTTCATCGAAGCGATTTTGAAACCACTTTTCAATAATCTCCAGTGATTCTTGAGATCCATTGATGCAGTAGTTTTTCCAAAGACCATAAAGTCCAATTCCATGTGTCCATTCCCAACCTTGCCACCCTTTGGTATCTATCACTCTACCGTCTTCCAGTCGTAATAGAAATGTCCCAGATTCATCCTTGATATGGACCATCTGAAAAATTAGGGAGTCGATGGCTTTTCGAACATCTTTCGCGGCAACACTATATTCTTCTTGTGGCATTTTTCTGGATTGTATCGCTGTCTCTGACTTATTGGGAAATGTGCTTGTTAGATTTAACAGTGGTTGCTCAATCTGCACGATATATCTACTCTTGATACCCGGTACTATTTCTGCCGAACTTCCCTTGGCAAATCCCCGCGTCTAGGGATAGCTTCATCCTTGCTAGCCTTTCACGTGCTGCTTCATGCTGCTTTACACGACCGACTTCACTTCCGTTTGTTGCTTCGCCGGGAAAATAAATTCATTAACTGGATATTGGGCAAACACTATCCTGGTATTTGGCTTCGACGATATGTGTTATCATCAGCTCAATGGAGTTCAACATTTTACTCTTAAGCTTTCCACATACCCCGCATTGATGTGATTCTTCTGGCTCATAGTAACCTTTGCAGAATCATTCCATTTCTTTTCGTATGGGTACTGCGCTTTCATGATTTCTCAATTATCTGAAATCCAGAATGTTTGCTTTACTGTCGTCATGGAAATCGACAGACCCTCTCGACAGGGGGCTTAACGGGTTGGTTGGAATGGTAACGAATCAAACGTCGTTGCCTTCGGGAAAGTGCACTGTAGTTGACACGATCGCTTCCAAATCCTCACTGAGGGTCGAAAAAGAAATCTATGTGTACATTCAGAGCTTAAGTTCCACGTGAAGCAGCATTAGATTCCATACCCACAATCGCAAGCCCATTCATACATTATTGGGACCTCTTCATACAATATAATACCGCCCCCCCACCACCCGCCCTGAGACTTGTTCACAGTATCGATTGTATCCAAAGAGAAAACCATCATTCCAGATATCAACGGTTCTTTATATGATTGCAATGTCCCAGTCACTTCCAGCAGTTCAGCCAGCAGACGAGGTGACAAGTCCCAATATTAAACGCTTGGTAGATGAGCTTTACATGCAGCTCCAATCCCTCAAAAGTAGGTATCTATTGCAACCAACCCCTTTTGATTTTATGGTTTTATTCTAAAAGGCCACACGCTCAGTGAAAGCTATCAGCGAGTTCTATAATGAATATCGCGAGAATATGATAGGATGTTTGTGGGAGTTTCCATCAACCCCAAGAAATGAAAATGGATTGACGTATTTTCCGAACAATCAAACGCATGAAAAAACGATTAATTTGGATTCCGATCGATCAAAAATTGCCGTCTCTTACTGGATTTTCAGAATGCGAATTGAGGGAATTACGAATGATCTTGCAGCAAAAACTGGGGAACAAACGAGTAAGGGTGAAATGCCTTAACCCTTTTGAACACAGAGGCTACGAACTTGGGTTGGATTTTGAAAGTCCTCGTATGAATTTCAAGGTTCGTGATCGATTGGTAAATATGATAAGTAAGAGATTTACTTTCCTCGCTCCTCAAATTGTACAAAAACATACTATATATTATTTCAGTCGTTATTTCTCCATTCTAAACATAGCTATTAAGCATAATCATAGATAGGGCTTTGGGTAACCTGATATCAAATGGTTTCGATCCTCGATACCCGCCTAAGCAAAGTGGAGTGAGTTGGAGTTTCAGGAATCATTACTGTTTTCCACAAGCATTTTTCAGTAAATGGACGATTTCCGAGATTCTTCAATGCCATAGGGCATTGGATAATCAAGATCTGAGGGTCGAGTTGAAACCAGATTCTGAATGTAGATATAGATGCCTTCGAAGTTCAATAAAATTCAAGCTTTCATGTGCGACAGGTATTTCTGCACGGAGCAATCTTTGTCCACCGTTACTAATGCCTAATCTTAGACCTCTACAAGACAAGAAGTCTATCCGTAAATGACATACAGGTAGTTTCCATGCTGGGTCCCAAAACCATTGGATGGACGTGGCGTTGTACCAGCAGTTTCCCCAGCTCAAAACTGCCCAATCTCCGGTACGCTTTGAAAGGTACAGGCAAAGTCGAACTAAACAACTGGAAAGAAACAGAGTTGGAAGCACTTGACAAGTGAGTCGAGCAAGGATGGCTATATTTGGAGCCAATCAACAGTACTAGCAAAGGTGGGTAATTCACAACTTCTTTGAGGTCTTTGAATTTATCTAATGAGAAGATAGATTCCAAGATACGTGAAGCCGATATCGAAGAAGGGGAAATAGTTGAAACCATATCTATCTCGGAAGTGGCATCTCCAACCGAGGAATCTAGGCCGGTCAACATAGAGGCATCTAACAACAAAAAAGCTAATCCATACAAAAGTGCGATTGAGAAACTAGTACACGAACATGGTAATCGGGAATTTCTAGAACCACGAGATGAACCATGGCTACGACTTCTGTAAAAGCATGGAATATCAAAAGCAGATTATATAGACTGGTTGAAGGTAAGCTTACTCTCTTGTCTATCTTCATTTCATTAGTTTGAATCCTGCAATTTTGAAAGACCACCTACTTCAAAAGACAATGGCATTTCTTCTACCAGTTTATCCACGCAGTCCTCGGCAACCCTTGCATCTGCTTTATCTATCCCATCCGTTTCATCCAAAACGGCAAAACCCAGAGCTCAAGTGCCAAGCAGCAAGGAAGTGATGATTGCACCAGAGACTAACGTGTCCCCGACTGTGCTGCAAATCCGCGAGGAATTTGCCGATCGTCAAAGTAAGATATTCAATAGTTTCTACAGAGAAATACTAGATCGGTGCATCTTGGAGGCCAAGGAGTTACTTGAAGGGCAACATGCTCCTCAAACGGCTACCGTAAATACTAAACTGATTGAGGTCGGGCAGGAGAAGGTCGCCCTTGAAGATGAAACCTTGATACTCCAAGATCAGCTCGAAAGGAAATCAAATGAACGCAATAAATCAAAAGATGAGTTCGTGATCAAGAATACGGATACACAGAAATATATTGATTCCCTCTGTCTTGAGAGGACGACAGCTGAGAAGGAGAGGGAGAACGCTGAGGGGGAAAGTTTGGCTCTCCTTGAAAATGGGAAAACGTTGCAAAGAGAGCTTAACCAAAGCAAGGCTAGGCTAGACGAAATGGACCTGGCTAACTCGAGTTTGGTTCAGCAAATCGAAGAGTTGAGCAAGGAAAAGAGTGAAGCAGAAGCCAATTCAATGGAGTGGAAAGAAAAATTCGAGGCTAAAAAGTATGAGATGGATTCAAAATTTGGAGAGTGGAGTCAAGCATTTACGGAGATTAACACGCGGCGACTTGAGCTGAAAGAAGAAATGAAAATTTTGGGGGGCTACATTCCAAAATTACGCGCAATGAATGTGGCTGGGATAGCGAGTGCTCAAAAAACCGGAGAACGTATCGGTCGAGAAATGGTTCTACAAGACCTCAAATTTAGCCAAGGAGAGGAATTTGAAGCCATCAAGCGAGCTCACCTTGAACACATTCAATTGGTCCGGAATACCGAGTATTATCGAGGGTTAAAGGACGGACAGAGCACTCAAATAAATGAGAAAAGATCGAAGTCCGTGACAGCTAATCCAATCATGGATCAGAAGGAATCAGTTCCACCCGATCAAAATATAGACCAGAATATGCACAAGCAAATCGTTGTGGGGGTTTCAGGGTATAGACCCATTGCACCTAAACGTCTCGCACATTCTCTTATTCAGCCAGTTTCTATTCAGCCAGCTCTTATTCGATCAGCTCCTATTCAGTCAGTTCCTATTCAATCGCCTGTTCCATCGACCCCCGTCCCTGTATCTTTCAATCATTTCGATTTTCATTACGAGCTAGGGCAATTACCTCAATCTCCCGGCCCCGAGATAATTCCTTCTAAATTGTCCGTGTTCAATCATGCGTTCCTCCAAAAAGTCTTCGGTGCTAATGCTAGAACTTGAGCCAAGGAATCAAAATGATAATGATGTTTGCTGGCCTCGAATCTTGAAAATCCACAATGATACAGCTCCGGATTTTGATTTGAGGCAACGCCCGAGCATAGGGAAACACGGTGCTTTGCTACTCATTCGCGATCTTGACGACAAAGTATTTGCTGGAAATGAATATCCGACATTCCTCAACACGGTTCAAGGCCATGCCGTATGTATCGGACAATACAGAATTTTCAAACTGCTTGTAAATGATCGTTCCCTGAATTTCCTCGGACTTGAATTCAAAGATTATCTACTGAAAAATCAATTCAAACTCGAAAGAGGAAAAAAGTGGTCCAAGAAACAATTCGGTAATAGGCAAGCCATTAAAAGCATACACTCTCTGCTCACAGCGGTCGAGAAAGATTGCATTAAAACCAGTTGGACTGTTTTCGAATACGTGGGATTTGATCTCGAAAGTTACGAGGCGTTACTTACACAGTATAGCCAAATCGAACCTTTTTGTAATAGGAAAAAGGGTATTCCGTTGATAGATGTCGATGGAGGGTTTGAGCATACTTTTTTGAATGAACTCTTGACTAGCAGTAGCTTATCGAAAAAGAGAGTTCATGATGTTGAAGACTCGAGTGAAAGTGAAAGGAAGTGGTTGAAGATGTCTCATGATGATGGGACACTGAAATCTACATCGGTTCAAGAGCTAGATGATGATTCGACTATCGTCATGGATGTTTCCCCTAGGAGACTTCGATGAGCGTTGAATAGTGGTTGTTGTGGCTCATTCAATAACCACGGAATTCGAAGCACATTGCTAGGACAAGAATGAAGCTAGAGAAATGGTGGAAATTGTATACTTGTGTTAATTTTGCACGGATTTTTGAGGTCGTGAAGTGCGTTTGCTTTTCTTTGAGCTGCTTTAGTTCGGAATGATATGGCTGTTTGGGATGGAGTGATATGATTGCTTGGACAAAGATGTGTTTTAATGGGTCGGAGGGTTCATACATTGGAATAAGGTAGCTCAAGCGCCGGTGAAATATCACTACTTCTTTCGTTGTTCTTTCTTGCTTAATAAAGGGAAGGGGAACTAGTTATCAAATCTCGGGCTGATCTGGGTTGAAGATACTGTAAGTTTGGGAGTGTGACAGGGACCGCGGCTTAATAGGTATGATGTGTGTTTATGTGAATCGTCGAATCATATGGCTGTGTTAGATACCAAAATACTATCTGTAAATGTTTGATCCATTACTCGCATCATTTTAAAATATATGGATGGTGCATCAGTGATAAGAAACCACGCAAGATCAATAAGTACCTAGTACATTGCTGCTGCGTATCCCACAGAACTTCAGACCCTCAGAAGTTTTTACCGCCAAATATTTTCCGCAAATGCAGAACCGGATTTTGAACCTGTAAGGGATTCGGAATATCTCAGCCCGAGAGTTTTTCAATGCTATCTATCTACTTAGAGCCAGGGAACAACATGATGGATTCGGAACAATGTTTTGGTTTATTTCGAATAATGATTTTGTGTATGCGTGGTATGGGTTGGTTCACTTCACACTTTGGGCTGCAGTAGGGTATAGTGATCTAGTTTGCGAGATGAATGGGTAATAGAGATAGATATATTTATTCAGAAAAACTCTATAAACACCCAACAACCTGAAAATAGCATTAAAATCCACAAATCTTCTAAATCTACTCACCATATCAAAATGCCTCGCTTATTCCTTCATTCCCCCTCCGATTTCCACACCGCGCGACTATTACACACAGAGTTAGTATTTCATCTAATAAGCTCACCCTCATCCAATCTCTATCCATCGAAAAAAGAAAACCAAAAGGAAAACACCAAAAAGGAAAAAATAAACATACCAAATACAACAAGTAAGTTGTCTTCTCCCCAGCAAACTAACCCGCCACTGCTCAAAACATCCCTTACAAACATTCTGTCCACATTGCGCACGACACCACTCCGCATCTTCATCTTGGGCAATAGGCTCAAAACACAACGGACAATCTCCGAGAGGTTTACGAAGGAGCGGGCGTTGAATGGGACGGGGTTGGAATAGTGGTTGTACCGCAACGAGTTCAAGGATAGTGGGTCGTCGAAATATTGGTTGTACTACGATTAGTCTAGGGATGGCAGGTCGTCGAAATATTGGTTGTATTACGACTGGTCCAGGAATGGCAAGTCGTCGTAATCGGAGATTGCGGATATTTTGCACGCGCGCAGCAGCTTCTTGTTGTAAGACTTGGATTTGAAGATCTCGTTCTTGTCGTTGTTGTGCTGCGTTTTGTGCTTGGAGTCGTGCTTGGTGTAGTCTTCGGGCTTTTTCTCGTCTTTCTTCCTCTTCTCTTTCCTGCCTTTCTCGCTCCTGTCTTTCCCTTCTTGCCGTCTCTTCCCTTTCCCGCCGCTCTTCCTCTCGAATTCTTTCCTCATCTCGTATCCTGAATTCATCTTGCCTCCTTATCAACTCCCTCCTCTGCGCAAACCGTCCTTCTAACATCCTATTCCGATCCGCAAGCGGAACTGGATTTATCTCCAAAGGTAAGAAATCCTGCGCCGCAGCCAATGGCTCCAGTACCGCAACAGGAATTTGATTCCTTTCCCTCTGCACCATTCGTAGTGGAGCTTGCGCTCTCACTTGTTCCTCGATCACCCTTTGCACTCTCTCCACTTTCTCCCACCACTTTCTCCCCACCTCTTCATTCTGAGGATGACTTCCACCCCGTTTGTGTATGCAACATAGCACTTCCCCCAATAACTCCTCCATTCTCTCCTTGACCTCTCTTTCATTATAGTTTCGGCCGTAAATAGGTAGTGAGGAAAGTTTATTTAATAGTTTGGCTGCTACGATGCGTTTTTACTTTCCGATGGCTTTCAAGCATCTGGGATGGTTGGGGTTAGATTTGGAGATTCCAACGCAGTTGAAAGGGGTGTCTCCTTTGGGGTCGATGGAAAAGATTCCGCGGGCGTTCCATTGGGTTCGCATAGTGAAGGTCTTGTTGTATATGAAAGATGTTGGTTGTTTGGAGTGGAAAGGTGGTTTTTGTGTTATTTTTGGTATTATGGTTGATTTTGAGGTCTGTTATGGGTGATTAAAGGAGAGATGTAGATAAGTAAGTAGCATAAGAAGATTAGAAAAGAAAATTTGATTTCTTCAGATACGCAGGGAGTCATTTATGAAATCTCTTCTAAGTTTGAGAGGTTCAATATTCGGTGGAGCTAGAATGTAGGTAGAATATACGACTGCAATTCATGCGGATTCTGTACCGACTTCTTTGAAGTACTCTACGATTCCAATGCAGTAAATATTCCACATCATTACATGTTTCAAGGACATGTCTGCAAAAACATCTCGTACCATGGTTCTCCAAGTGTTAATTGGATTGAAGATTTCTTATTTCTCCTGTTTCTTTGTAAGGTGGTCTACATCGAGGTCCTTTTATCATGGATGAAACGAATCGTCCGAGTTGGCCCCTTGCAGGGTTGGGCACATGGTACGGGTGCTCAGCCCTGGCCCCTTGATATTCAAAAGAATGGGATGGGAGAGATATATTAATTTTATGTAAATGATAATTTTTACGATTGCTGAATCTCTGGCTCAGTGCAAAGTTATCTGCACCTGCCAGCACATTTGCGCTAAAGGAAGACCACTTAATATTTTTAGTGTGAACAACCATTAATTTCGATGCCGATCTTTCAAAGAATTAATTTCGTCGAGGCAATGATTTTTTCTTCCAAAAGGTAGGCTTGATGTTGTTCGTGGCAACAGAATTCTCCACTTGGAGCCCGCAACCCCTTTCGTAGTGATGCGCGAATATGAATTGAGTGCATAGGAAATGGTATAGGAGCATCAGTTCGGATTGAGATCGAATGGCAATAAAAGCATGACACCTTCCATGAGCAAGATTTCCTGGAAGCAAAATTCATGTTTCCTTGCATATCGTAAAGCTGGGTGAGAACTGGGAGAAAAGACTGCACCTACCCCCCAATGAAGTTTCTCGAGAAACTACCAAAACCCATGAATTCAGATATGCAACATGAATTTTGTCTCACTCCGCGCGACCAACAAGTAAAGTTCTCGTGAATGAGACGAATACTAGCTTGAGCCAGGAAGGCTTGGTGGCTCGATTCTGAAGATTGACTTAATCGGGCCATTCTTGGTGTCTGGCCATGACTTTACTTCTTCAAAGGCTTCTGTTCCTCCTTGCTGAAATAGACACCTACAGTACAACCATAGAACACCCACAGGCCAACGCTCGAGATCCGTTATACAAGAACTCTTGTAAGTTCCAAATCAATAATACATCTTTTATAAAAAGACTAACGAGTAAGACTCCTTACTTTAGTATCTTCTCGAGCCTTAAAGCAGGTATCAAAAGTCTCCCATACCGATGAAACTGTCAGTAACCTTCCACAACCTTCACAATGTCAACCACTCCACCACAACCTACCAAAACTGGTCTTCAAGACTTCAACGCCGCTTCATCTATCGTATCCGCATCTTCAGCCTACCAACTTTACTACGTCCGTTTCTATTCTCCCACCACTCACCCCAACAGCCCTTCATCATATGCACGTGAGTATAATCCTTCCATTAACTCGCATTCCTTCGTCTAAAACCGCCAAATTTATCTTTGATATTTTGTGCTCTTTTAACTTCCTCAGCCTATGCAGCTTTGGTTCCTCATTACTTCCAAAAGCCTTCCTTTGTGGGAAATGACTGACCTCCAAGCTCCTAGTCGGTTATCGCCCAAAATGGGGTACTGGTCCGATCGAAGCCTCCACCACGATTTACATCGGATGCACACTTGGCACTGCTGGTAAAACTGCTGGAAAACCATATAGACAAACAAGCATGGCGATAGAAAAGAGAGAGAGGAAGGTAGAACGAGCTGATGTATATTGGTTGGGGAAAATCAATGATGTAGATAGATTGGTGAAGGTTATGGGGAATGCGAGTTGGATTAATGGTCCGAAGGGAATTGAGAAGTCGCAGAAGGTATGGTGTGAGAGAGTTGCTTTCCGGATTAATTGGGATAAAACAGGTTAGCTGGGCACACGACATTAATAAATATTACTCATACTTCAATTATTACTAATATAAAATGGTCAATAAGTTACACAAGTGAAGCCTAATACATACTCCAAACGCCGCCACTATGTAACACCAAAACGGTCAAACAGAAGCTTAATTCCCTTGTCATTTTTCTTCCCTTATTGTTGTCGCATTCGGAAAGAATATTTTTTTATATTTTCTTTTCTTTTCTTCTCTTTTCTCTATCTTTTATAGTCCAACCCCCTTATCTTTTATTAGGGGTTAAGCTTCTACCAAGTGTTCCAAGGTTCGGAATTCCAAGCGTCATGAATGTAGTTAGGATAGATAGCGCGCATACTTGAACTAAACCAAACAACTTTTTCCTTCACACGCACAACCTCTGTCGATCAGATACTGCACTTCGCCTCGTTCTACACAACACAAATGAATTGTATCGCGAAAAAAGAACTTATTACCCTTATCTATCTTCTCGCAGGTTGAAGAATTATTGGATCATTCTACAATTGGCCAGGCCCGCCGCTCCTTACCTTAACCTTACCTCATATCGGCCATCAGCCGGTCAAAACATTGGTAACCATACGTTTTCTTCACAATGTCTGCACCACTCCTACCTTGTGCGACAGAGTCTACGAGCTCAACTACTCGGAACACAACACCTCAAAGACCGGAACCTACTGCTATACAGCCACCACAAGATAATGTCAATGATTCCAATGCGACTTCAATGCCAAACATCGGGAAAGAGAGGAACAACAAGAAGAAAAGAAATAATCATCGAGGTGGAAAGAAAAAGAGACCTAGAAGACAATCTTTTGCTGCATCAACCGAGGATGGGAATGGTATGCCTGAAACACCGATGGCACAACGAGTTGTTCCGCAAAGTGCTGCCAGGTCAAGTTTTTATAGAGGAAGAAATTTAAGTACGACTAGTATCGAGAGTGAGGAACTTTTGGATCACAGGTTAGTTTTTTGATGGCATACAATGTATCTCATCCGCTAATATACTTTTGCGACAGAGAACATCAAAGTATGCGACCTCGAAGATCTTCGACAATGGGACAAAATGCTTTCGGTCAGATGTATGATAGTCCTTCTTTCGGTCGACCTTCATATAGTAATCCATTCAAATCATCGGATACTGTCACCCGAAAGCCTGCGACCGGAAAATCGAAGAATGATACCGACGACGAAGCTCTAATAGAAGAAACCGATGAGAGAACTCCACTTATATCTAGCTCTTCGAAATCTAAAAGTTCTAATACTCTCGCTCAACAAGGGAAACGTAGTCGCCGAAGCTCGAGCAGGTCATCAGGTCATAGCAAAAGGAGAACAATTTTCGAAAAGACTACTTCTGGATTGGCTAGGCAGAATGATGAATATAATGTTAATTATCCACCCTCGGTTCCAGGGTCTCCAGTGCTCGGGGCTACGAATCAGGATATGAGCTTTGGAGATGTGATGGTTCGCGATCACTCTCCAGATCGAGATTCTATGCATATAGGGTCGATGAGATCTTTCAGGTCCCTCCCAGAGGAGGCATGTCAGGACGATTCAATTCCCGGTTCCCCACGAAAGGGATCTTCATATGGAGAACGTAGACATACTATAGCAATGCAAGCCGAGGAAGATGTTTGCTTTCCAGTCGATATGTCTGAAATGGCAGAAGAAGATATTCCTCAGCAAGAAGATGGAGCATACAGGCCGCGCCGCCATAAACGAAAATTTCCAGATCTATCTTTCCTTGATGATTGGAGCAGATTTGAAAAAGAAGGTAGAAGTGAGGAGCGACGGGCTAAAAAGATTACTGAGCCTCAATTGATAGGTGGACGACTTCGACCAATTCATAAAGGTTGGCATCGAGCAGAGGATGATGCACCATACCGATTCACCTATTTCAATGAAGAATTTCCAAGCACAATTCACAGTCAGACAATTTCAGAACTTGTTCAACCTGGTGGAAGCTTCAAAGAATTATTTATTCCCGATCGTCCTATACTTGATGATAGTTCTGAATCTGAAACAGAGGATGAAGCCGATGATGTGGAAGTTCGCCGCGAAAATGCATATATAAACCATGCCCTGGGGCAAAATCATGAAAATTCTAGATCGGAAACTCGTCAGTCATCAATAATTGATATGGCAAACCAAGAATCAAAACGCACTGAATCGGGACGTATGGGACGTACTTCAAGATCGCATTCTAGACAAACATCTGGCGAAGCATCTCCGAATAAGTCACCTCCACCGAAGTCTACTCCACCGATTGAAGAGAAGCCGAAAAAATATGGTGATCGTCCTACCTGGTGGCTTGATGTTCTTTCTCCAACGGATGCAGAGATGAAGATCATTTCGAAAGCCTTTGGAATACATCCATTGACAGCTGAGGATATTTTAATGCAGGAAGCTCGAGAAAAGGTAGAGTTATTTCGACATTACTACTTTGTCAATTATCGATCATTCGAACAGGATATGAACAACGAGAATTTCTTAGAGCCTGTCAATATGTATGTAGTAGTCTTTCGTGAAGGGGTTATCAGTTTTCACTTTTCTCAAACGCCACATCCAGCAAATGTTCGACGAAGGATTCGACAATTGAAAGATTACCTGAGGCTCACAGCTGATTGGATATCATATGCTATCATTGATGACATTACTGATGTTTTTGCTCCTTTAATTCAAACTATCGAAGATGAAGTTGATGATATTGATGATGCTATTTTGAAACTTCACTCTCCCGCAGAGAATGAAAAGTCAAATAAGGATAATGAGAAAAAATCCGAGGCCGGGGATGGTACATCAGGAGAAAGTGGAGGAGATATGCTTCGAAGAGTTGGTGATTGTCGAAAGAAAGTTATGGGTCTTTACAGATTGCTAGGTAACAAAGCAGATGTTATCAAGGGATTCGCCAAAAGGTGTAATGAGCAGTGGGAAATTGCACCACGAAGTGAGATTGGATTATATTTGGGAGATATTCAGGATCATATTGTTACTATGACTGGAAATTTATCTCATTACGAAAAGTATGTCATCCTAAAACTTTGAGCATAAATATGCATCACTAACACGGTTATAGAATCCTAGCTCGCTCTCACGGCAACTATCTTGCTCAAATCAACATTCGTATGAATGAACGTCAAGAACAAACCGCTGACGTTCTTGGCAAACTTACGGTTCTAGGAACAATCGTCCTACCCATGAATATCATTACTGGTCTTTGGGGTATGAACGTATGGGTACCAGGTCAAGAGTATGAGGGAGATTTGACATGGTTTTGGTGTATTACAGCTGGATTATTAGCTTTTGGACTGGCTTGCTTCTATATTGCTAAGACGGCTTATAAGATTGTTTAGGGGTGGAAGAGGAGGATTTGAGAAGGATGTTGTTGTACATATGGGATTGTGTG
Organism: Stromatinia cepivora; assembly: GCA_014898415.1. Taxonomy (NCBI): domain Eukaryota; kingdom Fungi; phylum Ascomycota; class Leotiomycetes; order Helotiales; family Sclerotiniaceae; genus Stromatinia; species Stromatinia cepivora. Next base: position 1,377,405 of record RCTD01000017.1, on the reverse strand, counting down.
ATGCGAAAGGAAAGTCGTAGGGGTATTGTATATCAATTTAGGGATATCACTGGGTTTTGGGAGTTTTATTAGTTGCATTTCATCGGATGGCCAGTTGGATGAAGATAGATACGGTGTGCATTTTGCATTATTCGGATACATAAGGGGATCGGGACTCGGGAGGAGATGAGGTATCTTAATAACTTAATCCGAAGTAATTGTGAATATGATCTTGATATCCATACTGTTTTGAGGATTTCTCGTGAAAAGAATGAAAGAATGAGAGAATTAGGTTATTGCTTGAAAATTGCAAGCGTCAAGATCTGAAGATTGAGATATGGTTGATAATTCCCCTGAAAGAATAAAATTTATGAATAATTAATTATGCATAATAGATGTGCAACCAATCTAGCTGACTAATCTTCATTATCCTAACTCTAGTTCTAGGTAACTCTTTGATAGACCGTACCCAAAACTACCTAGATAACTTGAAACTAACGCTTCTCTTCAACCTTTCTCCCTTTCAACTACCTTCTATTTATATCGAAGATTAGATTAGGTATAATTTCCAGCTAGTACCTATCTATCTATTTTCTTGCTACTAGGTAGATTTATTAAAGGAGAATATTTGTTTGTATGTTGGATGAGGAGTAGTATCTACTGGTAGTTCCTGGTATTTGAACAAAGGATCTGAATTTGGATTTCCGGGAAATATTCTACTTTTCTTTTTTTCTTCGATTGAAGGTTCTTTGTTTGGGATTGGGATTGTGGTGTTGGTATATTATGAGGGATTGAAGGGGGATTTTTGAGGTTTGGATTTAAATTTGTTTATTTTTTTGGGAAATTTGAATTTGAATCTGAATTTGAGAAGCAGAGGCAGAGGAGAGTTTTGATATTTTTGAGATTTTGATTTTTGGGAGATTGAAAGATTGTTTTACAAGTGGATTTGGGTTAAGTTTTGAATGTTGAGAGAGATTGAGAGATTGGATACCTATCTATAAAAGGGGGTGTGTCTTTGGTTTGAGAGAGTTTATGGCTTTTATTATCTGGATACATTGGCTTTGGCTACTGGCTACACTGAATACACTGCCTACACTTCCCTCCACCAAAATGTCAAAGTTCAAGACAGTAACAAAATCGAAGGCTAAACCAAAATCCATCAAGGAAAGGAGCAAACTTCGATCAACTTTAACACGAGCTGGCAATAAACATCGTGTTCACAAAAATCCAGCTCACAAACATCCAGCCCCTTCCAAAGCCAAAGCCAAAGCCAAAAATCCACTCATCATAGATTTAACATCATCATCTCCTCCTCCTACCAAAAGAACCACCGCAACGCCCAAAAGAATAACCTTACCATCATCTAGCGAAAGATCACCTGGTATTCATTCTCCAATTACTCGTTCACTTTCTCTCTCTTTGGCTAGACCTTCCATCGTTCCGAATGCTCCAACACCTACTCAACCTCCTGAATATTATATTCAACCAATTCATATTCGAGATATTACTCCTGGGACAGTGGTTTGGCTTCCTTCGAAAGTGGATATTGTACATAATGCTTTTGTTGATCCTAAGTTACATGTAAATGCTTTTGATCATCCGGCGATTATTATAAGTATGCCGAATCCATTGAATATTTTCTCGGTGGTTGAGATTGCTATTGTAAGTCGTCCCACGATTCCCTACATACTCCTTTGACACATAATCGCGTTCCTTTCCATTTCCTGGCTCTTGCACATCTCTAACATCACATTACCACAGATGACATCCCTAGGTTCACGAACCCTCCAAGAAACCAAAAAACTCGGGCATCGTGATCTCCTCTTCCGAGTTCGCACAACTCAACTCCCGAGTGCAAAAGTAGATATCACGTTTAAAGATGCAAAGGGTATGAAGGGCAAATATAGCTTTGTCAATTGTCGCGAGACTTGGCGGGTGCAAATTGGTACGTTGGGGTTTTATGCGAGGGGAAGGGGAAAGGTGGGAAGGGAGGCTGATTGGCTGTGCTTGACTACGGCTAGTTTGGAGAAATTGAGGGGGAGTATTGAGAGTGGGAAGGGGTTGTGGGGTTGAGGGGGATATGGATGTGGTGGTTGGATGCTGGGGATTTGTGGTTGCGGGGTTGGGTGTGAAATGTGGAACGTTGGTTGGACCTTTCACTCTTTTCCGTTCATCCTTAACGCATTCTACAATCTTCAAGGGTTCACTGCCATCTGGATTAAACACCGAACCGATAACACGCAAACAACAAGCCAATTTCTGGTATCCACTACCCACCATACCGTGACAAAACAACAAGATCTCTCCTCCATTCTCCACACAACTTAACTACCTTAAATCAACACCAATCCCACAACATAAATACCTATCCCCTATCCAACACCATTCCACACTCAACACGACCGGGTGCCTACTTTTCAGAGCCGGGACAGCCAATATAGCACCATATCAGAGTTTTCAAAACCTTTCAATGACACATTCGCTGGTTTGTGGATAGGAGTCTGGAAGTCGGCTGACGGGTAAATCGGTTTGTAAAGTAGTGTGAAGAAACACGTTTGTCTTGCGATATGGTATGTTGTGATATACCTCTATCTCCGGCAAGATTGGGTGATGCGATGGGTAGGATCTAGGTATTTCTTAGATACTAGAGAGCACATTAGAATAGAAATATAGGATCTTGAGACTTATGTTAATCATTACTCAATACGCCAGAAGATTAAAGAAGGGTAACTTCCCAGTAGGCTGCGCAAAAATTATCTGTATCTATGGGTTATCCGTGGATAATCTGTTTTGTGGGTATTCATCAAAGATTCTATTCGTTCTGCAGATTATTTATTTAGATTTAAAATTATTTGTTTTATTATAAATAATCCGCGGATTATTTATAGATAATTTATTTATTTATAAATAGATAAATTATCTATGAGTAATTTACGGATATACAGATAATTTGCAAATAATTCATAGGTATATGGGTTATTTATAGATAATCTATAGATTATTTATAGATTATTCATTTTTCGTTTAAATTTGAAATTATTCTTAAATCATTTTATAACTCAAAAATGATCCAAGTTTAGATTTATATTAATTTTTATATTAATTATAAAATTATATTAATTTTATAAAATATTATACAATACACAAATAAATGAATATTTATGGATAATCTATATTCGCTTTGTAGATTACTCATCCCAAATTTTGAATTATCCGCTTTATCACAGATAATCCGCAGATTATCTATCAAGGTTATTACCCGCCTTATGGGTACCCGTTGCGCAGCCTACTTCCCAGTGCCACATTAATAAATTTTTCGATATATATATAGAATCTGTCTGAAAATCTCTCCTCGTTCGTTTCTCTTTATTAGATATACGGGTACTCGGAGTTGTATCTCATGTCACACTAATGAATTTTCTTCCTCTGATTTGTAGATTTCTAGATGCTCTATATTGAATTGTGGTGATTTTCTCTGATCTTTAAATTACATGTATCACAAAAAGTGTAATAAAAAAACTCGACTCAACAGCAACAAAAACAAATCAAATCTCAACACAAATCAAAATACCCATATTACGAAACCTTACAACTCACCCCACCCCCACCCCCCAAATCATCACTCAAGGCCACAACCCCCTCTCCCACTCCTGCCCCCTCCCCGCCTCCCCAAAAACCACACTCAACCCATAAGTTCCCCTCCCACGCACCCCCCCACCATCCCTCCCCCCCGCCGCCCCATCCCTAAAACTCTGAAACCCACCCCCACCATAGCCACCCACGGGACCCCACCTCATCCCCGCATCTGCCCCATTGCGATCTGTGACCACATCGCCCCTATCAAAAGTAAAATCGCTTCCTTGCGGGATCCACGTTCCGTTTCCCCACACGATATGTCGACGAAGTGCTATATTCCACGAATAAGATGATTCGAGCGTGCCGCCGAAAATGGAGGATTTGAGTAGCATTTCGTGGTTTACTAGTGCGCGTTGCGGGGAGGAGAGCGTAAGGTAGGTGGTTAGGTGGTTGGGGTGGAGTGAGAGGAGGGTGGGGGCTGTGGCGACGTGGATATCGTATGTAGTGTATTTATGAGCGAGGGAGGTGAAAAGTTTGATATCGTTTTCGGAGGTGCAGACGAGGTAGATGATGCGGAGTTTATGGTGTTTACATGCCTGAAGGTAATTTTGGGTTTGTTTTCCGAAACTTGTCCAATTTGCTGCTTGGGCGTCGGCGCCGGTGCGGAGATGTGCGCCGTAGTACATGTTTTGTTGGATTCCTTCGCTGGCGTTGTATCGGAGATTGTATTTTCGGGATAAGGTGTAGAGGACTGTTGAGGCGAGAGTGCGAATTTCGAGATTGGGACGGATTATTCTTCCAAATTGAGCTACGAAGTCGGAATCATCGTGATTTAATGGCCAATGTAGTAATGATTCTTTGATGGTCACACGCATGGGCTGTTTTTCTGAGAACTTGGTATTTGTTTTATTAAGCCAGTTTGTAAAATCTTTGGCCCATGTGCCGGGCTTTGCGAGGAGAGATTCAAATGGTTCTTCTAGCTTTTCTGAGGATAATGAACCTGGGTCAAGTGGGTGTGGATTTTGTGTGCTAGGAACTGTATATAAGTCGTTGACGTGTGGAATGAACTTGATGCGAGGACAAGCTTCACTTAAAGATTCTTTAAAGAAATCAAGGTCGAAGAGATGTGAGAATGGGACATGCGCTGCATTGTCTTTTTCTTTTCTGCTTTCTAATTCGGTATTCGACTCTGGATCTGGTGTATTTGGACTGTCATTCTGAGGTATCCAAAGTTTAAGTTCCGGAACGACAATTGATGTTGCTGAAAAGTTAGCGGGTGAATGAAGAAGGAATGGGTCAGTATCAATACCTCCGGCTTCAATGGCATATCGAAAACAATTCAGCAATATATTTCGAATATTTGCAACTCCTCCATATGGTGCTTCACATTGAAATATTAATCCTTCTCTCCATTCTATGTTTTCACAGAGTTCAATTAGAGACGAATTATCAAAAGGTCCATCGATATCCGTGCGAAGAGCTTTTTGAATGAAGACTCCTTTTTTTCCCGAGACTGCGATTTGAATTGTCTCATGATAATCGTGATCTAAGAAAAGATACCAACCAAGGCCAATTGTAGCAATGAAGATTAAGCCTAACTTAAATAATTGGGTTGTTTGCTGTGGCAAGACCATTTTTCATCAATCGCCAGACTTTGAAGGAAAATGGGATTGAGAAAAGAATCAGGTGGAATGGTCAGAGTGATCGTTTAACACGTTACCATGATATTACCCCTTACATGTTAGTTCAAATGTCTCAGGTAGTGGCTATACCTATGTGGCGCATATATATGAAGCTGTTCATATGCCATTAAGGCAAGACTCTCTTGCAGCTTTGATTATATCTCGCCCACTCTTAGGGAATACGAGGTAAATCAAAAGAAAGGAAAAAAGTATAGATTGATGGAGGTGTCAGATAAAAAAACATCACGTGGATGGTGAACTCAGAAACCCTTCCAATTATTTGCAAGCTCGGCCAGACGCATCGAGGGGTAAAGCTCGATGGAGGGGAATAGATGCGACTGTATGCATATCAACCAAATAGACGATTAGACCCAAAGAATCCGAGTAGCGCAATGTAGAGCAACAGATGCGAACGCGACTAAAGAAGGACATCAACAACATGACCACTTAGAACCGCAATACACAACATTTTCACGATGGGATCCATTCCACTCCCAATCCACCTTGCGTCAAACCTTTTCGTCCAAAAAGACTGACAAGGATAGTATCAAAATCTGGGGTTCTTCCTTTGTAACTCCGTAAATCTCTAACTCATCCCGTGTTCTTATTTTTCTTCGAGATGCTTGATTTTGTCGTTCATGCATAAACCATGAATACGAGTACACACCGTACATTCTAAGAAGTGCCGAAACGGAGTTTATTTATTCTAGAAGTTGATATATCGCATTGGCGGTGTAGCTAGCTTCAGCCTTTTTCTTAATATCATCATCATAATAATAATATGAGAGGTTGAAAATAAAAAAAATATGATGAAAATGAAAAGCTGGAGGGAGAAGTTGGAAATTCCTTCCATCCAAAAAAGAAGTTGGGCCGTAATTTTCTAAAAGTAGAAGTACTACCTAGGTAGGTATACCGACGTACATGTCGGCGGCCATAATAGAAGCCATGCATAAAATACTTTATGCATGGCGGCATTTGTAGTAAAAATGGACCGATGTAGTTATTGTATTGCATGATGGGAATATAGTAATGGATTTTTTATCCAATTATTTTATCTGAAAAATCCCCAGAAATTCGAAAGAAACATGGCCACAAAACGCCAAAATGACGCGTGGGATTAAGCGACGCGTCTTTTTGGTAGAGAAAAACAAGAGTGAAGTGTGAAGAAAGAGAAGAAATAAGAGAAGAGAGAAGAGAAGAGAAGAGAAGAGAAGAGAAGAGAAGAGAAGAGAAGAGAAAAAGTGAGGAAGGATAATTTGAAATTTGATCCAAGCTTAATACTTGAACTTCAACTCCAAGTAATTCTTCTAATGATAGATAATGATTACATTTTCTTTTCAATCTTCAAATGTTTTTGGTGTGTCTTAACTTAAACCTTTACATTTGCGTCCGATCAAGCCTCAGACTAAAGATATTTTCCCGTTTTTCCTTAGACGCCTCCCATCTTTTCATGCCTCTATTGTGGAAATACCACTCACGCTCACGATACGCTCAGAGCATTGGCCTCAAAACCTGCAGGTCCAGAACTGCATACCACACCACATATAACTCTGTACATACATACATACGTTCTACTGCGACTCGTTGGATCTCCTGCACTATGTATGCTGCGTGTACTGTACCTGGTGTAAGCCTGTATGTAACTGTCAAAATATCCACTCTTGACGGACAACAAGATGATACTGTATCATCTAATCCTTACCAATGCAACGAATGTGCTTTGCAGATGTGCAACTATCCAATTCTAGTCATTTTTTACTACTGCAACACTGTGGACCACTGCCAACTTTACAACTTATAAGACTAATTGGAATATTATGAATTGGAACCTTTTCCCAAAAGAGTATTAGAGACAAGTGATTTTTGAGTAAGGACATTTAAAAGAATAGTTATCCCTACATCTTGCCAGTTCATCTGAATTCTACTGTTCATATTTCCCTACAGATGAATTGAACAAATTGATTTTTATTTTTATTTTATTTTATTTTATTTTTATTTTTATTTTTATTTTTATTTTATTTTATTTTTATTTTTATTTTTATTTTTATTTTATTTATTTTTATTTTTATTTTTATTTTTATTTTTATTTTTATTTTTATTTTTATTTTTATTTTTATTTTTATTTTTATTTTTATTTTTATTTTTATTTTTATTTTTATTTTTATTTTTATTTTTATTTTTATTTTTATTTTTATTTTTATTTTTATTTTTATTTTTATTTTTATTTTATTTTTATTTTATTTTTTATTTTTATTTTTATTTTTATTTTTATTTTTATTTTTATTTTTATTTATTTTTATTTTTATTTTATTTTTATTTTTATTTTTATTTTTATTTTATTTTTATTTTTATTTTTATTTTCTAAAGAGGGGCTTCTAGTTATTTTTGTATGAAAAAGCATCCGAGCGTATCTGTTATTAATCCACATCGATCTGCAAATTTTAACGAATGAAAGCTAAACTCCAAAAAGATTAAATAATAACCAATCATCTTGACGCGCCAAACCTCAATTTTACCCACCGCCCACTTCTTCCTGATCCACTTTCACTCGCTTCACTTTCAACTCAATTCAATTCCCACTACGAATTCCCACTACGAACCTACACCAACCTTTCGCTCCTTCCCGCCACACTCGCCTTGCATAATAATACTTACTACACTCACTACACTACACTACACTACACTACCTCTTCCTCTCAACAGCTTCCTCATTATTCTACCTTCCTTCCCTTCCACGACACATCCACATCAACTTTAATTGAGTCGATCAACAAGTCTCTCAAAAGACACAATCAACTCCTTCCCCTCCCTGGACATCGCCTTTCTTCCACCCCTTGGCAAACAATAGTCATCCAAATACCGCATCACATCGCATCACATCACATCGCAAACCCGACATTAGAGGGGAATCAGATATCCTAATCAAGATATCTCATTGTCTTGGTCGTTTCTTTCATACGATTTCGCTCAATTGTCTCTCTTGCGCCTTGAGTACAGTGGTTACAATATCCCATTTGGCAGACGTGCGCCATTTCACAAATACAACATACAACATACAACATACAACAACACTACATTTGTCCTCCTTCACGATCTGCGACACCAACCCACACATTCTTTTATTTCGCTACTTCGTCCCTCGCTCGGATTTCTTTTACTCATTCTGCTAGTAGAGCATTCGATCATCCGATAAAAATAATTCCAAGACGAAAATCGAATCCTACGAATGCGACAATAATTTGAAGGGTGAATATACGAGAAGGTTCAATCGCGACGATACGCGCGCAAAAGTCAATAATCAAACATTAAGAGCACGGCCACAATCAATCTCCACAAAGGATTTATCTAACGATACGCTGGGACCCTCATCAAATCGACTGGCTCAAAGCTAGTTACTTTCCTTACCTTTTACCTGCGAGCACCGATTCTAACTGGGGATTCAATTTCTGATTCGTTCAGGTCTATCATACGAATCACATCCTAGCTACTGATTCGACTCTCCAAGACTTTCAACCTCAAATTGTTCATGCAGGGGCATCCATACACCAGTCTGTATTCAGAGGGAATTTTCCGAATTACCTATTGATTGGGTCTGTTGAAGTTGTGAGATCAATCCAAACTGCAAATCGATCTGAATATATTCACTTTGCTCGTCCCAAATAATCGAACGATTTTCATTTCCTTTGAATCACTCAACAAAACGTTCATTTCTGGATTTCTTTTTTACAACCCACTTTCTTTCACGATCTTTTCAACTTCCAAATCTCTCCACCATACTCAATATTCTGAATTGCATTGCAACGAATGAGATTTGCTTCCGCCGCATTGTACAAGATCGATATTCAAAGGTCATAAATTTCAATTTCTTCGATATACATCTTTCAACCGAGCCCCAGACACGTCCATTAAAGTCAAACACTATGTCACATCAACATGAAAATGGGTCAACTACCCTTCCTCGGGGTTTCCGCTTTCATCACAGTGAAGGAGACCAACCAACTACCCCGGAGCCATTCAACCCTGTTGATTCCGAGGGTCCACCTTCTCCACCCCGCCCAAATCGTTTAAAGGTCAGACGACGAAATGTGTCTAACTTTCAAGCACCAACCGAACATTTTCTCGCTTCTGTTGCAGCTGCAGATATCCCTATCCCTACAATTGAGGAGCCACAAATAGATCCCCACGTATCGTCAGATTGCGATATGCCAGACCGAGGCCCACTTTCAATCACTACATCTTTCTTGGCTCCGCATACATACAATTCAAGATTCGCATCACCCCCGAAAACTCCAATACCTTCTTTGACCATGGAAGAAACCAACTTTGAACGTCCGGATTGGACAATGGGAACCTCATCATCAAATGAGCTTGATATTGAACGACCAAGATCTGCCGCATCTCATAGTTCAGAAGATTCGTTTTACAGTGAAAGTCATCTCTCTAGGTACTCTGAAGATGGTAGTTGTACCAGTCCTGAGTCCGATTGCGCTGATCCATTCTCATTTCCATCCTATTCCAAAGCCAAGGGCAAGAAGCTCAGTGATGAAGCCACCCAATCTCATGATACCGTTCTCAACGCAAAGCTTCGTCGCAAGACTAGAAAGGATGCACCTTGGACTTCAGCCATGAGTGCACATTTATGGTCGGTCTATTTACTTTACCTCCAAGATCCGGTTGTCACACCATTTCGGATTGGAGCTAGCTCCGTGCCTCCTGAAGGCGTATGCCAACGTGTTGCTCGACAAGCAAAGAAGAGTTGGAAAGGCCCCAAAGGAATTTACAGTACCAAAACTTCCAATCACACATCACGTGCGAGATCTTGTGAACACGGCGGCATTGCAACTCCAACTGAAGATCAACCACGAACATACACGCAATGGCCCCACACAAGTTCGGCTACTAGAGCACATCTTCGTGAACTTTGCAAAACCAAGAATACTAGCGCCGTACAACGACATATGCATCTTCAATCTCGAAGTCCTACACCTTTCACACAACATAATACTCGTTCACGATTCCAAACTCCCGAGTCACAAACATCTGCTCCTACTTCTTTCAGTACTACAGATATCTCATTATCACTAACGACGAGTACATCTGAAACCATGCAACCAAATGGACCTCTAGCTCAACTTGCGACTACGAAAGAATCCACCATTTCTAGGCCACGCAAATCTGTTTATCAACCTAGGGGATGGACTAGATCTCGTTCTACAAATTTGAGCTTGGATGATTCAACAACCCGCACTCTCGGGTCACCATTTGTGGCTCGAACTTATGGACCTAGTTCAACCATGGATGGAGCATTTGATGAACCTCGTTCTTCTGCTCTTCGAGTTCATCCTGATACGACATCAGGTCCAGGGCCTGTATCTCGTCTTCGATCACCACTTCAATTTGATCGTCCCCGATCTTTTAATAACAAGGAACATAAGAGACGGGTTCAAAATCATTTCGAGAATCTCAATTCTGGTGGTGCTGTCCTGAAACCTAATAGCATGAATGAACAGATATACGGTATGCCTCTATCAGGAAACCAACAACGACGAGTCCGAACCAGAGCATTCACCATTGGCGATGACTTACTTAGAAATCGTATGCCAGGATTATTTCAACCTCTCCCATCAGAACCTGAAAAGACAGGTCTTGTTCCTGATATCAGTCCCTCACCAGCACCTCAACCAAAGCTACTTCCATCGGCCACATTTGACGTCCCACGTTTACGATCACCTTTTATGGAGAAACCAAGCAATACATTTCCTCGAAGACTTTTTCATGATCAAAAGGGACCTGTCAGACACTCTGGGGTAGCGACTATGCATCAAACACGTCGCTCTATGGATTCTTCTGATTTTGGTGAAAGACCTTCACTCCAATCAAGACTTTCTCGGCTCGATTCTAGGCTTGCCGAAATTAGAGAAAGGGAAAACGGGTATCGAAATCAAGATGGCTTATGAACTGCTGTACAACAGACTATTGATGATTGTTTCAACGTCAATCTGGACACTTATTTCTTTGTCTTACATTTTTGCGCTCTGATTACACGATATCCATGAATTATATGCTGTTGCATTAGGCGCAATGCGGAGTTTATTTAATTTAACACATTACCAAAAGTCGAGCTTTCATCACTCGTACAACCACGCCCCGAACACGGCAATTATATTATTCGCTGAGGATATATAGCTTCTTCTTTTTAATCGACATTGTTTCCTTATTTTATGACTTGCTCTACTTTTCAGGCTGGAAATGAACGGCACGCTAGGAAATGATTGTAACGATTCTACGAAAATGGACTTGGGGGATATGACATTTGTTTTTACAACGATAGGGCGATATTTTCTTTTGCCTCTTCATTTTCTTTTGATTTTACAACTCTACTTATTGTGGATGGATGGTACATACTGGATACGGATATGATATTCGGGAATTGACACTGCATATACGGAATGGGAAATGGGACAAGTTTAGGGGTTATGTAGATAAGGGAACGGATATGATGGCAAAATAGGTCAATACCATGCATTGATTTTTATATATATTTTTGGGTCTATGTGATATATGCATAATGTGTTTGTGATTTGTGATGCCCGGCTTAATGTGAATCAGGGGTATTGGTAAGTCCACCTAACTGGTACTTAGATAAGTATTGTGATAGGTTCTGAAGTCAATTTACATGTGGAATACCTATGCAAAGGTATGTATGTGTATTCATTATTGTACTCCATTACGGTAAGTCAGCATCTGGGTGAGTCCTAGATCTATATTTCTTTCTTTCTTGTGGGGGATTTTCAGTGTAATGCGATTGATTTAGTTGATGTTGTTGATATATTATATGACAGCTAAATACACAGCTAAAGTCACACTGGTCAAAAAGGGAAATGTTATTTTGAGATTATTATCTATCATTTACAGCTTTCATATCTATAAAACTTTTTAGGAACTCTCATAGTATAAATCGAACAACAATATCAGAAGCCTTTCAGCACCCACCAAAAAATCTCGCCTCAAGATCCTCCACTCCATTTACGACTCCTCAGTTAATGTTCTCCCCTCATAGACCCACCACAAAACAAAAATCAACAAACAACTCGCCCCCCAAAACAAAACCGATACCATATACCTCATCTCCGCATACCAATCCCCCACAGCTCCTAACCTCACCTCCAACTCCCGAAATCGCACCACCAATGGTTCGCCCATTGGTGTTTGCGCATGGGCATGCACTCCCCGCCGATCAAGCACGTCCCATAAATCGTTCATTTGTTGAAGTAATCGCTCATTTTGTATTTCGAGAAGTGTGATGCGTTCGGCTTGTAAGGTGAGCTGGGTGCTGTGGGAGGTGATGGGTGCTTGGAAATCTCGGGTTTATTGGCGGAGGAGGAGGAGTTCGTGGAGTTCGGCGCTGGTGGCGAGGTTTTGTGGGATGGGGGGGTGGGAGGAGCTGGGGGTGTATGGGGGTGGGGTTTCTGAGGGGGTCATGGTTGGGGTTTGGGATGTTTGGGTGGGGTAATGGGGGGGTTTATCTAGTTTGGTGGTATTTGATGATGGGGAGTGTTAGGTACTTTTATGCTGAAAGTAAGAACTAGAGATGGGTGGAGGGAAATCAAATACCCCCCGGTCTCAATTGCATATACTGTTCAGGTACTATTACCAACTTGTTTTTTTTAGAATATTGTGCGGTAATTTACACCGAGCTGATTAGCAAATCATCCATCTACCAGCTAGCTTACAAACACATCTTATTATATCTGAACAGCCCGACTCCCTCTAAATTATTATCATAGCTCCTTAGAACATAGACAATAATATTATTCCCAATCACAAATTATATACTTTCGAAGAGGATGCCTCCCGAAATACCGTTTCATCACCCCAAAAGTTTTGTTCTCTACTTGTTTCCGATACAATATTACTTTCGCTTACAATCCAACTACCCCTTTTACTACAACTTCGTTAAATCAATCATCTACCACTTGGCTCCGTTTACATAAGACATACTAAAACTCATATCCCAAGACTGCTAAATCGAGGAAAAATTAGTAATATTTTTTTAATTCGATCAACTTTTGGTTGTAAAGCAATCCGGTAGATTTTTTGATCATGAACTGTAGATGATTATTTGTATTGGAGCCGCGTGATCACAATCCATTGCTAAATATACAGATATAGATATAGATATATCTGACTTAAATAGTATGAATATCCATCTCACATCACATATCTTTATTCACAGATATATATTAAATATACTATTTAATATCACGAATCCACTTCGAAGGAAAAATATTATTAGTTCAATGAGATTTTATTCTTAAATTACATCCTGCGAAGTGATAGAGTCTTGTATCTTTTCAAGAGCTCTGTCTACTCAATCATCCAAATTAGCTAGCTAGTATGGATAATTCACAAAACAAAAATACGACCTAGACTCCAGCAGATTATTCCAATAAATACGGCACATTGCGCCTGTGCGAAAAGCGCGATAAGTTGATGCGTTCGTTCCGATTCCTCTGGCGATCTTTCGATGTTCTCTTCGTTTCGCTCAGATGCGTTGTCCGCTGGGTGAGCTTCTTCCTTGCATGGTGATTTTTCTGCTTTGTCGTGGATATCGGGATTGGAGCGAGTATTCATGGCTGCCTTCTTAGTAAATTACTCTTGAAGTTGATGAAGTTAGCATTTTAAATATCTTAGAGTTTGAGTGCTTGAGCTTATTTGTGTTATTTTTACAAATGCGGGGGTATTTACGAGAATTTGGTGAAGAATGGAAGGCTGGAAATGGAGAGCTTGCGGGAGTTATGTGGGTGGCTTTTGGGTGTTATTTGGGAAGTGTTCATGGGTTGTGTGGAGTTTAGGTAGTTGTCTCGTTCATGTGAAAGATGTATGATATGGAACAACTCTAACTCTGGGCACGCTAAAGAGTATCAGGACTTTCCATTTTGGGCCAAGGATTTGTTGGCTATTTGGGCTGAAAAATCTTGTCGAAATGACCCCAAGAAGCCTCGAAGCGGATACTGGAAGAAGTACGGATATTTTTAATGAACTATCATTGAATAAATCGGAAATATATTCTAAATGGTTTAGATTTCAAGAGTAGGACAGTATCTTCTACTAACACCGCTTCCTAATTCATTCGCTCGGGTACCTGGATACATTCAATTATATATCGGTATCTTTTAAGAACATTTATTATGTCGTAACTGGAGATTGCTGAAGACAAATTCATTAGACTCTGATTACAAGCCTACAGGGGGTTCTCTTTGTATAACTAATAGTATTTCAAGATCACTCGATATTCTCGAAGGTTTCAAAATTTCTAAACTAATTCATATCGTGGTTTGCTACGAAAGAATATCCATGTTTATGTCACCATAGATATTGTTTATGATGAGTTAAAAGTTGTCACAGAAGGTGTTTTAGTGTTGAGTGTTTAAAATATCTTATTAATGAACTAATATGGAACTGTCGGTAATCAATTTGATTTCTCGGAGATGCCTTGCTGTTCTCAGACTCTTCTGTGTCTATTCCCCTGAATGTTGGATCATATTAATTATAATCCATCGATTGGGAAAACTAAAAGTGTGAGCAAGTCCTCGAAGAGATATTGACCGTATTGTAGGAGGTCGACAGCAGAACTTTGAATAAGAAACAAGAGCACAATGCCGCAAATGATGACACAAGTGACAATATGTCCCCTCTGAAACATTCTATTATCTCCTCTCAATTGCCGGGACTTTTGTTCCGTTTCTCGTCCTGTTTCTTGAACATCATTTTGTGCTTGTGGCAATTTATCCCCTTCCGAAATAGCATCCTCCTGATCGCTTTCAAGTTTCTCGATAATTTCCTGTTGGAGTTCCCGAAATCCATCTCTTGCATGTGATAATCTATTCCATTCTGAGATAACATTCCAATGATGATTTTGTGATGATGATTTTTGCTCACTTAAGGTAGAAGATGAAAATGAGGACATCTGTATGGAATCTTCACTCTCCATGATTGCGAATTTTGGTAATGGTCTTCGTATTGCTTGATCGTTTGACCTAGCAAATCGTACAAGGAGTTGGTAATATTCAGAGTTTGAGTTCATGATTGCGAGTTTTATTGTGGTGATGAGATGGTTTTGGGAAGGGATCAAGAAAGATAACTATGCTTTGATGAATGTGTTGTTCATGCGGATATACGTATCTTGAGAAACAGGGGTCTTTGTTCAAGTGTCTTTGCTGATGTACACTTTTCGAAAGGAAATGGTTTCAATGCCTTTGTTTGAATAGCCTGAAATTTAAAGGTGTTGATGTACGTTGATAGTTTCTTTAACAATCGATTTGTCTTTTTGATACTGAGCAGATACAGTCAGATGTAGCTTATTTAAAATTTAAACCGTAGCAGCGTACTGGAAGTTGCTTCATTCAACTTCTCTCTAATTATGTAACATTTGAAGTAGCAAGCTTAGTTTTAGTTAATAATAAATAAAGAAACTCGGAAATTCAGGAATCAAATGCCCTATGCTAAGAAACTTTTGGATCCACCCCGTGAAGGACAGAAGTATCTAGACCCGAAACTCTTTGGCACTAGATTTTCAAATTATTTAATGATTCGATTTCACAGTTGTATGGTTTTACTTTCAGGTACATACGTGGAGATACTATTGAATCTCAAGGAAGTCTGGAAACTCATTTGTAGAAGTGTGAAGAATATGCGAACAGTTTCATGAACACACTATTTGTATATAAGACTCTCTTTTCCCTGATATTTTCTTTCACATCTATCGAGAACAACACATCATTACATACTAATTGAAACACTCACGCAGCACTTTAACATCATATTGCCCACCAACACGACCTACATCCATCCAGAATGTGTCTCTCTATCTGTCACACTCATACTTGTCCTCACATCTCCTACATTAACCACCGTTGCAAACCTAACGCCTATCCTCCCACTTGTCCCTACCGCAAAGAAGAAAAGAGAGATTTAAAAAGAATGTGTGGTCGTTGCTTGAACAGACAGGGAATCTACATCAAAAAAGATTCACTTCAGAAAGCAAAGGCGAGAAGACTCAGTGAGGCAGGGGAAATAAGGGAAAGTACCATTCTTACTCTTAAAAGACTAAAACAAGCAAATGAGTTTGTGAAACAAGAAAAGAGGG
This sequence comes from Stromatinia cepivora, assembly GCA_014898415.1. NCBI lineage: Eukaryota > Fungi > Ascomycota > Leotiomycetes > Helotiales > Sclerotiniaceae > Stromatinia > Stromatinia cepivora. Next base: position 1,361,019 of record RCTD01000017.1, on the reverse strand, counting down.
AGAATAGAGAGAGAAGGAGAAGGAATACCACAGGTGGGATGGATGAGATAGGAAAGAATTGGAAGATTGGTAAGGCAAGAGAATGTGTGATTATGTGATGGATTATGAGTTTTGAGAGGACAAGATGAACAGGTGCATAGAGTTGGTCCTGCCAGAGAAAGGGTTAGCTGGACTCAATTAGTTAAGAAGACTCTTTCGTTAGATGACCTAATAGAATAATTTTTCCCAAAAAAAGAAACCCTTTCAACCAGAATATGCATGTGATGAGAGTGACGAGAGACTTACTGAACCAACATCTATCTAAGTTATAAAATTGAGTAATGAGAAGAACCTATACTTGCTGATCCAACATAACCCTTGATCATAAGCGAAGGGCCTCACCAAGGTTGTGGATCACCCCTACGCTTAATCCCGCGCATCACATATCACCAAAACTTACCTGATTCGCTGGATCATTCAATGAATCAGGGCGATTGGGTGATGAGCGAGATTCACTTATCTATATAGAAAACGTTAATAGTCACTCAAAAGCTAGGAAAGACTTTCGACCTAAAGGGTTAAGGATCGAGCAATTTACCGTCGTTTCGCCGATGTCCAACCGATTTACGTCAAATTCTCCTTATATACTCTTAGACCATTGAATATCATAACAAGATCAAAATTAAAGCACTGGGAGAGAAATATGGATCATGAATACCAAGAGGTTATTCCGTTTTTGTATACGAACTCCGGCTTACTATCGGATATGCTGCCCGCAAAAGCGGGGTATATGTATCCTGACACGTGTTTTGATTCCTTCCTCGTCCTACATCGTAATTGCTGTAAATAAATAGAGAGATACTTTGTTTAAAAGCGAATGAAATTAAACCATCGAAAAGCTGTGTGTCTATTCAAAGTAATATCCAATTGATACCTAGACCTATACCTAGACCGTCTCAACCCATACAAAAAAACAATATGCCTCCCACTAAAGAACCCTTTACCATAACCGCCTCACCATCCACCGATATCTGGCGCAAACCTCCCACCACCGATGTTTTCAATGCACCAACCAGTATGGCACCCAAAATCCCTCTCACCTCATTCCTCTCCTCCAAAATTACCTTTTCACTCCCTTGCAAATATCGTTATGACCAAGGTGGTCTTCTCCTCCATCTAACCAAAGCCGGTTCCAAAGATCGTTGGCTCAAGACCGGCGTTGAGTTTTACAATGGCAAACCTTATTTAAGCACTGTTGGATGCGATGGCTTTGCGGATTGGAGTATCTACCCGACAGATCTTGACGCAAGTAAAGATGTGGAGGTCACGGTTGAAGTCAGGAGAGAGGGGGATGAGAATGGGAAGGGATTGTGGGTTTATTGGGTCAAAGGTGAAGAGAGGTTACCACTTAGGGAGGTTGCATGGTTTTTTGCTGGTGAGGAAGATTGGGATATCGCGGTAGGGGCAATGGCTTGTAGACCTGCTAAAGAGGATGCTACCAATGGGGAGAGTTTGCAAGTCAAGTTTTGGGATTTCGAGTTGAAGCAGAAGGAATAATTAGTTTTGAGGTTAATAGTGCAACTAGTGAGTTGCAGATAGGAGGTAGAGTTGTGACGAAAGATAAGATGGACAATGGGATGTATCTTTTCTCGTCGTAAAATGCATGAAAGACACGGGCAGTAAAACATAATGCAAAAGTAAGAAGATTCTTTAAAAACATGAGTTACAAAAGGGATATTTGTCTGCGTGCCAAGAGCACTTTGGTACATATATCTCCGCTTGCCGAGCTCATAGGATAGGGGAAGGACCAGTGCTGGTGTTCGTACTCTCGCCATCGAATCCAAATCTTTGGATTCAATACACATACTCTCAGAATGCTACGCACTGGTAGGTTAGTCATCCACAGTAAAATTTTGGAGAAAAATAGCTGAAAATTTCCCTCATTTTGCCCAAACAATTATTTTGGACAAAGACGTTTTGGTTCAGCTCCTGATACATTTCAACCTTATACTATTCGCGAAATTCCAAAAATAATATTTACAACCTATACAGATGATTTTATGAACGTTATTGATATCACTCTATCCTTTGACGAATTTAAAACACCGCGGGTCCAGGAACCAATATTGTTGAACAACGCACCTAGAACACATTTCAGAATTAATGATGAACAAACGCAGAACAACCTAGACAAATTAAAATATAAACATCCATATCCAACCACCATAAACCACCAATCACTACTTTAGCAATCTCTCTACATCTACAATTCGAACCGCAAACACAAATCAGCAACACGAAAACCAAAGTAGATTACCAACCAAAGTACCAGACAGAAACAGACATCATGTGTTTGTTTCGCCTCATCACTTTTGCTCAGTGCGATCACGCCATCCTCCGCATATATATCTGCGATCGCCAATTGCACGGGGAAACTCCATGGGCGTTTGAAGAATGTCCTCATTTCATCAGCCAAAAACGCCCCTTGGAAGATGCTTGCCTTACTTGTATGTCGTTCTTTTCGATTTTACTTTAGACGCTCGAGATGAAAATTTCTAGATCTAGGAGTGGGGATTGGGAGTTGTAGATGAGAGATAGGTAGGTAGGTACGTAGATGCAGGATCATCTTTGTACCTCGCAAAGGCTTTAAAAAACAAAACAATAAAAATATTTTTCCTTGGATGTATTTTTGAATATTTGAATATGAATGTAAAACATAATGTGTGGTGAAAAAAATGTGATATTAAGCTTGACAGCTATCGTTTACTGACTCTCTAATTGTAGAGTTATGCTAAAACCCTAATCATGGATTCCGTTAAGGATACTGTAATTCAATTTTGGAAGCAAGTTCGGATCTTCAACTATTGAGTCCTACAAGCCTAGAAAAGGATCTATACGATGATGTCTGATTCGATTCTTACGTATCGACGAATTATGTATTGAATAAAATTGAATAAGTTAAAGCTTCTTTTCCCTTTAATCGCATCTTGAGCTTTATTTGACGTAGAATAGAGATCAAGAAAAGCAAAAAATCAGAGTTGTCCGAGATCAAAATTCGTCCATACTGGATATATTGTTTCTACATTGTTCTTGAACATATTCCAACAGCGTTTGGATGACTGAAAAGGTAACAACTCTAATCAAATCCAACATCCTTACCATCCAGGAACAATATCAAAACAGACATAGAACAATCCCCCCTACCACGAATATAACTTACACACCCCCCACACAACCAAAGTCTTCACTCTCCATCACCCCCATACCCAACATTCCATATAAATACCTAAAACTTATCCAAACCCAAAGCCCCAAAACCCAACACAATGTGTCACGAACAATACACCTACCACACACTCTGCGGGCACCCCGCAACAACCGTAGAACCCTGTCCTCGGTGTCCCGAACAAAGAGCCGGAAATGATAATGCTCTTGATCCAACCCGATGTTCATTCTACTGGCTCTCTATCATTCATAAGCGTCGATTATGTCCTACTTGTAGAGATGCTCGACGAACTCGATTTGTGAGACGGGGATCAGAAGGGGATGGACAGGATGGACAGGATTGCTTGGTGCGCCGTGGTTCTTTTTGGAGGAGGATTCGTTGAGAAGGTTCTGTTGTTTTGTGAGTTAAGTGGTGAGGAATTGAGATGGGAGGTTTGAGAAGGGGTAGGTAGGTAGATGTAGCTTTGAGAGTGGCACTGCTTTACTTTAACTGTCTTTACTGCTTTTTTTTATAGACCAACAATGATAACAGGTTTTCATTTTAAATATAGCTTCTTGAATAATGACCATGTGACGCATTTGTGATAAGTGCTATGTATATGTAAAGATATCAAAACGTGAATTTCAACATGCTAACTGCGGAATCCAAAACACGCTAACGAGGATTAAGATCTTGACTGACATTGACGATAAACGTAGGAAAAATATGCCATTAAATCAGCTTTTTCGTGCCTTGAACACTGCGTATGAATCGTCAATCTCAGTCTGATAATCCTTTAAGCAAATAGATCTGATAATAGTTCCCTTAGCAGCTCTCTCCAACCTCTTATCATTTTTCACCACAAGGACCAGATCTCGTTCAATCCGAGCATGTCCCGGTACGGTACCATTAGCTTCCTCCACATCCGGCCATACCATTGCTATTAGTTTTTCCTCTGTCAAATCCGAGCCTTCTTTTGGTTCCAACAAGATTCCACAACGGGTTTGTCCTTCTCCAAACACAAGACAACCGTTTAGCAGCGGGTGCGATTGTAATAAGGTCTCAATATGTACGGGATTGACTTTGGAGGCATTGGAGAGAATGATAAGATCATCAATCCTATTCTCGAACTTCCAAAGTGGACCGACTCCATCGGGAAGAGAACCTTCATAACGACGTAGGATATCCCTGGTCCTCCACATCGTCTGATCGGGAGCCATGTGAAAAACAGGTTGGCTCCAAGAAAGGGCTGGATCATGATGTTTATGCAAGACTACTTCGCAAAGCGGGGAGTCGGGTGATATTGGTTCTAATTCCAGTGAGAATTTTGGGTGAAATTCGATATATGACCAATGTGATCTTGGTGGTACAAGGAGTGGCAACATGCCGGATTCAGTTGACCCGAAGCCTTGCCACAGAATAGCGTCGGTATGGCTAATAATGAAGTCACCCGTCTTCTGGGATAGTGGACCTTATTCTCAATCAGTGACATGTCCAAGTGCAAATTGTAAAATTTATCTTTACCTCCAAGCCAGGCAATATGCTTCAGGGCAGCGATCTCTTCTTTGAGATCTTCGTTATGATCCAAGAACAGCTGTTCTGTAATACTTGGGACATTTACGAGTCCATGAATTGGGAGGACTTTCATGATATCGTGAAGTATCTTTCCACTAGAAGATACATCTGGTGGGCCACAAACAAGAGTCGAACCCAAGGCGATGGTCGTGAATGCCAAGAGGAGTCCGGAACCATGAGAGAAGCTACACCCACTCAAGAGCAGCTCATCCCTGCCTATCAATTTGAACCCTGCAGCTATTCGTCCAGGAACCTCAGGAAACAACATCGTGTTGTTGATGAAACTACTGAGGAATTCATGGCTGTAATTCTTCGGCTTCGGTGCACCCGTAGAACCTGATGTATGAATTATCACTGCTATCTCGTCTTTATGTGTATCCCAGCTCTTATTGTATGGGTATGGTTCGGTATTTTCGACAATCATCTCCTGCAAGCTCGGTACCTCGTAAGTTTTCAAATATGGAAGTACACCGACAATCCGTGCAGCAAGATCTGAGTGTTGGGATGCGTAGAACAGTTTTGTGCTTTTGGTCGCAGTGAGTAATGAAATTGTATTTGCTAATGCATTCCAGACTCTAGGCAGAAGAAGAGGGTTTCCTGTCTTCATGGCAGCAAATTCAATGATCGGATAGCGAAAGTCTTGTGATCCAATGAAAGCGAATGTCTCAGCCGGAGAAGAATCGACTTTGTGAGAGTCAATCCAATGAGCTGTAAAATCCACGGCATGCAAGAACTGTCCGGCAGTGAGCTCATTAAATCCCATAGATATATCAGAGGTTTTTGCCACCATTGCGACAACTCTTTGCGGGTTTTTGCGTGCCTCTTCCTCGAGAACATGTGGAAGGAGCCGGTTGGCACGATTGAGTGCTTCATCGGAAGGGTATAACTCAACAGAACCCGGAACTCGGTCGATATTTGTCCCACTATCCATGATTTGGCCTTCCATAGCTATTTTGGCTGATGATGATCCAAATTATGATAAGAAGAAAACTACAGTGGGTGGCTAAGTGTTATGTACATTGCTTCAGCATCGTTTTTGTGATCGACAATTATGACGAATATAAATATATCTGCAACAGGAGTCTTGCATACCCGAATGTAACAACAAACTGTTATCTCGGAAACGATCAATAAATTACGTAACATGAACACTGCTGGGTAGCAATTTAATTACTATTATTAGACAACGACAATGATTAAGGTTATTAACTGGAGGGGGAATCCGTTTACTGTTGACTAACATAACTTTAGTCTTGCTCGGGAACAACATATAGGAATAGAGGTAACGCCATTATGACACGAAGGTATGGCAAAAAGGAGGGGCGGTAGTCTTAGGCACTTGCAAGTCGGATGGGCGGAATCAATCCACACGAAATCCCTGTGAGAATGATTACCTGCAAGAAACCGCATTTTGTATGACTTGCTTCTTCACTTTGAAGTCGTCTTCCGACAAGCAGATATGAGGGGTTTCTTCAGCTGCACCACCCTGGTACGACCCATGTCAACGACGGCATCCAAGTACAACATATCTTCATTGAGTTCTCTTCGAATTAGGGAAAAGTAACTTTCAAGAACATTAACATGCTTTCATACACCTTTTTTGGCCACAGAAAAGATTTCTTGTTATCGTGTTGGGGTCTTTTCGCACGGAGAAAATATGCTGCAACATGCTATCGAGGTATTTGATGTCAAAATAAGATTTTAGGCATAAGTCGGCGATTTATCAAGCTTCCCGGCGACCCTAATGAGTTTAAGCAGACGCTGAACACCCCTGTAATCAAGACCTCGCCGACCCTAAGAATCAACATTCCTTTTACCCCACGAAATCAGGGCCAAGCAAATTCACAAGCAGTTCAACGAGCTCTATAAAAGATCCTCTGCGAAGTTTACGAAAATTCCTAATTCATAAAAAGCAGAGGAATACTCTTCATACGAGATCGCATATTCCAAAAATCCAGATTCTTTCACAATGTGTAGACAAGCAAGCTGTCCGACCTGCCGTATGTTCTCACACCCTCCCCTCTTATCTTACATTATACTAACATTAATGGCCTGGCAGAGAAGGAAACATGGTTTGGCTGCGGCCAACATTTACCATCCGTCTTCTCTTCGATTCCAACCAATCAACAATGTACCTGCGTACCGAAGTTTCAGAAGGACGGAGTTGAATATCCTCCGAAAGTGGGTACTGGAAAATCGCAGGATTCCGGAGATGAGGGAGATATTGTTATACATGACTTGAAGAGAAATGTATGACTAGCCGACCTGTTGAAGATAGTGGTACCAGTTGCCTTGGGCGTTGCGGTTTGGGTGTGGTGGTCATGAATGGCGCGGGAGGTATCTTCTACGTTTGGCGTCTCTCGGGGGTGTTTTAGAACAGGGCATATCAGTGTTGCTGGTGTCTAAGGAGATGCTGAGTTGAGCGAATTCGAGGATTATGCCTTGTTTGAACTTTTCTCGCCCTATGTGCTAGTAGCTTTACGTTTCGCTACATCAGTGCTGGGTAGGTCGCTTCGTACCTACCTGATAAGTCCTTGACAGATATGTCTTCATACAGAGCAAGTTAGGTGTGAGATCTGTCGAGGATATCAACAAGTCCAGAGTATTGATCATTCCTTTTTCGGATATTGAATGGACCATCCTTGGACATGGTATTATGCGCGAAGTTTGGTTGTTCTTTACTGTAGCTTGTTCTGCGCAGAAATCCTGTATCGAGTCAGAAAATATGGACATAGGTTCACACTTCACTGTCAATGAAAATTCACTTTATCGATCTACGCTAGCCAGCCTTGGTCGTATTTTACCCTTCGTGGGTGTAAACTTCTACAACATATCGTCCTTTGCTTTGCAACCTCAGAAGCAATTGCAATTTCGCATTTAATCATCGAATTCTTCGAAGGTCCAACTTCTGGACAACGAAAGGATGGATTTCAGTCAGCCTCTTGAGTAAGTCCATGGTCTCAAATTCAAATATATTCAATATTCAACTCATACAATTCAAACTAGCAATGACCAGAAAGAAAATCAAGATCGATGTCGGCACCGATTCTTACCATATCTATGAGTATCTTTTGTGCAAAGATATGGACTTCTTCGATATTTTTTAACGCGGTGCAGTTGAAATAAATGAAACACCTAAAATGTTTGAGATCTTCGTTCAGTGGCTATATACACGACAGTTCTTAAAGGAGCCAAAGTTGAAAGTCGCTTTAGAGCTATGGATTTTTGCCGACAAAATTTCGTGCCTGAAGCTCCAAAACTTTACTATGGACTTCATACAGGATTTTTTTCCATGATTTCACACGATGGATGGAAGCGGAAGAATTGAGATGTGGTTTTGAGGCGACTAAAGATGATATGGAAGTGAATCTCTTGCAGACTTTCTGTGCTGCTCTGCTTCACTACCAAAACACATACAACTACCCAATGGTTCGCGATATTCTTTTGAAAGTTCCGGATGCCATTGATCCATACCTTTTTATATGAATCTAACTGCCATGATAATCGCGAACTAAAGATTTGCGACCCCAGCAACAGGATAGAAGACAACCTTTGCAGATTTCACAACCACATCGACTTTGAAGGACTACTTGTGGCCTGCGAATCGAAACCAAATGTTCTTTAGTCATTATCAGCTTGCATTTCGTTGCTAAATCTCATTGGTATCTTTCTCTCTGGCAGCTTTTCTCGGCATCCTTTTGCTGATTCATCATTTAGTGTCTCGGTAATTCTCGGAAGTGGCTCTTCAAAAATTCCAAAAGTGTCTACAACATCGTCGTACGCCTTCGCGCGGCGTTGCCGATTCGCTCATATTGCTTTAGGAAGACATTCATTCAGGTGGAAAAGCATTATCAGACGTTCAAAATTCATTAACTAATTTTCAGACGCCAAAAATGTAAAAACACTAATCCTTCCTATCCATCCAACTCCAATCTCTTTCTACTAGCCATTCCTTTAGTTCCTCATCCCAAAACTAACAATTATACTCCAAACGAACCATTCTCCATCTGTCCCCCCTGTTACCTAACAATTATAATTCAAATAAACACCCCTAGCACCCGCTCCATTCAAAGCATTAACATATTCAGTCCAACTCACACTTCCCTGCCCACGAACCCAATCCGCATATCTAAACACAAAAGCTAATCCCTGTCCACTTCCCCCATTACAAGTCCCAGAATTAATCACAACGCTCTGTCCACTAGCAGGAGTGACAGTACCAAAAATGCTAGGATTGATTTTGGGGCTGATGTTGTTAAATGTTGGGGCATCGGGAAGAGGTGTAGAGACGGTATAGACGTTGAGAGCTGGAGAGACACCAGTGATGGTTGGTGAGTAATCGGAGGGGAAGGTGAGGGTGAGTGAACAACCGTAGGATCCGGCTGGGAGGGCGGGGAAGTAAATTAGTTCCCAGAATTTGTTGGTAGGGTTGCCTAGGAGCTGGGTTAGTTTGGACTGGTGGTGGGACTAGGGCATATCTTACCATTGCCATCAACATCTTGGCTGATCTTAACAGATTTGTCCGTGTTCCACGTGTTTGGATATGCGCTATTTGGATTTGCCTGGGAGAGTTGTACGAGTTGATTTGGGAAAAGTTGTGTTCCGCAAGTGCGTTTCTCGTTCAAGGTATCAGGGACAGGAGAAGCTTGCACAAAGCCTGCTGCTCCAATGAGGAGAGGAATAAAATTCTTGGAAATCATTCCGATTGCGAAGATTTTCTGGTAAAAAGTTGAAGATTTGTGATTGTATCGACAAAGTTTCTGAACTCTGAGAAATGGTGATAATGATGAGGAAGAAAAAACAACATCTCCATCGCATCCAAAAGCATCATTATATAGAACACCCCCCAAAGAGAGGCGTAATACCACCACAGTAGCCTGCCACCATAAATCATCTGACAATCTCATGACAGTGCGGGCAAATACGAAGAGGCTTTACAAGTGCTGATATACACAAGGCTGATACAATACGAGTTCTCCATCGAGCTGAAAATATCATATGATTATATGATAGTCATCTTTACATGACATGTCTATCAAACGTGCGAGAAAAGTTTTCGCATGTCTTTGCAGTGGCATTGTTTGTGACAAATCTAATGATGTATGTGTGGATTTGTGTGGCGGAATGCGGATTTGGTGGTCAGTAGCGTGGCGGGGGTAGGAGCTTGGCGGCTGCATGGAAGTGAGGTCTGGAAAATTGTAATGTGCTTGGTGTTGGGCTGATGTGAGCTATTCTTGGGGAGGGTAAGCAAATGATAGTTATTTTGTGTTCCGGTTAGTAGGCTTGGCAGGTGTTGTGTTTGCTGAGCCGAGTATAGAGGCTGATTTGAGGATAATTTGGATTTCCCTCCTCTCAGCCTCTTTGCAAGCGAGATATTTGGATAGCTCCTATTTTGGGGCCGAGAAGATTTTTCATAGGGCTCTTTAGTAATAGAGGCACGTTACATATGTGAAACATAAAATATTTGCAAGTAAACCGATTCATTTGAAAATAGCCTCGTTTTTACCTATACAGGATGCATTGGGCAATGAACTAGGTGAATCAAAAATAAATTCGATTGTTCAATACATTACATTGATCGGTGGATGTCAAAATTAGCCAATGGCCCGGAATAGATGAACTATTCCTGGTCAATGGTTACTGTGGAAAAGATTAAATACCAACGGCCTTATGAAGGAATGGATATGCACTTAGTAGATAACATTATATTGCTGATCTACTTTATTGCTCCCTATGAAACCAACCAAAATGCAATATCCCCATCCCCAAATAGCACTGCACTTTATGTGTACGGCATGACCTTAATATCTTTGTCTACCATTGACCAGTAAGAACTCCAGCAACGACAAATCCACCCCCTTTCCCCCTTGCCAGTGCCACCAATGGTTTGCATTGTAAGTTTCCACACTTCAGCCCATTCAAAGTTGTTGATGGGCAAAAGAAAGATCGCACTAAAGTCAATGATCCTCATTCATCATCCGAAGATGGAAAATCATCTTCCCCACTGGGATAATTTGGCAACGAGTCACAACTTTCGTTCGACCTATGTTGATGATATTCACAAATACCAAATCCATCATCGATATCGTTCCGACCTGGATATCGAATACGGAACTTAGGATTAGATTTACGGCCCATCAAAGTATTTCGAATATAGCGTACACGCCGTATAGTCTCAAGCAGTATATCATCAACCCGTCTGAAAACTTCCACGAAGGCAGGGTAGTTAGAACGGAACACCCCAGCAAGTATACCATGAGCCATTACGGCTACAGCAAAGCGTCGCAGAGGATGATCGGACCTGCTCTTCGTGTATTCAAAAATCAATTCAGCCTCTTTGCATACCACGAAGTCGCCGCCATTCTTAATTGAATCTTGAAGGGAATCCATCGTGAAGTTCATAAGCTGCTCGCTCTGGTACTTTTCGGCGAAGATATACAACTCAATGGTAGAGACATCGTGATTGTCCTCTGTATAGAGGTCCGGGATTCGCTTTCGCAAGTTTCCAACTTGTTTGGCATACATCCAATTGACGAAGGCTTCAAAGAGGTATGGCTTGTCCTCTGGTAGATCCATTTTATTCTCGACCCCTTCTTTAAAACCATTTTCTTGAAATGCAGCCCTAAAGAAATCTCCAGATCCGCGAATAAGTTTCTTGTGGACAGAGAACTTCTTCTTTTCCGCTCCAACAAAGATGTGAACAAGTTCATCACCGAGATCACCAAGACCACTGCAGTTATCATTAGCTACTGTCGATTTCCATCAGTATTTGGGCAAAGATACCTACCTTAGACGCCCCGCCATGATTGTCTAGGATATTCTGGAAGGAACAACTGATCGATGGGAGAGTTTCAGGCAGATCGAGTAAAGTTATGACCGAGGTAAATTCGTTTCTTGAGGCCCTCTTGATAACCACACATAAAGCTGTAATAACCGGATCTCAAGCTTTCTTGCAAAGGTTTGTTTCTCTTCAGAACCAAGAGAAAAGGTTGTAAAAATTGCAGATCGACCTTGCCCACAGATATTAGTGTCGCAGCGAGAAAGATTTTTTTGGTGATTTGAAATCTCGACCAGATATGGGAGACGGGGAGGTCAACTAATATCACGAGTTGATTTAGTGTGTAGACGATGAATTTTATACTCACCTCAAGGTACTACTTGACGGTTCAAGTTTCATTTCATTTTTCATATCTGGCTGGTACTTTGGATTGGTATTTTGCGCTGGATTTTGGAGACAATGGCTATGATGCGAAGCCAAGCAGTTAACGTAATGAAGATAATACGTACTGACTTAATGAAGAAATCTTTCGGCGTACCAGCCTGCAAATTTGAGGTCACTTTTCACATGCGGCAAAGTACATTGCAAAAGCAACTGATCTTAATACGAATCTATTGTTATTTAGACATTACCTGTATGAAGAACTCCATGTCTATCATCTATCCATATGCCATAACCATGCAGTCGTCCGCCCCACCATGATCGTAACGAATGTAACTGTCCCATATCCCGCCAATGCTATCACAGTTATGCTTCAAAACCAAAACACAAAAAGGATGACTAAACCCAACCAGCGCTATGCATGTGCACCCAACAAAAAGGAATGTTAAATCGTCGCGACAAATCCGCCATGCCCAAAACCATAACCATTAAAAGAAAAGACAATCTAGATCACGCTCCGCGAGGGATCGCTTGCCCAATACCACGCCCTGCTTAGAAGTTGGGGAGGCAAATTTCGGAGCCATATGTCACGAACAATCCATAGTTTCGAGGAGCGGTGTTGTTGACACGGAACTGGTAAACAGCAGCCTCGTTCTCATTTGGGCCGGTCAAGTTGGCGATACCCATGATGAACTCAGCCTTCGAGTCCGAAGAGCAGTCAAAGGGACCGATGTAAGTCTTCTGTCCAGCCCTCAAGGTAGTCAATGCAAATTCGTCGACATTGGGTGCGCTATCGACAGGGAAGACATCCCAGAATGTGAGGTCACTGGAGTCGAGGGGAATGGAGGGGCTGAATGTTTGAACCTGTGGGTTTAATGGTCCTTGAATGACTTCGTAGTCATTCTTGCTCTCGGGGAATGAAGACCAAAGTGCGCAATTTTGTGCATCAGCTGGGATATCAAAAGATGCATAGGTGTATTCTCGCGAGGTCCATGCCGTTCCATTCCATGTTGCACCCATGCCGAAATTACCTTGGCTGGGGTCGGAAGCGTCCTGAGATAGTGTGTTATAAGCGATGTGTTGCGGCTTTCCTTCCCAGATGTCCTCAAGAACTTCTGGCCACACAGCTGCGCAGTCATTGGGAATGGCGGAGGAGCCAACGGCTGGTGTGGGCGCGGCGGACGCAAAGCCGATGGCGGCGAAGAGGGCGAATGTGGAAGTTGTGAAGAGCATTATGCAGTTGAGGTCTTCTGGTTATTATGTGTGAAACGAATATATTCGGGTGATTTGATGGAATAAGAGAAAGTGGAAGTAGTTATTGGACTGTGATGCTTAGAGATGAGAAATTATTGTGAGAATGCTTGATGTTGATGATTTTGATAGTGATGATAATGGCAGTTGAGGCAGAAAGGTCAAAGTATATATACCTCGATCAAAGGCATCGCCATACAGTAATACCTTCACTTTCAGTAGATTCCGACTCAGCCTACAGTTTTGTTGGAAGGATTTTCCCGTATCTGCCAGTTAAAAGTTCAAATACGCATATAGAAACACAATCTACAAATCGTGATCGTAATCTGTGTTTGCTGTGTAATGCTTGTTTGTGTGGCTAAAGGACTGGCTGTTGGTAACGAATGATATCACCACAAAGTTGTTCTGCTATCATGAACTAGAAGAAATCTATTTCGAGAATTGAAAATGGCTAGGTGAAGGGCACAGTAAAATGTCAGCAACCCATGCCACATTATGAGGCGTGAATGACACCCTTTCAACGAGTCAAATACAACTAGCCACTTTGCCCTTACATAGAGGCTGAGCAATGTGCTCCCTAGAGAGATCGACAATATGCAGTAGCAAGGTTGCAAGACTTCGAGCGTTTGTTTGTTACTATTAAACTCCCGGCACTAGAAGCAATACAAGTAACTCTTGTTTCACTAGGGCTTATTTCGAAGGATTTCGACTGCATCCGACTGAATCCCCGCCTCTTTGCGCGCAATCGTTTATCGACAACACTCTTGATTTTTCAAACCAACTGTTAGATCAGGCTTGAGTATCCCTAAAATAACATTTTAGAGTCTGCAAGTCGCAAAATTTGTATAGTGAATGGAGCCTGTAGTTTCCTCGTACAGTATACCAGAACTTTTGTTCAAGAGGACTGCGCCGCCTGCGCCCTTTATCCAACTGTTGCTAACATAACTAACACTTTCTTGAGTACTCAAATAAAACAATTGATGTCCAACACAACATAGTAAGCTTCGACACTGGTCGATCTTTCGGTTTGTCACCGTATAGTAGACCACTCCATCGTTAAGACATACTAAGCTGGACATACAGATTCAATGAGAAGCTAATAAGCTTGTAGTTCTACTTAGGCAAACAACTATTGGTCTAAGGAACAGTTTAGAACTCATGGTCAGTTCGTCGGCGATCCGGATACTTAAATCTTCAGATGGTATTCGAAATCTACTAGGTACTCTCAGAATGAAGCACTGGGTACTTGAATAAGTGTTTTGAGGAAGTCATCAATCAACCGAGGTACCTGCATGGTAGTTGTTTTATGAATCCGGGGTTTTAGTGCCCTGTTCCTCCGGATTACGCTAAGATGGCGTGGGTCATAGCTTCCGCATTCCCACCGACCACTCCTACACCATCCAGTCACAACCCAAGATAGGATGATAGAATTGAATAACAATACTTTTATTAATCAACCATTATAACATATATCATTCTTTTTATCAACCATGGGATCAATCAATAAGAATGAGAATACACGTCCCAAACAGGAAGAAGTTCGAGTTTTAGTTACTGGTTTTGCTGTGGGTTGTTTTGATATTTATTGAACCCCATTTTACCCCTCAATCGTGGAATTGCTCAAACGATATATCACTACCAAGCTACTCATTGCATCGGAGTTTCTAAATGCTGACCTTGACATATAACACAGCCTTTTCGTGCACAATATCCAATAAATCCCTCATGGGAGATCGTATCTCGTCTACCATCATATGTCCCTACGAATACTCAAGACGAGGGGCACCATCCACATGCGAAACCACCCATAAAAGATACCCCGCGTCGCATTCGAATTGATAGTTATGAAGCACCGGTTCATGTAGGGTACAAGGCTGTTCGGGAACTTATGCCTATACTCCTCGATGAAAACGCACATGGATTTGAACCTGATTATATATTACATATTGGGATGGCATCCGGTCGACCCTTTTACAGTTGTGAGAGACGTGGTCATCGAAGTGGATATTTCATGCGAGATGTGGATGGGGAACTATTGAATGATGAATTCAACAGATTTAAGGAGGGTGACAAATGGATATGGCATGACTGTCCCGAAGAACTTTTGACGAGTTTGCCATTCGATAAAATGTTTCGTCAATGGAAGGAGGCTTGCCCTGTTCGTATTGACCCTCCTATCCGTTTTATAATCCACCGCTATATTGATCTCCAATTCCCCCACTTCATTACTAAATACTGCCATATAGGAATCGATACACGCATATCCGAAGATGCTGGTAATTACCTCTGCGATTTTACATACTATACCTCACTCGCACATCGCTACAAGCAACATCGGCCCAAAACAAAGCAATGTTTTCTGCACGTACCGTAAATCGGACGATGAACCATACAAAAAGGTGTCGAAATTACAATTGAGCTAATCCGGGCAATGGTTGAATGTGATTTGAAAGCTACGGACACTGCCGGGGACAATAGTGATTTCGCAGAAGAAAAAGAGGGTTTGTGAACACTCCAAATTGTGAAGGTGAAATTGTATATATATTCTTTGCGGAAAATTGGCCTGCATAACAGGTATGATGGGCATGAAGGGCATAACAGCATTGGCAGCATTAGCAACATAACAGCATTGAGAGCGTAACAACATTGGCAGCTTAAGGGCATAGCATTATAACAGCATTAAGGCCTCAGAGGCATAATAAGTATTCATGATAAAAACCCGAAAGTTAAAAGAATAAGATCAAAAGAGTCGTGAGTGAATGATTTTGAATTAGGCGCAAAAGTGCTCCCTTAAATATGTCATTGAAAAACTATCGAGCAGAGCATGCATCAATTCTCATGGACCATTATGTCCGAGTCTCGTTTCTGATATAGAATCAGACAAGAGGAATGTATCTGCCGGCACTGGCAGTATTTCACTTGCAACTTTCTCACGGCTCCTTCTACACTCCTCATATTGCATTGTGATCAATTTCATGGTTCATAATCTGGTATATACATTCGTTCCCATATAAAATTTTATCTACTTGTACATTATTCATATCTTTATTTTCATTCCCCATCATTAGCCCAACATTATCATCATCCCCTATTCCCCTGACCTTTCGATACCCAACCTTCCACCATACCATTTAAGCATACCCAACGGGACTTGTACATCCGAAACTCGTCGCATGTCCCAACGCGAAACCCGCCTTAATACTCTTAATACTCGAGTACATGCCCAAAACCGCCGTAGCAGCACTTGCCAAAAAGAACAAGAAGCAGAAAAGTTTCAGCCACCATCTTGGCGCAAGTCCTCTCTTCCATCGACTCATATCTTTCCAGCTATCGATTCGGTGTACTTGTCCTGTGACAGGATCATATGTTTCGTCGGGGTGAATGGCGTCTTCTTTGACTGTCATACCGAAATACAAAAGTGTGGGGAAAGTATAAGTAAATTGCATGATACAGACAGCAGCAACGAGCGAGGAGATGTTGGTGAATTGAGGAACGGCGGATCCGACGACGAAGGCAAAGGCCCAGTACAGAGGTACCATGATGATCCAGACGACCCTCCCTTTCTTGCTGTTGAGTTCTGGGCCACCGAAGATATCCTCAACGATGTTTTGGTAGATGACTTTGATACCAATGTTACCGTATAGAACTGCGGCGATGAGACCGGAGACGAGGGAGAGCGCGTTGGTGACGGTTTGCCAAGAGTAGGGAGATAATCCTTGATTGGCGGGGTTGTAGGTGAATTGACCTTGTTGGGAGTAAACAACGCAACCGAAAATGAGATAGCAGACGAAGATGAATATTTCAGCTAGGAATTGAGCCTTGATGAAGTCGAGTGGTCGTTTCATTTCGGCCATGAATTCACAGTACAACATTGCGCCACCGTAGGCATAGACGATTTGCATAGCGGAACTCAATTGAGAGTCGAAAGTCGAGCCAGCAGGAATCCAAATAGTGTGCTTAATAGGACCTTTCGGAATATCGAAAGATTGAAGCGCCGCGGCATAGTTGGGAGGACTATGTGCGGCAACACCCATGGTCATCAAGATAACGAGGACGTTCAACCAAATGGCGAAATTGGCTAGATGGCCAAACTTCTGCAGAGAGCGAATTTGACCAAAGATCATACCAGCGAGTACCCAGACCAAGATACAGATGGAAAAGCAGAGCTTGTATTTGGACATTTCGGATAGACCTTGGCCATTGGAGATGACAATGACACCAACGTTGAATAAAAGTTGGATACTTTGTAGGAGATTGATACCGTGGCGAGCGTAAGTTCCGAAACTGTAAACGTTAGATGCGCACCAATAGAATTGGGTATGGGTGACGCTTCTTACATTCTGAATCCCAAGTCTCCAAATGTCCTCATGGGCCATCTATCACTGTCGAGCTTCAAGAACATGCGCCAGATTTGCCATCCAGCGAAGAAGGCCATGATTCCCATGAAGAAATACATCATTACACCTCCAACGTATCCGAATTGTGAAACAGAGTATGGTGCATTTGATGGCCCTAAAATATCGGTGGTGATGAGATATACACTGTTTAATTGTCAGATAAAATATAGCTTTATGCAAGAACTCAACTCACACAGCTCCCCAAGTAGCATTTCTAGCCGCTCGAGATGCGCTTTCCCATTCACCAGCTCCGACATAAGGAGCATGTTGACCTTTGGAGATAGAGCTAGGTTTTGACTCATCGACTGCTCCAGGTTCGATCTTCTCATCCCCAATTTCTGGAAGACCCTTTTTCTCATCCCCAATTTCCTTTCTGGCAACGTTGTCTGTTCCGGCAAGATATTCCTGGTACATCCTCTCCCGTTCCTCTGGACCAAGTCCGTTCATCTCTTGTTCCCGTTGAATCTTTGCAAAATACAAGTATTCCTCGAAGGGAACATTGGGGTCGTGCATGTTGCGACGAACGGCCGTGGCGATTTCCACCTCACCGACTCCATTAATGCGAGGGTCACCGCCATCGAGTGCGAGATTTCCTAAATTGTTGGCCATGATTGAAATCTGTAGGAGACGAATTGAAGCTACCGAGAAGTGACATTGTGGGATTCAAAGGTATATATGAATAATTGTGCTTCTTATCTGGTGGATTCGATGATGGATATCCGCCCCAACCGCGTTCCTGATTTACATATGCAGTATTATATCATTACAAATCGCCCAACTCTATTAGCCTGTTTGGCAAAGGGTGGAGAAGAGTAAACGCCACACCGATTAAGTGTTGAAGAAGAAGCATTATCACTGGATGAAATCCAAATGAATAACCCACATTGTCATATCTATTACTTGATAAAACCGTCTATCCTCCACATTGTTTCAATCAGATATAGCTCGATATGAAAGGAAACGTCCACATATCAAAAATGGAGAACCATGATCAAAGCGGAAGGTGCACCTAGAGATTGCAAATACGAATGAGAGACGTGTGACTCAATTCGCGATTTGTGCTCATTGTACGTACTGTCGTTGACACAAGCTTTCGGGCGTGTGCGGAAAGACAGAAAGACGGAAAGACCGACGGATGTTTGCATTTGCCAAGGTTGTCATCGTTGGACGATTCCAGCAATCTGGGAATATTTTTCCAGTAAAGGGTCGGAACTGAGGGAAAAGTCCGTGTTATATTCAGCCACACAAAACTGGGTCAAGTTGGAAAAATTTTGCCTCGGAGCGGACCGAAGTAAAGAAGAATGAATAACATTATAAAAACAAACACCGGTGATGCAAAAAGCCCTCACCCCATGCAATTGAAAAACAAAAACAAAACAATCATGAGCTCGTACATACTATATACCGCTCATATGTTGTGGTCTACAAGCAATGCATTCAGCAGTGCTGGCTATTGCGATATTTCCATGCACGCCCTGTGATGTCTCAACCCTTGGGGATACCTAGGTCCAACAACCACGACGAGAATACGAGCACCTTCTTCAATTAGAGTAGCGTGTTCTGCCTTGACCGGCCGATATGAGTGGATTTGCTGAAAGATAAACTAAAGCTCAATTGACCGCCTTCAGGTACCCAGCCCTCTCGGCCCACAAAGTAAAATTTCTCCTGAATAGCGGGGAGGCCTCCAAGGTCCAAGGGCCAATCCAATTCGTTATCAAGCCAGTGTCCTTTTAGCAGCTGGAAAAAACTACGGACTCCACGGCAGGTTCATATACAAATGGAAGAATGCGGTGGATATGGATGTGTGAAGCGATAGCAGAAGAAGGGTTGGCATAACATCAACCCACCTTACTTATGGTGTGTAATGTTGGGGAAAGAAAAACATTATACAAATTACATGTCTTTCAGTAATAACACACAAAGATATTTCGAATGGTGCGTGAGTTGAATATTACAGAGATTCGCGAGATGTTGTGTGGTTATCGCTAGGAAATCTCTCAATGTGGCTAATGCCTAAGTCCCGTGATTCGCTGATTGCAATGTAAATCATGTGATGTAGCTCGGACAGGGGCCAAGCACACCTTGAACCCCATCAAAAGAGAGTCTTCTTTGAAGAAGTCACCTAGATAGTGCTTTGTCGAATCTAACTGCTCTTCAATCAAACTCACATGAGTTAGTACTGGAAAAAGCCTCTCCTGGAGGACCACTCATGTCCTTTACATATAAAAAACCAAGATGCTATCAGTAGAACTGTATCAGATATCTTGGGATCTTCATTTTACAAGACATGGCCCCGTTTTCCATTTCTAAATGCAGTATCCAGTGATACTAGTGAGATTGCCTACTCCACAACATGAAAGGAACCCCAAAGACCAGGTGTTTGGTTCTCTCGTGTGTTCCAGATCAATCGAGTACTGTACCTATTCTTTTGGTATATTCAACTAAGCTAAGCAGGGGTTCTCCATCTGAAGTACAAATGGGTTAGGGTTCGGGGGAAGTTCGGACATGTTCTGATTCGCTCGTCATTAAAACTACACTGAAAATATATATATCTTCAACCTCAAAATTTCTCTTTTTAAGGAGGAAATGTAGGTGCATCCACCATTGAAAAAGGTCTCCAGTACTTGCCGATGGCCTGTTCAGGCTGTTGCTGCACCGTCCCTCCCCGCCCACCAACACCCAATTTTTGAGTTTGAAACTTTGTGTACACAGTTCTATAGGGATATATGAACAGTAGTGAGATGGATATTTCTCTGCTGTCTGCTGTCAAGATAAAAGCCATCTAATTGAATATCAATATCCTTTTTTCTACTACGATTCACAGTAAATTGCACTCAGCGATCAGCAGATTCCGTACTCTAGAAGAATGGATCCGGCTGGCTAATTTCAGATGATAGTTTCGCTTTCGTCAAGATTCGAGAAGAATCTGCAGTATAAGTAAGCAATCGAAAATACATAGTGTTCGATACATGGGACATTTGCCACCCAGTATCATAACACAGAAGGAATACATCCTGGACTATAATGGAATTTTTTCCAGTTCAAACGAAAAGAGAGCACATTGGCATGCATATCTCATACGGAAAGACTATTGCAATTCCATTTGCTACTTAGATCTGTATACAGCTACCAAATGAGTGGATTGAAGTTCGGCAATCTGAAACCCGGCTGTCTGTGACCAGATGATTTCGGCATTCGTAATCATCTACTTGGCGTCAAAGTACCACTTCTGGTTATCGGCAGTCTGCGCACTTGCAGAGAGGACATCGGCTCCACTGTGGGTAGAAAAGTCCTTCACGGTAAGCTGACCGCGGCCTGGCACCTTGTTGTTGATACTATAATTTCAATATCAGCAATCTTTGTCCATTAAGTTGCTCATGGCGAATGAAAGAATGACACTCACGTGAAGACCTCGTACTGGTGTGTAGTGGCAGCTTTGATGGTCCAGCGGGCAGAGGGATCAGTCGGGGATATTTGCGGAGTGGAGACAACGTGATTTTCCTCTAAAAGTTCGAATTAGCATGTGAATCGACCCCTAACAGGTATGAGAATACTAACGGGTAGCGGTGAGGAAGTAACCGCTGCGAACGTTGATGATCAGATACTCGGCACTGTCACCAGAGCCAGCGACGAGTGCTACCTGCCACTTAGCATTATCGCTTGGTGTATCACCACGAGTGCTTTGAAATTCACGGCAGCATTAGTGAATGTCATTTGTAATGTGTCAATGCGGTTTTCAGTCAGACTCACTATGTCCTAACCACTGCTCCTGGTTCGAGTTTGCCCTCCCAGGCATTAAGATTGAGGGATGGAGCCTGGTATGGCACGATCTCGTAGGTACCACACCCCTGAAAGCCCATATTGAGTGATGATTTGTGTAAGTTGCTAGAGGGATCTGATTTTAGTAGAAGTTATTGCTGTGAAAGATAGAGGTGAGTAACTTTGAGGAAAGGAAATCAGTTCTTGGTCCTGAGATGGTCGCCTTAAATATTCATCGACATATCCTATGGCGGTTATGACGGTGCGGGGTCTTTCACTTTGTGCGTCTCGGTGGCTGGCTGTACAATGGTTAACGGCTGAAGGACGTAAACTCTTGAGTATGAGACATCAAGAAACACTTCATTGGAATGGTTTAACAATGACACCATGTTCTTCTCCATGTTGGTGTGGTCGAACAAGGCAACATCATGCTCGATAGGTGCCCTCACATAGCCAAGTACGTTACAGAAACACCTTCATGCTTTTTTCGCATTATCGCACCCTATCTCACAGCATTCAACCCAGCTCCAGCAAAACAGCCGAGCCTGGATGAGAGCACTTCAAGACCATGGTTCGTGGCAGCGGGGTTATAGAATAGCAGGCGTCTAGCGTAATTCCATGCTGCGGGATATCAAAAAATTACAAAAGAGGGGTAACTGGAAATGTAGTCAATTGCTTTGGATTGGTGGGGTGTAATTAAATTCTTCAACTTGGCGATCGCCGCATCAGATTGCTATGCATGAACTCTCATGCGCATTGCCCTGTACGTCAAGATATTCCGTCATCGGCGAATAGAATGGAGCTGAAACCAAATTCTGTAACACAACCCTAGGTTTGACACCGAAGATTCTCTCGCAGTTTCATTCCAAAAAAAAATTACCCTTAAGATAGAGAGCAATGGCCAAGTCTTGGACAGAGAATAACCAGCATCGTACTAGAGGTCAAATTAGCCCCAAGGACCAGACCGTGTTGCAATTTGGCAATGCCTTCAAGAATTTTGATCCTCTAGTCAAGTGCTATGTGCTGGTTCCATATGGAAGAATACAATCAACTTGAAATATCGAGCTATAGTACATTTGATAATCTGCAGGTCATCGAAATTTTGGCGTTGATTTTTAGTCCGCATAATCGGAAACCCTGGGTAGTTCTGCAGCCACGAACTAATCATCCCAAGAGATATATCATCGTGTAACACCTCATCAGCCAAAAATGCTGCACACCTTTTTTTTACAAATCACGTCACATTACCCCGCACGGCCACTGAACAAATGACGGCACTCGCGAGAGTGATCGACAGAAGGTCGACGGATAGCACGACCCAATCTTGGGAATGCACATAGCACCAAGAGAGCACCACATATAGAATTTATGCGATGGCTGCCAGGGCAGTGAAAATTCTAGCTTGGTTTCGGAAATATTTTGGTAGATGCTGTTGTGTAGCTGGCTTCGATGTGATGTGATTGTAGGACTACAATTATATTGTGATACAGTGGGGGTGCAGAATTCGGTGACTAACGATGGTGCCTTTCACGAAAATGGAGAAGCAAAAAATCAGCCAAGACTCGTAACGTATGCTTGTCCATCGAGCATCTTAATATATTCCTCTCTTCCACCATTCGAGGGACCTCCAAAGGTAGCACTGCCTGGCGGATACCATGTAGTGCTTGTTGGAATCAGATAGAAGTCCGGCTGAAGGTTTATGTAATTTCTGTCAATGTTTGTCGTTCACCAGAAGCACACCAATACGTAATGGCTAGCGGTTCATATCTGACACATCGCAATATATAGCTCTGTATGCAAATGGGATTTCGTACTGATGGTAGATGCAGCTCGCCCATTCAGACTTTCAATTGAGACCAGCTCAATATATAGTATGAAGAGGAGAAAATACAACCAAGCGATGACGCACATGATGTTCTATATGGCTGATTGTATCCAAGCAGAAAGTCGTACAAGCCTCAAAGTTCGGAAGCCGAAATCCAGAAGCTACATATTTGTATTGAGCCAAGTTAAAGGTTTGTAATACAAAATTTTACTGTATGTATTTTCAGCGGTAGTCTTCAGGTTTGCAACCAAAAATTTATATTACATGGAGGGATGATCATTCTGGTAAGAAGACAATGTCAAGGAAGGAGGCCATGCTGGACGTCAAATGCTGGATGTGATGCGTTTATGAGACATGTGGAAGTAGGAGTACTAACATATCTAGTGTTAAATATGGATGCAAGAACAATAATCGCTATATCCTCAATGATCTGTATCGTACTGAACAAAATATTTGTTTCTGTACACATAATTTTCTAGGACCAGAACTCCATAAGTGATCGGTCTTCAGTTGAGCTTCTTCGTCTAGACAACCTCCAGCGAGCCTGTACCATCACGACTAATGGTATCAAATACAATCTTTTGATACTAGCAAATAAAGTACGCAATGCTGATTACGACCACTTGATCGATTTCCTCTGCCAAAAATCTCGCGGGCAGTCAAACTAATTCGCGTGGAACGAACAACCATATGTTCGTATTTGAGTCCGCACTCTGCATTAAATACAACAGTGGGTTGTTGATTGGTGGTTAACTATAACCACCAAAAATGCTTGATTCTCCAAAGACGCGCCGTCAAAAAAAGAGAAAAAAGGTATGAAATAGGCTCAATATTTACTTTTGGACAATAAAAGCATAATTCATTCCAATATTCCGATTTTTCCCGAACTTAGTGGTAGGGTAAATCAAAGAATCACCAGGTAGAATTGATGAAGGCATTCAACAAAATAACCTGCTATGAGATTGAACAAGTTCTCAAGATGTAACCTTGGAAGATTATATTGATGCTTGGAGTTGTTGGTTAAATAAATATCTGGCTACTTTTACGCCGGGGAGTTAACACAAAAAAATTCATACAGCATCGTACCAAAATTAAGAAATCACTGTTAAATAAATTAAAGCCGTCTATCACTAAAACATAACAATGTCCAAACAATACATATACAGAGCAACATCAATCACACTCAACCAAACCATCAATCCTACCATACCCATCAAATCCCAAGCCCCACCCCACCATTCCTTCCTACTAAAAGCAGCAGCCCCCTATCCCACCCTCGCTACACCTCACACAAATCACACCACCAAACACCAAAACTTCAACTCATCACCACTCCACGAGTTCTCAATTATCCGCGATGATTTGTACAGCAAAATGAAGCTCGTGAATAGGCAAAAGGTAAATGATCACTGGCGGGATCGAACCGCCGACCTTGGCGTGTACATTTCTCTGAAAGAACAGAGAAGATATTAGCACCACGCTCTAACCAGCTGAGCTAAGCGACCTATTGTGGTTATTTGATGAATGGGACGATGCGGAGGAGTATATATTTTTTTGGGAAGGAGGGCGCGCAAGTGTGGTTGTGGTGGTTGTGATTGGTGGAGGAGCTGACTAACTTGCCGATGGAGAACCTAGCTGGTGTATGTTAGTGCCATTCCGAACAACGAATTGCTTTGTCTAGAAAAGAAAAAGTATTTAGACAAAGGTTATTAGATCAATAATCCCATGTCTGTTCTAGAACATAACTATTAGGTACAAAGCCCAACTCCACAAAGAACCTATCACAATCAGAGACTTGACTAGAAGCCAGGCTATCCGATATATCCGGACTCCGTGATACCCGATTCAACTTGTTGATAGTATCACCCGATAGTTCATGAAACTTTATACTCAGGTGATCTAATACTAGGTAATCAACCCAGTTCAAACTTTCAAACATCTTCGCAGACGATCATCTATCTGCTGGTATATTGGCCGAGCCGTTCCAGTCCTCAGAAATGACCAGTCGGCATTAGAGAAGATTTCGGGTGAGCTAACCAACATCGAGCCACCCAATCCCCAAAATAACTCAACCATCCCTCTCAACATCTACACCATAACCACACTCCTTTATTCCAGCACATACATCCCAAATATATATCCAACAGCGAACAGCGAACAAGAAAAACAGGGCCTACCAGTCAATATCTAATTTAAGCTCATATCCATATCGGCGAATCAAACCAAAGCACTGCCCCATTCATTGCATTTGTACAACAAACAATTTATATGTAATTTCCTCTCAGAAGCAGCCACGAACCAATTCGGCAGCTCTCGACTCGTAATTGCTAAGGGCTATTATAGAAGTCGCCGAGCATATCAATCGTCAAAAAAGAACAATATCTGTCTTGATCAATATATGAGAATTAATTTCTGTTATGATATTCGTGTATATCCCGCAGGCAGCCTCACAAGAAAAGTATAATTTTAGACAAAATTTTCATGGTTTAATCTCCTTCCTATTTCATCTTATCTCGTTTCATAATACATGTAAAATTCCCCAGCCACCTTTCACCTTTCACCTGCTACCAATCCCCACCTCAAACCTCATCATAATCCTCATTGAATATCTCAAAGTCCCTGTGGACACTCCGCATAATCTTTCGAATCATCAAGATTAGATGGAGAATCAAATCCATAATCCCTATTCGCCAAACTGAACCAACCCGCTCCTGCTCATCCAATCCTAAAATACATAATAGTACATAGCGTAAAATCCTCGTCTTCTTCGTTTCGTATGTGAATGTAGTATCTAAGTATTGATCATGAGAATGTATGTTGAAAAAAAAAAGACGCAGAAAGAGCCTGTCGTACTGCGCCATGTTTATGTCGTGAACGTGAATGGTATAATTGAAACATAATACAGTAAAGAAAGAATGAAATAAAAGAAAATGAATGCACAAGGTAGGAAAAGGTTGGTATCATGAACGCTGTAATAAGAATGAAATTCTCAGTGCATCTCATTCATGGATTGAGAAGAACTTTGAAAAGAAAAGATACATTCTTAAACCCTCACTCCAATCTCCCTTCTCGAATTCACAAAAGGAGCACTTGGACTTTTCCCGCTTGTAGTCATAGCACTTCCAGGAGGTAAAGGAGGCAAAGCACAATCCGGAGGAGGAGCTGGGGGAGCACCATGCATAAGAGCCGGCAAACTTCTTCTGTTCGAAACAGATCTTCCCGATCGAAATTTTGGTGGTCCCAAATCATAGTGACTTGCTTTGTAAATGAGGGTAGGAGAGAGAGTCGTAAGAGCGAGAGTTGAAGAAGGCCGCTTGCGACGTGGGGTATTGGATAAATCTTCAGCGATGGTTGATTGGTGACCAGAAGAGGCGAGCATACTTCTTGGTCGACGCTGTGGATTTTGCTTGATGGGAATCTCGGGAAGTGTTGTCAATGGTTGAACTTGAAATGAAGATTCTTGAAGGGTTGGTAATGATTCCCAGTTACTTTTTCTAGTATTTTCGAAGGATTCATCATGAGTCAATTTTGGTGAAAGTGGTTCAGGAAATTTGGATGAACATGATCCATTTGATTCTAGGGGCGGCGTGGTTTGACCAACTGCCTGCATGCTAGAATGATGACGTAAATATTTATTCCGAACCTCTAATGCATTATTTGATGGCATGAAACTCGAGACACGTCGAGTGGATCTTAATTCTTTGCTTGGTCGCTTTTTAATAGGAGACTTTCCTGGAGAACATGATCGAATATCAACGGTCGATGATTTATTCAGTACAACTGGCCGATGTGACGTTTCCATAGAGGTAACAGGTATTGGAACTCGTTTTGGTGATGTTGTATCCATGACAGGGGATAACGGTCGAGCCACAGAAAGTGCCGTTGGATGTCCCTTCTTGCTTCTATTTTCAGCTTCCATAGTTGTATTCATTGCAGGAAGTGATGGCCGTCTTTCAGGGACTGGGCTCCTAGTCGAAAACCTCTTGCTTGAAGAAACAGGTACACTGAAATTTGGAGTTGCAGGTGATGGGCTTCTCATAACTCGGGTAGATGTACCATAATTTGAGTGTCTCAAAGGAGTCTGAAGGTGGGGTGATATCTGAGGTATAGGATCCCGTGACCCTTGAAGTGCTTGTAGTGATCTTCTACGTTCAACAATATCTGCGGCATTTGGCCTCGCTCGTACTGTCTCCAAGGACAAAGGTGGTAAATCTTCCATGGTAGATGTACTGTCTCGAGCTGGCGACGTTGCTGGAGACGAAATGCGAGTTCGTTGATCGGATGAGCAATAGGATAATCTGTTGATACTATCCCTCAAACCTTCCAAATTCTGTTCATGTGAACTAGCACTATTTGTCACCGATCCACACCCGGTTAATGGTCTGGTCGCTGCTTCATTTTGTGCTTCGTTTAGTGACCAAGGTGGAAGGAAGCCAGTTGGGGATATTTTGTCAATGTTCTGTCCTTCTGGTTTCTGCCAAGAGGGACGGCGCTCACGAGGAGTTGACCAAGGTAAAGCTAGTTCTCCAATAATTTGCCCTTCTGGTTGCTGCCACGAAGGACGGCGATCATAAGGATTTTGAAGTGGTGAGCAAGGGTTGGAAACTTGATCCGAGTCTCTTCTTTGGACAAGGTATCGATGACTTGGTTGACTCTTTAACTCTGGTGTTTTCTCATCTGTCTTCACAGTTCCAATTTCTGTAATTTGTTTTTTGCCTCCAAGTGTTTCAATTTCCTTCCTTAATACAGCAATCCAAGAATCCATTTCTTCGGCACTGTCCAAGACAAGTAAAAGGCTAGTAGCGTTTCTCCTATAATCTGCACTTCTGAACGCAAGTCTTGATAATAAAGACCTAGAATCTGAAGTTGGGACTCCATCTGCACTCATTGATTGAGATACTTGTAAAACCCAATGTTTCCCTGGAATAACATCTGATGCAAAAGCTACAGACTCTTTGCCTAATTGAATCATCTTTTCAGGTAGTCGGTCAAAATTTCCATCACCCGAGTATTGTAGAAGGTAGCCAGAAGTTACTAAAACGAAAATCTTTTGAGTCCATTCACCTTTCGATATTGAACCTGATCGTCGTCTGTTGTGTTTGATTATTGTCTTCTTCTCATCTGGCCCTGTGTCGGTTGTTTGTGCTATTTCGTCCCGGAGACTGATATTCCTTTTGTGATTAGACATGCGGATAATTGCATCGGCTGATAAGATTGAGGCGGAGAGACGAGCATGCTTCACAGATTGAGGGTAACTTTGGAATAACGGTGGTGGATCAAACACCGAGGTTTTGGGGCTTGTTTTTGGTGCAGGTTTGGCGGCAGTTTTGCTATCCTTGGTTGATTTGGATCTGAGATTCAGACGCGATGGAGTCCCAGTGGCATTCCCTGGTGTAGCAGGTGTGGTTGGGGAGGTTAAATCAGTTGTATTGCCGGCACCAAACTTTCGAAAGAAACCGTCTCCTACTGGACTTGTGATGGGACTCATTAGCTTTGGTGAAAGCGGTGTTGATGTGAGTGGTGAAGCCGATTTATTTCCTTCAGGAACTGGCGATACCACATTCTTCTCGGATTTATTGCGAGAGAACATTCCTCGAAGACCACCTTTGGACTCTTTTCTTTGGATTTTTGGACATCTCAATGGAACTCTGCCTTCCTCCAAGCTACTTGTATTTATTGGTGGTGGACGGATGCGACGACTGAGTGTGTTGGATGATAGTGATGAATCGCCATTGCTATCCTTGTCTCCTAGAGAACCAATTCCTAGAATTACTGACATTGCGGGGACTTGTCCGATCCTCCTGTCCAGGACAAGGCTTGAAACTAGATCTTCAAATCGTGACTCGGCGAGCCCAATTGGGCCGAGATACAAACTTTCGCAAACACCCCGATTTCTTGGATTGAAAGGCAGGATTTTTGAGCTATCGATATAGCTATTGGTGAGGTGGATTTTGATTCGCAAGCACGGTAGTAGTAGTAGTGGTCGTAGGGTATCGTGGTGGTTGTATGAAAGTGAGTGAGTTTGGGTCAATGTAAACAAAGAAAAGGTGAAAACTCGTATCAAGAGATTACGATTGATTCAATGAGGAGTGAGAGTGAATTTCGCGAATTGTAATGATCGGGATAGGCATTATATGAGGGGTTGATCTTAAACCGAGGCCGTTGGATGAGATATTCCAGATGAGATATTCCAGATGAGATGGGGAGGACGTTGTAAAACAAATAAAGATATATCAACCGAGTTCTTGGGAAATCGATACACAATGCAATATGATGTATCTGATGTATCTGATAAAAGCATTTAAGTGAAGGAATGTAAAGAATGACGATAGAAACGAAATACCATAAGAGAATGTGAGAGCACAAATGGAGCAAAGGAGTGATACTGGGTAGAGTGAAGGAAAGTAGGTTCTGTGTAAGGAAAAATTAGAGTTCTCTTTTATCCATGTGGACGCGATGACAAGGCCTTGACAAGACCTTGACTAGGATAGATAGTCTTCACGTTCCCCATAGCGCTCAGAGACCGAAATCTGGCTGAATATTTTTGGAGAGGAGGGTTTCTCCCGTGTCATTTCCGTAGTCTTCACTCTAAACATAGTAGACGAGGTTGGACAAGGTATGGTTTAGACCGCTTCAAGTTAATTTTCCAGTTTCTTACTGGATGCCACTAAAATAATCTTGGAACCATGAAAGCGTGAGGAGTTAGCTCTAGGGCTAACTTTTGATTTCGAGATGTCGAGCTCGACGCACGGATTGCCCCAGCTTGAGATTGGGGAATTTTTTGTTTATCTCTTGAAGTTATTGAAATAACTTCAAAGTTTGGCCTTTTTCATTATTTCCAAACATCCGGCGATTAGGCGTTCTTGGCTTCGAAAGTCTGTAACGGGCGACCCCCGCAAAAATTTGTGGAAATAGTAAAAACAGTTGAGGTCAAAATTTGTGCGATTTGGGAAAAAAAAAAAAAAAAGTCTTGTATATTGTGATTCCCGTCGAAATTATTGATCCCACAAGGGACACGAAACCACGAAACCACGAAACCCCTAAACCATTGATGCGGTACCCTGATTCGACCCATCATAAGATATTGTCCAATGGCCTGTCTGCTGATCTATCTGGAGACGGCGTTTAGATATCGATGTGTGGATGGAGCTTCGGTAATGTGGAACCCAAAAGCAAAGGTTCCTGCATAAAAGCCGTACATGATTCTGCAAGGTCAATCCTATAGTAAAATCCTTATGCACACCACCAGTTCTCCGCAGTGAAAGAACTCCTAGCAAGAAAGTATTTGCCGTGCTTTTAAAGTTTGTCATAATCTTTCCGCAGTCCGTTTGTTTTGAGGAAACGCGTTGCTAGTTTCAAGAAGTGGTAGAGACAGTTGAAGATTACTATAAACAAGATTTTTAGGATGTTAGAGATCCTCACCTGGAAGTCCGGAACTTCTCTTGATACAAGGGGAGGGATCCACCGACTATCCACTTCAAATTTCAATCAATAATAGATTCGCCGGTCCCGATTGGGTAAATGGAAAATGAACAATCAATAAAAGTATCTGTGATGGGTTTGATCAAGATGATGAAGGTGTACGTTCCTATCAATGATGCCCTATTATTGTCTAATCTTAGGATGAGAAAAGACGGCACACAGAAATGCAGTGCAAAATTGTTTCGTGATTGGGAAAGAGTTCTGAACATGGGCACTCATACCAGGACCTTATTCCCTAAGATTGAAGGGGGGCCAACAACTGGTACCAGGATCGATAGCGCTGACCGGATAAACAACTTCTATTTAGCAATGCGTTATGACAAACTTTTGGACTAGAGAGCGATGATTCGTGATAAAATAAAATATTGATCCATGTTTAATAGAACTGATGTTATTATCTTGAATAACTTCGTAGAAAGAAAGAAAGAAAGAAAGAAAGAAATTAAAGTCTGAGAAAAATAAACAAAACCATATATTTCTGGTCACGTGCTACGCTATTTGATGATTTTGCTTTTCCAACTGTAACATCACCATCACCCTCAGCAAACCCGAAATTATTGACTTGGAGTGAAATTTCAGTTCAAAATGTCTCGAGCTAGTGTATCATCTGCAAGACCGCTTTCTCTAACTGAAGAGCTTGAGAAATTGGAGCAATCTATTACTCTAACACTTCAAGGTAGGCTTCCTTCCTTACCTTTCTCCCGAATTATCTTTCTTTTACTAACACCACCTCAGAAATTGATCACAACTTTAGTCGAGCGCATCGTATCGTTACTACAAGTATTCTACCTGTCGTTGAACAATATGCGAACCATTCAAATGCAGTATGGGAAGGGTCTAAGGTTGGTAGCTATCTATAAGAGGCTGGAATGCAACTAATAGCGGGGTAGTTTTGGAAACAATTTTTCGAAGCCAGTGCCAATGTCTCATTACTTCAAGTAGAGCAACAGGGGGAGGAGGAGGATGTTTCATACACTCAGTCCCACGAAGACCCAAGTCAATATACTGCATCGCAGATTGATGATGAAACTATTCGAACAGAAGACGATGGTCATCATCTTTACGATCAGGATGATTCGATGCTCGAAGACAACGATATTAGTGGTAGCACTCCCAGAGGCCCTCCACGAAAAGATAAAGAGCCACAATTTGTGGATTTGTCATCTCCATACGAGGGCTTGAGAAGGGAATTTAAAGAGGCGACTTTACAGGGTGATGAGGATGATACACAATTACCAAGAACACCTGGAGCCAAGCAAAGGATACCGGATATGTCGATGCTACCAGATTCATCTCCATTCGACCCAACCACATATCGGATGGACCCGACTTTTTACGATCTACCATCAACTACCCAAACATATATACCATCAACGGCTCAGAAGACTAAAGATCCTCAATACCTTAAAATGCTCGAAAAGAATTATCGAATCCAAGCTACACCATTAACAAATCGAAAAGAAAAGAAGACCCCTGTGAACAAACCCTCGTGGCGAGACAATCATTCACCGTTATCTTCACCACCAGCTGCAGCACCTCAATTACACGCTGATATATTCAGCTCGCCAATTAGACAACCATATAAGCCAAATGCACCACGAACACCAGGTGTAAGTGTTCAAACCCCGGCGAAAGGGAAGTCAAAGGATATTTTTGCCAAATCTATAAAGAAAGAGAAAGATGAGATTACATGGGAAAGTGATAGTGATGAAGATGCGGAAGATATTTACAAGGAACTTGGAATGAGTCCACCAAAGACGATCCAATTTTCCTTACCACAATCAAGATTACTACAAACTCCTGGTAAGCTCTTGATACAAGTTGGAATCATGAGTATCACAAGCTAACGCAAACACAGCACGAGAAGCAAGCAAAAGAATCGTTGAAGATCTCCTTACCACCGCTGGAGCTGGATTTGATAATACAGACGAATTGGATAATAGTCCAAGTATAGTCGCAATGAAAGATGATTTCGATGATAGTTTTTGAGAAACTCAGAATTGTTTATTAGAAATCTAACTAAGAATGAAAGATCAAGAAATTAATGACCATATCAACAAGAACTCCTCAAATACCGTCTTCCCATGTGTTCACCTCCATCTGGAAAAGTAAGTATCTTTTCATAAGTTCCTGGTTATTAAAACCAAACACTTCCAGTATGTCGCCGACCAGGAACTCCTCCAAAGCCCCGCCGAAAGATATCATATCATGATCATAAAAGCCCAAAGCCCAAGATTCCGGATTGAAAACATCATTCAAAGAAAGATACAAATCAACCACCGACGATGTTTATCTCATAGACATAATTAGATATGTCTCCGTGAGCGATTGCCACGCTATCAATCCAGTCAAATCAGCCTTCTCTTCCTCTTATCCACAATACATTAAATTAAGCTTTTGAATGAAACGTACGTGTCTTCTCACTCGAATTCCTGCGCATAGAAGATACGGTTGAAGATTTCTTATACGACTTGGCCTCTCCCCTCTTCAAATGTTCCTTACGGGAAAGCTTAGCTTTGAGGGTACCGACCGGATGTTTTAGGAGGGAAATAGTGGAGGTGGTGCTGTAGAGCGAGGAAGTGTCGTTTGCGGTATATGTGGTAGTGGTGTCTATGGAGACTTTTGGAGAGGAAGATTTGGCAGTGTAGGATCTGGAGGTGGAGTAGGAGACGGGTGTTGCTTTTTGGGATTTGGGGGAGGAGGGGTGGAAGAGGATGGGGGGTTTTTCGTTGGGGAAACCTGGGTTTGTTAGATGGGTTTGATGGATGGGGGAAAGAGGGTGAGACATACGGGAAGCTGGGAAAGCTGGGAATCCGGCAGGCATTTTTATGGATGTGGTTTGGTTGATGGTTGGGATATTAGTGATGAGAGAATCTTGACTATAAAGATCAAATATGATGTCGAGGATAGGAGTGTTGCTGTTGTGTTTATTGATATATTATATTTGATTGATGATGAGAAGAAAAATGCCTTCATAATCGAGGCATCTCTCCCTCTATATATATCCAACGCATCACATACAACTCATAAATCAAATAAATCCCAGCCCATCCACCTCCAACACATCCAAACAAAACAGTCATAACCAATCCAGATTCCAACGACACCATCCCATCCCATGCAAGCTCCGCCCACTAAACAAACAGATATCAAATTCTCTCATCATCTCCTGCACCATTCCATTCACTCGGAGAAAAAAAAAGAAAAATCTTTACCTTGAACCATGCATTTCAATCTTCTTAGAACGCCCCGTAGATGCCCTGCACATGTATGTCATGGGCTGAATGCCAAAAATTTCTCTCAACACTACTCTATAAATGGTTAGGGATAAGACTGAAGCCAGTATATATGAGGTGTGGAAAATGGAGATGAAGGGGTCGGAGTTCGCTTATCCCCACATAGTTCTACTGTACTTGAACTCCGTTGCGCATGGGATGCAATGCAAGAACAACATTGTGAAGCGAGGCCGGGTGACTCAGGTTTGAAATGCTTATGCCGATTGTACTCGGGGTGTTGATGCGGTAGGGAAGAGGGTTTTTGGGGAGAGATTTCGGTACCGTGTTGATGGGAGGGGTAGGTATGCGTCATTCGGTGATCAGATGCTTTGCTATGTATACAGTGTTCATCATCAATTGCAAATTAGTAAGCGATCAATCAGTGTTTGCGTGGCTTAGGCTTAGGCTCGATATTTCCTGCATCAAACCATCCACGGTTATGGATTTTTAACTCGATAGGTCTTTTATGCCGCAACACGACGACCGATCCACCAATATTCGGTATATGCAGGTACCGATGTACTGGATTACCGCAATGGATGCCTAAATACGTATCAGTGTATACGAAACATATTGCGAATTGAGGGTTGCTGATATGCGTTATTTCGTGGCCTGATGGTCGTTGCCTAGGGATCTCTTTATCTCTTTATCTCTTTCATAGTATTCTTACATTTCGATATCAATGTCGTTGCCTTCATATCACTCACAGCTAAAAGAAAGAAGCTAAGGCAATAACTCCGTATAATTGTAAATCAATTATTACATAATCACCTCTGGATCACTAGGATATATACCTAGTAATTAGTTCCAAATCCCATCCAACCATACGGAACCCATCCAACCCATCCATCGCATTAGCCTAACAAGGAAAATCTCACAAGCGGGAAAAATTCATCCTACCGCGTAACCTTAACTATTCTATTTTCATCTCCAACTCCAACTCCGTGCCTCATTCACTAACTTGCTTGCACCTACGTACCAACACTAACACACATGCCTAGATATCTCGCATTGAACTCCGAAAATTTATCCCGGCTTAAGAAATACTATACCTGAGGAACCGATTGATGGGTTCGGTCCTTGTCTCATTGGATGGTCAGTCTACTTAATATTACAACAACGCATCATCAAAAAGAAATAAAAACATGAAACACGAAATTTGTTCTAGAGTTGGAATCTAGATTTTTATTGATATAATTTGTGTTGTCCATCTTCCTTGCCCAATATCCACCCACCTCAAAACCTACTCGACTCCTCACTCACTAACATCATATCAATGTCCGAGTCGAAAAGAGAAATAGTCATCTAGCTATTAATTGGAATTGAATTGACCAATCAGAAAAGCTAATATCAATACTGCCGTCTATTATGATGCAGTGATGCGGAAGAGTCATTGCTATTGTCAGCAAATGGAATTGACCATTTGGAGCTCTACCGAGTATGCAATGGGAGAAAGTTTTGATCTTTTTACAGTTAAAAAGGTCATATTTATTCAACTCCTTTTGGGTGCGCTTACAAATGATGGAAAATTGGGTTAGAATTGAGGATACAGCTTTTGGTGAGCCAAGTTGCTTTCATCATTTTATGCAAACATAGATGAACACTCCTTCGAGAGTAAAGACTCCTCTTTCAATTGAGCAGTTAAAATTGGATATTCGAAGAATATTCGAAGGATGGTTATTTTTAGCAATTAGCATTTGCAAGAGGTTTCTTACTCATAGCCTCATACTATTCGATGTCTGGCCATGGAGGCTATATTTTCGACCCTACTCCAAAGCACTCATCACTTCTGGACGCTTTTCATGGCCGAGACTCATTTCATTGCAAGTGCAGGTGCATGTGCAATCAGCATACTTATGATCACTTCACCCTGTCCAATACCAGGCGTCGTTAATTCGAGGAAGATATTCGGTGTGAGATCCGAGGGACAGAGAGAGAGGGAAATCTATTTTCAGATTACTATGTTTAATAGTTGACTCGTGCTTCGTCTGCGGGGAGGGCATTCTAGTATTCTACACATCAAATTCGCTTCTTCTATCTTCACAACTTCAGTCTCGCCGATGTAACTATCACGAATAACTCAAAGTCGCTTTGAAATTCCCTTGCAGTTCTTCGAATTGTCAGAGGTCCAATATCCCATATCCAAAGTTCAACGCTCCTTCTACACTCTCGGCTGCCTTTATGTGCATAACACTACACGCTCTGAAATGATTTAAACAGTTGCTAAAGATTTGCTTAACAGTGGAGTGTTGCAGACTTTCTGGCCGCACAAGTATCAACTACTATATAAACTCAAGAAATCCGGATCACACTTTCCTTATTATGGAATAAGGTTGTGGATGTATGATTGGATGGATTATGAAGGTGGATTGGTGAGTTGAAAATTTTCAAATCTACTTTCTTGATTCTGTCATTCGGAAATAGGAAATCATAAATAACCTTATTTCAAAAGGGCCTAGTGTGATCCGGAGTATATACGCTAAAAACGCCATAACTATACAGGGATTCAATAGAGTCCGCATTTTTGGTTCGCGACCACGCCGACATTTTTAATCCATTGATGTTTGGTACACAACACGATATCCAAAGCATTCGCGAGCATCTTCTATCACTCATGCCACTATCTACTTTCAGTGTCGACAGCAGATGCTTCGGTTCCAGTTGCCAACTTAGGTGGTCTCTCTATCTCTAACCAGATGAAGATCTTCCCTGAATCCAGCTTCTTCAAGGAAAATCGCGCACCCACGCTCCCTACTCCAGCGGAGGTCAGAGCCCTCAACGAGAAATCAGGCAATATCCGCGCTACATACTTCAATCGCCCGCCGCCCGTTATTATCTCGTCGCTGGGATTGGTTGTTAAATATGGAGGTGACATTACAGCTATCGAAGCTCAGACTCAGATGGTGGTACGCGAGCGGTTGCAAGGCAAAGTCACTGTCCCTGAGGTTTTTGGCTGGGCCGAGGACAATCGTCAGGGGTTCATTTATATGTCCTTAATAGAGGGCATGACTTTGCAAGAAAGATGGCCTGCTATGACAAAAGACGAGAGATATACCATTTGTGCGGAACTCAAACAAATGATAAAGGCGTTGCGGGCTTTGGAGCAAGATAGCAATGATCGATATGTCGGTTAGTAAATCACCTCTCTAATATGCAAGCAAGTCTAATATGGGGGTACTGTTCGTTAGGCAGCCTGGGCAAGCAGCCACTGAACGAGATATTTCTTTCATGCCATCCAAAGCTCGCTGGGCCGTTCAGTGGGGCAAACGCTGTCAGGCAATTTCAAGATGCTTGCGGAATCGAGATTGATGAAGAAGCGCCTATTGTGTTCACACATGATGACCTGGTCCCGTCCAACATCATGTTGTCGTTAGGGCCGAACCCGAGAGTGGCAGCTATCATTGACTGGGGCCAGACTGGGTGGCTTCCTGCGTACTGGGAATATTGTAAGGCGAGATGGGTGAGAATCGATCCGGAAGACTTCAGCGATGATCTCCAGGAGGAATGGCATAAGGAATACCTCCCAATGATTTTGGATCCGGTGGATGACGAGACGTGCTTTCATCCTTGGCTTTATTTCGTCTTGTCCAAGGGTATCTAATTATATATTCCACAGCAATTTCAATGAACTTCTTCACTGGACGAACAGGGGAACTCTCGCCAGCGCTAAGTTTATTGGCCAAAGTAAAGTATCCGTCAATCATAATGGCCCTAGTAGCATGATGACATGACTTACGACCCTTAACTCCTGCATCGCTAAGAAACTCATTACATACGCCCCCTGTCGCTTATTCCGAAACGAACAGTCTAGTCACCACCATCCAATTGGCTTGTTAAGTTAATTGATTGATTGATTTTCATTAAAGTCCCCTTGTGATAGCTTAGGAGATTCGGGGGTCATATGCAGGATTAATGCGCTCACACAAAACCAACGAATACATTGATGCGGGATAAACGTTGAATATTAGGGGAAAGGCTCTCCCACGCTCTCTTCTAAACGAACCTTGAGTCTTTACGAATTTGTCTCAACTTGGGGAACAGAGCATTGTAAGGACGTTGTTGTTCTTTCGGTCGATAGGGTACCTTTCGGGTGCTAATGTACAGAGTTTTTTATCATCTAACAATGTATACAACCCCGGGACTGGAAGTTCACAGATGGTTGAGGGAGTGATTAGAGTGTCGGAATGGTGATAGCATCCCTTGGGGTTGGCGGAAGGTGACGAAGAAGGAGAGCAACCCGTGGAAATGACGGGATAAGCCGGACGGCTCGAGACTTTGTCTGAGCCGGAGGAAGATCATACAGAGACAGGCCGAATCTTTTGGGTCACGAAGAGCTTAGGAAGTGACGGAATAAGCTGGACAGCTCTAGGGCTCTGCCTGAGCTACAGGAAGATTACGCAGAGGCAGCCCGAATCGAAATATCATTCCAACTCGAGCTCCTACTACTTCGACGCATTCTACATCCACAAACTACACACACGGGGCGACGGCAGGCAACAGCGCCTCGGCTGGCAGGTTGGAACCTCAATTGTACGCGGCTTGGTTACGGGTATAAGATTAGCAAGCCTACGAGACACGGTCAGCTTTAATAGGAGGAGAGGTTCGACAAGGTAATGCAAAGTCAGCTTTTGCAAGCTGCTAGGCGTAGCGTGTAGCGGCACCAGTCGCTGCCACTGTCTATATGTCTCGAGAGCACGGATGTGCGTATTGGTCTACGATAGGGGGCTATAGACAGTTGGCTGATGGAATGTGTACTAGTAGGGTAGGTTTAGGGAGCAAACGGGGGAGAAGGGCATGAAGGAAGACCAGGCAAATCGACCTTGCGAATGGGATTTAAGGGAAATTAGAATCGATTGGTATGGTAGGAAACTTGCTTTCCACTAAACCTTTCTATTTTATACCTAGGGGAAAATGAAAGAGCGTTGCGAATTCTTTTTAATTCTATATAAAATTAATTTTCTTTTCTTTTCTTTTCTTTTCTGCTAACTCGTTACCCACCCGGTAGAATTCTGAATTGGAAGACTCTTCCCGATCTTGTATTAAATCATACAGAGAGGGATAGGATAAACTTTGAGATTAAAGGCATAAGATGATATAGTAAGTCAATTTTTGGAGTTGTGGATAGATGACCATGTCCTACGAATTCAAATACTCAAACATCTAATCTAATAATCTAATAATCTCCAACATCAACCGCCATCTTCATCCATCATCTTTATCTCAAATATTATTCTTTAATTATTATTATTATTATTATTATTATCCCATCCCATCCCGTACCGTCCCGTCCGTTTCGTCCTTTCCCTTCTGTCTTTTCCCCGTTCCATTGTTTCCCTTCTATTCTTTTTTATCCTATCCTTTCCTATTCTATTCTATCCTTTCCCATTCCATTCCATCTCTTTTTATTCTCCCCCCATTCCATTTTTTTCATCTAATCCGTTCTAATCACTCTATCTCATCCACCCCATCTCATCCATCCCATCTCATCCATCCATCCCATCCACCCCATTTCATCCACCCCATCTCATCCACCCCATCTCATCCACCCCCCCCGTCCCATCTCCATCTCATCCTATTCCTTTCTATCTACCTTTTCCTAGGTATTCTCTCTCCATCCACCCAACCCTTCCCCCTTCCCCCTTCCCTCCCAACTTCCACAAAAGTAAAAGAGCAAATATCTATTCATCCATCTCTTTCCATCCAACCCCATCCAACCATCCACAACAAACCAAACAACTTCAAATCCACACCCACCCTACATCGTGAGGAAGCCCCCCTCCCACACCCTAATATAATCACAATGAAATTCTATGTTGGAGGTCTCTACACCAAGATAGATATATGAATACCATCAGGTAGATAGTCCTCATCTCAAGTTACCCAACTTTCAATCACCTCCTCACCTTATAAGGAGGGAGCACTTTCACTCATCATCACTCAGTCATAAATCATTACACCCCACTCAAACCATTCACATATTCATAACAATCCGTATTGTAGTCCAAATGGATCTTCAGTTTCATTTCTCATCTTTGCTTCTCATCTCTTTTGAAGACAAAAGGTAATGACTAATTACAATTGATTAAGTAGGTATCCTTTGACGGGTCTCCGTGTCATTCTTCAACAGAGTTTGAAGAACTTACATAGACCAGCACTTTCCTTTCTCTCACTACTCTACCTTCGTAAATAACGCCTAAACCCACTCCCTATATTTTATTGGACAGAATTATTTGAACGCCCAGTCTAATGCATTAAAATGATCATAACCTTACTACCGCAACTTTGCCCCTAGTATGCGGAGATTGGCGTTCCGATAATAAAAAATGGTTGAGAAAGTAGTTTGAAAATTGATTGAAAATTTAGAATCAGAGAGCTTTAAGATCTCTTTGTGAAGGTCAATGGACAATCATCCTGTAATTTGAGTTAGTGATGTCCGAAAATCCATTTTGATCTGAATATGTACTAACCATAGGGAAGATTGTAGCAAAGACTTTGATCTCTTCTGATTTAGGAGTTGGATGATGAACCCAATCAAGTTCCATTGAAGCCTTTCCAATCATAAGAGCAAGGTTCATTTGTGCGTATTCTTGTCCCAGACAATAATGAGCACCAGTTCCAAAGACCAAGTAGTTCTTAGCCCCCTTTACTTCGGCGTCACCAGAGAAATAACGTTCAGGGTCAAATTCGTCGGGTCGGTCATAGACATCAGGGTCGCGTAAAGCTGGGTATGTTGTTGGAACGATCATGGCTCCTATTTGACTAATTAGCATTGCATCATAATTTCATGTTAGCTTGACTGACCTTTAGGGACAGTGTAGTCTGGGGTAATAGGGAATGCCTTCTTGGCGACGTATGGAACCATAAGAACAGGAGGGCGCCATCTCAACAGTTCTCTAACCACGGCACGAGTATATTTCATGCTTTCCATCATATCCATGTTTGGTCGAACTCGTTTATCACCACCACGAACACGTAAGTTCTCTTCGCGGACCTTATCTAAAATTTCAGGACGTTGAGCCATAACTTGGAATAGCCAGGTGGCGGCACTGCTAGTAGCATCTTGAGAAGCAAATAAGAAGGTGAAGATAGTTTGAGCGATTTCGTAGTCGGTAAAGTCACGGAGTAATGGTGTTGGTTTTGTCATTCCTTTTGTTGAAATACCCTTGGCTTCCGCCTCACGCCAAGCAGCAGACTCGAGCTGAGATTTGATCCATCCATCCATGATGCAAGACACTTCACCACCGGCAGCCATGCGAACCTTGCTCTTTGCAGCACACTTGGAGAATTCCTCAAGGACCATGTCGGCAGCGATTTTTCCATACCAGGACTTAGTGAAGGGAAGGATGATTGGGAAATTGACCAATTCCAAAGCAGCAGTAATGTTGTAGTAATCATCCGCGATCTTCTTGATAGCTTCGTCTGAAATGTAGAAACCAACGAATGTACGGCAGGAAACGGCGCACAATAATTCCCGGAATTCGGACATGAATGGGACAGGTTTTCCTCCGGCTTCCTCGGTAACCTTGGCGAATCTTTCTTGGTATTGATTGTAAACGTCGTCTTGTCCTGGGAGGTAGCAGTCGAGAGCTTTGCGGGTAAACAACCCATTGAGACCCTTTCGGTAATCGACGTGGGCCTTTCCATCAAGGAAAACCCAGTTGGTCTCACCCAACAACTTGTGTGCTGAATCGACTACACATGGCTTAACGTATGCTGGAGAATTGAAGACTTTTCTAGCCATATCACGACTGGAGGCAATAACAACGAATCTGAGAATGATCAGGGCCTGGAAATTCCGACTGGCGGATGATAGTATAAACTTACTTGTGGAAAACAGACACACAGCTGAGTTCGCCGCTTGCCCATTTTGCTTGATATTCGTGGAATTTTGGATTGACAGATTGTAAAAATGGACCGATAAAGGGGGCTTTCCATGCTGGACCGATAATTGAACCTTTTTGCCAAAGATAACTACCTGCAAAGTTGTTAGTGATGCAATTGATTGATTGATTGGGTGAGTGAGTGAGTTAATGGCGCGAGGGGTTGTACATTGATCATAAGCTACCATCAGGCAGAGAATTGTAAGGACAATCTGCCATGCGCTAACTTCTGCAAGTTTGGCTAGATAGCTATTAAGTTGAGGATTTCCAATAACTTGAGCAAATTTCGCATCTGCCACGGGTGAGGCATAAGTGATGTTTTGTACAAGGTCCGCCATATTTGTTTACTTATGGTGGATGTACCAACAAAAATGAAATGTAATAAAGCTTTCCCTCAACAGAAGCCGAAAATATTTTGTCGGCGAGGAATTAAAACAAGAATTGCAATATAAAAAGAAAATTGATAAGGAAATCAATCTTATAAGAATATCAATCTGACACTGACTTCGATAGTCTTGCCAGAAGATACTTGTGCGATACGATAAGTAAAGTATTAAGAAGAATTAAATACAGAAGAGAAGGGAGGGACTGGAAAAGTCGGGAATTATTATTACCTTTTAGGTTAGGTAGTAACGGAATTTGATTAGCTAAGGCGGACAATGATGAAATTGTAACCAATGAGATTACTCAAAATTGGGTGAAAGACCGATTAAAAGAATTATCTAGGTGATTTGATCTAACAAGGATTAAAAGAAGTTTACGGAGTATACAAGGTTAAAGTAAAGAAAAGGAAGAAAATTTCTAAAATGAAGTTATCAGTGGAGTGGATTAGAAAAGATTATTTATTCATTGATTAGTTGGCGTTATTACCTTGGATTATTCTGGACTACTAGTTCTACTAGGGATTCATTGTTAGGTTGGTTGAGTACAGAATGAGACATCCACCTAAAAAAGGAGACATATTCCACCGACTCGGACTGCCTACTCGAACTGCCTACTCGAACTATCTACTCTTTCTGTATCTACACTGTACAGAATAAATAAACAAAGCAGAAGAAGAGATGAGAAGATAAAAAAAATATATATATAGTATTTCATCCTATCAAAGACGTCATACATATTATATTATTCACTTCATGAACCCAGGGCCAATTGGAAGCAGGCTCAGCTAATCATAAAGCCAGCTTGTGGAATTAAGCTTTCAATGGAGAAAGTGAGAAGTTTGTACTCAGTATAAGCAAGGCACCAAACCCATCTTCTGTGCTGCAACATCTTCAGTCTTCTTCTGCCCCCGTACTCCGCATATGCGGAAGAATCCTTGTCAGACGATCACTCATACTTCTATTACTAATCATTTCCATACATTCCGACAAACTCCATTTCCAGAACAAAATATATTGTTCGTAGGTGCTGAACTTCCGATTCAAATCCAGTAGATCCTGGTACAGACTATGATGACAAACACCTAAAGTCCGCTCGAGAGGCCGTAAGATTATTCAGATTGAATGCCCAAGAGCCAAAGGATTAGAATATTTGAGTCTCAGAAGTGGAGGCTCACAATAATATGCTCACGTTAATGGAGGCTCAGCCCAACAGACCTCTATTTCCGATCCTCGAGAGCTAATACTCAAATCCTTCATTTCGTAGTGAAGCAACTGGCGACTGGTCGTAAGACCTTACCTTCATACCATACCAACGGATCTGAGCCTTGACAGCCCCTATTCTCAGAATTCACGATAGCATCACGAAGTTCACAAAAATCATACCCTCACTAACGTACGCCATGGCCTTCTCAAGAATATCGATCGGCACCTATTGACGGGAAGTATTCTCACGCCAGCTGAACCAGCTCATCTTCAAACTCCACAATATACAATAAACTTAATCTGAATCAACTTCTCAGATCACCTCATAAACAAACATGCGCTGACCAACCCAGCAACGTTAATCAGATTGTTCGCATACGGAATAAGAGTGGGGAAATGCATTGGCCATCATTATTTTCAACAGGCCTCAACTCCCCAGATCCAACATTTCAGCACTTTCGTCTCTACTTAAGAAGTCAAGTCCCATTTACTTCTACTCCAGGTGAGCTTCA
Organism: Stromatinia cepivora; assembly: GCA_014898415.1. Taxonomy (NCBI): domain Eukaryota; kingdom Fungi; phylum Ascomycota; class Leotiomycetes; order Helotiales; family Sclerotiniaceae; genus Stromatinia; species Stromatinia cepivora. Next base: position 1,317,134 of record RCTD01000017.1, on the reverse strand, counting down.
AATGGCGAATCTCCATTTCCTTCATTTCAATCTAGCTAGCATTGATGCCAGTTCGTTATCAGCATAATGATACCTTGCTTTCCAACTCCGCGATCTCATCTAAGGTACTAGCTAGGTACCTGGGCTGTGTCCCATCAAAATGGCCTCATCTTTACTCGGAAAAAGAGAAGGGTACTGATCCTTTATCGACTGACATCGTATTGGCCAGAACATCAACCAATCATCTCTTTAGTGAGAAATTCTAGACTTGGTACTGGTGCCATCTCTCTTAATCCTAGTTCACCAGTGATTGTGAATATGAATGTTGTTTGTTGTAAGTGGTAGGTATTTCGTAGGTACATGAGAAACGTTCTGGATTCATAACCGTATGTTACATCAACTCAAATTTGTCAGATCTTCCACGTTGATTGACGCATGGGCTATGCTTAAGTCAACAATATATCCTCCATCCTTTCTAGTCAAGGTGTTACTCCTTCTCTCTTCATTCCATTCTTATCTCACATTTCCACGCTGTCAAGCATACATAACAGAAGTCTCCAATGTGATATCTAGTAGCACTCTTTCTGCCACATACGACCATAGACTGAAGAGAATTGGGCATCCCGTCCGCTCTGCCATACACAAGCTTCAGATCGGTGGATTAGTAGTTGGGTGGGTGACCACCAGCGAATCCCCACTGTTGTATGTTTATTTTTCCCTCCTTTTTTGCTCTTTTTTTCCTTTTGTCATCAGCTTCGCATTCCTCTTTGGTTTGCCGCCTGCCATTTTCGGCTGCTTGGGATATTGCGACAGTCATGGTAAGGGATGATAAACTGATGCACCGATTCGATCCTTGCAGTGTCTGATTTGGAAGGAACAGGAAGGAAAGGGGAAGGCAGAGGTGGTGGTCGAGGCAGTCAAGAAGGAGAACCGATTCGGTTACATGATCAAAACCCGGAATCATGATCTTGCTTGCTCCTCTCCTTTTCACTTTTCCCTCTTTGATAAAGGAAGCTTACTCTCTCCTTCTCCACCTTCTATTTTCCTTTCAAACCCCTCACCCGCTTTCTACCCCGTTTTCACACTATCCTTTCTATCTTCTTACCTTTCTCTAAAGCAATATATAAATCACCCAATCAGGAGTATACTTGAGTCATTCAATGGAGACATGCTCTTTACATGGGACGTACATACGACGGCGTTCCTGAATGACATTATTATGATAATAGGGCATGAGTTTACTTGTCATCAAAACCTCATACTTCAGCCAGCCAGTGCAAGGCGAAGTCTGAACAACTACCGGTAGAGTATCTGGGATACCGCTGACACCGGTGTATTTCATCCATGTCAAAAATTTCTGCCGAGCTTTGAGCATTAGCAACACTTAGGTTCCTAGTCATTTTTGAATTTGCCTCCGGGAACCTTATCTACAACTTCTAAAGTCAAGCAGCACAAGTGGTTTCCCAAGAATACGTTTCAAGTTAGTCCACATAGCTAATATTTTCTTTCGTGTAATCGGGGTTATGTTTACAAACCCCGCCCGGGCTCAAAGTGACTGAGATTCGTATTCGTGAAAATCGCCGGATTTCCAGCTAATGCCTCAAGGCATGTCTCGTTCAAATTATATTTCTACATTCACAGGTACAATAAAATGCACTTCTCTAAAAATTTGAGCTTGCCAAACCTTGGAATTAGGTAGTTGATACAGCACTATCGCCCCGCCCACGGAGGTGCAGATGAGGACGAGGTTGACAATGCCGACTATATTGAAGCTTCTCTCATGCATCAAGAAATCAGTGGTACCAGTACAGGACGTCCTCGAGTCGACAAATAAAAGTCAACCGCAGCTCCACGCCGTAAAATCTGCTTCAGAGTTCACGGTTCAATGTCAATATAAAGAATAATCGAATTCGATACAATCGCTGCAGTCTCTAGATATCTGGAATCAATATTGAAACTGAACTGTTTAAATTTTAGTAATCTTAGCATAAATACCCTATTTTCTTTAAAGTTATAATCTCACAATGGCTTAAATCCACATATCAATTCATAGTTAAGCACACACAATATTTCCTCGACTCAAACATCCATCCAACAGTCTGAACTATACATATTACATAAAGAGGCAGGCAGTAGGTATTCAAAGTTGAAATTTGGTATGATATCATCTCATTAATATAGTCGATCGAGATAAATCGTTTGATCTAAATAAAACAATATTACGGGTTTAAGTTGAATTAAAAAACTTTGAGATTTTCTATGAGTTTGGAAAATTTAACTAGGTATCTATATATGGGTATTTTGATGGGGGTAAGGTGAGGTGAGGTGGGAAGGATGTTGGTGATGAGATGAGATGGAACTTGATAGAGTGATTGAGTTAGTTGCGAGGGAATTTAGCAATGCGGTTTGGGGAGTTTAGGAAGTTATGATGATGGGGGGTGAATATACATTGTTTGATCTGTATGTAGGTAGGTAGGCAGATTCGGATATAATATCTAAATAATCTTACATTGGGAAAAGACATAAACTATTATCTAGAGATCTTTTGAATTCGTAGAAATACAGGGGTATATTATACAAAAAGAACTATGGTATTGGATATCTCAACATTCCCCAAACCAGGCTTTAAACCGATCCTCAAACTCCATTTAAAACCCAAAATCCCATAATCCCATAAATCCCCCAAGCCCTGCACAACTAATCGTAACCCCTCATAAACTACTTCGACGTCCTTTTAAAAAACTTCCTATACTTCTTCATCCACGCCTTTTCCGACCTAACATTAGCCGCACGCTCAACTTTCAACTGCTGATCCTTATACTCAATCACGCTAGCTTGGGAAGCTATGATATCATTAGCCCTTTGTATCTCCTCCCTCAAATCCTCAACTCGCGATTGAGAATACGCGAGTTTTTTCTTAGTAGCGATGATTTCTTTTTTCCAATCTGGGACAACGACTTTATATCCTGCTGTGTGGAATGTTAGTATATAAATTCATTGATAGCATAGCATAGTGGTCCACAATACATTTTGGTCCTCCCCTTGGTATGTAATCCGATCCTTCAATACTATTCTTCAGAATCAGAGGAAGGAAGTCCATTACTTCATTCTCGTAAATTTCCTGGATCTCAGGACGTAAAAGCCAATTGCGAAAATTTATTTCTTTAAGTCGATGCATTCCGTAAAAGATAAATCCATTTTCATCTTCGAATTCCGTCCATATACCACTCTGAATTATTAATAACAAATCTAAACCCAGAGCTAGAGCTAGAGATGCATTAACGTACTAAAAGCATTGTTTCTGCAAAATACTCGGCGGTGTTTTGTCTACCGCTGAATAGGTCGATTATCCATTCTTGTCTCTCTCCTTCTTCTAATGGGAGGAGTTGTCGCATGAGATTTATATGGATCCAGCGTCGGTGAGATGTTGCTACGGCGGTGGTGCTAGGGTCGTTTTCTAGGATTAGTTCGAGGAGCTCGGTGCTGGCTTCGTAGATTATGGGGATGGCTTCGCGGATGAAATCGAGGAGGTCTTGGACCATGCCTTCTCGAATGATAGCCGGGGGCATCTTAGATGATGTGGAGAGTGCGGGTTGGTAGTTGTGGAGTGGTATGCTTGAGCTTTGTATGGCCTTTGCTTTGGCTTGTGATAGAAGGCAGTCTTGCTTGAATTGTATAAGATGAAGATGGAGTTCAAAGAGCATATACAAATTGGTATCCCAACAGTTGAGTTGTTGTGATGAATGGTATTCTTGTTTCCGGAAGAACTTCTCCCGGAATTTTTTGAGATTTGTTTGTTTTCACTACTGGCTGGGGAACTACCGAGCTCTTGATCGGATGAGTATGGACATATTCACTATGGCAACCTTGGATGTTCAGCGGAAGATGCTATGAAGTCATAGCATTCGGATCGAGGTGAGAATAACAATCTTTCGTGTATGGACTCAAGAGTGATAAAGAGGTTCCCAACAACTCATTGGTACAACCGGCACAAATTGGATACAATTGAAGGTTTAACCGCATAGTAGGAAAGAAGGTAAGCCAGAACAGGTGAACTGAATGCCTGAAATGTCGTGACATTGAGAGAAGAACCTCCCATACGGAGTATTCCTTCTGAGAATTAGATTGGAAGAGTTTACAATATACTTTGGGCATCTTTCGAGCAAATTGAAGACGATTTCTTTATCAAAGCCAAACACTCACGACGGCATGTCTGGGGACAATCCGAAGTTCTCCATATCAAAGAATTGTTCCTGGGCATCGATATACATGAGAAACTGATACCTGAATACGAGGATATAATGGGAAAACGTTTTTAGGTATTTTACTAGAGAAGTTTGAAGTCGAGTCTACATTATCAACATCACTGTCGCACAGACTTCGGCTCTAGTGGGACCCTGGGAAAGGCTGATCAAAAGCCTCGTACCTCTTACCTTTCTTCACAGCCGGAATTGCCAATCGCAATTTCCCTTGCATCCTACCAATACTTCCAAGAAGATAACTTTCCTAAAGTATCAGATATGATTTTCCAAAGCTGACTTCCTCTTGTTGCACTCCAACATCAACATCCAAGTTTCTCACCCCTCCCATTACACAAAATGCCTACCTACCTCGTCCACGGTTTCCGTTGGCACAGAAATAATATTCGCATTCACATAATTTTGAATGATCTCGAGGATGCAAGTCCAGAATGGTTAATGGCGCCTCCAACCTCGAATGCTCTCCTCAATTCCTTTTACACACAATTCGATTTCCTCCCACCAAGCAGTCCAGGTCCCATTGACCTTTCACCCGAACCAAGTCCCACAGAATCCAGTCATCCACACCCGAGATCTCCCCCAAGAACCCTTACCAAGAAAAATAAACAATCTCCGGCCTCGTTGGGATCGCCTTCTCGTAAGGATGAACCGAGCTTAGCGTTAAGGAACACTACTTCGCATCGACAAAACAATAGTCATTCGGGATCGGAAACTTTACACAGTAGATCTGCATCTGGAGCTACGAATCCGAATTCGAATGGGCCACAGGTTAGAGAGATGGAAAAACCATTGCGGTTTAATCAATGGAGTGTGGTTAAATTACTCGAACAATATGATCCGAATGATTTGAAGACAACCAGTCAACCGTGGGCTTATGTATCAGATTATATGGTTGAAGTTGGCTTGGGAGTTTGTATATCCGAAGAAGTGAAGAAGTATAAAGAAAAGCTTACAGAAGAAGAAATTGTTCCCTGTGATGCCGAGCGATTAGGAATGAGTGGAAGAGAGATCAGGAGGAGAAATAAAAGAGCAGGTTGGTTTGATAAATTGAGGGAAAATTTGGAGATGGAGGAGGAAATGGGTTGGTTTGTGGTTGTCTGTGGGGATGAGGAAAGATGGGCTCCTCCTATGGATTTGTCAGATGGAATGCAGAGTGCCGCGAGTGAAATTGAGGAGTCGCCGGTAAAATCGCCTAGAAGCCCAGGATTCAGAAACTTTTTTAGGAGGAGGGCAGTACCGGCATCGGAGACTGGTGGTACGGGGACTAATGGCGTGGATGGAAGAGGTTTTAGTCGGGGTGATGATAGTACTTATGGATCGGTTAGGGATACTAATACTAAGTCGTGAGGTGCCGGTAGGTATTGTATTTTTTTTAGTATGCTGCACAGTATCAAGGAGCAATGGGAATAATACCCCGGGTTGGAAGTAATTATTATATATTGACCTGAACAAATTCCAATTTTCACAATCTGGTATGGTCCAATGTCTTCCCTCCTGAACACCATCGCTAAATTCCAATATGCAAACACTATGTCCTCATTTTTTCGACGAACCAAATCCAACGATCCCCATACTAGCCATCATATCATCTTCATCATGTTCACCCTCCACCCTAACATCCTCCCCATATTCCTTCTTGACCGCAATTTCCTTATCCTTTTCCTCCTTCTTTCTCTCCGCCAATTCCCTCCTCTTCTTCCTCCTTTCCTCTCTTTCCTTTTCATCCTCAATTCTCCTTCCCTCCAGCCTTTCTCCTAGAGTAACAACCTCCTCATGCTTCTCCCTCTCCAACCTCTCCCAAATCTCATCAATCCTCCTCCTCACATCCTCCACACTCGCTCTTTGAACCTCACCCGTCTGACCTATCGCCCTCAAATGCTGCATACTATTCTCATGTTCCACCCACTGCAAACTATCCTTAAAAGTCAAATCACAAGCCTGACAGTAAAATCCAGCACCTTTCCCCCTCTTTCCCGTCGCTGCCCCCGCGGGCATCAATATAGTTTTTCCTACATTGGCAGATACATCCAGACGGTTTGCCCGCGCTGATGTGAGGGTTTCATCACCAGTGAGAGGCGCGTAGTATTTTTTGCCTGCGAGTTTGGCTTCATATCGCAGACGCCCTTCTTCTTTTTCTTTGGCTTCTTGTTCGCGCGCTTTGGCTACGTTGGCTTCGCGGTCGTATTTTTTGCGGAAATCGGTATCAGAGGCATTGGTTTCGTAGGCACCTTTTTTGGTGGACATTGTTGCGACTTTAGGATTGTCGTCGATTGTGCGAGGGATATCGTGGGCGCCAATCTTATGCAGTATCAATTCTTCTTCGCAGAAATAGATTGTAGGATATTGCTCGAGTTGTTGTTGTCACAGATGAATTTCTGAACAACAAGCTCAACTCTCTCCAAAGTTTTGTTGCACGTCTGTGGAAGAGACCAAATCCGGGGCTTTTGGGAAAAATAAAGATTTAATCACAGATTTAGAAACTTGAAGCTTTCAGGATCTCGAAAAAAAAAACTATCCCGGGGATTTTGAAAGAAGATTTGGCGTGTAGGGACTCGGCGTTTTCTCAAATTTGAGAAGGCTGCGATTTTGCCTTGCCATTGAGGCCAGGGCGGTGAGTGATGTTTGCCCAAAGAGCAAACATGCGGGGGAAAATTAATTTTCTTGAACTCTTCTGAGGACCCCTCACTAAATTGTTCTCAAGAAACAAGATGCTTTACCTAATTGGCCTTGGTCTCTCTGATGAGACAGACATTACTGTTAAAGGACTTGAAGCTGTCAAAAAAAGCGCTCGAGTATACCTTGAAGCCTACACCAGTATCTTGTTGGTGGACAAATCAGTTCTTGTAAGTCTTTTCCCGTGTCCGGGGAAGTAAGGCGCTGACTGATGTAGACATAGGAAAGTTACTATGGACGTGAAGTGATTATTGCAGACAGGGATATGGTTGAGAGTGCCAGTGATGATATTCTAGAAAATGCGCAGAATGTGGACGTTGCATTTTTAGTAGTGGGAGATCCATTCGGGTTAGTCCTAATCTTCTCCTGACTCTATAACCCTCATGTTCCGAGGCATATATGTTGACATGAAGCTCCAGAGCTACAACTCACACCGATCTCGTTCTCCGTGCCCGTTCCCTGAACATCCCTATATCCACCATTCCCAATGCCTCCATTATGTCCGCCATTGGTGCTACCGGTCTCCAACTTTACAATTTTGGCCAAACTGTCTCTATGGTATTCTTTACTGAGAACTGGAAGCCCGCTTCATTCTACGATCGCATTCGAGAGAACAGGAATATTGGCTTGCACACACTAGTATTATTGGATATCAAGGTTAAAGAACAAACCATGGAGAATATGGCGAGAGGAAGAAAGATATATGAACCACCGAGATACATGACTGTTGGTCAGTGCGCGTCACAAATGTTGGAGATTGAAGAGATCAAGACTGAGAATGGAGAGGGTGGAGTTTATAATGAGGAGAGTCTTTGTATAGGTGCTGCTCGAGTAGGCTGTAAGGATGAGAAATTTGTAAGTGGAACATTGAAACAATTGTGCGATGCGGATGAGCAATTGGGAGGCCCGTTGCATAGTTTGGTGTTGCTCGGAAGGAGGACACATGAGCTGGAGCATGATTATGTGAGGGAGTTCGCTGTGGACAAGGGAGTTTGGGATACCATTTGGAAAAGGGATTATGAAGGAAAGGTATAGATGTATTAGCAAACATACCTCAACGATGGATGTACGCTACAATATTACGAATTACAAGATTCCCAGATGGAGTACACCTTTAGCCAACACACTTTCACCCGAATATTTCTCTAGATACCCACTACAAAATACTTACGCAGCAGATCAGAGCAAGCTCATCGCTTTTCATTCCTATTTCTCACTTTCTTTCTAGCACCGCAATCTTATCAAGGAGGTCCTCAATCTTTTTCTCCAGAGCAGCCAAATGCATCATTATTATCTTACTTGACAGTGTCAAGTCGTTGATGTGCGAGGTCGCGGTTTGACAGCAGAAAATATTCTCTTCCAATTTCTCCATCTCCTCCTCCAATCTAATAGCTGAATCGAGTTGTCGCGAGGAAGGCATCCTCTTCTCAATTCCTTGACCTCTTCTTCCAGCTTCTTCACTTGGGAAGTGCGAATTCGGAATTGTACCACGTGTTGCCCATTCTCTTTTCCAAAGATTTCCTTGCGTTCTGGATTTTACTGTGATTCTTGGGCACATTTTTCCAGGGTCGCAACTCGATTGGCGAAGGTTGAGAATTATAGGTTTATTTTCTTTTTTGAACCTCGTCTATAAGCAACGCATGTTGAGACAATTGCCGCCCCTGAATCTGAATGGCTATATCTCCAAGCCTCTTTTCAAATCCGGGCAATTTGGCAAGGGGAAAAGTCTGCTACTCGTTAGCGCTTCTGAATCTGAATCTTCTTCAGAATTGTCAAACCGTTCAGACTCTGAACGTCTCTTCATTGAAGTCTGTCTTCCCTGTAGCGCCTTGTCGTCAAGTCTTTTTCTCAATTTTGTAATTGATTCAGACGAAGAATTCATGATAGCAATCCATGCCCTAACCTGCAAATTGAATTTCCTCTGGAAGCCATGCGATTTTAACATTTCCAACCTCTTCTCAACGTAGATTGTATATTAGTCGACTTTTTGCGTGTATCCCAATATTACCCACTACCCCACCGAGATTGATATCATAGCGACATTCTTGACACCTCAGTTCCGAAGTCCCGCGCTCATACGTGAGAATATATGGTAGAGCATTGGGGTAATCAGTGTCGAGGCCTTCGACTTTGACTTTGGTTTTTTGCCAAGTAGGGAACTGAATCTATCGGATTCGTGGTTGCGGGACAGTTGGGTTATGAGGATATGAATAACTTACCCCCTTTGCCATGCATGATGGATGGATTTCCAATTTCGACCCTCGGAATCGTTCGCGTGACTGATATTGACGTTTGCTTGACTGTAGGAGTTCTTTCTTTTTGGTTCAACCCTCCTGATAATTCTTAATTGGCCGTTTAGTTGAGCGTGCGAACTAAAGACATCAAATTACCCAATGATTGTGTCTCATTAATGTTTGTGAGACGATTTAAAGGTCGGCGAATGCTCGAATGTTGCTTCATTTTACTGCTTTTTAAAGAAAATATGGAATGGTTATGACGAGATGGCAGAGTGAGACATCGACGCTTCGATGGTCGTGGCTCACCATCTAAATTGGCAAAAGATTCACGGGCTCCACCTTTCGACAAGTTTTGTTGTGGGAACTCCTTTTGCTGTTGATTTAGTAAACTCCGCTGATGCCGGGCTTCCAACTTCAAAATTGGTTCTGATGAATTGTTTATGATACGATTCCGGGCCTCGACCTCCCAAGTTAAGACCTCTTTGAGGCCTTTCGAGTCCAGCCTTCGTTTGACCTTGATACCATGACAGATGCCATTCGCATGTTTCCTGATATTTCCGATATTTGCACCTTCGAGTTTGAGATTGCGATTGCATTCTTGACATACCATTTCTAGATATTTTTTCTCGTACGTGATAATGTAGGGCAAATCATCTGGGAACTCCTTCTCAAGCTCTTCGATTTTACTCTTCGCCTTGTCCCACGAGGGAGCCTTGAAAAGTCAGACTCGTGACTGCATAAACTGACGCTCAAAGTTGTAGGAAATATAGATCACTTACAACTCCCACTACACAAGATGGATCGATTATGACTTTCGAAAATGGGAATGTTTCCGCAGAAATGTCTGTGCGATCTTGTGTGCCATCATCCTTTCCTGTAGAGTTGGATACGGGACTCGCGCGCGGAGTCGAAAGTGGTGAGTCTGAATCAAACTCGCCGAGTGCAGTATTATGCCTCTCCATGTTTTTTTGTGTGCGGTCCTGTTCCAACCTTTCTAAGAAAACGTAAGTCAATCCCTCAATTAAACGGCGCAACATAAGCTTGTAAAAACTATCTGGTGATTGTTTGCCTTTCCCAGCGGCGTTCCGGAAAGAACGTTTCTGGAGAGTGCTCGAAAGATGTGCCCTTGTGCGAGGACTATTGTCGAATATATGTGGTCCCGTGGCAGAATGGGGATTGATAAGAAAAAAATGGGATGGATTGACTCTTTCAAGTGAGTAGATTGAGAAAACCGGTAAGAAAAGCTTCCCCGCGGTGGAGAGTAAGCAATCAAGCAGCAAGCTTTTTCGGTGTTTTAGAAATTATTGGCGGTGCCAGGCCTTGCATGCATGAACGAGCACACATTACCTTATCGGTCTTGTAGTGCGTAATTGGATACTTAAATGTCGAAGACCCTCCGTAGAACTATCCTAATTGTTGCAGGTTATCATTTCTCCATATCAATGAAGAAGCGTTAACCCCTTCCCCGCCATATCTTAAAGACCAAATTTTGTGCAAGGGAAATAATCTCCGATCCTAGTAAGAATGCTAAATCTAATTAGGCTATATAACCACCTAGTAATAAGGTTAGACTATTCAATTGGTCAGTATGTTCACTTGGCAGGTGCACTTTGTACACTCATAGAGATCGAGGTAATGACTAATGATGGACAAAAATCGCGTCAGATCTCTGCACCTCGGAGACTACTATTCATACAGCAGTAACTTTTAAAGTCGTGCGCACTTGCTGAATTATGATCATACAAAACGGCACTAACACACCACAACACCAATTCAAAAAGGTTTACCCACCCGTACCTACAGCATTTTCCTATTCTCCACTATTGATGAGGTCCCTTAGTCGAGAAGCTCGTCTTTGTACATCATCCTCCGCGCCCAAATCACGATCTTCTAAGACTTGTAAACGTTGTCTAATATCCTCGAGGTCAATAGCCTGCTGGTCAGCCACAGCTTTAGAAGCATCCCTACTATTCCTAAGACGTTTGATGCTCGCCTTAAGGCGTGCAATCTCATTCTCGCGGTCATTTATCTTGTTCCATGGCTGCTCTATCCATCAGACCCACGAAAGGACATACCACTTGGCATAGCCTACGATATCAAACTTCTCACACAGTCTCAATTTTGACATCAAAAGGCGCACATCCATCGCTTATCAACAACCCTCCCAGTCCATCCCACTTTCGTTTCATCGACACCTCCACTCTGGCGCTTACAAACGCCACATAGATTCTCGACTACTTGATGATGTGCAGGATACTATTTCATATACTTAGATACAATATATCTAAATTTAACTTGCACAAGATCCGCATTCGCTTGGAGAATGCAAGGAGAAGCCGATAACCTTAACCGAGAGGAGTATGGAAGGAACGAGGGCAGACGTGGTATTTTCAGAGCCCCAAAGTACGATATGCAACAAAAGATAAAGCTGGACTTGGCTATGCTTGAGTGTTTTATTTTGGGCAGATTAGTGGGCTAAGGAAGATATTCGCAGGGTTGGTGCGACGAGGATGTGTTGGAGAAAGACGGGTAATTTGACCTCATCGTCCAAAGTCATGATGGTTGGGACGACTTCCTCAGACAACACTCCAAGACGCATCAACGGATTTCATAACCAAATAATATATCATATCATTGAGCTATCAGTATTGGACAACAAGCTCAAATTCCATCCACCCACTATACACACCCGCATGTACATAGACCAAACATCACCGCCACTCTCAAATACGATATTAATAGAACCTCAAACGAGACATGCAACAAAGTTTATCAAAATGAACTATCAAGCTGTGTAAACTCTGATTGCCGACCTGCACAGGGTATCGAACTGATCGCGCATGTGGACAGCAAAAGCCCAGTCCGGAAGCGCTTAATAAGTTTGTGTTACCTGTTGATCATCACTTGGGATTGACGCAGGTAGCCGGCCCACTACCGATGGATTGCAAGGCTGTCATATTGATGATAAACCTGTCGTCAAAATAAAATGCCAACATTCCTTCCAAGAACAGGCTGATTGTCTTAATGAAGCCTGGCCGCTGGAACATAAATTCCTGCGAACTTCATCAGTCTTTTCAACCGCGCGGCAAACTCCACTTTTCCATCTTCATTCAGCATTCGCAGCTTGGTCTGAAGCTCCATAAAGATCCTGCATGATAAATATATATTTATAGAGATAATTGAGATGTGCAACAAAGGTGATAAAAGGGGCTTTGGTGATGCCTGTGGAGTCTGGAACTTCTCTTGCCTTGATGTCTGCCATGGTTTGGCTTTTACCGACCATCCTAGGCATTTATTGAATCATGAATTAGCAATTTCCTTAGGTAGAGTAAAGCACTTCTTTCAATCCAGGCTAGACAAAATAATCTAGTTTCATAACCCCCTACCGTCATTCCGTCTTCTGCTGAACAATCAAATACGCACTCCCTCACTCACCACCCCCTCCACACCCCTCCACACCCCTCCACACCCCTCCACACCCCTCCACACCCCTCAATAATCCCCTCCATATCTCCTCCGAAGGACGCATTTCATGACCTCCAGTAGAGAGAATAATATAATTCTCGATAAAATCTCTATTCGCCATAACTTGCATTTCTGCCCATGGTCTCACCACATGGTTACTAATTAAAAGTCTACGATAGTCACGGACTTTTCAGATTGCGGTTTTAAATAATTTTGGAAATTCTTTTATCCATCTGGGTATTTTGTAGTTAGTGATGTGTTTTTAAAGGGTGTTCCGGTTGATGTATGCATACCCTCTACATGTACCTCGTCCCAGTGAAGATAATCTCTTGGTTCTATTTTGAGTTATTCAGTCTGCACTCTGCGTTCTGCATTCTAGGGATAATGAAAATACTCACTAAGCATCGCCATGAAGTTCTGCAGTAAAAGATAGGCTCCTCATTACGAGTAAATAAATTGATAAGTCTAATGTTTATCAACCATATCTCCGGAGGACGGTTCAGGGCGTCATGTATTAATAATTTTACATTTCCTGGCAATGCAGAATTGGCAAGGAAGTGAGTGGAGGAGATATCGAAGCCATCGAGTTGAACCGTACGGAAGAGAGAGCGGGATAAATCTATGAGCTAGATTCTACTGTATTTTAGTGCTGATGACGGCGCGAAGTGGAATTGTACCCATACAAATATATTATTTCGAAAAACTTGGGTATTGATGGCATTTGCAAAGTTAAAGCCCTCTCCGTAAATAAATGGCAAGTGCATGGGAGGTTTTTTCTAAAGTAGAATATTTGGTTGCGCGATTTGCCGTAGAGTATGAAAGCAAGAAGTCAAGCCATACTGTGCATAATTAAATAACTTGCAATGCCCGCAGAGAGCCCATCAACCATGTCGGTCTGAGAACTCTGCTGCGGAATAGCATATCAACCATACTCGGTGTGAAAAGATTCAAGTAGTAATGTGGCGCGAATCGTCTAAATAGAAATATCAAAGGAGAATACAAGGTGACGGAAGTAGATAATCATCTCATGGTCTATATTTAAACCATGTGAAATTACTAGTTCTAACATACAGGTAGTCGTACAGCGTAAGATGGCGATCGTCTCAAACCCATAGATAACTATCTTCCCATCCAGAGAAAACCCAATCACCTGCAAGATCGAACTCCACACCTGGATCCTGCATCTATAAAGTATTAGTTCATCAAGTCAATATTCAATACAGGAAAAAAAAGACTTACTACTGTATCCCAATTGACACCGTCAAGACCAGTATTCATGGAAAGATTACGATTTACTTCGGCATTCATCTGTGCTTCCTGATCTCTGAGTTTATCCTTCATTAACTGTAGGCAATATTCTACACTTTTCCGTGCCTCAGTTATGATCCCCTCTTCAGTAGAAGTATTCTTCTGCAGAGCTTCAATTTGACCACAAAGACATGATATGAAAACATGTCCTTTGATATTGGTATCGCCTCTCAATATTCGATTAGAAGCCCAATCACGTCCACTACGAAGTATCCGTAGAATTTCTAGCTGCTGAGGCGGTGGCGCACTGATTGATAAAGGCAGTGGAGGATCCTCTTCAAGTTGTTGGTTCAGCTCTAGTCCAAGACCTATGTATGCGTGTATATAGATCCCTTTGGTGATGCCCGATGCGGTCCAGGTAAGTAGGGTCCAATCATCAGGTTCAGATAAATTGAATCGTTCTGGGAGTGATATGGCTGGTGCAAGGAGAGATAAAGAGGTCTCTAGGCAAACCTTTCGAGAAAAGTAATAGGTTGGATTGACTTTTGCTTTAACCGCGTAAGGCCTATGTAAGGCTAACAGGAAATGAATGGTGAAAAAATCATGAATCTTAATTTGAAATGGGTTGGGTTTTTGCTCAGAATTGGATGTGAAGAAAGACTGTAGTAATGCCGAGCCAGAACGACTGACTGAAGAGAGCCTGCGAGTTCAATCATTAGGAACACACTTGGAGCTATTGCTTGTGCAGCCAATGTTAAGAGGGACACTTACGTAGATCCTAGGCGTAGCGTTTCTTCGTATGAGGTCTCGCTTCTAAAACTGTTGACTGCCTTTGCTATCTCGAGCCTTGTGCAGAAAGACCGCATGAGTGATATTTGAATTGAAGTTTGAGTGAATATTGTTACTGGCTTTGACGCTGGTGCTTTTGTAGTGGTTTCACTGATCTCTGAATCGTCAATGTTTGCTGGTAGCTCGGTGTCATAATCTTGTGTGTTGATCAAAGGCGACATTCCAAGGTCTTGGCTTGACTGTAGGGAAAGTTCCAAAACGGTTGACCAAAGTCGCCGTCGCATCTCCGCATGGAATGGTCCCATTTTGGGGAAGTGTGCCGGATCACGATGAAGACCTAAGCACATGGCTAGATGATAGACGGATCCAGCGGAAATCCAAGTAAGATCGCCGCCAACCGAGTTCACTTGACGAGCTATGATAAGTAGGCAATGAATTTGTAGACCGACAATATTAAGACGGTGCTTTTCCGATGGTGCTGACACCCAAGCTTGAGCCACGGCAATCCAATGTTGAGCTTTGGGATGTAAAGAACTGGAAAGTATAGGATCTTCGTAAAAGCATGTACCAATGGCCATCACGAGGAGTAATTTCATGACAAAAGCCATACTTGCTGCCGCAGGATCCTTCCAGTATAATGCATATTCCTCTTCAAATGTTGGTATATGCAATATACGATAGACGGATTCAAAGGTTCGAAAATATGCATTGACAAGACGGTCAGATATCTCTTTCTCCGGGACAAAATCGCGATATCCACCAGGTATTGACGATTCGGCACTTTGACACTCTTTTGCCTTTCTACCCAATGCCTTGCATTTGTTCAAGAGATCGAAAATTTCCCCGCCTTTACTTAATGGCCCAAGCTCTTTGAAATTGGACATATGTTTGAACTTGAAACACATTAGCAGTTATTAGGATAATTAGCGGTAGTGGTGTAAGGTATTCTTAAGCGAGAGTATATACTTCAACTGAAAGTAAGTTGAATAAGGAAAGATGATAGGAGGAAAGTTAGGGCAACAAAATGATGCGGTTTAGGAAAAGATATTATATGGTAACATACTTGCTCAAATGAGTTCATCCAATGACTCTGCCCAAAGAATCTTGTCTTGGAAAGACTACCCCTTAAGCTAGGCCCTTTAACGTATGAAGAACTGATGATATTTGGACCATCATTGATAGCTTCGGTTTCAGATATCACCTGTTCTAATTTATGTACTCTGTCCAGAAGAGCTTGTACAGAGGGGTCTGGAGGATTTTGAGGTGGTACAACTTGTCCACGAACTGGCAGTGGGCCCTCAACAATAGGTGTCCTCTCGTTCCAGAAGTTTGTAGAAACTAATGGCATTCCATTAGTTACATTATCTGTAACACCATTAAAGTTGGATGATGCGTTGGTAGTACTTCCAGGACAAGTTGTAACATGGTATTGACCATTTCCATTAGCGCGGGGCCTTTTAGACTCTGGGGCCGGATCCGAACTATATTGACATGCTGGTGCCTTAGATGAGACACATTGACCACATGGCATGTTTCGATCGCATTTTATCTTTCGACGTCGACATTGTATACAAGATAGGGCTGGCCTGCGACGTTTCCGAGGTTGAGCAGGGGGTGAAGGAGGATCTCCTTCATTTTTTGACTTTTGTAAGACGATGGAATTGATATCCATGATAAGGAACAGCTACGAATCGAACTGCTTGAGGTAGACTTAAACCCCACGTTGTATTGAGCGGCTTTTTTGAAGATTAACCGCTAAATTATCCAAAGAATTGTCGCGTTAACACGTGAGTACTGAAACCGTCTCAATGCAAGTCTAGTCCAATATCGTAGGTAGGATTGAAGTTGTCCAGACTTATAACGGGATTTTCAATTATTTTGAGGATGAAAAGAGAAAATTGACGGAGATAAGCGGATTACAAATATCTTTCGGAGATGTTCATCCGAAAATACCGAATGAAATAGAGTAAGAGCTAATCCCAAAGTGGAATCTGACTGGAAGAGCTAGCTCAGTTGATTTAAAAATGAAAAGTGAAAAGTGAGAATATCCAATTTTTAATAACACTTTAGAATTTAATTAAAGTTTAATTAAAGTTTTAATTTTCAAAATTTTAATAATCTAATTTATATTAAATTTTATTAATATTTAATCAATTAAAAAGAAGTAGAAAAACAAAATATTTTATTAATATAATATATAAATAATTTGATTAATTTTTGAATTGATATAATAATTTTTATATTATTAAATTCAGTTTAATAATATATATTTAATAATAAAAAATTTATTATTTTAATTTGAAAATTTATAATTATATATTAAAAACAAGATTCTTTTAATAGTAAGTTTGAATTTTAATATATTTTATATTAAAATTAATAATAGAATATTTTATTCTTCTAAGGTATTCGCTTTCTTCGATTAAAAATTGATTAATTTTTAATTATTATTTAATAATTGATCAAAATAATAATAATTATAAAGAATAAAATTTAAATAAGATTAATAATTAAAAATATTTATATTTGATAATTTAGAATTTTTTTATATTTTTTTATTACTATCGAGATAATAATCACGTGATATTTCACTAGCGCTGACGCTAGTATCTCGGTATCGAGGAATTGAATTATTATATATATTCGATGATTTTATAATTCTAATTCTTTAAATAAAATAATACGAATATTAATAATACATTCTATTAAAGCTTTACTCTCTTATATATATTTCTATTGATAATCATTATCTTTTTAAATTAATTATTAAATAATAATTATAAAATCTAACTCTATATAAATTATATATTTGAAAAGTCTTTAATCAATATTATTTAATTATTAAATATTTTTAAAATTTATATTTTTTATTTGAATTATTAAATAATAAGAGACTTCGAAAAGATTTTCATCTTTCACTTTTCGCTTTGGATACATTTCTCTTGAATCATACCGTAATATAAGCACATACCACAAAATGGTAAACTACAAGGGGAATAGTGGCCCATATTTAGGTGGAGTGTAACACACTTTCTGGCCGCACGAGTAGATAAATATCGACTCACTCTGTTCGGACTTAACAATTTGCCGTAAGAATCTTCAACGATGGGTTGATGATATCCTTACCCTTTCCTAGCTATATTTTATTCTATAAATATAAATAATAAAAGATAAATGCTCGAAACGAAAAACCCGTTCCTCGTCAACATCAACAACTTATTAAAATTCACATCAAATTTGATACAATACCAAGATACCCCTGTTCCCCATTAGCAACAACTTCACGAACTAACTACCCTTCCCCCGTCTTTCTCTCCACTATGGAATCCACTAAAGCCCACAAAGATGACCTCACAAACAATGGCACACCAGTAGATTCCGATATCGATATCGAGAGACCAGTGGAGACAGGAGAAACCGAGAACGAAATTCTGGCAGCAGTTCAGAGCGAAAATGAAAAGGAAAATGCATTTGTTATGGATTTCCCTGACGGTGGAGCAAGAGCTTGGTCTGTAGCAGCTGGTGCTGCCGGTGTTTTGTTTTGTACATTTGGATATATAAATGCTTTTGGTAAGTGCCGGATCCCCACCCAATGTCTTAATTTAAATTTGTATAACAGTTGCCTCTCCCTTAAAATAACTTTATTTTACAATAACTAACCGTTAATTAGGTGTATATCAAGAATATTACCAAACCCATCAACTCTCACATCGAACCCCTTCAGATATAAGCTGGATTGGATCTCTTCAGGTGTTCTTTCTCTTTAGTGGAAGTGCCGTTGGTGGCCCACTCTTCGATCGGTATGGAGGGAAAACAATATGGCCTGCCGCACTTCTATACGTCTTTAGCGTCATGATGACTAGCCTCTGCAAAGAATACTATCAATTCATACTTGCGCAAGGAGTTCTCGGTGGAATAGCTACTGGTATGACAATGTCGCCTGGAATGACAGCTGTTGGTCAATACTTCAATAAAAAAAGGGGGGCAGCAATGGGTATCACAGTCGCTGGATCATCAATCGGAGGAGTGGTATTCCCAATCGCCCTTGCAAAAATGTTTGCCAATCCAAAATTGGGATTCGGATGGACTGTTCGGATCATCGGATTTATTATGCTTGCCGTTCTTGGAATCTCTTGTACGGCCATCCGAGCGCGTCTACCCCCCCGAAAGAAGTCATTCTTCCTTCCATCAGCATTCAAAGAACTTCCTTATGTCACTTTACTCATTTCGGCTTTCCTGATGATTCTTGGTGTATTCATTCCTATATTTTACCTCCCAACCTATGCTGTTGAGTATGGAATGAGCACGGAATTGGCTTCATACCTTGTCGCGATATTGAACGGTGCTTCATTCTTTGGCCGGGTTATTCCTGGGGTTTTGGCAGATAAGGTTGGTCGACTCAATATGTTCTGTGTTGTCGGCATTTCTACTGGAATACTAGTGTTCTGTTGGCAAAGTATCACATCAAACGCTGGTATCATCGTCTTTGCGGCTATCTATGGATTCTGTTCGGGTGCAATCGTGTCACTCGTAACTGTGTGCTTTGCAACTGTTCCTAAGAACCCACAAAACATAGGAACCTACATGGGAATGGGTATGGCCGTCACAGGATTTGCAGCATTGATCGGTCCACCTATCAACGGTGCACTTGTCGACCATTATCACTCTTTTAATCAGGTTGCTGACTTTAGTGGTGTTATGGTCTTGATTGGTGGCATTTTCGTTCTCGTGATCAAATATGTGGAAGGTGGTTTATTCAAGAAGATCTAATGTATGACTTCATGGATAAGAAATAAGATTTGTTATGGACTTGGCGGGACAGGAGCAGACACGAGGGCGCGAAAGGTGTACTATTAAGCCACTCTCCCCTTTGCATATGTCTTATTTGGTTTGTTTATATGTCCTACTGGCATCTGCGGCGCGCGACAGATACCCAAGGAGGATTGCTATTATGGTTGCGCGGGCAGACTAATGTTTTACGGAATTCAATTTTCATTTTCCCTCACTTGTATTTTTAGAAAGCCGCTAGATTAGAAGGAACTTTAATCATTCTATAGCTTGGTCTATTTCCCTACAGGAAAATTAATAACCCAAGTGGAGATTCATTGGGAAAATCATCAAACTCAGTATGGTGAAGGAGCACTACCCAACATCCGGAAACGGAGAACAAAAATCGGATATTGACCTTATTCAACAAATTCCATTATACTTAATCTACAAATTCCACAAATTTCATTCCCATCTGTGCCACAATGCAGTCATGTACCCCATATTTCACAACATGGACAATTCCACTTCATCTAGAAAAATTCAAAGACGAAAAACGCCTTTCATCACACGCGTACCTCAATCTCCAAACCAAAACCTAAATATAATTCGGGCCTTTAGCCTATCACCATGATAGTCATATAATGTTCTAGGCGATATACGCCAAGCCCGCTGCTCGTCGCCATGTGACCCGCGGTGATATACAGCAATATATAACCGGAAGAATCTCCCTTCGTGCACAGACACCCTTCCCC
The DNA here is from genome assembly GCA_014898415.1 of Stromatinia cepivora. Classification (NCBI taxonomy): domain Eukaryota; kingdom Fungi; phylum Ascomycota; class Leotiomycetes; order Helotiales; family Sclerotiniaceae; genus Stromatinia; species Stromatinia cepivora. The sequence goes on along the minus strand of RCTD01000017.1, from coordinate 1,296,962 downwards.
ACATTTCCGCTTATGTCATTCAACACTGAGTACGTATTTGTGGAAAGATTGGTGGGCGACGGGTGGGCTGGCCGACGGTGCATCTTTTTAAAAGTAAACTGCGCATTTGAAAGTGTGAGATGAAAGGTGCGAGGAGCGAAGTTTTAGGTTTGATGTTTAGTGGAGGAATATGAGTATACTGATGATGTGATTGAGGAGGGATATTGGAGTGCCGGGCCGTGAGACGGGGAAAATGTATCATGTGTGAAATTTTCAGGTCCAGCTCTTGTATATATATATATATGTGTGTTGCTAATACATTAATCGACTTTGTAAATCTGGATTTTGAAGACTCGATTATTACTTTGCACTTGCTTCGAGAAGTTACAATGCAGTTAAAAACTTTCTCAAATCTTCTCGCATTCGCGGCCACGGTTGCAGCTCATGGATATGTTGACAATGTAACGATCAATGGAATTCTCTATACTGTAAGTCCTCTCCATTCGATAAAACCAGCGGGACAGTAACTAACATGCTTTTTACCCAGGGATATCAAGTATTCCCCCCTCCAAACCATTCCCATTATTCATCTCACTAATTCCCAATCAAAGCCGAACTCAGATCCATATTACGCCACTCCTCCCCCGCGTATCGTCCGTCCCGTTCAAGGCAATGGTCCCATAACGGATCTGACTCTCATCGATCTCCAATGCGGTGGTTATTCTGAAGGAGGTATCGTAGGTTCTAAACCTGCTAATTTGACCGGCGGCCCTGTTGCGGCTGGAAGCACGGTTAGTTTGAGATGGACGCTTTGGCCAGAAAGTCATTGTAAGTTTTTGGTTTTTCTGGTGATGATGATTGTTGGTAAGATGGTAGAATAGTGCTCACTCATACATGTGAAGCGGGACCGGTAATTACGTATATGGCGAAATGTCCGGCTGCGGGGTGTAGCACTTATTTACCAGGCACTAAGTAAGTCTCACTCATATTCCATTCCCCAACTATAGCTATCCACCGTAATAACCCCACTAACTGACCGCCTCTCCAACAGCGCCGTATGGTTCAAAGTCCAAGCCACAGGGCGCATTGGCAGCTCCTCCGTCTGGGGCGACACCCCCCTCATGACAGCCGGAAACTCCTATTCATATACCATTCCCTCCTGTTTAGCCGCTGGTTCCTACATCGTACGCCATGAAATCATCGCTCTGCATGCCGCGTGGACATACCCTGGTGCCCAATTCTATCCGTCTTGTCATCAAATACAAGTTACGGGAAGTGGCACTAGTACGGGTCCGAGTACTAAGGTGGCTATTCCTGGGGTTTATAAGCCGACTGATCCTGGGATTACGTATGATATGTATGCGTCGCAGCCATATACTATACCGGGGCCGGCGGTTTTTACTTGTTAGGTGGGGAGGAGGCTAATGGATGGGAATGAGAGGGTGGAGGAAAGGAGAAAGAATCAAGATGAAGGGGTATGTGATGATGCGCGGGGAGAGGTGTTGTACGTATGTTGATCTTCGCCGTGAAGGCTGAGAGAATCAGAGTGATGTAAAGATGTGCAATTTGACATTGGCTTTTCATGAATATTTTTGGCATGGTAAATGATGATGTTGTAAGTGCAGGCAGTTAACCATTGTTCGTATCCACAGACTTTATGGTACCTGGTCTTTGAATGATTGAAATACATTTAACATAGCAGGGAAAGTTCAGCACTCCAAGTAAAGTGGATATTCTCATAGAATCCCTGATTATTCCTTGCTCTTTTGGATAACTTGGGGGTTTGACCTACCTCAGCAATTTGAAGAGATTACACGATATCCTGTACGCAAGACTAAGGACAGCATCGTAGATTTGATGATGAACGGTTTGGATCTTCCTATCCCGGTGGGTGCCATTGCATATCTTATTTCCTCAACCTTCAACTAGTAAAGTCTTTCAAAAAACCTGGAGACACCAAGAAAGATTGGCATTGGAGCTATGCTTCTAGTACTTGACAACTTCATTACCAAGTTACCAAGACATCCCTAAGATACTTTCTTGCCGGTATATCCTAACCAAGATCAAATCATAATATACGGATTTTGCCCGTTTACAATTAGAATTAGATTGACTATTAAAAACCCCGAAATTGTCATGAGAAAGATTCTCAAAACCATACAGAAACATATGAAACACAGATAAAAAAGGGAACTAATCGGGGGAACAGCTTAATGGCAAATAAAAGGACTGTATATAGCACTGGAAAGCCTTCGCTGGGCGAGACAGATCAAACCCTTTCTATAAACAGTGATATACCGCAGAAGTGCGAAGAGAAGGAAACGCCCGAGCGGGAAAGAAGCGTCTTGAACAGGAGAGATTTGAGGAGGAGCGTGAGAAGGCTCTAGTAGAGGTAGCCAAGGAGCTCACCATCTGCGGAGAAGCCCGGGCCCGAAGTCGTCGATTTTATAGTGCCATCACTAGAGCCTGATGTTGAGTAAAGCAGCGTATCTTTCTTCTTGGCTCATCATCTACTCAATAAGGACAGTTAGAAGAGTTGCAGAAAGTATTAATTGAACAGGGAGTACATGAGCTAGCAAAACGTATCTAGGGAACGCTTTCATTCGTGACGCCAAAAAAGAAAGTTGGCCGGGTTGAAATTCCTAAATTGAACTATACTTCTAAGGCTTCCCTCGCTTTTTCCAGTATTAATTTCATTTGCGAATACAACCGTCGATTTTCAGTTGACCACCGTTTTCCATCTGGGAATACCACTTCATGAAGCTGTTTAATGCAGGGTATCAACGGCTTGCAGTAAGACGTAAAATTTGAGTCCACCTCCTCAATGAATTCACTTTGGCCAAGGACCGTGCCTGACTTTATTTTACCCAGTTGCCTTGTGTTCTCGTAATTCCAATTTTCGTATTCCGTTTTACTATTTCTTGGCCGCCCAGGCCCATTCCAATGTACGCCAAGCCAGAAGAGTACCCAAAAGAATGACTCTAAATCATGCATGAAACTATGATGCTCGCCGTAAAGTACACCGATTGCCATAAATACCTTGGTGCCAGTTTTGCTTGGTGCTCCAGAAGCCTTTTCACGATTAATTTTAACAGCAAGATCGAGATCGATCAGAAAAGCGTCGTCCTCGGCCTCGTTCAGCATAACATTTCCGATAGATATATCACGATGGAGGATCTCAGCGTTCAATAGCGACTCATGTCCTTAATTAATTAGTTAGTAGAATCCAAAGTTCTCTCCAGTACATTATTTACCTTTAATCCCCCCAAGCAGTCCTGTCAACAAAGCTCTCGGGGAATTTGCATCGTACATGCTCTTCCCCACATCGCGCATAATCACACGACGATGGACTCGATTGAATTGTCGTTGAATGTTGTTTTGGACTGGAGGGTCTGAGCAGACGCGTTTGGGAGGGGGCATTCGCATCTGTATAGAGCTCGAAGATCTCTTGCGTGTGATGCTTTTGATGCTTTTGATGCTGCTTCTGCTTCTGCTTCCGCTTCTGCCTCTGCCTCTCCCTCCTTCCAACCTGCCAGACGTGGCTGAGCTTGGAGTAGATTCAGATATTGCAGGTTGGCGCCGTTGAAACGGATCTCTCCCGCTGGCGTCCTGTAATCCCTTCCGAACATTATTGCGAACATCATCGACCGCATCCCTAACATACAAAGTCTCATGATGATAGTAACGCGCTATGTTCTCTACTCCAGCTTCTGTAACTTCTTTCAGTAAAATACCCTCTTCGGGTCGCTCCTCATACTCCCATGAATCCTTGATGACTAGTCGCGTGTCCCCATTGACGCAGCCTCTCCAGCAGGTAGTCGCTCGACCAACAACAGAAGACTGCCGCTGCATAAGTTTTTCCAAACAAAGCCGCTCTTCCGAACCATTCCGCTGGATATTGATGTATTTGTTAGCACCTTCTTTCAGTATAGTAGGATCAAAGCCCAGATCTTCCTCATCCATCCACAAATACCCTAGAATTGTCGAAACGAACATTTGACCATCTTTGTTAATATCGAATGATTTAGAAGCCATTCCTCCAAGTCTATCAAATTCCCATAGCCTCATGAGTGAACCGCAGATTGTAAAGCCCAGAACGAACCGACGCGTATCTTGTGCACGGAACACCTCCCGTACGTATTTTACGAGGTCAAGCCAAGTGGCGGAGTGATTTTCTTCCACCGGGTTACTTTTGAGCTCGCCAGGAACGAGGATCTGGGACCAGTTTACAGGTTCGTCGCTTGAACCGTAGGTAAAGCCGATATCCAGTTTCCTCGGACTGACTGATCCAGGAATAGATTTATCTGGAGTGGCAAGACATCGACGATCTTTGTCGGGACGAAAACCTCTTTCACTCGCGAAAAGAAGAAGTTGTTCAATACAGCTCTTGAGCCAGCCCAAAACATTCGACTCTTGACAATCATTTGGCCATTCTACCCAGCCAGTGCCTTCCCTATATAGCGGCAGCTCTGAATCTTTGCACATGTGGAATACAATTTCTGCAATCTCCGAAAGCTTTGGAATTGGTTCAAAGAAAGTATTAAAGAAGTCTGGAAGATCCACTATAAGGCTACCTTCTATTTCTTCCCTGAGTATTAAAGAGGTATTCTTCAGACGCTCGGATGAGTCTGCGAGGCTGCCAGTGGTGAACGTGAACGGTGTCTGCTGGAAGGAGCCGGAAAAAGGTGGGATGGATTGAGGGGGAGTGGTTGGTCTGGCGAGGAGGCCGAAGAGTGCATTGAAAATCTCAACGTCGGATGCATGGCTGTCAACTGCCTTGAAAAGTGGGATACACGATGAAAGGTTGGAGTCATCGGAAAATATCTGCGGTACCAACCTGACAAGATCCCGTTTAAGAGCACCAGGACCGCTACGAGATTTGAGAGCATAAGCTAGCGGGATGGAACCTAGCGCCATAAGCAGCTCGAGCGCCAGTTCTTTGGCATCTACACAAAATTAGTATTGAATTTAGATAGAAGTTTTATTTTAGGTAGATATTTTTGTACTTGCCTTTCCTAGATGTTTCCACTAATTGTTCAATCTCAGAGACACCAAGATCTTTACATTTTTCTTTGAAAAGACAACGAAAGTCGTCCAAGCCATTTCCGATTGGGTTCTGTGCGATAATATCCGCATCGGAGAGAGAACTCATTGTTCGTAAGTTGTGCCATAGATGAGGAGAGAGTATCGCGTATAGTATTGAAGAAGTTGTGGTTGTAGGGAAAGGAAAGGGGAAGAAAGAAAACAGAACGCGCTCGCTAGCTTAGGTTAGGTTATTTTTGCCAACGTGCCTATCGGGGCTCGGGAAGTATTCATTGCTTTGCTTTTGCCACCTTCACCAAACCACCAACCACAACAAGTTTCAGCCTCGACTTTGTTGCGTTGCTCATGGTGATCGTGGCCTAATTTGTCAAGGATTGAAAGCTCTCCATACATTTGCATTTGTTGTTGCGTTCTGGTAATGCTTTTGTTCTGGTAGAAGAGTTCCACCTGCTAAATGAACCGTTAACCTAATTAGGTCACCGCCTTAATATATTCATTAACTCAATAGTCATAATTCAATTCGGAAACACCCTAATAATAGAATTCTGCCAATGCATCATCTAATTAGGTTTAGACGTTCAGTTGACCGGGTGAAACTCTTTTGTTCTGGTGACGCTTTAATACACCAAAGGAACCCGGAAACTAAAGCGGCCTCGTGGTTGATAGAACAGATTAAAGATTAAATGGCAACAACGCAAAATTTCAACCCCACCAAAATTACTATGGGAGTTGAGGATATACTTTTTAATGTTTTATCATGAATCAATTTTCAACTAATTGAAGTAATATTTCATACTGTAATTATTATGGATTTCTGATCCATTTGTGTACATGTGGTGAACAACCCAATTACACCAACACCTGCAGCTCACATACTCTAGTGTCACAGTTTTTTATATTGATTGATTTTTACAACCTTATTCAATCTTGTAAAATTGTTATGGATATCGAGGACAAGTCAACCAAATGCCCTGCCTGCCCATCCAGATGAGCCCGAAAAGGCAAAATTCACAGGCACATATTAGCTATTCAAGAACTTGCACATGCTCCATGTGCTGTGGGGCTCTTGCGCTGCGGAGTATTGTTCAAAGTCGCTCACATCTTCCCAAGCACGATCGGTTCACGAATATTAGTATTTAGCTTGTAGGGCGAATGCCGGAAATATATATATACCCACTAGATAATATTGCATTAGCAGGTTGTGAATCTCTAGAACAGTTCATACCACCACTGTTTTATGCTATGGGCGGTCAGATTCCAAAGATCATACTTGATCACGCTTTTCTTCCCGCAACAGCGATGGAGTAAACTAGGCGAAGTATGTGGAATTACACCTCACGGTTCTGAGTTACACGGGGTCTGATGAAGCTTCTCACAAACACGAAAATACTTGAACGGGGCTCAGACAATATCTCATACTCACGATTGACACACAACTACCAATGGGCAGCGACTAGGAGGTAACTTACATACGCCAACCTATATCAGCTCCACTTTCATACGATCAAGACAAGGCTTCTTGGATCAATCAAGTGTTTTATTATGTTGTTTTGCTTCCCTCGGATCTACAGAAGATATAGTTCGTAAGTTAGACAGTGCTTCTTTGCCGATGGTATCACTTACCCATTTTTAGTTCTGGCTTACTTGGAAGAAAATTCCTAGGCATTCTCAAACATCTCTTAATACTTTACATGAAAGAAAGCCTTGAGGTGCCTCGTAGTAATGACGCTGTAGAGACCCTTTAGCAGCCTCCAAATTTGGTACTCTGAGAAATAGACGGAGCTTGCTTGCAATGGCTGCAGAGGCTGCAGCAAGATCTGCATTTGCAGGCCGAAGTAGTTCTTCAGCGAAGCGTTCTGTTGCGTTTAGAAGAGGATATATGCGGTCCTCAAGCTTTATTATAAGGTTTCATTGATACTTCGCTCGACTCGAATCTAAGGCTGGGGTCGCTATTGGCACTTTTGCACGTTTCTCAGGCCAAAAGCCAGACGTACCGTTTCAATTTCAATCGGGCGCATGAGGAAATACAAAGCTTCCCTTTCATAGACAGCACCTTTTCCAGAAGCAGATTGATATAATATGGGATCAAACATTTTGTACCTTACGCACGTTGAAGGAAAAAGGCAAAGTCTACGAAGTAAAGTATTGTTTTGAAGGATGCTTTGCAACAACTGAGTTTTGTGAATGAAAGCGATTCTTTTTAAGTCTCACTTCGCTGATGTAGACTGCAAATTAGGGTGCCTGCAGCGCCAACAATCCTGCCTACATATATCATTGAGCACTATTGTTCCAAAATTTGCATACTTACAGAAGGCATAAGGGATGCTAGAACCGGATGTCGACCACCTGAGACTACACGGCCAATACTGCAAAAGTTTCTGGCGCTTTACTTCTTTCATTAATTAAATTCGGGATTGAAATAATTCTAACTGAAACTCTGCTTCTGGATCAACTTTGGAACATCTAAGTAGATTGACCGAGTCTGTTGCACGGGAGAGTGGTTCCGAGGTGACTCCGGCTGAATTGGATAAATAAGGACTCACCCCACTCATATGTGTGATGAGTTGTCCCACCCCGCATATAATTGTGTATATATAGTTGGACATTTTCCTACAATCCTGAGAAAGGTCAGACTCAAAGGATCTTAGGAACCCTAAAAGATTATAGCTAAATTGAATATCATTCCAAGCCTACTACCTTGTTACAGAGTCCGATATAATTGTTCGATTTGAGCATGCCCATGCGTTTATTGCCTGGGCTCGTATCTCCCCATTTTTTGAAGCTGAAGGCCATTGCAGGGCTGCCTTACAACAGAATAAAACACATAATCCTCTGGAAGAGGATGTCTTAACCCGTTGTTTGATTTCCCTCAAGATTCCCTGTATCCGTTTTCAGCTTGGGATCTTCTGGGCACTAATAGCAATATATCTTTCATTCATGCCCTAAAGCACAACAACAAAAACAGGCGACAGTCCCTGATTCCTAGCATTAGGAAAAATAGGAAAAACCACAACAGTATCTCTTTTAGCAATTTGTCCAATCTGATATATTTTGCTAACCTTTCCCTCCTGTCTTTTCTTGCCCAGCAGCTTCCTTCCACCCTTTTCTTCAAGTGTATAATCCGATCGTGTAGCCTCTCCGTTTCTGTAATGCTATGAAAGGAGGTTTTTGGGCACTGGCTATTACGGGATATTTTCATGATAGTTCCCTCGATATACTAGCGCAAAAAGTTATGAGTGTTGAGGTTACAACTCTTTGCGAAAGGTCAGATTTGGACCGCCATCATCCATGTGAGACGCCTTGTCTACGTAGTGCACTCCGTCTTATGGAGTTAGGGAGCTGATTACCGCTCATGTGGAATCATTTAAGCGGGGGGTTTAAGGGGTTGTATTTGAAGGAGATTTAAGGTGGTACCGTTGAAACAGCGTCGTCATCAATTTTGGTTTATGTTTCCATACCTATTACATGTTAACATATTTGAAGATGAATCATATGTATTTGAATCTATCTATCAATTTCAAGATATATTCAAGTAGTTTCATTTTGAGGGAAAAACGATAGATACCATACATATAAAAGTTTTCTACGTACCTGTTCGCACACTCGAGAAGTTTTCATTTCTAAATATCTAAGTTTTGATGATTCTTTCCCTCAATAAACCATTGATACAAATATCAACTAAAAGATTCTATCGTGGCTTTTTGAAATAATTTCTGCACTCATGTGTCGTAGCAGGCTCCGTCAACCAGAAATTAGACAGTATCTTGCGTTTTATCTCTGGCGTTACTTTTGCAATTTACTATGTGAAGGAAGGATGCTTTGAAATTCTAGAAAACGAATTTATAAACACTCAACTAAATCTTATAAAATCACTGGAAGAAAAAAAAGGGGAACTCTTAAATAGATAAAGTCTATTATTCCATAAAAACACCACCCTTCTTTATCTCCCTAGAAACATCCATAGTATGATTCCACACAATCTTATGCACCGCATTCTTCCTCAACTTCTCATAAGATCTTACATCTTAGGTATTGGGAAAGTTTCCCCACCAGATCCAACATCATACACAGCACCACCCACCGTCCCATCCACCGCCACTGCCATCTCTATCCCGTGATGATTCTCCATATCCTTCGCATCCACAACCACATTCCTGCACATAAACCTCTCACACATAAGCCACAAAATTCTCTCTCCACATTCCTTCCCCTCCATCTCCAAAAATTTCATCACTGGCCCAATACCATATTTCCACACCCACACAATCCACTTTGGTAATATACTATGATCGAGCATATCCGTCGTAACTATGCCAGGATAAATATGAAACAGGGCGATTTTTCCGGAATGAATTTTTGTGATATTTTCCATGAAGAATGTCGTCATGTACATACGTGAGAAGATGCGTAGCGTGGAAGACTATGATTATGTAGGGATAAATCTTCCGGGATTATTTTACCGTGGAGTTTAGGGTTCAGGACCGAGATGATGCGGGCGGAGATGTGGGGATTTGATGGGTAAGGGGAGTGGTTGGGTGATGCAGCGCATGCGGGAGTAGTACATTAGGGAGAAGATGGAGTCGATTCCTTCTTTGCTTTCTTTTGCTTTTGTTAGATGACAATCTCGAAGTTTAGTAATAGATAAATGACATACCAGTTCTTGGAAAGGTTAAAACACCCTGCGTCATAACTAACTGTCGGAATATGAATCACGTGCATGGTAAGGATGGTAAGGATCACGTGCTCACTAGTGCCTCGGCATGCACCATTATATAGTTCTTCACCTTCCATAGATTCTAGCTCTTTAGGCAAATCAAAACGTATTAACTATCAAGAGTATTCCACGTTCGTTGATAAGCTTCACTTCCCCGTATACAGTTATCCCGACACTAACAAATCAATCCACGGCCTCTTCGCCTTGCACTCGCTTTTTAAGATCCTAATAATCTCCTCACAGACTCTATCCACATCTTTAAGTAAACTTAAATCCTTCGCTTTTATAAATATAAATTATCCATTTGGACACAATTCCTTGCATTCTGCATTTATTTTCATAGCTGCATTTTTATTTCTTCCGACGATGAATAGTCGTAGGATGTTCTTACTATGTTCAGCGTGAGTGGCAGCGAGGGCACGAATAGTGTGTTCATTGATCCCAGCTGTGCCGCCCATGAAGATTGCGATGAGGGAGTTATCACGGATGAGCTGTGCATTGTGGATGCGTACAGTGATGGAGACCATTGTCAAGAGAAGTCGGCGGATAAAGGGTGATAATGTATTGTTGATTATATATTTGTTTCTAATAATAAAATTATTTTCTTATAGAGTTTTCTAACTTTATTAATAATATCTTTTTAGCAATTATAACAAAGCCTTCTCTTTAGGGCTTCGCTTTCGAGAAATCAATGAATTACTAGTACATTTTCTGGGTATCTTGACGGCGCGCTTGTGCCCCCTGTCCCAAACTCATTTCCAGCTTGCTGCCCAAGTGAAGCGGTGTAACCCTTAAGAAACGCTCTCGCTATTAGACCAAGCTTACTTATTCCAACTTCTTAAAATCCTTTCCTCTCAAGCAGCTAGCCCACTATCGTCCGATATGAGGCAATCATTTCACCGAATTACGGTCCGTCACTCGTCATGATTGGTAGCTTAATTACTTCTTCATGATAAACAATATGAGAAATTTTCCAATTCGTGATTCACATTTCGAGTGAAGATGTTGGAGATAGAATTGCTCGGCCTCTTCCGTCTTCAACTCGACGATCAACCAGTCGGCTGGTATTATTCTTCAAGAAGCGATAGACTAAATAATTATTGACCGATGAAGAGACAGCCAGCTGCCTATCAGCGATGAGCTCCAGGTGCCCCCTCAGTGTGGGGTAGGATTGAGAGACCATTTGGCGATGAAGAGATGGAGCGACAAGACGTAAAGTTTGATGCGGCAACGAAGTGAACAGAAAAAAGCTCTTTGCTCTACTTGACTTCAAGTATACATGCTGATTCTACATGAAGCAATAGTTGAGCGGTAAAAAGCAACAGCATATAGAGAGTTGCACATTAAAAGAAAAAGGTGGCCATGGCTTTCATTCCACCACAAGAGCCATTTCCATTCTGATTGCACCTGCCCATTTGCATATTTATGGCTCCCTCCGTCGATTGATTCGGTCGACTGTGGAATTGTTTCTTCCTATTGATCATGTCCTCGAAAGTTTGAAAATTTTCTTCGCACCCAGTATCTTCACCTTGTTGGTGTATAGAAGTCACGTCGTCTTTGGATTTTACATAATCCCGAGAGATCTTTTCGTATTATCTCGATAATGATGAAGAGGTTTTCCCACGAAGGAGATGAACAATGTATTGTCGAGGAGTAAATAGGAGGAATCCAGAACCCCCACCATACCCCACGACAAAATAAGTAGGGCCTAATGCAGCCTGACGTCCACCCGTGCAGCTAATAAATCTAGCGAGAAAAAGGCCCTGAAAACCCTGAAAGTTCATATCCACTCCAACCGCATCAAAGTTGTACAGAAATCAAAATATTTCTACTTCTCCATTGATCTTATAATTATTTGCATTTTTGCATAATCGTCATAAACGAGAATGGAGAGTTCGATGCGTCTATATTTCTGACCCGTGGACTGCGCGATCTGTAATGCCTCGTCGATTGTTCTCGGCCATAGTATAAAAAAGTGCTTATTCCAGGATGATTTTTTTCCTTTTCATGCTCCGTATGACAACATCAATTGAGGCTCAAAACTATCCCCAAGAAAGGAAGAAACAAAGTTTCTAGCATCATTAATGGGGGCTCGATTGATGGTGGGGTGATATTGGTGGGTATTCGCCAGGTATCAAAAGATTCATGGGGACCGCTGCAAGTTGTATGCAACGTGGACTTGGCTGATGCTATATCCCGCCTGGGATTGCATGGCATCTCATTACTTGATTGAGAGAACGATGACAGCAGGAGAAATTTTTAAATGTAAGCATTTCCCTCGTTGATATTATTATTCAGTTCTCCATCAAAACCACCACTATATATCTTCAGCTCCAAACAATCTATCAGCCAACCAACCATACACGATTCAAACATTCAAGAGTAATTTCAAGCTCCTACGAAATATACAAACAAATACTTTCCAACTTCCTCCAAAAAACACCTCCTCAAAAATGTGTTGGCCAACCAAAACAAAACATTATCGCGAACCTATCGTCCGAGAAGTCGTTTACGCTCCTCGTCCCGTGTCCAGTCGATCTCATCACCATCATCACTCTCATCATTCTCACCACTCTCATCAACATCCTCAACGAGTATCCGTTACGTCTGTGAGATCATCCAGACCTGTTAGTAGAACCTATGTTACTACGAGTCCTCGAGCAAGTCAAACTAGTTATCGCAGTTCCACATATAGACATTACTGAGATGTCTTGACTTTTATGCATCTCTGGTTTAGATCAAGTACCTTTAACATCATTGCGATGGGTATATAATGTAAAATGGGCGTTTGGGATGGTTTGGTATGGACGAGCAAGGAGTGTGGAATGATGTTTGTATGACGTGGGTGTATGTGTAACTAGCACTGTTGGCTAGATGGACTGGATTTTGATTCTTTTATGTCAAAATAAGTTTATCCAGGTTGGATGGATGAGTTGTACGAGTCAATGAATTGATGATTCTACTTTGGGACAACATTTTAGATATATAAATATTGCGATATATGATGAATGTATCGATTGCATGGCCGAATTTACATAGAAATATAATGAGAGCTACCTAGATATTCATATCACCGTGTAAATGGTTCCGAAGGGTTCGTATGGTAGCCTGGTGGGTTGCGTGCAATATCATCATTTCTCTTCATTCCACTCACAACAAACCATACCTCAAATACCCAATACATAATGCCAGAATGAAATCCCTAGATTTAGATTTTCTGTATCCAAATTCAATCCTAGAACGATTTCATCTGAAGTAATTACCCAAAACCTTGAAATTTGCTCATTCATGAATTCAGACGATAAGGTTTACACTTCATGTGACGTCAACATCGACAGTGGGGCAATAACCTGCATAAAGAAATTCCCTTGCTTCTTTGATATCCATAACTCATCCTCATCCTTGTTATCGATTATCGTCAACGCAATTTATATTAATTCTAGAAGTTTACAGAGGAATAGTATATCTTCAAATCCTAGTCATCGAATATAGGTATACAGCGCATATTAAGGAGTGAGGTGGCACAGTTACAAGGTTTGTCTTTTCTTCTTGAGCTCGTTTGGTCGCAAAGATATCCTTGGTTATTGATGGATGGCATTCATGCGATGGATGTTATGAATCACATACCGAAATGAAAAATTCAGAAGTATTTGGGTTTGAAGGACTATCTGATTATTATGTTTGAATTCGGTTATTGAAACTCAAAGGACTATTTGGGTTGTCAAATTCTATGAAATATTGAGGAGTGTTAAAAGGGAAAGAGCTGACAACTTTTAGAATCCAACAAAGTCCTTTCCTTATTTCACACAACCCACCAAGATGTAAGTTCTATTCGATTATCTCTACCTACCTTTTCACTGGTTTTTTTCATAACTTTCACTTCGGCGCAAAGGATATGCTATAACTATGTTGCGACGGGGGAATTCCAGCAGAGCTTCTGGATCTGGAGAGAAAAATAACCCTCTAAAGCATTTGTTCGCACCCATTCATGAATCCCGTTTGATACATCTGCGCAGTCGTGGAATTCGACCCATTTTCAATTACGCGGATCATCAGGTCGAGGTCATAATTGCTAACATTACTATTGTCAGGAATCGAGCATTATCAATCCGATCCTCGGGCGGTAAATCTTCTACCAAAGATGGATCCTCTTCCAAACATTTCTCCCTCTCATCTCTTCGTGGAATGAATCAACCAGATCTCTCCAAGAAACTTTATAAACTCATCAAAACCGAAAATAATCTCATCACAGCGTATGAAACCGCAGGCAAAGAACGTGTTTCGATTGCTACTCAATTATCCGAATGGGGTGAATCTACGGAAGATGATGGCATTTCGGATATTTCGGACAAGATTGGTGTATTGTTGAGTGAAATGGGAGATCAGGAAGATTATTATGCACATAGTTTGGATGATTCAAGAGGGATATTGAAAGCTATCCGAAATACTGAGAAGAGTGTTCAACCAAGTCGGGATCACAAACATAAATTGGAAGATCAAATTGCCAAATTAAAGGCCAAGGAACCTCAGAGTGCTACATTGGTTACTTTAGAGCAAGAGTTGGTCAGAGCAGAAGCAGAACAATTGGTTGCTGAGGCTCAATTGACAAATATTGTGAGTTTTATCTTTTAAGGTCATGGATGGAGTAGAGCTGACAAAATAACTATAGACGAGAAAGAAAATCAAGCAAGCATATGATGCGGAATTCGCAGCCACAATCGAAAGAGCAGAGAAACAGATTATCCTTGCTCGTCATGGACGTCGACTTCTCAATCTTCTCGACGATACACCAATCGTGCCAGGAAATACTCGTCCAGCTTTTGAACATGCCGAACAAGCTAGACAAATTCTCAATGACGCCGAAGATGATCTTCGAGATTGGCAATTAGATTTGGAAGATGTTCAATCACATGGTGACGTCAATTCGGGTGCCATGCGTCAAGGGGGTGTCCAACATCAACAGGGCCAAAATGTCGAGGGTTCCGTTGTTGGTACTGAGGATGGTTATCGTCAAGAAGAACTTCAACAATCTGAAGTAGGTGAGAGTAGAGTTAGTAGTGGACAACAAGTACCAGGAAGCTATGCTCCTAGTGTTACCGGAACTTCTGTTACAACTGGTCAGATGGATTCTACTTACGCTCCAAGTGATGTTGGTACTACTCAGGTTACTCAACCTAGTGCGATATAAAGGTTCTTTGGTTTGAAGTTGATGCGGAGAGAATGGTTTTTGAAATGATGGGATGGGTTTAATTGTATTATCATTTTCTTTGGCGTGGGGGTGAACATAGGAACGTTGATCACTCCTTGTATTTTGTAATCTTTCGATCCTCTTCTAGGATGATCAAGAGTGCTATAATGGAAGGTTATGGGTTTATGAATTCAATAGGATGATTTGATTATATGCTGGCTGGCTCTGTATTTTGATTTTTGGGTGCTATTCACAATAACCGAGAGAAAGGGGGTGGTTGTAATATGGAATCGGAATGATCGAATTGATCGATACTGTTATTGTTCCAATTGGCTTAGCAATATCAGGACTTTCTATATCCAAATCCAATTCAACTCAATTTTATGATAGATATATCTACTACAACTTTTAAGAACGATGTGGGTTGTACTCAGTATACCATAGATTCTGAAGCTCATTGGATGAATGTTTCTATCAATCCGATTTGTTTAATCATATTTATTCATAAGTTATTATTTAGTTTGTAACCTTAATATGAA
This sequence comes from Stromatinia cepivora, assembly GCA_014898415.1. NCBI lineage: Eukaryota > Fungi > Ascomycota > Leotiomycetes > Helotiales > Sclerotiniaceae > Stromatinia > Stromatinia cepivora. The sequence continues at coordinate 1,281,499 of RCTD01000017.1, read as the reverse complement.
TCTTTCGAACGCAAATACTTGAATTTTGATTAGCTAGTCATCTTATTTTATGTTGCACATCAGTATACTCTCCGCATTACTAGTTTCGGTACTTCTAGTTTGGGCACATCTGTGTTGCATGTCTAATGAATGTGTTTTAGCATTGCTAGTTTCGGCATGGTTTACTTTGATATATCTTCTATTACATATTTAAATATATTCAGAAACTATAACTCCAATATATATTACTAACTTCCAGATTCGGTGTTCTCGGCTGCTCTGGATCTCTATTACATATCTAATGAATTTAGGCACTTGGTAATTTTTGGCTGTTCTAGCCCTAGCTTCGACGGTGTCTATTTGTTGCATATCTTATGGGTTTCGGCGTTGCTAGTTTCGGTACTGTGGTTTTTAATGATAGTTCTGGCTCTTGGGAATGGCAGGTAAGGATCCCTATTTTTTTTTAATTCTATATTGAGGAGTGTGCATGATCAATGGGATATGTTTGATTATGGAGTCTTAATAATACTCATTTTAGTGGAAAAGCAGAGGAAGTGGGATGAGAGGTGGTTGGTTTTGGAGGATTGGGAGATGGCATTTATCTCAGGGAGACAAGTAATATCTATTAATCCCGTTCTTGTGTCAAGAGTAGATAGTGGCATACATTGTGATTGTGATGGACATTACTCTCGGAACATAATAAACAATCGTGAGTTTCCAGATGCTACTTATGTATCACTTCACAGTTCAGATATTAAAATTGTAATCGTAAATTTATGCTCAATTTATCAACAATGCAATAACCAGAGACTCCAACAGTTGCTCCTAAATTAACTATCACTAAGTATCTGACTTCTTCCATCTGTATTCTACACCTTTATATACATCCGAAGGGGAACAATAATATTATGAATGTACAGCATAGAAGCCGTGAAGGAAAGTTTGACTGCAGTGGACTTGTTCCTCCATCCTTGTGGCAATTTCGAAAGATTCTCTTCTAATACCTAACCCCTTCATAACTTAGACTTACTTTCTGGCCTAACGAGCTTGCAACTTGCATCTCTTGAAACTCATCAATAGCCTCTCATTGTCAAACAGCGGTCCCAACTATTGAAAACCCTCCTACTGATTACTTGCCCTAGCCGAGCCACTCTTTCCACGACTATACTTGTGCTTAAACTCCTCAATCTTAAGCCCAAAACACTCCAAACCAATCTTCCCAACCGCCTCCACCAACTCCGGAAAAACACCATCCGATTTACAACGACCCTCGACAAATTTACTTCCCTCCCGATTATGTTTTTGAATCCAATCACAGGGCGAGACAGGTTTCAACAATCTAATCTTCTCATAAATTCCTATGAATGAGAATCCTTCAAAAGGCGGAGTGGCAGCGGGAAATAATCCATGTTCTGTTGCCCCTTTGAGGATAGAGCCCAGCATCATGGAATCACATTCGTGACGATAGGTTCTAGTGGTTTCGACTGCTTTTTGTCGGTTGTTGGGGTTTTTGTAGCCTGCTTTGCAGTGTCGACTATTTTGGTATTTGGTGATGAGATTGGTTATGAGGGTGAAGCAGCGTGATATAATGCGTTCTCGATTTTCGTCCATTTTTTCTGGGAGGAGGTTAGTGGTTTGTGTTTGAAAGTTTGAACAAAAGGATGTTTGATGGGAATGTGGGCAGACTGGAAAGTGTGAACATACCGATAACTGTATCTGGAATAGGAAGGTCAACATCATGATCCCTGAGCCTGATCGAAGGAGGTTGGGCGTTCTTGAGAGCGAGAAGCCAGGTAATATGAAAAAAAGCTTCATCTACATTAAAAACCCAAGCGATACAAAGCCAATGTAAAACAGCATCTTCATGAACTTTCCAACTGTGCAATTCACCCATTAAGTCTTTAATCCAGATAAATGAAACGATCGTAACAGCATCTTGCATACAATATTTTTCCACCAGAATGGCAAAATCGCAAAGAGCTGATAGACTGAGTTTCTGAGGAATTTGCGCATCTCGACAATGAATAATATTGGCTAAAATTAAGAATGCATCGGGATTGTCGTCGGGGAGAGGTACATGGACAGTACCTTCTGTGTGTAATTCTTCTCCTTCTTTAAATCCATCAGTATGTTGAAACATTGCTTTGAATGCCGGTGATGCTAACATCATATGTTTTGAAGAGACCTGAAATATTACTTCTTCGAATTCGACCTCGTCAGTACTTTCGTCATCATTATTTTCCTGATCTCCCTCGTCATTGTAGATATTTTGTGTTTCACCCTCCCCTTCGACTTCCTCATGCTCGTTAGATGTCTTGATAGAAGTTTTGGTTTTACGTTGAAGATGAAAGATGCAGTCGCCATCGGCATCAATCATGTGCTTTTCGGCCATATTTAAATGAGATAGTAGAGATGACGTTCTTGAGTCAAAAATGATAAAGTAATATGATTGAGTTGTAAATTTGTGTTGTGATTGGTTTTTCAAAGATAGCTTGCTATGTACAATTTGTAAAATATATTGAGCTCAACTATAAGTAGCCCATTACATAACAGAAGAGGTAAGATTAAACCGTAGAAAAGCCTGTATGGCTAAAATACAGTACGCTACAAAAATTAAACCTAATACTCGAAGACCTCTCTTCTCCTAACCGTATATGATAAGCAATCAACCCATTCCCGCGATCTATTCCCAACCGAAGAGATATAACTTGGAGAGAACAAGCCCTCCAACACATCACCTGGATTAGGTATTAAATCTTTCAATAATTCTGCTTCCTCCAGAGGCGGGTCCTCAACATTGAGTAACGTTATTCCGATAGGCTCATGGCTCTGTAGTACAGTGACGATGCGATCAACTGGATGATCGCACGAAAGTAGCTCCAACGTTTCGCATTTATTCCTAATCGTATGGAGATCATGTTCCTGGTATGGGGCCTTTGGTAGTGGCCACAGACCATTTCTTTGCGCGCTTCGGAAAAGGGATATTCGAGCTCTTGCACGACAATCTTCCTCGTGGCACCAGCACCATGCGGGTGCTTCTCCATCATGTTGTATTATCATTTTGATCACGTTATCAAAGCAGTGTCCGATTTCTTGTTGACGTGCTTCTTCGATTTTAACTTTGTTCCGTTAGCTAATTGAAAGTCCGCAGGATTATAATATAAACTTACTGAAAACAGAATCTGGTATAGGTAAGAACACATTCATTTCTCCGAACCTTTCTAGTATTTCCTGGATAGAATCAGGAGTACCATGCTTCACAAGAACTTTTGTGTACTTGCTGAAAACATCATCCATTTTAAACACCCAAGCAATACAGATCCATTGAAAAACAATGGAAGCATTTTCATCTAGAAAATGATCTTCAGTAGACAATGTATCCGTATGTAGCAATCTACTTCTCCATTCCTGAGCGATATACTGAAATGTATCATTCAAGCGAATCTGGTATTTATCGAATACAATTGTGAGCTCGGTGAAAGTTGGAAGATCTATCGTGAGAGGAATGGAGTTGTAGTCTTTCACGCAATCACTATGAATGAGATTGAGTAACATATTCATAGCGGCTGGGTTATCATCGAGTGGAACGTCCACTCTACCCATCCTTTTCAAGGTCTCTCCTTCCTGAAATCTTCCATCTAGCATCGCGTTGAATACGGGTGAAGCTTCCATCATCTCTTTTGAAGAAACTATGATGTGATTCATCTTTCCCTTTTCTACTTCGCAGAGATAAGGGATGGTGGAAGTTTCTGATACGGGAGGCAAGACTAATGTCAAGTCGCCGCCTTGTTGAATGATAACTTTATTCGCCATTATGGTAGTGATTCGTAAATTGCGATATATTCCGTATAATTTTAGAAATGTAAGATATGAAAGTTTTGGTTTGAAGAAGAAGACGTGAGATGTAAAGCTTTGTATGAGATGAAGTATAAGATGTAAAACTTTGTGTGAAGATGAAGTTTGAGATGTAAAAGATTTGATGTAAAGGTAAAGAAAGAAATGAAAGAGAAAGAGGATGGAGGCTCCTTTTAAGAAGAACCAAAAATGGTGCGTAATACTAGAACTGTAGGGCATGACTAGCTTTTAGTTCCACGCCATTAGAATCTAACACCTCTTTCAGCGATTCAATGGTTTAGGTTGCAGTCCAACGATCATAGGCTCTTGATTCTTGGCTGCATCTGGAATATTAGGACACCATTACTATTACAATTACGTCGTTGGAAAGTATAGATCCCTAGACTGATGAATGAAATTCCATTTCATAGAAATCTGTCCCTTTCACTTACTTCTGGTCGTTTCGAGACTGTTCTTACTCTTCTAACAGATTACAATATGTCATTCAGATGCATCACCTACACTTTACACCTCTGTCAAATTTTCTTGATCACTTAACTCGAATTCGGAGTGGCAGCAAAGAAAAGCCTAATGTAAATGTAATACATACACACGATGCCTGATACCTTTTCGCCATCACATTGCCTTCCACGTCGAAGTGTCTAACATCATTGTACTATCTTACAAAGACTTGTAAGTTTAATAACTTTCGAAGGAAATACGACAGGCGCTCTTATTTTTCAGTAATCTCCGCGATATAAGTGACATCACATCTGTTTCTCAAATTGATTTGCCCCAAGAGTATATCAAACAAAACCCATGAACCTCAATCACGACACGATTCTCTACCCTTCCTTTCCCTTTCCCTTCTCCCCTCCCCTCAAAAAAGGACAAACAATCGCAATCTCCCCCCCATACTCCCTCCCGAACCTAGGGCTCCATCAAAGGAGTCATAGACTAGTGGGAATTAATAGCCCTACCAATACACCAGAGCAACCCTAACAATTTTAGACCCCTTAGTTACCATCTAGTCTGCGCATACCCTGATCCCAAAACAGAAACTTAAGCGAATATCGTCATTTTCCCCTTCATTATACACGTGTGTGCGGGAAAAAGTTTGCGGCTTGTGTGCGATATTAGGGCATAACATCGCAGGCGCGGCTTTAGTGGGATACATATAGTTTCACTTGTACGATAATGATAAATCAACCCTTTTCACAGCTATAATCTGAATCTTTCATGGTGATCTACGTAGGGAAAGGGTTCTTAGGGGGTTCCTGGCTTCAAGATTACGATTCCATATCCAGTATTCTCGAATTCTATATTAAACTAACTACTCAAATTCGACCCCGAAAATTGAAGATGTACCTCGAATCAACGACGTACCTTAAGCTTCACTCTTACAATCCGATATTCCTTTCCTTGTTATTCCTCCGGTCTGCCGTTTCCAGCAAGTGCTTAATTGCGAATAAATTCTATATTTCCGTATATTTACAACATGCATGTTTTCACAGTTTTAGAATCAAGTACTTGATCAAGACACGTTTCCGATAAATCGAAGGCCTGATGAAGCTAGAATACATCGGCTCCCCCCGGGTGCACTAGCTTCGGGTTTTGGGGTTGGGATAGTTTTAGGTCTTATAGGCTAAAAAGGTCTAGGAATACTTTCATATTTGTTAGTTTTGGTCGAAATGTCAGGAGGAGGGGGATTATGTTGCGGTATAATATAACAAATGTGATTCTAGTGGGATATATATAGTTTCACTTATACGATGATAATAATAATAATAAATCAACCCTCTCTACATTTACAATCTGAATCTTTTAACGGAGTATTGATTAGTTTATACATAGCATCTGAACTGGGATTTCATTTTCTGATTTTTGAGAGATAGATTCCAGATATCTAGTATGAGTTAATATTTATATTAGTATAGAATATTTGTTTTTGTTTCTATTAAAGTCACTACCATAAATAACATTATGAATAGATACTGATAAGTAATTCATGATGTCTTAATGACGTCTTTTAAGCTTAGAAATTACTTAGCATACTATAAAAATTCAATGATTCCCCCCACTAATCACCTTTATCCTCTAAATACTTATCCATCATATCTAACCCATCACTCCATTCCGAACCATCAATATACTCCGTACACTATCGATATCAATAAACACATACTCACTCTCACTCTCAATCAATCAATCCGGACTTTTATTTGTTATCTATTTCCCAAACATCTACACATATAAATCTATACATAATAAACCCACAAAAATAATAAATTTAACATCACAATCGAATCTACAAGTTATTATCTATCTAATGTATAAATCCAGATCCGTTTCCAGATATCCACTTAATTATCTAGTATTTGTTTCCTCAAACGCTTCATCATCGATGGGACTTTATGACTGGATGAAGAACGTTTTATCCATCCATTCATTCGTTCTTATATATATATATACCCTGTATTTGTTATTTAAATTTAAGAACTATCTGTCTCTATATACCTATTGAACGATAATGATACTCAATGTCCACTATCTAAACCCCCCCTTCCCTCCCTTCTACCATCCCCACCATCCCATCCAAACCATAAAACAATATGAAAAAGCAAGGATCCATCTCATAAGCTACTAAATATTGAGATGACAGTATCCAATACATATACAATACACTCCGTAGTACTAATCCATGTAAGTCTTATATACATCCTCCGCGTCTCTATCCAATCTGCCACTTCGTATCCAAAAAGAGAGAGTATTCTAGATGCCGCATCTGCATCTCATCTCAAACCGGGAAATATATGGCATTCCTCGATTTCGAGAGGTTTGAATGAAGGGTAGGTCGCTAGTAGAGTTGTGCTGGGAAAGATGTCGATGTACTGTATGACCATGAGCATTGATAGCCATATCTTATTCCCAGCGTAAGAAATGGGATATATCCTAGGAATGGAATATCAATGAATGAAGATATCCAACTATTGGATAAAACTCCCAGCCCAGAAATATACCAGATAAACGACCGTAACACCGTCCGATCATCCAAGAAAGCATAATATAATCATCCAACAGCTTGCAACCGCAACCCTAATCCGAAAATTCAAACCAATCCCAAAGAAACCTTAAACCCATTAAGTTCCAACCCACACAAACTCTCCTCAATCGGCACCATCAAATCCACCAACACACTCCCAAAAACATGTTTCGTCTCTTTCATCTCCTTGTCTGGATGAGGACTACACAATAGTACCACTTCACACCCATTTTTGATCTCGAAGTTTTGGTAACTGTCATAAATGCTAATAAATGAATGGCCCGTGTATGGTGCTTCTGGGAGTGGATAGAGATTATGATAAATAGCTTCTTTAATCAGCATTCCTAAAACCATGGCGTCGCATTGTTTGTTATGTTGAGGGATCTGATCTATGGGAAGATGTGTAGGGCGTCCTCGACATACGAGGGTTGAGGTTTGGTAGGTCTCTATTGTATCTCTGAGAGCGAAGATTGCCTCGTCGAGAGCCCTGATTCGGTCTTGCTCGATATTATCTGAATAATGATTAGCTCAAAAGTTCTACCACTTGAAATCGAGTTTACCTACCAATAACGGTACTAGGCACAGGAATATCCCAAGCAGAATCCGAAATCATTTCCGACAAACTCTGCGTGCTCTCTTGTTGAAATATCCTCGTCATCGCCGTAAAATCCCGCCCTTTTTCAAAAACCCAAGAGATACAAAGCCATTGAAGACAAACCTCCGTCCCATCCTCCGCCATCGTAGACGGAAACTTCTTTTTTGCATGCGAAATCCACATATCGGAATATATCTGCACAGCTTCATGTAACCTATATTTATCCACCAAAATAGCCAGATGCGTAAGTAAACTGAGTTTAACTTTTCGAGGGACATCTTTATGATGACAATGAACGATATCCACTAGTATCCGCATAGCTTCCGGATCATCATCCGGTAATGGAACTTCAACTTTTCCATGAGCTTTCATAGCATATCCATCCTTGAAATTACTCCATTGAAGCATAGCCTTAAAGACCGGTGAGACGAGAACCATATGTTTCGACGAAACCAACATATGTATTTCCTTCAATTCCTTCTGTTTCCTTTCCTTTTCGGCATCTACATGATACGCATCTTCTTCTACCGTCTCCAATATCTCCGGCACCTCCCCATCTGTTCCCGTCTCCATCCCAATCCCCGAATCATCAATCGGCACCACTGCAAGCGCCGCAATCTTTCTCTTAGAACACTTCTTCCGCTCATTCAATATCAATAATAAATCACCATCCGGATCAATCGTAACGCGTTCCGCCATTTTCCTTCTTATCATTGCTTTCGCACACGATTTATGTTCTAGTCTTAATTGATTCTCATCTTCTTCTGCTCTCTGATCTGCCGTATCCGCAGTATCCGCAGCATCATATTCTTCGAAAACTTCTTCTTCCACCGATGGTTCATGAGTGTATTTAACGCGTTTATTGCGATGACCTTGATTTGAAGATTTCTGGCCCTCGGGAAATTGTTGCGGGAAAAGCGCGCGGAGAAATCTGGGTTGGAATGCGTTGGTCATTGATGCTCGTGAATGTTAGATGGAGTGTTTATTGAAAGGAAATTGAAAACTTACCGTTCGCTATGCATTGGTGTATTGGATATTGTGTATTGGATGGTATGCATACCTTCTTTTGTTTGTTTACTTTGGAGAAAGATTTGATAGTCTTGTTGTGTACGAGGTTTAGAGCCTTGCAAGGTGGGGGGGGGTTCAAGGATCAGTTGAGATGTGAGCTTTCTAGAATTATAGAAGCTTTTAAGTTGCACTTTACACAGGAAGGTACACTTTCTGTATTCCGCAAAGAGCAACTGGTGGACAATGAATCTCAGGCTCTTTGAATCATAAATCGAGTATTCTTCACATCAAAAATAATAATTTATAAACCGAATAATGTCACCGATCCCACATTTTCAAGCTCGTACCATCGAAAGACTCTTTGCTTTGCGAAGCTAATTTGACGGGGCAACCGGGCAAGAGAGCCCCATAGATTTAGCGGTTGGATTATGCATACAAAGAAGCTTTTTGCATTAGACTTTGTGATGTCTAGTTAATGACTCGATCCGAGCCTTGTGTTAAACATGATGAAGATGTGCGCTTCTAAAATTGGGTAGCTATGGAAGAGCAGTATTTTCCACTGATCTCAATTTCGGAATGTGTTCCGGACCAGATTATCACAATCCCGCCGGCCGAGACAGCCAAGCTGGCCAAGATATTAAGTAGAAGCTTGTTTCTTCATCATGTATTTTGATATCCAGAGAATATATCTAATATATCTTTAACCACAGATCCCACTGTCTCGCACATCATCCAAGATCACAAAACATATCTAAACGTAGGCCCATCATTCTCATCCCCAACACCCGCACCGATCATCTCTCCTGTCTTTGGATTTTCACCCACCACATTCCCATTAGCATCTCTTCTACCCACCTCACCATACTTCTTATCCAATCTCTTATTCTCCCAGTTCAAGAGTGTTCTCAAGACAAGAGCCAAAACCCCATTAAAGATCATGAAAGCAGTACAAACCCACATTCCCTTGCGATAGTATGGAGCTTCTTCAGTAGGATAGATTCTCGTACCAAGAAGAGGACCACATTGACCAACAATATTGAGAATTGCAATACCAGTACCACGTTTCGTGTCTGAGCCTTGATTGTTTAGGACCCAGGGAAGAATATTAGCAATAGCAGGGAAGATACCCGCCGCAGCGAGGAAAACCCCAGTGTACCGAGGACCAACCGAGGAGGTGGTAGCCTGTGGACGTACGTCAGCATGAAATTCATTAAATAAGATATTTGAGATGGTAATATTTACCAGTAAAATATATCCAATGGCACCAAGAACGGACAGGAACATGATCACGTAACCACGTTGTTGAGTGCGATCAGCAACATAAGCCGAAAGGATGACGACGAGGAACGCGAGGAAATATGGTGGAGCGGATAAACCCTGAGCATTGATGGAGGAAAAGCCCATCTCGTTGAGAATAGTGGGGAGGAAGACGGGGAGAGAGCTGAATGAGACATTGCATGAGAAATACATGAATGCTGTGAGATAATTCTAATCATGTCGTTAGAGTTTAAACCTTTAAGAAGGGGACGTAAGATGAAATGTACTTTAGGATCCACAAGAGCGGCAGCAATATCGGCCCATTTAACACCCCCAACACGATGTTCTTCCTCTGCACCTACTTGTCGCACACCTCGTGCTCTGGCGACTGCTCTCTCTTCTTCATTCAAAAAACGTGCTTTCTCGGGACTATCAGGCAAGACAAAGAATGTCAAAATTCCGGCAGCCACACATGGTAGACCCTCAACCAAAAATAAAAGACGCCAATTGGCAATTGCGGCATGCCCACTAGTAATACCATATGCTAATGCACCTGCAAAGCAAGTTGCCAAGGGTGCAGCACTTAAGAATAGTCCAATTCGTATGCCGATTTCGTGGCGCAGGTAGAAGAAGGATAAGAGGTATGGAATACCGGGGCCATAACCCGCTTCGAAGAATCCAAGGAAAAATCGAGCCGCCATCATACCAGACCATGATTGCGTAGCTGATTGGAGAGTGGCGACGGTACCTGTGACATCGAGGGGTCAGTGATTGCATATTAAGAATGTCTTCGAAAAAAAAGGTAACCAAAGTGGCAGATGTAAAGAGAGTGCAGATAATAAAAATGTCTAAACACTAGTGAAAATCAAGCAAAATGAAACGAGGTAACTTACCCCACCCAACAACACAAAAACAAGCCCATACGTGTGGAGGAAGGACCTTCCACATCAAAGCAAACCATTCGAATACGATGTATGAAATGTAAAAGATTGTCAACAGCCATTCGTATTCAGGGCTAGAAATGCCGAGATCTTTCGACATCCCAGCAGTTTTAGCATTGCTATTGTAGTGTTAGAAATGTTGTAGCACTCCTCATCCCATGTCTCCGACATACCCAATATTTGATCGATCAAGATATGATAGAAGATCTGTAAGAAAAATCAATTAATCTCTGCAAATAGACTCTAGGCATGTTGCTTACACAATAGCATCACCAATGGAATAAGCTTTTTGTCCAACTTTCGCACCACTCTTTTCTCGATTTCGGGGTCGATGTAGTAACCATTTTGAGCCGAAGGGGCTTCACGAGCAGCTTCGAGTTGAGCAACTTCTGGCTTTTCAGACTCGACCATTTTGATTTGTAGTCGTACGAAAAGAATTCAGATGTCCAAAAGATGAAATGAATTTGTTTGAAAAAGAACAACAGACCGGTGATATGCCGTGTTACTTCTTCGGACTCGCTACACCAAAGTAGTAGTTGGTCAGCGGACAGGTTGGTCTTACGAAGTAAGATCTTACAAAAACGTTATAAAATGAGGGGGAAAAAAGATACGTACTCCATCTTCGTTTTATACATATCCGCGGGAAAATATCTAAAAGTTTGCAACGTCACGTTGATGTATTGACGGGAACGTATAGGCGACTCATTTCCATGTTGAGCTACAAACATGGAGTTCTTGGCAAGGGAACCCCGCATTCGTGGGGACTCCGCAATTTTCATTCGTGGGAAATGCCATCCCCTGTAGAAATATATATGGCTGTCCGATGCAGAACGATATCCGAACAACTTCATTCGATGATATGATGGACGAGTTCCGCACAGTTGGGTCAGCTATATTGTCAGTCTCCACGGCAAGAACCAACAGATGTCAGCGTTGCATTGTTATCCGCTACGTGCGAAAGAACAAATCAAGTCGGAGTATAGTATCCGTGAAATTATGTAGCTGGGTAGTGGCATGAAAGAAAGTGCTGTGTTCAAGATGTATCCTCGTTAATGATCTGATTGTCATTGGGTGATGTTCTGTGGGATATTGGGATTTGCACCACTAAGTATAAATACAGCATTTTTGTGCCCCCGGAAAAGTATACTGTACTTGGTCTTCCATCGGCTATGTATATACTACACTACATAAGTCGTAACATTTGGTAGGAATATTCGAGTGTGAAATAGTCCGGGGTGTTATTCCGCAATGCCTACCTTCATCAGTTTCCACTTCTGCCCACTGTCAGTTTTCCCGCTGCAATAGCAGGCTCCATTGTATCGCGTAAACATCGGTCGGATAATGGGGCGTTGACAAATGTTTTTGTGTCAACCATTACTAACAAAATCGAATTCGATGCACTCCGTACAATATTTGGGGAAAAAAGAAAAGGAAAGGAAACCCCGCGTGGGGCCTTTCGGAATTTTTAATGGCGGCGGATGTTGAAGTGCACACTGTAAGGGACGCGGGGTCTTTCATTTCTTGGCATAAAAGTTTTGTTGGAGGGATGCCAAGAGTCAAAATGTTCAGAGTTCTAGTTTACATGTTATTCTCCTCTTGGCAGTCGTAAAATCCAACAATGAAGATATACTTATCCTCTAAACCAGCAATAAGAGATTAGGAGGGGTCAAAGCAAAAGATTGAAAAGGACTTCTTGCCGATTAGAATCCCATGCTGATGGGTAAGGCTCGGGACTCGGCTCCGTAATAAATTCATCAATGTAACGCTGGAAATCCGCCTGAGCCGTGATCTACTGCAAGATTTGGTTTATCCTGGTACCATTCAATCTTGAAAATTAAATGGCGTTCTAATATTCAGGAATCATCAATGGTAGCGGCACAGCAAAGAGGGGAAAAAGTTGAGTGAAAGTGGATAAGGGGTAATGAAACATAGATAGATTTGATAGACTCAGTACTAGGACGGGCCTTCTTTTGACGACAGGAACCCCTCGGACTTTCTTTAATTCGAATCGATACGTAAAAAAATTGTGTATTCCCTCTTGGGAAAGAATTGAACACTGCGTCTGCACATCAATAGTGTTTTGGAATGATATGCGCATGTGGCGAAAAGGGTTTTCAAGAGTTGTGCTATTTTTAACCCCTTTTTTGGTGATGACAAGACGACGTTCAATATTTTCTCCTGATCTAATCATCACACCAAAAGTCTCAGCCACAACCTGTAATCTTCTGTGGGAAATACATACTAGGTTGGTTGTAAAGGTTTGATCTTTGGATTCTTTTTATCTCAATCATGGCCGAGTGTCTTGTGTCAAAAAAAAGAGCAACCTTTTCAAACATAAGAAGTACAAGCAAGACACAGCCACTGTACTCTGCGGCTAAGTAGGTACCTGTTTATATCCTTGGCCGGTCTTGGACCTTTAATGGGCTTCTCCTTGGCTCCTTGACCAACATCTGAGGATTGAGAGGATTTGAGACGATTGTGGTTAAGAATTACTTTTCACCAACCGGAGAATTGTTATATATTCAATTTCATCTAATTAACACAAATTCATACAAATGTTGCAAGATTTGTTTCAATTCAGAAATTTCATGTTTTATTAAACTCGCCAATTTTAAGTGATTCACTCTATATCTCTATGGAGTAGACGAATACCGGTAGTCTGTTCATAATACGAGAATTCAAAACAGTAAGAGAGAGAGGGGAACAAAATCAAAGAATCATCGGAAGTGAATGTTTCAAAAAGGCCGATATCAAAGACCACCTGGGCAGTTGACTTCCCATGTTGATGTTCCTTCGGCAGTACAAGCTTGGTAGATCCTTGGCATAGCATCATCCATCAACATCTTGCATTGCATGTGAAATACATACTGCCATATCATTTTTTGATTGCTCTACTATTTACTTTACCAAGAATCAATTTTAGCCACAGCAAATGCAACTACTTTCTTCAGCTCAGAGCCTCAGACAGAATCAGCTGCAGGTAGTGCTTTATATAACCTAATCATTTGTCTACCTACGTATCGACCGCAGCTTCGGTATTCACGGAAGTAAGACTTACATACGTATGTACGTACGCATATAAAAGGACTCTGAAATTGAAACAAGCAAAAAAGCTTTTCAATAAGATTCGTTTCTTGCCCCAATTTGTTTGTCCATTTGCACCGCCGAACATTCCGTTTGTTTCTTGCCGCCCTTCTTTTTACCTCAATTTAATATCAAAGAGATTCGCAACTTGGTATATACAGTACAGTACTTTATATGGCATGAAATTGGTGCATTAAAACAGGGAATCGACTAAATTAAATAGAATCTTGGAAAAGATCTCTTGGGGACATTTAACTTCATCTATCAATCCTGATACATTCTTCATTCCCATTATCCCTCCTCCGCTCTTTATCCACTTTCGAAGAAGAGAGAACCCACATCGCCGCTACTGCCGCGTAATCTTCCTTTACCATTCGAAAAGGGTTTGAACGACTCCATCTCAATCCATCTCAAACCAAATCATCCCCGTCCACGCTGCCCACATCGAACCAAATAACGCACAATCCTCATTCCCCACATACCGAAAGTGCACAAATTCAAACATCCACGCAAGTAAAACCTTTCATGGGGATTTCTGGTACCCATCAAAATATTAATAAAATAATATAGGCCTGCAAGCAAGCAGAATTATATACACAGGTCTCCACTTTTCGCGGATCCTCCCTATTCGATTTTTATTCAAGAGTATAGGAGGACGTCTCACAAAATGACGTTACGGAGTAAGTCAACTTTCATTTACAATCCTTTACCTTACAACTTTAAGTCTTCTTCAAAAATTACTCCTGCCCCAAACCTTTTCGTTTTCCTACCGGAGGAATCAGAGAAGGAGCTAGAAGCAGAAGCAGAAGCTATTGCGGAAGTACCTGAACTAGAAGAATTCAAGATGAGCTCTAGTCCAAAAAAAAGGTCGAGATCCGTCTCCCGCTTGCACCGCATTTCGGCATATCTTCCAAATCTTTTTGTAGACACAGATTCTAAATCCACCAAAGAAAAGATTCCACCCGTACCTCAGATTCCCAATATTCCTATTCGACAACCACCATCTCCTGTAGCTTCCGCAGATATCCCTCCCGTTCCCGCGATTCCTCCTACGCCCAACAGTGCTCCGCCAGCACCACCAGCATTACCGACCCAACAAGCGCCGAATAAATTACAAAAGGAACAACCTCATAACAACTCATCGCCACTCGATGCCTCAGCATCGCCAGATGCAGCCGAACCACCTGTCAATCAAGTCCCAGAACGAAGAGGCAGGCATGGTTCGGTTTCGAAGGTGAACTCCCTTGCACCTCCATCTTCCTTTTCGGCAGTTGGTGGCAATGGAAATAGATCAGTTTCGTCTCCTATATGCGGTCGCCCAATTTCATACACTTCCGATGGCGAGAATAGTGCGAAGGTAACCAAACGGAGGAGTTTTTTCCCTGGAAAAACGAAGTCGAGACATTCATCATCACATTCCGGTACGGATGGTAGATCGCCTGCTTGGGTTATTGCAGGGGATCAAAAAATTGATTACAATATTTCACTTGTTACCAGTGGCGAGAAGGTAGTGATCCTATCGGTGACTCCTCAAAGAAACATTGTAGCTGACAGATTATAGGTACCAGAATTATGGGAGGAATATTGCGATACATTTGTACACGTTTTTCCAGAATCATTCAGTCATGGACCATCTTTCAAAGTTCCTTCCTTGATCTTATCATCATCTAGACCTCTTCACGAACTTATAACCAACAGTATTGCCAAGCGCAGGTCGACGAGCCTCGATTCTGCCGGTAGACAAAGTCCAGACGCATCAACACAGACCGGTACACCTCCAGAAACTCCTGTTGATGGGCCAGCCGCATCTGAGGCGTCTTCGGATTACATGAACCCATTACCCGAAAACAATAGAGAAATTCATCTCTTTTTCCCAACAGATTTGTCGACTGATGATCCTACTAAACTTTCTCCTGGGGATATTCAAAGCCTGGTCGATGTGCGAAATTTCTTTGCATTTATGACGGGTCAACCACTTGTTGCAACCAAGACTTGTCCTACTATCTATAATATATTCTTGACCATATCCTCAATTTTACAAAAATTCGAATTTACCAACTTTGATGGATCAACTTATGGGGAGGCCGCAGCAGCTAGCTTTGCATTCTTCCTGGACGAATATCGTTTAGCTGATGTTAGACAAAGTCAAGAGAAGAACATCGAAGCACTTGTGTTAGGAGAGCGCATGAGATCCACAGAATTGTATCACGAGGCATTCGTACACGCGGCTGGTAAATGGCACTCAATCAAGGATCTTAAATGCATCCTTTTCAATGAAATCTCAACCAACACGCGCGATCGATTGGAACGAGCATCCTTAGAACTTTCTCAGCGACTACAACGTGCTGAGGAACGTTTGGCGGAATTTGAGTACCCTGCTTTATTTTCCGGTGCGGCATCATCAAAAACCAGTGCAGAATCTAAAATTGCTCGATTTCACAATTGGAAGACGAATTATCTGGGCATGAGGAGACATATGTTATCGTACTACAAAATTGTGCATGGTCAATGGCCACCAAAGCAAAAGACGAAGAATCAATCTGTTGAAGGAGGTCTTAGTCGTCAAGTACTCAAGCAGCTTTATACAGATATGTGTAACCTTTACGACCTTTTGGCTGATCGCGATACCATCACAACTCGATCCATGGACTCGGATGACCAGGATGCGGCGCATGCTAATCCAGTTCATTTAGCGGCACGCAAAGTGTTGGCTGAATTTGATAGATCTTCACCACCAGTTCTACCACCCATTCCATTTGATGTACCTAAAGTTCCAACTATGGCATCTATTGAACCTGGCTATCCTCTTTTGTCGCCTAAAGATCAACATAAAGCATCAACCCGGAAACTTAAGGAATATGAACTACTCCTCATCTTGGCTAAAAGCCATAATCTTGATGCTGACAGGAAAACCCCATTTATGGAGATGTACAAAACATTCGAGGAGAAAGAGTCGAAGGGCAAGAACGTTCAGGAATTGGCTGACCAAAGATATGGACATTGGTTGTTCCTCTACGCAGTCATCCAATCACTTCCTATGCTAGTTGTAGACGTGGACAATATACGATACACTGAAGGAGTGGATTATTTCTTATGTCAACCGCCACTAGGTAACTTACCTTGGTTGGAAGATGCGTCTGGAGTAAAAATGGCATGGTATGGAGTTCAAGGCGGTCAAGGAGTAGTCAGTTTGCCTAGTGACGTTGTCAATTATGGTACAGAAGGTGTCTATCGCAGGTCACATTGTTGGACTATCGCTCAGAAATGGATCAACAATGCCGAAGCCAATGACCTCTCCCAACCATTTTCATCAGAGGATCAAGAAGAAGGTCCACTGTCACCGCTAGCGCCGCCTCCTGGATTTGGTGGAAGTTCCGGCCGACCAAATAGTCGAGATCGTGATAATTCTTCTCGAAGATCAAGTGTTGCGAGTAATGGTATGCTTGGAGTTGATAACCGTAGCAACAGCAGACAATCTCAAAGAAACAGCGTCATGTTGGGTTTGGAAATGTTACCAATTCCAGGTAACATAGAACCTGGGTTCAGGTCCGACTCAGCAGGTGGACGTGAATCACCGGTAGGCGTCATGGGGAGAAGAGGCGTATCTCCATATGGTCGCAACAGTGTTGCCAGTCGAAACAGCGTCGTCAGTCTCCATGCAGATGGTCGACCCGCATCTTCAGCCGGAAGAAAGGAATCGACTTTTGACGATATTCTTGGCACATCAGGTTTGGGACAGAAAGACAATGGAAAGAAAAATTGATGAGAACGGATTGGGGATTTTTTTATGTTTGCATGAGGGATGGAGCTCGAAAATTATAATAAAGTTAAAGGTATATAAGTGTTTATGCCAGGGCTGGTCAATTTAGGATACCAAAAACTTGAAGGAAAGGTATGCAGTATAGCGGCCAAGCGAGCATATCCTGGAGGAGCATTTTAATGGCGTTTTGAACTTTCTTCATCATATCAGTGGGGCACGCATGGGGCGGGAGGGAAAGTAGGGGTAAGATGACCAACGGTTGGTCATGTTTTAATTGATTTGCTGTCCACAGGTGCAGTTGCAAGATGAATGTAATTTAGAGATGTTGAGTTGAGGTAGCTGTGAGGCTGTGAGGAGAGAAAGAAGCAGTGGGAAGATAATAATGAAGCTACCATGTTTTGAACCAGGACAGTCCACTCAGCTTTACCGAAGGGTGATTGATTGCAAGGCACTGGCAGTCTGGCCAGCGGCAAATATCAAGCATGCATGTACGTGATAACGTGAGGGGCGCATTACATCCTCCTGTTACATTTTCAGCCGCCTCGATATCCACCCAAGAGACTTTTAATAATAATTCTCCATATTTTCCACCCAGCTGAAGAACAACTCTTGATTTTTTGCATATTTTTTTTCAAGCCATGTAACTGCATGCAGCATTATGACTTGTTCTGCCCTGCTAGGCTGGATCGACAGGGCTAAGTCTTCGGAGGTTATATGAAGTGGCGCGTGGAATGCATAAGTCGTGGACAGGCCTTGGCGTGCATAGCGTGCAGAGGCGGGAAGCACAACCGGGTAATCACGCGAGGGGCAGGGGGTAGAGGGTTGTTGTGTTGCGGGTAGTTTTTAAGCTTATTTTTATTGGGGCTGGGGGGCTGAAAGATTGGGTTGTTGGGTGCTTGGATGCTTGTTTGTTGGTGGGTATTTTTTGTTGGTTGGTTTTGCTGAGTTTGGTTTTCAATATTGGGGATATTCATTGCGATGCACGGATTGGGTTTTTGTTGTGGAGCCGAGAGGGAAAGGTTGCCCAGAGAGGGAGATATTGAGAGTTGATCGTTCAATACATGCGGTATTTACGTAACGAATTCAATATCGATAGTTGATTTGACGGGGAAGTAAATTCTTCATTGTCTCATAGGAAACACTGTATTCTCAATTTCTCACCGTCTTGTGATGAGTAATCATCTGCGGTTACATTGGTGTTAAATAAGGTTACGCAGAAAAGATAAATGCCTATTTGAATATGATCAAAAGATGCACGATGTAGGAGATAAAGTCGGCCACTGACGTAGATGGGAAATAGGATGAATAGAATAAGTAGAATCGTCTGAAGTTTACGAAATGATTGGATGATTCGATGTGGAACATAGGGAATAATATCTGCCTATTACACATATTTCCTGCATGAAGTAAACCTATTCAAGCGTTGACGCTTTGGATTCAAGATTCTTCAAGGACAGAAGGTCTAGAACCAAGCTCATGCAGCTCGTTTGATATGGAAGTCTTAGTCACATGTTTGACAGTTCAGCTGCAGAGTTTCAAGCGTCGTTTTGGCGAATCCCCATGGGGAAAACATGGTAAATCATGGGGTTTTGGAACATGCTGCATGGAGACGTGGAGGCGGATCTGCACTACTGTACCTGCCGTGGCGGGTATTCGGCGGATATTTTGGATTTGTCCGCTTCGTGGTAACGCTGGTGTTGTGATTTAGCTGTCAGGTCATTTTTGCTTATGGCACTTCGTCTCGCTTGTCTTTTGCATGTGTATTGGGTAGCATACGATTTCGTATCAGAATAGCATGTTAAGATTACGATTCTTGTAGAATAGGAGAGAAAGAGGAGCTAGTTCGGTTTAGTAGTTAGTAGTGGAGCTCCTCAATTTGTAGATCTTTTCCTTCTTCAGTTTCAATAGTACAGTCTGAATATCTCAATTTTAAACCTTATGCTTGCCGTGACTCTCGGTGAGAGTTTATTCCTTGAATAGACTCCATTGTGACTAAAATGGAGAATATTGGCTCATGCTAAGTGATGTATGCTAGCGGATTGCTATCAACATCTTCACAGAAGCAGTTGGCTGAAACAAGAAAAGAGAAGAAATGCAAAGAATGCAATACGAAAACTTCCATTGCAGATCACCATTTAGAAATAAGTGTCCACTTGAAACGGATGTGATCGACACTCACGGCGCTGTTGGGAGAGCCAGATGTAACTCACTCATGTAGAAACGTAGTAAAATGGGCCCAAGGTCCACTGACCGTCTGCCACATCAGGAATCCACCTACGTATGAGGAACTAATTCTGAACTACCGCTGTCGTCGTGTCTCCAAAACGGTCTAGCCATACCTCTCCAGAGAACTATAAAGAGCACCGAGATTCCCAAGTCTAACAACATCAATCCATCCATCAAACACTTCACAATCACATCAACAAGCACTTCAGCTCAACAACACTCTTCAGCTTTCAAGCTTCCAAACCCAAACTCAAAACTTCAATCAAAATGCGTGCCTCATTCACCGCCATCGTCACCGGTCTCATGGCCCTCAACGTAGCCGCTCTTCCAGGTGTAAGTTCTTAATCAGACAACCTCTTCCTAAAATCAAACTCCAATATATACTAACAACTTACCAGGGAACCCCAGCCTCCACCTGGGGCAGCAGCTGTCCCACCGGCATACCATCCTGCGCCGGCAGCAAATACACATGTAAATCCAACTTACTCCTCAACGTGCTCTCCTGCATCAACATCTTGAACGGCAACGACATCAGCATTCCTATTACTCTCAAGGAGCGCGGTATCGAGGAACGTGCTGTGGAAGCTAGAGACTCCAACCAGGATGGAGATTACTGCTGCACTTCAGCTGGATTGCTCATCCTCAGTTGCATTAATGTGGGTAATGGAAATAAAATCTCTTTGCCTATTACTCTTTAGGTGGAAGATTTGACATTTGATGGATTGGCGGATGTGAGAAGGGGTTTGGAAGGAGATTTGGTGCGAATTGGTGGTTTGGTAATTGGTGGTGGGCTTGAGGCAATGTAGTTGGTGTTTGCGGGGGTTCTTTTTTCTACTCACGTATACGATGTTGAAGTGGATGGGGTGGTGCAGGCGGATATAGCTTTGCATAGCATTCCTTTAAATGCAAATCTATTTAATATACTACCGTTTGAGCAATTTTAATCTATTGTGCATGCTCTTCCTTGATGTTTGTTGTGCAATTGCAACCGCCTCGTCAGGTCTTGGGAACTTCGGGAATGGATTCCAGCTATTCTCAAAGAATTGGCCGTCTTGATCAATCAAAGCTCAAACAATGTTCGAAGAGAGGTAGCTCTTGATCCTCGTTTCAAGAACTTCTCACACCGGCTCCAATATAATAATGGCTCCAAGAAGGCTGATTGTAAGGTATGTTGGTTTTGGTGAGTATACTGCGGACTGTGTGATATTGTGATTACTGTACGTGAGTACAGCTACCTGGAAGAAGGTTGTTTAAATCAATAGCTAGGAAGTTATGAAGGCAATCATCGCCCTCGTGAGGTTTCAGAAGGTTCTGTGAATTCGCGGTGATGATTATTCAGGGATGAGGAAATGCAATCGTAACAACGAAGATACAGATACTGTATCCAATCAGGATCATGAAAGGGCTGGGAGGTCTATAGTTCTTGAGATTCGAGAGTGATTGTGCCACAAGAGCGGTTCTCTAAATCGAGAGTAAAAATCGGAGTCTCTAGATATGTCTAAAGATCACGGCCTGAAAAATGCAGTATTCACCGTTTGCTATTCTGTCGTTTGGTGGGAATTTTCTGTCCTGCATGTACTGTCCGGGATTATGTTGAGTCAGCATAATGCGACACCCCAGATCAGAATTTCCGACTAACTTAAGCCAATTCAACCAAGTACTGTGATTTCATTTATATCCTCATTTTCCATGACCAGTAAGGTTCGACTGCCTTCACTGGTGCTCTAAAGAGGCAGGTACGTACATCTAACATTGGCCAGTCGCACGTCATTCACTCAAGCCATAAGTGACAAGTGCCCTGTTATCTTATGTTCAAAAAACAAACATTAACCTTACCTACATAAAATCTTACACATACTCTCGGTACTGCCTTCTTTCTATACCGGGCCCTTAAATTTTATTGCTGAGTAAAGACCTTTCTACTTGGCGAAACCAAGACAGATTTTTCCTCTATTTAAAATTTATTTATGGTACATAAGATTCACTTTGTTCGGCGGGCTTTTTTCTTTTCCTTCGTCGGTTACCTTCTCTGCACCAACTTTTCATACCAACACCCATCACAGTCAACGCTACCTTCATACACAGCAAGCAACCTCAGATCATAACATTCCGCAACTCATGAGATAACGAGCTATAGCTCTGATATCAATATTCCAAGGCAATAAATGGTCGCTTACTCTCATTGCAGTTGCACGAACTCGCACACTCACACATTCGGGGTCGTTAGCTTCCCTGTTCATAGAGAAAATTGTTGGCGTTCTCGATATTCTGTTCGAAACAAAATGGACGGCGACACAATGGTATTGGATCCCGATGGAGACGTAGTGCTTGTAATGAATTTAAAGGAACTTGCATCCGAGGCTGTGGCTGGTGCTGCATCAACTGATTCTCCAGACCATGAAATGTCTGCTGACCCATCATCCGAGGACGTGGTTGATACTACATCAACTGATTCTCCAGATGATGAAACACCATTAACACCATCGGCTGACTCATCATCCGATCCTTCGACCGTTGGCACCTCTCCTACACCTGAGCCAAAGAAGATCCGCTTCGTAGTATCCTCTAGACATCTATCGCTCGCCTCACCTGTTTTCAAAGCCATGTTAAGAGGAAATTTTCAGGAAGGCCTCAAGCTGAAGGAAACCGGCAAAATTGAGATACCGCTCCCAGATGACGATTCCGCTGCTTGGAAGATCTTGCTCAATATCATCCATGGCCGATACATGGCCATTCCACTCCAACTCAAATTACAAGTAATCACCCAAATCGCTGTCTTGGTCGACAAGTATAGAATGCATGAGGTTGTGTATCTATTCTTTCCAACTTGGAGGAAAGCAATGGACTACCCACCTACTCGCTGGGAAGATATAATAAGTTGGATTTGTATATCATGGGTCTTTGAACTGCGAGAAGAGTTTCGGGAACTCACCCAGAAGGTGCAACTAGACTGCGTCAAAACTTTCGAGTCTACGATTAGACTCTACAATTTAGATAACCTCCCCATTCCTCAGGTGGTCATTGGCAAGTTCTCCCCCTCCAGTATATATTGAATATCGGCTGACAGAAATAAAGACAGGATCGACGCATCTCGCCGCAAAGCCATCGAAAAGGCTTTTGATATCCTTGAAAATACGGTCTCACAATATCAGAGCCTAATTCCCAATTGCAATTGTGATACTTCACGATCTCATCACCTAGCCAAAGGGCTGGAATCGCATAAGAGATGGTGTGATATAATGGTTCATGGGAGCCTTGTAAGATCTGCTACAGTTGAAAATATCTACCCTATTCCATCGGCTCCGTACGAATGGCTTTCTTTCTCTGATTTGAAATCAAGAATAAGCCGTCTCGAGATTGTCACAGCATGTTACATGTTATTGAGACACACTCACTGGGACCATGGAATTCACCAGACTCTGATTGTATCAACCAATTCCGCTGGAGATGAATTGGTTGGGCTTCTTTTGGGACTCATTAAGGTTGATGAGATGAAGCCACAGTGCCCAACTCAATAGCACCGAGGGGGTATTAATCTAGGTAATAAGTCTAGCAAATGAAAACGATCAGGGTATCTCGCCGAATAGATTCTAGGGTTTTAATAGATATGTATTGGTGGATTCGTGGAATAGACATTTTCGGAAATGATGTCTGCAATATCTGGACCACTCGACCATGCCACTGCTCGGAACCAGATCTGCATTTGCACTTTCACTGAAAGTAGGTAGATATCAGACTATATATGTTATTGATGGTGTGCTTGCGGTGGGATCAAGGTTAGTATCGAAGTTGGTTCCATGCGTCATACCTAACGATGAGGGAATAGATGGTTTTGAGAATTCAATTTCTTTCCATGAATGCTGAGGGGATGTTTTGGGATGCGATTGAGTTTTTGAGGGTTCTTTTGCCCTTGGTTTGAGCTCTGACGTATACGGGAGGCGGAATTTGCTGATAACACAATGAACAATATACAAGACATCCAACGGCTCTCCCGATCGAGGTTCAAAGATTATGGTTGAGTGAGTTTAGATATCAAGAATGCAATCACCACTGGTGAGAACCGAAATTCACTTGATAGTGTTCCTTCACATCGGATGTAAAGTGCTAGTTCGTATATTTAGAAACACTGACCATTTATCTACCAGTTCTCTTTACATGTGAACGGAAAAAAGCCCCGGCAATGACATATACTGAATTTCCCAAATGGATTTGAGATCCTTGTTAGCGCTATTAAAGTGAGCGACCCTTGTTCTGAATGTTTTTCTGAAGAGGTCACAATGAAGGGGCTCTGTACATTGCACCCAGGTACATCAGATGTTGAGTGTTCTGTAATATTATAATTACATTATGTGAGCACTGCATCCCAATGCATTATACATTAATCTCATCCAGACCATTAGGTTATGCTCAAGCTCTAACAGCTGCTCAGGCATTGAAAAATACCTTCAGGCTCGCCATATCCAAGCCGAATGTCTCCCTGTCTATATCATCCACCGAGACTTTGAGTTTTCCTAAGGTATCATGATTAATTGCTTCTTGGTGGCTCTTTTCGCAACTACCATCATTGACCTCTAAAGAATACACTTTCTTTATGAGCTTATCAAAAGTCCAATCCCTGTAGCCTTCTGGGCCTCGTGGAAGTGGATATAGAGAATATGTGGAGAGACTTTTCGTCAAAGACTCGAGAACCACCGCGTCACATGTCTTTCCATGGTCATACATCTCTCGGCGAGCATGGATCAATTCCGCCGAATCAAGATCTGGGCTTCCTGGCCGAATGGATAGCAGAAATCTAACTATAGGGCATTCAAGGTTCTTTCCCTGAAACCTTGATAATGTGATGTCGAGAATTCCGACAACTCCCTCTAGAGCCGCTTGACGATATTCATCTACTTTTTCTGGAGTCTATTAGTAAATGAAACATTCTCATATATTGTGTAGTCTTACTTATAACTGTTGTCGGGATGGGTAGTTCCAGCTGATTTCTGGCCAATATTTCACCAAGTCCATATGGAAATTGTCTTATAATCCTACCAGTTGCCTCTTCGAATTCTAGGGATAGATTGAACACCCAAGTAACACATATCCAGGACGCAATTCTGGCCTCGCTATGCTCCCATAAGGATAGCTCTAAAATCTTCCGCTTCCAAAGATTAGCACATACTCTTGCTACTGCAGAGCACCGATAATAATCCGCTAGAACGGCAAGTGCTGTGAAGATATGTAGGTGAACTGCTTCTGGAACAGAATCGCCCCGGCCATGAATAAGGTCAATCAATATTCGCATTGCAACTGGATCATCCTCCGGAAGTGGAAGAGTGAGGCTCCCCTTAGTCTTTAACTCGAGACTCTCCTTGAAAGATCCCTCTAACATTATCTTAAAGACCGGAGAAGCCAGCGACATGTGCTTCGAAGATACTAAGACTCGGGAATCATAAGCCCAGATTGAGTTTATCTCGTGAAAAGTCGATCCTCCGGTTTTGGAAATTGGCGTAATTGGACCAAGCAGTATCAATAAATCCCCATCGGGGTCGGCGACAAAGTTCGCCCCTGAAATCCCCGTCATCGTAGCTATATCTTGCCAGCCCCAGAGGTGTGTTTCAAGTGGATAGCTACTTCTAGGAAAAAATTAGAGGAAGACCAAACTTTTTAATGGTTTCTAACCTATCAAATAGTGGCACCAAGCTGACAAACCATTGTGTCTCTTCTTTGCAGTGATGTCAAACCCAGTCTGAATGTACCAGTTCAATTCAACAGTCTATTAAACCAAGCTGATTTCTCCTTTAAACAAGAAATGGTAAACGAATGTTGAGTCAGAAAAGAAGAAGTGGAAACAGAGCGGATTTCCAAGTCTAGGGAGGAGGTGGTTCTATATGTACGAATGGGAGTAATAATACGCCAGTCTAGCGCAATATTCGACAGAATGGATTCGTAAAATTGAGATCTAGTTGACTATTATAGTAATTCAGAAAAGATATATGACGTAGGGATTGAACTAATCAAATAGAAAGAAACGATAGATGATTTTTGCAGACTTATTAGAGACTAAAGACATATCCCTGTCGCTTTAGCGAGTTACATGCACCTATTAGGAGGGACTACTCTCCGATCTGCAAAAAAAGGTAGTCGAACCTAACAGTTCAATCTGCTTCTGATTGAGACTTTAAATGGCCTTTGAATTCAAGAATAGGAATAATAAAATGCACCTTTCAGATGGATAGGTTATACCATTTGGTTACTTCGATTGTTGAACTCAATTTTGGAAAACGAAGTGGTAAAAATCACCACCTTTGGCCAAAGAAAAGCATAGCCGAAGTTTATGAGCTATTATAGTAAACAATAATGTAGAAAAAAGCAATAATTTGATCCATTAGTCTTATGATAAGCGGCGAAGCCGTTCAACTTCCTTCCCAATCTAAACTTCACTAGGCATAGGCTAACGAGAGCCCCCTCAAAACTGTCCTTTTTGAATGTTAATTACAATAACTACATCATAGGTGCAAACATATCTTCTCGAAAGTTTGAATGCAATCAACAGAGATAACCGCGGAAATACAAATAGTTAGTGCAGATTTAAGATCCTCGGTTTGTCTTGCAACGGTGTATTTGATCGTTGAACTTTAAACTTCGTGGTTTCCTAATCTAGTCATATAGTCTTCACAGAAGTTAGGGCTGTTTCGGCAACCACAATTTATCGTTTTCTATCGAATATTCCGTTCTCTTTTTGTATAACGGATTCCGCTCTTTCAGGAATCCTTCAAAATATCAACAGATTTTAGTCCATTCTGTATACCTTTCAATAATGTAATCCGCTATGAAATCTATCGAATTTATCGATTTTGAAAAAGAAGTGGAATATATAAATAATGCACAAATCAGAAAATGAAATTTTAACTTTTTGGAACCTTGTTATTACAATCTGAATAATCAGATTTAAACGAAAGTAGGAATAGTTTCAAATTAGAATTATATATTTCCTGAATCTTATTCTTGAACTTCATTCTTTTATATTTTATAATTTCAGAGCATATTCATTAATATTTTAGACTTTAAAGTTTATAATAATCTATAAAAAAAAAATTTTGATAAAAAAAAAGTAAGGGTACTTTTTTGATATTTATCGTTTTTAATCTGTATTCTATTTTTCTTATACAAATTTCATTATTTAATAAATTAAAAAACAAATAATTTAGTATATTTCCAAACCCTATAAATTAATCCGTTGAATTATGAAATATTATATAAAATCCGTTTTTTTATTATCGAATACATTTCACAAGAAGGAAAGGATTATTCGAAAAAAAGAGGGGGATTATTCGACAGATTGTGGTTGCCGAAACAGCCCTTACTCCCCAAAGCTATATAGTATATTCTACATCTTTTGGTGACCTCATTTAGATAGCACTTCTACGTAATCGCGTTTGTACTCGGATTCCACTTCGTCATAATTACGTCTTCGAATGATCGTATTGACTTTCATATTGACTTAGAGATATTGGTTCAGCTGGAGCCAAACACGGTTTGATTTCATAGCCATCAGATTTGAATCCACCCGTAGTTACTCCTCCTGACTTGAATCAAGTCTTGTTACAGATGTGGGAATCTATTGTTGATTGAGATCTTTCTGCACGTCCAACCTGGTCCCGAAGGAGGTTCCGA
Source organism: Stromatinia cepivora (assembly GCA_014898415.1). Classification (NCBI taxonomy): domain Eukaryota; kingdom Fungi; phylum Ascomycota; class Leotiomycetes; order Helotiales; family Sclerotiniaceae; genus Stromatinia; species Stromatinia cepivora. Next base: position 1,254,113 of record RCTD01000017.1, on the reverse strand, counting down.
ATGATGATGCTCAACCAAACGTTAGAAACTGCTTGCAACAAAATACGATGATTAGGGATTGCAGCCTTGGCCTTTTGAAATCTTGATGAGATCTCTGAACAGGGCAATTGATCCCCGTATGGCCCGATCATTGGCACTTAAAAAGTTAATAATACTCAGCCGGAAGCACAAAGGTTCAAGTTCCAAGTGTTAACTTCTTCAAAGCTCATGGCAGATGTCTCACCGGTGTCCCGAGCAATGTTATTTGGAGCGTTTTCTGAATCTGTGACCCTAAGAGATGCGGGAAGCTTGAACTCCCACTTCCGGATGATGACTCAGTAGCTATGGACATACTAGTCAATATCATAAACGGATACTTTGTTTTAATCCATCCGAAATTGAGCTTGCAATATTTGCACAGATTTCGGGGCTTGATTGGCAAGTATCCAATTGGGAGCAAATACACCAAAAATGGCACCTATTTGAGCCCGATTAGCTAACATCAAGATAATGTAGTGGCATATTGACGTGCCTCCTTGGCACTGGTCAACCTATCGAGAAGTCGATATTATTAAGAAGAACAGGCTGGGACAACTACTATTAAAAAATATTAACGCAAGCGGTGGAGGTAATACAATCCAACATCTCAGTGGCAAAAACATCGACTTCTTCACGAGGTATATTCGGCCAAATACTGAGATGATGCAAACCTTTACTGTGCACTTGGAGGTGCCGCTCATTTCCGCCTCAATAAGCCATCTGTGCTAAATTAGCTTCAAAGGCGTTATCTCTGGACTCAAGACACTTTCATGTTTGAAGGAAGTGATATTTGTCTTCTGTTATGGCATATATGTTGTATACAGGGACGCGCTCGTGCTAGGGAAGAATGAGGAGAAAGTCTATAGCGGAATTCAAGCTGTAATTGCAGCACAACAGTGTTCATCATCGAGTTTACCAGGCTATTCGATGAGCATAGTACACAGATCAAGGAAGGGTTTCTGAGAGGTGACCTCGAATCTGAAGCTGGAGTCATTGCGCAATGCATATGTACGGATTACCTTTTCTGTACTGAAGAATCGAAATTACAGTATGAGCGAGCCGGTTCGAAACGTTGAGGCGGTGGAGGAAAATAAAAGTACCAAATGAGGAACTGTAATGTAAGGAGACACACGAAAGGAATTCCGGGTGACATTTATGAAGCAGTGAACAGAAAAAACAATGTACAAGTACATTCAGGATGTTGATGAGTTCCTATAAATCAAAAATTGTGAAGAATAGATTACAATCACAATTGCATGGCTTTTTTCTTTTTGCAAAAGAAAATACATCCCAGTCTGATATGGCGAGGTATATGTGCTCGCTGGTGCTATTTTGATTGGATTCAAACCGGCGCGGTAGCTTTCCTACTATCCGTGGAAAGCAAAAGTCCGTATGTATACATAATACAAGTGGTTGAACTGGGAGTTAGTAGTATGGTACGTTTATGCTCCGTACCTGAATTAATTGGAATCTGTAGGAGGTGGGCGGCGGGTTATGGACTCTGTGAAATGATAAATATTTACATCTTGCCAATGCTTCCAGCCGCTTAGATCGTTTATATACGGGAATATTATGATCACAAGTGATCTTGGCTTTTATGCGTAGCTCTCAACCTTGTCTTGCCATTTTGTCTTCGTATCTATTTTCGTTGCGGGTCGTCATATCATGGAGGATATAGAAATTGTTTGAACAATCAATGCATTATACAAGGATGAATAGGCTACGCATAAATTACCCGCAACCTGCGGGTACCCGCGGATAATTCGCTCCACAGATTAACCGATTTCCCTATATCGTGCACGACCCTATATCTTGCACGCACTTTTAATTTTATAAAATATCAACCATTATGGATGGATATAACGATAATATGTTTTCAGAGATCTATATAAAGCTTGTATTAGTTCAAATTAAAGGGGAAGAATACCCTAAATATATTCAAATAACAAATTTCTTCAAAATCAATTGTTCAATGTTTTTTTGATGTTATAAAAATAAAACTATCTTTTATAATATTATATATATTGAAATTTATTAATCTTTTTTAAAAGAATAAGAAAAGATTTTAATCGATTAAATTAATAAATTAATATAAAGATTTATATTTTCTATAAATTATATAATCAAAAACTTAGTAGAAAAGATTATAAATTGTTTTTTAAGAAAAAACCGAATAGTAAATTTCGTAAAAAGATATAAAATATATTTTCAAAATCGATATCTCTGATATATTGATAATTTGTATATGAAAATTGATAATGTTATTATATTTAAATATTTTTATAATCTGATTTGAATTATTTTATATTATTGTTGAATTTTATTATTTAAAAAAATTATATTAATATCTCTTTTTTTTTTATTTAATTAATAAAAATAATTACAAAATATAATATATTATTTAAGAATATATATAATTAGGATGAAAAGGATTTTATAATTAATTTAGAAAGGATTATGAAGAGAATAATAAATATTAATATATATGATTATAATAGAATTACAAAAGCTAAATAGAATAAATCAAAAGAGTTTATTATTCTTTTAATATATATATATATTAATGATATAATTATTTTATTTACTTTAATTTATAAAGGGGAATTTGGAGATCTATAGGATATATAGATTAATAAAATAAAAATAAAGGATCAGGTTTATTTCGGAATTTCAAATAATAAATAATTGTTGAATATATTCGATTTTATTTGATTTAATAAAATCTTTTAATATTATATTTATTCAAAAGTAAAGAAAGGATATTGTTTATTAATTGTAAATAATCATTTTAATTATATAAATATAAAATTTATATCGAAATATAATGAATTGAAGATTATTTTATTGATTCTCCTTTTTCATTTTATATATCGATTCTAATTTTTTGATATAGATTATTTTCTTTCTTTTTTGATGAATTATAGTATAGAATTTAATAATCTAATGTATAAAAACGGAGGTATCGTTGGAATATCGAAATGTAATTTTTGAATGATATTTAAGATTGTTTGGGTTTAATTTGCTATTATTTATAATATTCTGAAATCTTTCGAAAAAGCTGGTATTTATCTTATAAATAAGAATATTATTATTTGTAATATCGAATCAAAGTAAGCCTTTATATTATTTATATCGATATAATTTATAGGGAATAAAATAAAGATGTTATATATAATTAAAACTTTTTGTTATTTTAAATTAGAGTTTTATTTTAAATAGGATCTTGATATTATTTAGAAGTTTTTTAAGGTTGTATTTATATATATAGTTAATACTAATATCCAATTGTATAGAATAAAAGATTTAAAAGAAGTTTTGAAAATCGAAAAAAAGAAAAGAATTTATTTTAAATGTTTAAATTTAATAGGGGAGAAGGGTGGAAGTGTTTTTTTATATTCCTTTTTGTAAATCGAAAGAATTAGAATTTATTAATCGATGAAAGTATTAATTGTTGAATAGAAGAAAAAAGTTAAGAAGTAAAAGAAAATTGAAAAAAAAATTGAAAAGGAATAGAAGAATAGAATGATTAAAAAGAGGGTAGTATAAAGGGAAATCGATTGTCAAATTATATGTGATATTAAAGAGGGAGTGAAAAGAGTTCGGAAATCATTAATATTTTTTATTAAAAAAGTATAAATGATTCAAAAACGTTTTTTTATTATAAATTTAGTATTCTAAGAAGTTATAAAGGATTATGATATTGTAGAGATTGATAAATTAGTAGTGGAAGGAGGGGGGGAGGTATTGTGTTCAAAGGTTGGGTAATATATCAAGGTTTCGTTGAAATTGAAAATATAAAGGTTTTTTAATTCTATAGAATAATATTATATCTTTTTATTATTCAAAAAGAATTGTAGCTTTATATTTTATAATTTATAATTAATATCGAATTTTGAAATGATCATAGTAGGAATATGAAGGGCGTGCAAGATATGGGGTCGTGCACGATGTAGGGAAATCGGTTATCTATTGAATAGCCTACCTGCTTTACAAATTATCTATTGAAATTTTAAAATAATTTGATTCATAAATAAATATTTGTGGATTATTTATAGATTATCTGTTTATTTGTAGATTAACAGATTATCTATAGGTAAACAGATAATCCGCAAATTATTTATGAATAATCTATTTATCTATAATTTTGATGATAGAATTTGAAAATGAATTTGTTCGTTTTTCATTTTTATATTAATCTTTATACTAATCGTTATCAAAAATAACAAATTTATATATTATATTGTCACGGAAAGCCCTGTGATCCCCTGTATCTTATGAAGGATCAAAGCGTATGCTTTCCAATCGGAATGAAGGATCTACTAGCCTTTACTAATCTATCAATTGATAAGGTGATCCTGATATCCTAATAAACAAAGATCTAGTTTAATTAAGATGTATATCGGCTAGATAATCATTCATTTGTTTTATATATATAGCTTTTGATTTATATAATCAAAGGCAAATCATTCAATTCTTTTACTTTATTAATTATATGTATTATTTATTCCTCGATTTCTGAAAGTATTCTGTAATTATATTATCCCGTAATAATTATAAGTCCGGTAGCTCTTAAATCTATACAATTTCTTATTCAATGATTACTAAGTATTCAAGGGATTATTTTTAAAATATTATTTCTATTTTATTTATAATTCAATATTTATATTAATTCAATTATTTTTATTTAATATAATAAAAGATCAAAATGATCTTCTTTTTATAATCTGTATTCAATAATTGAAATGATATCTATACTTGAAAAATAAATATCAAGTTCAAAGAATTTGGGATTTAATCAATCCAAAGAACAATCTGTTTGTTTCTATATCAGCGATATCCATTTCAAATTTCGATTTAATAAATGAATCTATTTGTATTCAAATCGATTAATTTTCAATCAAACTATTTGTTTTATCTTCTATTATCGATCTTCAAGTTAAATATAATTAAAAGAAACAAATTCAATATTAAAAGGAATTCTTGAAATATTTTATAGTGATTCAATTTAGGGAAGATATGAATAAAGATATAAAAATAAAAGATTTTGATAGTAATATATCGGAATCTATTCTTAATAAATCTATTATTCTATTCCTAATTATTTTCTAAGAAATTTCTTTCGAATTTGTTTTTTTCCAATTAGAGTATCGATATCAATAACAAAAATATATATAGAATCATAAGGTTTTCCAGAAAGTTTATGAATAAATCGAATCATCAATTGATCAAATATATTTTATAAAGTTATTTATTTTCAATTAGAATATTACAGCTTTTTCATTTAAAACAATTATCAATATATTCAAAAAGAAACTTATATTTATAATAATTATTGCCAAACTCGCAATATTATAAAAATATCGATCTGTTCTAATGCAAACTTCACTCGATAGAACCAACCCTGTTAAATAATATAGGGATTGGATTATAATTTATATTAAAACTTTTATATACAAAATCATTGAAGTATAAAATGAAATCATTATTAATACTTTTCTATAAATTATTGATATCAGAATACTCTTAATCTAAGCAAATATTATAATTATATAGATCGAGATAAACAATCAATTCGGATTACTTAATCTTTTATTTAAACAATTCGAAGATATTTTTGAAGGATTAATCTTCTAGAATTCTATTTCTTTAAAAGTTAAAAAAGGAATATATTCTATATTTATTTCTTTTCAAAATGATAAAAAATCTAAGAAGAATAAAAAAAGTATCAATTCTAAAAGCAATCAAAGGATCAAGAAGATTTGGAAATATTCTTATAGAATTGAATCTAAATGGAATAATAAAATTGATTATAGTTATATTGCTTATAATTGTAAAACCATAAAATTAATGCTTACTGAAAGAATCAATCTATTGTTCAAAAGGGTATTCAGTGAAAATGAGTTATAAATAATTAGGGATCGAACAAAATCGTATTTATAGAAACAATTTTATTTTAATTGAATCAAAAGGAAATGAATGAAAAGTTTCATTGATTCTTTAAGACTTTCAATCAATATTGCTATTTTGGATGTTCGATATAATCAATCAGGGGTATATTCTATAATAATAAGAATATATTATCTATTCAATAATATCTTATTCGATAATTATAATGTTATATATATCGTAAACGATATATCTCTATTAGATGATCATCGATATCGATTATTCAATCCCAATGATCTTATAGAAGTAAACATTTTCAGTTTCCAAATCTTAGAATGCAGGGTTTGTATTATCAAAAGGATTATCAAAAGAAAAGGTTATTCTAATAATGATCTGATTTTGAATAATATAATACTCATCTCTGATTTTCATATCAATATTGTTTCGAAAGCTTGATTAAAGAAAGCTGGTTTATAGTTCTTAAGATATAATTGTATTTTTCGTAAAGGAGATTATATAAATAATATAATAATTATTCAATACATTTATATTGAAAATCTTATATTCTTAGAATACAAATCATTTTCTATTTATTCGAATATTCTTTTATTTATTTTTATAAGCAACCCTTTTATAATATACCCAACAATAAACAGAAAAATAAATAAAACATTTCATCATTCTTATAATCCATCTTTTCCAAAAAAAGATACAAATGAAATATAATATAAACGTTTTAAATATTTGAAAAAGGAAGTTTTTGAATATTTAGTATTTATAATATAAAATATCAAAATAAAAGATATCATTTATTCCAATTATACTAATTACACTTATATTTATACAAAACAAGTTATTTCTTATATTCCAAATGATCATCAATCACTTCAATCCTTCTACAAAATCTAATAGAATCTTTTTGATTTCGATAAAGAGTATAATAATGCATTATAGTTTTTATTAATCAAAGAAATATATTATAACAAAATCTTTTTATATTTAATTTATTGTAAAATATATAATAAAGTATTTACAATTATTCAAAGCTTTGTAATCTAGATTTATTATAAATATAATCTAGTAATTGTAATAATCAAATAGAATAATGATATATCTGTTATTGGAATTATAGGAGTAATATTATTTGAGAAATAGATCAAATAAAAAAGCATCGAATTCGAATTATCTTTATTTTATATATATAAATTCAATAAAGAATCAAAATATATAAAACAAAAAATAATTACAAAATAAATAAAAATATAGATCATAATGAATTTACCGAACAAATTATAAATAGAAACAATACAAATTATTATTTATTTATATAATATAAATCCTTTAAAAATCAAATCCTTCAAATTATTCAATAAAATATTCGATATATAATTCTATAATTATTTTTACAAAGATAATCCTCTATTTGTAAAGAAAATATCTAATGATCTTTATCCCAATTGAAATGAAATTTACAAATATAGATATTGAATTTACCCTTTAAATAAAAACAAAGAAATTGGAATTAATAGGAAATAATACAAAACCAATTTTCGAGTATATATTGAATATTTAATAGACTATATTTTAGGTATATTGATCTATTATATATAGATACCCAAATTTAATAAAATTATTATTATTCGAAATATAATATTCAATAAAGAATTCATTTATTATATAAATTCTATTAATTAAATGATCAATATTTATATTACAAAAAAGTTTAAACAATTTGTTAGAATTTTTAATCTATAAAATTATATCGAAATAAATAAAACGATTATTCAAAACAGAAACAATTATAAAGATTTTATTTATCTATCTATTTTCATAGATCGAAAAGCTTTTGATTTATTTATCAAGTATATTTCAGATCTATTATTTACAAATGAATTGATTTCGAAGATAAATATAAATCTGAAGGGTAATAATAGGAATAAAGAAATCGATCTAGAATTATTCAATCCATCTAATCCTTTAGATAATAAAGATAAAGTATATAATAAAGATATACAAATATTGATCGATTTTTTTATTAAAGAAACTAAAGAAATCGATTCTTTTATTAAAAAACAATTATATTTTGTGAATAAAGATATTAATATTATTCAAAGAAATGTTCATAATAATAATATAGATCCCGATTTCATCGAATATATTAATATAAAGAATATAAAATATAAACCTATTAATTATATTATTGAAGTTCTTTGTAATATATACAAAAATGATCTAGAGATTACTTTAATCGATCAATTTCAATATTCTAAAAGAAAATATATATACTAGAATAATCAATCAAAGTATTCTATAAAGGAAATTCAATTATTATAAAAACTATTGTATTTTATATATTCATTTAATCGATTTATAAAGGATTTGTGGATTTATGATTTCGAATAAATGTTTAAAAAAACTTGTATTATAAGAATTGAAATACTCAAGGCTTAAATCAATCTATCTGAATTTCAATTATATAATTATCATTTAGAATTATTTCTCTTTCAAAAGTTATTTAGTTTTTGTATCCCAAAATAATTAGTATATATATTGTGAAAGAGGTAGGTCGAGATACGTGTATCCCGATAGTACGCTGTGAGGGGAAATGGGAATTGGAATTGATCAGATTATATTGTAGAGGCTTCAAATAGTAAAACTAGTAGGTTTAGATAATGGTTTGGATTGTATATAAATGGGATATAAAAAGACTAATAGAAAAACGATTAATTTCTTTCAAGGAAAAGGGAGTAGAGTTTTCTTTTATATCTAATTATAAAGAATTATATGATTATATGATTACGAATTAATTATATATTAGATTTTGATATCCCAATTTTCTTATATCTTTCTTTTTTCTGGAATATGTATTCTATTTAGTTTCAGGATAATTACAAAAGATAAAAACCAAAGAGATCAAAAGATAATTAGGTTAAAGAAAACTAATTAGAATATTAGCAAATTAAAATAATGAGTAATTTTTAAGATTGTTTTAAAAAAACAATATATTTTAGATTTTTATTGGTTCAAATTTGCTTTTATTGTTTTTTTATCAAATTCGATAAGAGTTTCAAATTCCTGAGAAGTATTTTTATTATTCTTTTTATCTTTAGTTTTTCTTGGATGTTTAATTGAATGCTTTACAACAGATTTCATATTTGTAATCGGACTTTTTGATAATTTTTGAATGTAATTTGAATAACGAATAGAGACTTTTGGCATTATAAGTTTTTATCTAATACTGAAGGGATGATCCTTTCTTTTATTGCTAAATCTTATAAAAGGCTTTCTTATTAAAAAGCGATTCATTTGTTCTCTATTTGGTTTACAATTTATATCAAGGATTGAAGTGGTATTTTGTATTCCAGAAGATCCAATTAGGGATGAATTAGATAGTATTGCAGATTGGTTTTGAGTTGGTTTTTGTTTTACAATTTCTTTTTTTTTTTCAGTAGACTTCTTTGATATAAATTGAAATTTCCCAATAGGGGATTCTCTACTAACTAGATTTACGATCTTCTAATTGTTAGCATTTTCCTTATCAAGGAATTCATCATTTTCGAGATCCTTATCGCGAAGAGCTTTTTGTCTTTGTAAAGATATATTATAATTTGCAAATAATGATCGATCTCCTTATTGCTTTTTCTCGTTTTAGAATACTTCAAATTGGATGGCTAAATCCATCATTGCAAGATTATACTATTGTTTATATTAAAGTTCGAATTCATTATTATTGATTTCGAATAATCTATTTGTTATTTTTTTCACAATATTAAAATCCTAAAATAAATATTTTAAAAAGATTATAAAAAGATGATCTTGTAGAACAAAATTGATATTAAAAGAAAAGGATCGGGGAATATAAAGATTTTCTTCATTAAATTTGTTTAATTCAAAAAGGACAATTTGATTTTGAAGAGATCTTTAAAGGTTTTTGTAGGAATTATTATTCTTTATATTCTTTTTATTCGAAATTATAATTAAATAAAAGATCAATATCAAAATCGATCTATAGAATCTAGAAGAATTAGTATATTTCAAAATGATATTTAATCGAATTACAATTATTCAGGATTTAAATTTAATTAAAGTTTTTCAACAAAACTGATTCTTTTATTTGGCCTTTTGGAAAGCTTTTTTTTTTGTTATTCAATCAAGATTATATTATAATTGATAAATGAAAAAGTATTTCTTTAGAAATTCCTGAATTAAATTATTATTATTATTTAACTTATAAAAAGCAAGGATTTGATATTTTTTATAAAAGCTTTTAATTGATTCTTTTGATTTAGAAAAATCGATTACGATAATCATTCTTTTTGAAGCTTCGTTTCGTTTACCCTTGAAAATTAAATAGAAAAAATTAAAAAAGGAATAATAAAAATTAAACTTTTTATTATAATCAGGAAAATATAATATAAATAAAGGTATTAATATAAAACAAAACTTTTTATCTTTTCGAATATAAATAACAATATATCACAAAGTAGAATTGTATTTTAAAAGAAATTGAATGATCGAAAAGTAACAATTCGAAAACAAACCTTTTTTAAAAATTTTACAGAAATGTTATTCGTAAATAGTAAGAATATTTTCGTAAATATTTTATAAATTGAATTTATCTTTTTATTCGAAGATATATTGAAATGAAAAGATATATAGAATAAATTAATTCTTAAAGGATTCTTTATTTGATAATTTTAATAAAAAAAGATTATCTTTGAAAATTTTATTAGAATTAAAGGAATAGAAATTCTTTATTGAATTGAATCAATTAAAGCTGAAGATTTGCTTTGATCATTTCAAAACCAAAAATTGATATAAATAGAATTAAGGGTAGAATATCTCTATTAACTTTATTTCATTAATATATTTTCGATTTTTGGTAATAATAATCAATCTATTTTATAATTCTTTAACCGAAATATACTTTGATTTTAGATCGAAGAATTTTATCAAAATATACAAATGATATATATATAAAGCATCTACAATAATTTGCTTCTTTAATAATATAACAATTTTCTATTTTATTTAATCGATAATATATTTATTGTTTATTAAAGAATATTATCTTTTTTCAAATTGATAATCTAAATTACAAAAATAGTTTTTTAGTTTCTATAAAGAATTTAAAACCATTTTAAAATTATCGAAAACTGAATCGTTATTATTTGAAACAAATTCAGTATTGTAATCAATTATATAACAACAAAATACGAATTTGTTTAGAATAGATAAATGAAAAAAGGCTTTTTTCGAAAGATCAAAATAATAATCTTTCTTTTCTTATTTATCGATATTTGCGATTATAAATTCCGAAATTGATATAATTATTTGAAAATAGAGAAATCGGTATATACAAAGAATATCTAATATAACAATTACTTTCAATCGTTCTTTAATATTAAATTCTTTTTTATCATTATTATTGTTAAAAGATACTAAAGTAATTTCTGTAATAATTATTTCGCAAATAGATTTATCCCCTTATTAAACTTTGAAAGGGTTTTCGCCTTTATGATATTCTCTCAGAAATCCGAAATTATCGAAAGTAAATCTATAAATTCTGAGAATAAGATTTTGTACAAAATTATAAAGAAAAAATATTCAATCTTTCTTGTTTTTTGTATCGATTTTCATAATGAATTTATATATAATATAGAAATCTATAGGGTTATACTTTTTGATTTCTTTGCCTTTTTTTTATATAAAGTATTCGGCTATATACCTGTTCAAAAACTTTATAAAAACTTGAAGACTGAAATAAAAGATATAATAAACTATATCTGTTCTTATTGAAGTATTATTTAAATTTATATTTTCTGATTAAAAACAAATAAAAGTTTTTTCTTAAATAATTGTCTAAATTCTTTCGAAATTTTTAAGATTTTCTTTAACTTTATTATAATATTATTCAACAAATTAAATTATATTATTATTTTTAATAAAATAATCAATTTTGAAAAGATCAATTGTTTTATAGAGCTTTTGATCTTTAATCTAATCTTTTATTTCATTTACAAAATCTTTAATAAGATTAATAATATTTATAGAATAATTGAATTATTATTCAAGAGCATTATATTTTTCCTTAATTTCAAAAATTTCAATAAATATAAATACTTCGATTTCGTTATTAAAAGAATAATTCTTATATCGAATAAAAAAAAAGATATTATTGTTAATAAAATAGAAAGTTATAATCTAATTAAATCTTTCTCCAAATATTATATCAAAATTTGAATAAAAACTTTTGTAAATAATAAAATAAATATAAATAAAGAATTGATAATTTCAAATCAAATTTTTAAAGAGAATAGATTTAAAAAGAAAATATTGAATTGTTCAAGTATTATTCAGGAATTGTTCGTAAATTATTCAAAAGCAAAATCAATAATATAATAAGTTTTTTTTTCAAAAAGGATTCAAATACTCTTTTTTTTTCAAGAATTATAAAGCTTTTTTTATCGAATTTCTTAATTGATAATTAGAAATTTATAACAATAATTTTTTTTCGGTTTATTATATTTATTCTTTTCTTTTTGATTTTATATTGTCTTACAATTGAATAAAGGATAATTCTTGATTATTTGTTATCTTTTATTTGAAAAATTATAGATATTTAGAAATTCGGTTTTTTTGATTTATTTATTTATATAAATCCTTAGAATTATTATCTACAAAAAGATCTAAATACAAAATATATTTCTTGAGATAAATATCTATATAGATTCTATCAAATAGAATATCATTTATCTTTTCAAAAGTATATATAAAAAGACCCTTCAATTTCTTTATCATTTTGTAAGATTTATATTATTTGAAAGCAAATTTTATATTACAAAATATATCGATTTTTAATTAAAGATTATAATATAGAATTATATCTTCAATTCGAATATTCTTATTTAATATTTTGCAATCGAGATTATATCGAAGTTTATTATCTTCTTTGTAATATTATTTATAAAGAATTATTTCCTTAATATTTTCATTTAATATTTTTAATTGTTGTATTTTAATAATCAATAAATCTTTCTAGGTTTGTATATTTTCTTAATTAAAAATTCTTCAAATTATATATATAGTTTCAAAAAACAATATAGTTTTTTGTTTATAGATCAATTCAAATAATATTTTGTTTATTGATTTGTGAATTGAAATGTGATTAACGAATAATATTGTTTTCAATTATTCAAACTATTTATATCTTTTTTGTGATAAATGGGAAAATGCTTTTGTAATAGGATAATAATCTCTTTTTATTATTCCATTGATTTGTGGATGATAGATTGATATCTTGATTTTGTTGATTCTATATTTTTTATAATAAATAAGTATAGTATTTTTATTTTCAAATCCTTTATTTATAATAATTTCTTCAAAGAGATTATAATGATAGATTATTTTATAAAGGAATTTGGTAATCATTTTCGAAATAATATTCTATAAAACTTTAATTTCTATTCAATTATTCAGATTTTCTTGTAGAACAATAAGGTATTTGAATTTATGATTATCAAGCATTTTTGTAATATCCATATCAATTTTATATCAAATATCTAAAATCTAAATAGTAATTATTGATTTATTTATTTATTTAAATAATCTAAATTAGCAAACGAAATAAAAAGTTATTTAATTTTTTATATCTTTGTATATTCCATTTCATTAATAATAATTATATATTTTAGTATATAATGATTCTAAATCTTTATAATTTAATTTTTTATATATTCGAATTATAATTTTTGCTTTTTCGATTAGATTGTTGTTTGTTATTATATAGATGGGAAATAATCTGTTTTTCTGGATTTTGAATAGATAATGATCCTTTATATAGAAATTGAAAGCTTCCTTTTTGAAAACTTGTTAATCCTTTATTAATATATTTTTAGATTTCTGTAATATAATGATATACTGAATGATTATTTACATCCTTTCATTTCCATTTTCCAAAATTTGAAACGATCTTAAAATTTTGGAGCTATTTATACCCATTACCGGATCTATCTATAACGAATTCAAATCTGTAATAATCGAATTATCAATATCTTCTTTATATTCCTTATCAATATTATTCGAAGTAATTTGCAATCGTTGTAATAGAGTATTTGCAATAATGTTTTTGTTTCCAGGAATATATCTAACATCAAAATCGAAAAGCTTGATCCAAATAATCTATCTTATAACCAAAGTATTAAATAGATCTATAATTGCTTTATTTAATTAAACTATAAATATATTTATATCAATTTCTAAAAAGAAATGAATACTATAAAGATTTCTTTTATATTTTTGTAGAGTTTTGAATATTCCTTTATATTCTCTTTTAATAATATTATAATTCCATTCAATATAATTCTATATATTACTTTTATATTTAACAACAATATAAAATTTATCATTATATATTTGATTTAAAATAGCTCCCTATTCTATTAAACTAGTATCAATAGCGAATATAATAATTCCGGTTTTAGATAAATAAATCAATAAAAGAAGAATTAAAGCTGAAGTTAATTTGTCTTTCAATAAAATTATTATAATATTATAATTAACAATTCAAATAAATTCTATATTTTTCTTTAATAATATATAAAGAAACTCTATAATAATAACGAAATTCTTTATTCAAAATCAATAAAAGATATATACTCTAAAGAATATTCTAATTTTATAATTATTCGAATAAAATAATCATTCAAATATCTTAATGATTTTGATAATATCAGGATTTCTTCTTTTAGAATTGATATAATAATCTACGATTCGGATTTTATTGTAATATTATTTGGATTTGATATTGATAATATATTTTATACATTTAATGCATTCTATTGTAATATCTAGGTTTTTCAGATACTCAATAATGAACTTCTTTAATCCAGATTCAATTTCAGTTTTATTATATTGAATTCTGAAATCTTTAATTCCAATATTATCTAAATAAGGTATAATAATATTAAATATGATATCTTATAATATTTTTGATATAATCTTTATAAATTGAACAATCGAATTAATAGTTTTTTGTAATAGAATAATAAATCTTATCAAATTAAGAGGGATTATAATAATAATGATATTTCTATTCTTTTTATTTAAAAATATTTGATCATATTTAAAGAAGAAATTAATCAAGGATATTAATAAATATCCAATTATTTGTTCAATAAATTCCTTTAAATTTGAAAGTATATTTATATCTTACAGAATTATAGTATTTACTTTTATTATTATAATAATGATATAGTATTTGCCAACTTCATTCTTTTTAATTAAATATTAAAGGTTTCGATATAGTCCTTCTCCTTTTTTTAATATACTTTGTTTGATATAATCTTTTATTATTTCGATAACTATTAATAAAAAGGTTTTAAGGGATATAAAATTAAGAGTTTATCAGATTTTATATAGTATTATCTTAATAATCTATAATAAAGTAATTGAAAGTTTGACATTATTGATTTCAATTTAATTAAAAATTAATATTGCTTTTCGATTCTGTAATAATACAAAAAGAAATTCCTTTTTATATTTTCAAAATATATCTTCGATATTTAATAATATTAAATATTTTTATATTAATCAAAAATCTTCAGATTTGATATCGAAATATAATATCAAATATTTCGAAAAGGGATTTGATAATTGATATTTAAAATATTTTGTATATTTCAATTTTAATCAATTAGGGTTATCTTCTGGGATTTCTTTATCAATATATTTTGTTTCGTTTAAAGGTTTTATTTTGTTTTTCTTTTTTTTATATATACTATTAATCGAAACGAGAATTTCGGATTTGATATCAATTAGTTTCTTTCAAACATTACTTTCTATCTTAAATTCTTTCAAATCGAAATGAATACCATTAATAACAAAGTATTCCTGAAATCCTTTTAGTTCTGAATTTTTAATATTATCAAATATATCTTCAATATCAAAATCAAAATCAATTCGAATAATATCTATATTGAACTTTATAAAATTTAAGATTATCTTAAAATTTAGAATATTAATTAGAAGTTCTAGGAAATGGTTTTTAACGAATTCTTCAAATTTCCCTTCATTTTTGATGGTATTTAAGACTTTTGGGAGATCATCGATATAATCCTTAGAATTTGTATTATTTATTCTTTTTCCGATTTTTCAAAACCAGTCTTTATAATATCTACTTTACATTTTGGTTCAATCGTTTAGCAATTAGCTTTATTAATATTATTGTTATTAATAATCTATACAATCTATTCATCTCCTTTATATTCAAAATCAATCTTTTTTGTAAATAGGTATAGCATTTCTAATAATAATGGATCTTTAATATTATTCAAAACAAAGATATCAATAATATTCTTAATTCCTTCAAAATTGATTTCTATATCTTCAATCAATCCATACAAGATAATAGTATTTTTATTAAAGATAATCATTATCGTTTTATATTTATATATTATAAGTTTCAATTCTTTTACAACTTCCAGATTTATTATATTGATTATCGATTCTGAATCAATAATACCATTAATTTTGATATTCTTATTTGTAAAGATTATAATGATAATAAGTATATTATATATTTCTTTTGATTGATAATTAAAGAAAGTATTTAAATAATTAATAATTGCTAAAATTGTTATAGTTTTTTCGATAGGAATTTCTGAATTTTTGAAAAGTTCTTTTCGTTTTTTGATATTTACAATTAATGTTTTTTTGAGAGTTTGTTTAAGAAAATCTGGTATATATATAAGGGCAGTCCTAATTGTTATTGGAATTTCGATTTTGCAAATCTGTTTCAAGATTTCTATTGGGGATTTTGTAGTATAAGTAATGATTAATATTTGTTTTTTTATTTTTAAGGATTTAATATAAAAGTTGGGTATTCTATCCTTTTGTATTATACTATTCTTATCGGATTCAGAAAGGTTTTTTCTTTTTTGAGATTTTTCTGCTTTGTTTTTTTCGTTTTTGTTAATATTTATAGTTTCATTTTCATTAAAGAATTCTTTCTTTAGTCTTTCCTTTTCAATTTGATTCATTATTCTGAACAATATTTTTCAAGAAATGTTTAACGATTTTTGGGGTTTATCAATTTTGTTCTATTTTATCGATTTAGATTTTTTAGATGGTTGACTTTATGGTTTTGAGGTTTCTTTAAATTGGGTAATTGTATTAATATTGATAATTTCTTTTCCTTGATAGTTGATATTATTTATAAATATATTTTTTACGATTTTAATATTAGAGATTCCAAGATTCGGCGAGTTATCTTTAGTATTGGATTTCTTTAATTGTTTCTTTTGTTAATCAAATCTATAAGTTTTTGTATATATTTCAATTTGATGGTTTTCTGGGGAATCTTTTTGTTTGAAGATTAAAGAAGGATTGGGATATTCTTTAGGATTAAATATGAAGATTCTGTATTCGTTATAATAATATAATTTAATATTAATATTATCGATTTTTTTAGGATAATTTTGTTTTATAATATAATTATTATTATAAGAAGATTTTTCAAAGTAATAATAATAGAGATAATCCTTTTTATAAACTTTATTTATATCAAAAAGAATTCCTTTTTGTTTATTTTGAATGGGATAATTATTGTATTTTGTATTACTTTCTTGATGAATAATTTGATATTATAATAATAAGAAGAATAATTTCGAATCCTTTGTATCTTTGATTTTCATCTTTAAATAATTTATATTGAATTTATTCAAAAGGTTAGTAATTTCATTTATAATATTCTTTGTTTTTTGTTCTTGAAAATAAAACTTTGTATTGATATTGGAGATAAATAGGGTTTTCATATATTCATATATAATCTGAGAAATAATAATTTAATAAAACTTAAGTCTTTTATAAATTCGGGTGATAGAATCTTTAGAAAAGTATCATTTATAAACTTTGTTTATTATTCTTTTGAAATTTATAAAAACAGAATCATCGAAATCAATTTTAAATTGTTTAATAATCTTTTTTCCTATTTGGGCATATAGATTTTATAGGAATATCCTTTTAGTTTCGAATTCGATGATTATATGATTATTAATGAATTGAGTAACCGAAAGTATGAATTTGGTAATATAGTTCTTTATTATTATTGGATTTATATTATAATTTTCTTTATTTTTGTTATATTAATTATTAACAAATTGATCAAGAAAGTTTTAGATATTTGTTATTTATTGGATATTATAATTATGAAAGTATTGAAGTAATATTGATTTCAATTTTTCTTTTCAATTATATCTAATAGAGTTGTATTTTGGTATAAATTTGATTTGGATAGTAATAGTATAATTGTAGTATCAAGGAAATCGAATTTGTATTTCCTTATTGGATATATTGTAATCAATTTATAAGGTATTCTAAATTATAAAGAAATCAGATATATCAATCCTATTGAAAATAAGAATAGTAGTATTTCTAGTATATAATATAATAAAGAATATATATATATAATCCTTAATATAAATAATAAATAGAATTTTTGATAGGTTTTACTGTTATTGATTTATTTCTTTTTCTTTTTTGGTTTTTTTTGTTTTTTCTTTTTTTTTAATAGAATTTCTGTTATTATTAGTAAAGAATTCTTTAATAGATTCAAAAGAATTAATAATTGAAATAATAATATTATCTTTTGATTTTTAAAAAGTATTTTATAAAAGATTCAATCTTGTAAATAAATTAAAGTTATTTATTATATTATTATAATTTGATTGAAAAATATCTGATTTATTAGAATCTAATTCAATATTTGGTTCTTGATAATTTTTAATATTTATAATTTTCTTTTGATAAATTTCTAAAAAAAAAGGAAAGGTATATATAATCCTTTTTAAGGTTTTTCTTTTTTTAAAGGAATATATAAATCTCAAATCCTTTAATTAAAAGTTTTTTAAAATATATCTTAAATTTTTGATTGTCGATATTAAGGATGATAATTTAGTATACTATATTTAATCCTTTTTATTATTTCAATATATATTTAAATATTCAAATAATTTTAAAGATATATAAAGCATTCAAGATCCTTCAATATAATTGATCATATTTAATCAAAATTATTTTTGGGATTAGAGTTTTCTTGTTTACAAAAATAAATGATTTGTTTATAAATAAAGACTCTATTGTATTTAGAATTTTAATATACTTTTAATATTATTAACTATATCTTTGAATAGGATTTTTGTCGATATGTTTCTTTCAAAATAGAGAATAGAATAATGGTTCTATTGAAAAATGATTCGTTTTCGATATAATAAATGAATACGAATAAGGGAACTTTGATGATCAAAACTTTCTTATTTAGAGTTTAGCAATCCTACATTTTTGAAAGGATTATCCTTTCAGGATTAATCCTATTCTCTTATCTATAAACTATTAATTCTACTTCCTTTTCAATTATAATTTCTTTACAGATATATTTGTACAATATAAACCGTATAGTTCGAATCCCTATATAGATTATCATTGTGAAAAAGGTAGATCGAAATATATATATCCCGATAGCACACTACAAAAAGAAATAGGAATTGGAATTGATCAGATTATATTGTAGAGACTTCAAATAGTAAAACTAATAGATTTAAATAATGATTTGGGTTGTATACAAATAAGATACAAAAAGATTAATGGAAAAACGATTAATTTCTTTCAAGAAAAGGGGAGCAGAGCTTTCTCTTATATCTAACTACGAAGAGTTATGTGACCATATGACTACGAACTAGTTATGTGTTAGGCCTTGATATCCCAACTTTCTCACAATATAAAGGCAATTATATATATAATAATACTATCAAAGAAACGATTTCAATGTTGAATTCTATATAGGAACCGTTATATTTCAAAGGATAGATTTAATAGGATTATTTCATTTAAACAACTTTTATTCTATATTCTGATTTGATTAATAAGGAATAGATGATATAAAGGAGTGTTTTCAATTTGTAACAATTTATAATATAATTATCGCTGGAATTGAAACAAAATCATTATTATTTTCTATTTGGTTTATAATCAATAAATTACAAACAATACTATTTCTTTGAATTCATATATTTATAATTCCAAAGTTACTTTGTTTTTATCATCAATTAGAAAATTATCAAATAGGATATTGATTCAAACAAGATTGCGATCTTGAGGTTAATAATTTTAAGGTTAGAAAAACCTAATATGAAATCGATTCTGAATCGGAATCTATAAAATCGATCCTCTTTCAATAAATATTTATATATAAATATAATGATCAAAATTTAATTATTTGTTATCGCTTATATTTAATAATACAAGGAGATCTTTAAGCTAAAAGTATTATTAAGATTATTTACATTATTACATTAACAGATCGATTATTCCGAATCGTAATGATAATTGTTATTAAATACGATTTCGAAATAAAGCAATACGATATAATCAATACCTTCATCAATACTCTACACAATCCTTCCGGTATTCCAATTGTATACTATTTATCTGATGAATACAAGATCCCAAACAAAAATATTATAATCGATCAAGCTTTGTATGATCTACGAGATTCCTTAATTATATAATTTAGGGATTTCATTCGGATATTCGAGAAACTAGAATTGATATAATATAAAGAGGAATTGTATTTATATATTAATTTAGAATATATTATTATAATTCTTTTCTTTATAGATAACGTTTAGATTATTTATTATAAGAAAAACGAATCAATTACTATAAAGATTATTGAAAGAATCAAAACTATATATGAGCTACAAGATCTAAAAAACATTAAATAGTTTTTAGATATATATATATTCTATAATTGATTCAAGAAAAAACTATGATTAATTTATAATATATATATTAAAAAGATTGCTAAGAAATTCAAAGCAACAAATAGAATAACAAGTATACCGCTTCTAATAATAGTATTTCAGAAAAATCAGGGTTAAATTCCTATATATATTATAAAAATATATTAAAAGAAAATGAATTCAATATTATATATTGTAATCATTATAAAAGCGAATATATCATTTGCTGTTTTGCAATTGAATCATTATTTGATCAATCTATTGAACTATTATATAAAAGCTATCGATTATTGTTTATAATATTTATAGAATACAAAATATTTTGTGATCCAATATAATAATGATCAAATACTACAATTTCTTGTTTTCTTAGATATTTCTTTTATAGATAATTCAAATATTCATTGATTATTTTAAGAGTATATTATATCCCTTTTCGATAATTTAATTGTATAAAAAGCATTCAAATAAGATATTATAATCATCTCGATTATCAAAGTAGAGCTTCTCGGAATCGAATATATATTAAAAGAAATTATAATAATCCTATATTTCTTAAAAAAGATTGATTTAATAATAAAAGAATTTATAATGATTTTCTATAATAATCAATAAGCGATCAGATTGATGATTAATAAAAACAAATGGATTATTATGAAATTATATTATATTGATATTCAAAATATATAATTATATTAAGAATATTCAAAAAGGAATTTTTATATAATCTATCTATCAATCATCAATATAATTGTTAACAGGCTTATTAAAAACTTTACAAAACAAAAGTTCGAATATTTCTGATCCTTTTTCAATCTACAAAATATAAATAATAAAATTATAAAACTTGAATAATAATAATCATAGAATTTGAATAACGATAATCTAGAGTTCATAATTCTTTCTTTTGATGTAAATAAAATGAATCCTATTTAGTATCTTAGATTATTATACTTTTCTATAATATATTCCAATTCATATATTCTATATCTATCGGAAAACAAAGAACAATTAAGACTGATTACTTTTCCATTTTTCATTTTCCTATCCTTGAAGAAGGATAAGCTTTTTTCTAAATTCAATAGTTTGAAATTCAAATAAAAGAATCTTTAGATTATCCGTAATAATCAAAAAACAAAGAACAATTAAAGCAATTAGAGTTATTAATGTTATTAGTATTATAAAAATCAAAGGATTATTCTTTTTTTTCTTTTTCTTTGAATATATTATCCATTCTTTTCTTCTCTTTTTCTTTACCATTCTTTTTTTTTCATTTTCATTATCATTCTCCGAAATCATAATATATTTCTTCCGTTCAATCTTTCGAGGATTTTGATGAGTAATATAACAAAAAAAAGAGGAAACAATAATATAAAAGTAAAAGAACAACTTCTCTCTTCTTTTCGATCTTTAGTATCATTTTCATTGCAATTTTGTATCCCTACTTGGATTATATAATCAATGATCAATATATTATAAAGATAAAGGATAAATGAAAAACTTATTTTCGAATTTTGCTAATAAACAGCGATATAATAATTTATTAAAGAATAAAGAAAAATCGATAAAGGAATATACAAATGAATATTATAATTCTAATATCAATGATTATTCGATTTGGAAGAATCAATAAAATATTTGTCATAGAAATTATATCTTCCAATAATCAATGATTTTATATATCAAATATATAAATGATTATTCTTTTCTCTACGATTCCCTTTATTTCTTATTTTGATTAGAAAGTCAACAACTTTCGATAACCTTTTTTCTTTTTTTTCTTTATCTAATTCATTATCCGAAAAACCTAATATCGAAAAATCGAATGGATTATTATTATTAGATAAAAAAACTCTTTTTCTTTTCTTTCCTTTATTAAATAATCCTTATTTTAATAATTACAAATACAGAATTAATAAAATCTTTCAATTATATAACAGAATTCAAAAACGAAATCTACCTTCAAATTATTATTTAAACTTATAATAAGCAATTGATCACAATGAACAATAGTTCCTTTGATAAGAGGAAGCGATTTCTGAAATAGATGATTGTATGTCATTCTAGAAACAAATTTAATTAAATTATACTCCCAAAGATCGATATCTTGGTTTATTATTTACATTAGATTTATTAATTCTTTCTATTCGACTTAATGATTCTTTAAAGGAATATTGGGATTTTCTTTCATACTCGATTCTTTCAAAGTTTTCTTCTTAGCCGCTATTTGCCTAGTACATGTTACGACGGCATCCAATATACCGAGTCACATGATCAAGAAGTCACGGGATTAGAGATTCCCACTGGATCTCATTGTTTCTATCTGGTGGGATATGATGGGATCAATAGGACAATAGAGAATGAAGGTTTATATAAGGGAATAGATTTCATTATAATATAGAATTTCGTGTTTAAGAATAATCATTAGTTTTATTATTATAATTACAAGAATTGTAATCAATTATTAATCTTATTAAATCCCTATTTAAAGTTTAGTCTAAACCATTTCAAAAGATCTCTAATTATTTCTATATAATTCTAAAAACAGCTTCTGTAATACTTTAAGTATCATTTCTGTTTCAAATATTGATTCAATATCAACCATTATTATAGTATTCAGGGATACCATCATCGGTCAATCTGTATAAGCAATAGATATCGATGATATCGAAATGATTGATACATTTAAGGAAATCATTATTAATGAAATACTTAAGATTGCTTTATTAAATAAGTATCAAAGTAGTTGATAGGAATTTGATATTTTCCTTTTACAATTTGAAATCTATTTTAGATTTAATAAGGATAAATTTATTATTATAGAATTTAAGAATGTATAAACTGCATTATATTTCAAAGGAAAAACAATCAAATAAATCTAATTATATTTATATGATTATTTCAAGTATAATAATAGAGATTATATATAATCTATCCAAGTAATCTTCAATAGTTTTGAAGATTTTAAGATAGAAATTCATAGAATCTTTGGGAATTCCAATAAGTTAGAGATAGTAGAAAAAAAGATCTTTAATCTCAAGTAGATAGGTTTAATATTGAAGTATGTTATAAAATTTCGAAGATATATAGAAACAATTAATTGGGATAAAATTGTTATTATAAATTATTATTGTAAAAGACTCAAATCAAAGATTAGATTGGAATTAAAAAGAACTATTGCAAATGTAGATTTGAACGATCTAATTCAAGATTCTATTGAATTAGATGATTGTTTTTATAAATTTAAATAAAGCTAAAGATTATATAAATCTTAAGAAAACCAAAACCAAAAATATTATTATAAGAACGAAGGTAGATTATGATACAATTTATAAAGATATAAAGATTTTATAGAGTTAGATATTATATATTATATAAATAGGAATAATGATTAGGAAAAGAAATGTAGATGAGATAATAATTTATATTTTGAATATAGAAAAGCAGGGTATTGGATAATAGAATATTAAAGTAAGAAAATAGATGGAAAGAAAGGTAATTTTAAGAATAAATTTGGCAAAAGTTAATTCAATGTTATTTTTATATTATAATTGTATATAATTAGTATTATAGGATTAACTATATTATTATTAATTTATAAAGAAGAGTTAGAAAAAGAAGAAAAGGTAGAGAATCTTTTATAGGTAAATTGAGATCTATAATTAGGAGAATTATAATTTATTCGAGAAATTGATTAATAGAATCATTGTATTTGGAAATTTGAAAATATAAATAAAGAAATTATTAATAAGGATTTTAATGTAATAGATGCTGAAAAAGGAGAATCTTACAAAGTTCAGTATATCGATTAATATTGAATTCTATAATTTAGAATTATTATTAATATTTTATTTATAAAAAGAATCAATGAAGAATATTTCTAATAATTAGAATAAAGAGAATTATAGGAAATATTTTATCAATATATATCTAAATAGAATAAAAACCAGAATTTGTTTTTATACAAATAAATCGGAAACGAATATTATATTCAAGTTTAAATTATATTATCATCATTAGTTATGGGTATAATAATGAAAGTAATCTGAAGGAATTATTGATATATCTTATAAAGAGATTTATTTGATGATAAAATTAGATTAAAAACGAATATAGTTTATTTAGAAGAAAAAGAATTATAATATATAATATTTGCTAATAAAATCATTCAGGATTATAAGGATGAGCAAATTATATTATAGTTGAATGTTATAAAATAAGTAGGATAGATATATTGTAGAATCAAGATAAATGGATGAATATAATCAGCTATAATAGATTCAGGGGTTATAAGGAATTTTATTATATTAGAAACTGTAAAGTACTTAGGAATTCTATTTCAAAAGAAACGGGAATCCTATTAATTATAATTAGTTGATGGATAATTAATAGGATTTGATGGGATTGTTTTTTAAGAGATATGATTAGTATGAATAAATATAATTCAATATTCGGAGGTTATATAGTTTGATGTTGTATTATTGGGTTAACAATAGATTATTTTAGGGATATTATGATTAAAGGTATATAATCTAAGAATAGATTGGTTATAAGAAATAATGATATTTGATTAATGTAAGAATGGTTATAATGATATATTTAAGGTGTTTATGAAATATAATATATATTAAAGAGAATTGAATGCAAATAATATTGGCGATATAGGATACCTAGTCTAGGGTTCTTCATTAAGAGCGAAGAATAGTATACTTTTTTTTACAAATGTAGAAGCTAATGATATAATATGAAATCGCAATCAAGATAAAGGAGTTTATGATATCTGAATAGTACAAAAAATATAAATATGTTTTTAGAGAATTAGAGAATTATAAGATTTTATCAGAATATAAGTTATAGGATTACAAAATAATATTGGAGGAAGGCAAAATGTTTGTGTATATCCTAATTTATTTAATGTTAATTGATGAGCTAAAGATGTTCAAAGAATATATCGCTGATAATTTAGCCAAGGGATGGATCAAAGAATTCATATTCCAAATGGCAAGTTCAATTATATAAGTATTTAAGAAGGATAGTATTAAGAGATTAATTGTGGATTATAGAAAGTTTAATATATTTATCAAAAAGGATCGATATTTATTTTTATTAATTACGGAATTAAGAGATCGATTAGGTAAAGCAATGATATTTATTAAGATGGATCTATACAATGGTTATTATTTGATTAGAATAAAAGAAAGCGAAAAATGGAAAACCGCTTTTAAGATCAGATATAGGTTATATGAATATTAGGTTATACTATTTGGGCTAATTAATGTATTAGTAATATTTATGAGGCTTATGAATAATATATTGTTGCAATATTTGGATATTTATTGTATATATTATTTAGATGATATTCTAGTATATTTGAACAATGAAGTTCAATATATTAAAGATATTAATAATATTTTCGAATGTTTAGTTAAAGTTGATTTGTTATATAAATTAAACAAATATGAATTTTATGTTACAGAAATAGAGTTTCTAGGATTCATTGTATTAAATTAAGGGTTCAAAATGAGCAAGGATAAGGTTAAGATAATGTTCGAATGGAAGTAGTTTATTATAATTAAAGAAATATAATCTTTTTTAGGATTTGTTAATTTTTATTGAAGATTTATTAAAGGTTATTTAGGGATTATAATATCTTTAATTAATTTAATTAGAAAAGAATAAGGAATGTTTGAATGGATTGTTAAGGTATAGAAATCTTTCGAAATATTCAAACAAATAGTAGTTGGAGAATTAATATTGTTAATATTTGATTTAGAAAAGCAAATCATAATAAAAATGGATTCCTCAGATTTCGTTATAGGGGTAGTTTTAAGCTAATTAGATTAAAATAAGAAATATCAATTAATTATATTCTATTTTCGAAAATTATTATCAATCGAATTAAATTATGAAATATATAATAAAGAATTATTGATAATAATTGATATATTTAAAGAATAACAAGTATATTTGGAAGGATCAAAATATATAATATAGATATATATAGATTATAAGAATTTGGTTTATTTTATTATAATGAAATAATTAAATAGATAATAGATCAGATGATTGAAAATTATGGTTAATTATAATTTTAAGATTTCATATATTAAAGGATCAGAAAACGTTAGAGTTGATACTTTAAGCCGAAAACTGGAATATCAAGAAAACAAATTGTATGAATTATATGTTATATTCAAATAAGAAGATGAATTATTGATCTATAATATATTATAATTAGTAGTTATTTATATATTAAAAGATAATTATTTAAAGAACAAAATCCAATTATATTATGAAAGCGATATTATAATAATATATATATTCAAAATAATAAAATCAGGATTTATGATAGAAAACGATACAATATATTTCTATAGAAAAGTATATATTCTTAATCGAATGATTAAGGAATTTGTAATGGAATAATATAGATTATTGGTATATAGATATTAAGGGATTATAAGAATATTTGTAAGAATATAGGAAATTAATTATTTTTTATAAATAAAAATAATAATTGAAGAAATTGTTGGAAATTGTAATATTTGTATATAGAATAAATCCTTTAGATATATTTTATATAATCAATTTCAGATTTCAAATATATCTTTTCAATTATAGAAATCTATTATATAGGATTTTATAATTAAATTATTATTTTCGAAAGATTCTATTATAGGAATTAAATATAATATAATATTTAATGTAATAGATAGATTGACAAAATTTATATATATAATATTATTCAAAGAAATATGGATTGTTAAATAATTAGTATATATATTTTTTAGGGTTATAGTAAATATATATAAAATATTAGATGAAATAATTTTGAATAAAGATAAACTCTTTATTTCGAAATTCTGGATTATTTTATTAATATTAATAAATATTAAAAGAAAGTTGTTGATAGTTTTCTATTTACAAATAAATGGTTAGATAGAAAGGATTAATCAGATAATGGAAGTATATTTTAGATATTATATAAATTATTGATAAAATAATTGGATAGAATTATTATCTATAGTATAATTTGTATATAATATATTGGAAATGGAAATTATAAAGATTATATTAGTATATATTAATTTTAGGTTTAATTCTAAAGTGTATCAAATATTGATATTACAGGAAGTTAATATTGAATCAGTAATAATATAAGTCGAATAATTAAAGGATTTACAAAAATAGTTTGTTTTTGATTTAAGATTTATATTATTTAAAATAATAATTTATTATAATATAAAATATAATATAAAATCTATATTTAAAAAAAAAGATAAAGTTTATTTGTTATAATGAAACATTGAAATCAAAAGATCAAGTAATAAATTCGATTACAGAAAATTAAGATTATTCAAGATTGATAAAGTAATAGGAACTATCAATTATTAATTAAAACTATTAGATATAATGAATATTTATCTAATATTCTATATATCCTTATTTGAATTAGTATTATTAGGAATGTCGAATATATTATTAATGGAAATCGAATTAATCAATTCGAATACTATATATAATATCGAAACAATATTAGATTATAAATATATCAGAGATATAATCAAATATTTAATTAAATGATTAGATTATCTATATACCGAAAATTTATAGAAATCAAAAACAAATTTCAATTATTTTGAGAAATTGGAGGTGTTATATTAACAATATCTGGATTTGCTCAAAAGAAAGAAGAATTTATTGAAATCAAGATTGAAGAATCCAAAAAAGAAGAATCGAAAATAAAGGAATTGTTGTTAAGATTAATAATAAAAATAAATACTAATTCTTTTTTCTTTTCAATATATTCATTTTCCAATTGTTGTTTTTCAATTTTAAATTCTTCAAAAGCTTTAATAATATGAAGATCATATTGAAGTATTTTGCCAATCTTTTCCTGCAAAATATATTTCTGTTTTTATAGATGAGCTAATTGAGTAGTTGTTTTAGTTATAGTATTCGTAATCTTCTCCTTCTCGAATTTAAGGCGCTTTTCCTCAGAATTAATATAAGATCAATTGTTTATAAAATGGTTATATATATTATAACGGCTATTGCTTATACTCTTTATATATTTATTATAGTGTACAGTATTTAGAAGTACCCGATATTCAAAATTCTTTTTCAAATAGCGATTACATTTGTAAAATATAATGATATCTTTATCTTTAAAACAAAAATAAATATTTTTATGATTAGTAATAGATTTTGAAAAATAAATAATGGATATTATAACAAATAGAAAAAAAGGTATTATAGAATTAATCAAATAAAGGAAATTCATTTTATAAATATTTGAAATAAATGCTAAAATTAGGAAGGGGATAGTATTATAATGGTATTTAATATATTGAGTTATATAATCAAGAAATTATAGGATTAAAGATTTCTATTGGATTCTATTATTCCTATTTAATAGGATACAATAGAATTAATAGGATAATAAAAAACGAAGGTCTATATAAGAAAATAGATTTCATTATAATATAAAGCTTTGTACTCAAAAACAATCATTAATTTTATTATTATAATTACAAGAATTACAATTAATTATCAACCTTATTGAATCCCTATTTGAAGTCTAATCTAAACCACTTCGAGAGATCTCTAGCCACTTCCACATGACCTTAGAGGCAGCTCCCGTAACAGTACAATTGAGATTCGCTTATTTAGCCTTTTTAAACCCCGAAATCTTAAATATAATAATAATCAATAAAAGCTTGATTAAAACAAAAACGAAAATGTAAAAAGGGGATCTATATACTTTTAAAAATTCATTCATTTTACTTCATCATTACGATCAATATATTGTAATCTAACAACTATATGTATTCTCAATTGTTACACTGTAGAATCGATCATTCATTTGTATTCTCCCGATAGAAAACTTTCTTTTTATTATTCAAAATCTTGATTTCGAAAAATATCGCAAATAATAAGCCAAAGACCAAAAGAAATTTGCGATTTATATACAATCAAATTCTTCTTTATTTCAAAGATACCAAAATCATTTCAGGTTTATATATTATATTACTTTTTTGTTGACATCTACTTATAATCGTTTTATATATTCATTCACGAATCATATAAATTGTTATTTTCTATATCTTTCCATTTGTTTCAGATCGCCTTTCGATTTGGGGGGTGTGTTACAGAAAGCCCTGTGATCCTCTGTATCTTATGAAGGATCAAAGCGTATGCTTTTCAATCGGAATGAAGGATCAAAGCGTATGCTTTTCAATCGGAATGAAGGATCTACTAGCCCTTACCAATCTATCAATTGATAAAGTGATCCTGATATCTTAATAAACAAAGATCTAGCCTAATTAAGGTGTATATCGACTAGATAATCATTCATTTGTTCTATATATACAGCTCTTGATTCATATAATCAAGGGCAAGTCATTCAATTCTTTTACTCTACCAATCACGTGTACCATCTATTCCCCGATCCCTGAAAGTGCTCTGTAATCATACTATCCCGTGATATATATATATAAAACAAATAATTATTCAATAAAAGAATATATTATTAATATAAAGATTATACAAATATATATTGAATTATTTATATTATAATATAGTTTAAGAGATTAATTATATAATTATTATTATCAATCGATAAACTGATCGTTTATATATATATAATCAGATTTATTCAATTTAGTATAATAATATAATGATTTTAAAATCGAATATAAATAGTTTTGTGAAATTTATATTAGTATTTGTATATATATAATTGCTTCTTACGAATTATAATTCTTCAATTATAGATTCTAAAGAATATAATTGATTAATAAAGCAATAATATATAAATATATAATATATAAATATTATATTAATTCAGTTTAATGAACAAATGAAAATGTATAATTATTTATAAAATCTAACAAATTATTTGCAGATTATTTGTAAATAATCCGCAAATTATCTATTTATCTGTGGGTAATCCGTTAATCTATAAGTAAATGAATAATTTGCAGATAGATGGATAATCTATAAATAATCCATAAATAATTTATAGATAATCCATTAGTATATACAAATAATCCGACCCGCAAATAAATACTCAGCGGATAATCCATCAGAGTCATTATCCGCCCCGCGGGTATTCGTTGCGCAGTCTAAGGATGAGTATTAAAAAGTAAATATTACATGGCGTTAATATGCAAGAAGGAAAAACGAAAGAATGTGTGGAGAAAACATATGTTGATCTCAAGTAGAGGTACCGTTTGCCTCGGAGTAGTTCTAAGCTTAACATGCTAACTTGAAAAAAAAACTTACTTAGATATTGTTCTCCGACATCTTTTCATTTGCATCAAGTACGCCCGCAGCATTTTTGGTTGCTTCCTAATTAAGCAGAAAGTTCTTCGATGTGTTGGCGATAAGACACGATTAAACGAAGCAAGCTACCGAAAAGCGCCTTGAGCAGGGAGAATGAGATTTCATGAATCATCCTTAAGGTACAGGTGCAAATCCTACAGCAAAAACCTTTCGATCATCCCTTGTACCTGGAGTATTATTTCGTCATTTTCCGGATGGAATAAGTAAGTCCTAGGTACTTACGATACAATCATGTCACGAATTCATTGCGTAGGTTTGAATCGAGGGGTATGCTTTCTCGATGCATTCAAGGCTGTATGATGCTATTTCTCGAAAAAAGTTACAGAGCATGAGTATAGAGCCACCTGTTTTGGAATATATTGCTTTTACATATACGAAGAGGATGAACTAGTTAAGTGATTGAACAAGTCCCTGTCGGCCAAGGTGTTCTTTACCTATGAATATGGAAACTATGGAGTCTGATATTACAAATTATAGTGAAAACAATTGGCCAAATCCACAATGTCGTCTCGGAATGATGGCGCATGGGGAATTATATTGTTCCTTCTAGGGTGTTTCCAATTTGGGATGCATACCTACCTTATTTGAAGGAGATCAATGTTCCACTACCAACCCCACGAGTGTGGGCGTATAAAGTCAAAATGCAAAGTTGCGATTGGCCACAACCAGATGAACTAAACTTCAGATTCATGATCTTCATCTGAGGTCCTTGGCTGCATGAAACTTGGCAGCACAGACAACGGCATTGAAACGCACGGCATTCATCTAGAACAGGTTGTTTCATTAATATTTCAATCACGTGAATATAACCTAGGACGGACAAATTAAATGTATATCATGGCTCGTGCAACAATAATGTTCAGCGCACTAGCTTCTCACTTCCTAATCAGGTTTTGATTGCGAGAAGAAAATGTCTGATTGAAATACTTCTTGGCCTTAACTTTTCGATCTAATCTTCCCCCAGAATACGGATGATCTACTTCATCGCATTAGCACATCGCTAATGCTTAACATCAGCCATTATATGGGACGTTTCTACTCCTCGGCACGTCGCACTTCCCAATCGTGAAGTTGCCCAAGAATGGAAATGTCGCGAAAAAAGCTAAAGGTCATCCATTTTAACGATTGACTGGAAGGGTTGAAGAAACTTTATAACATGTCCATTTCCCATTCAATCCTCGATATTGTCATTCTTGTATACAAATCATCTGTCAATCAATCTTTAGTCTTTTCATTCAATACCGACGCTAGCTTCACTGCATATCGTTCTTTCACTATGAAAATGCAGGTTTCTTCCATTCTCTTAGGTCTATGCCTTTCAACTTCAGTATCAGCCGTACTCGGTGCTGGTAGTCGTCTTGGCGCTGGTATTGGTGCAGGTGCAGGTGCTAGTAATAGTAGTAGTACAGGCGGCGCCTGCGTTGGGGCCGGCGCGGTACATATGATAGTCGCTCGAGCCAGTACCGAACCAGCAGGAGAAGGGATTATCGGCGCCGTAGCCACCATGGTCAAATCTTCACTCCCAGGCTCCGACTCGGAAGCAGTTGTATATCCAGCTACGCTCACTCAATATCAAACGTCAGAAGCATCTGGTGTAGCCGCCATGATGAAACTCGTGCAGGATTACGCTGCGAGATGTCCTGACTCTAAGATGGCCGTTATGGGATATTCTCAGGGCGCGCACGTTGCTGGTGATGTTATGTGTGGTTCTTCGGGGATGGGGATCATGGGATCCACTGGTGCGAGTCAAGCTTTGTCTGCGGATGTTGCTGGTAATGGTATGTTCTGATTCCCGAGCGCTTCTTTGGCCATTCTACTCAGGGCCTCTACTAATAAAAGTCTCAGTCGTCGCAATGGTTCTAATGGGCGATCCATCTCATGTACCCGAAGAAACATTCAACGCAGGAACAGCCAAGAACAACGGACTATTTCCCCGTAAAAATATAGCTAGTTGTCCTGCCGACAAAACAGTTTCTTACTGCGACAGCAGGGACACGTAAGTTCCCTTCCCTTCCACATCTCTTCATCTTCCGCAAAATCTAACATAAACCTTCCACAGATTCTGCGACTCGGGCATGTCCGTCCAAGTACATCTCTCATATGTAAAAACCTACGGTACCGCAGCCGCTAAATTCATCACGGACAAAGTTTCTGGTCAATCTACTACTTCCACGTCGACTGGAACTTCCACTAGCAATAATAAAACAGCAAAAGCCGCCTCGCCATTCAGTGGTAAGGGTTTCGATTTCAATACCAAGCGTGCTAGTACTGGTGGTGCTGCGAACTTGAAGAGTGGTGCGGGATGGAGTATGTTGATTGGTTTTGCGGGGTTGGGGTTTTTGTTGTAGATTGGATATGGATGAGTAAATGAGTACGGCAAAGGGAAGGTGTTGGTGTTATGAATTTTTTTATTTTGAAGGTTATCGCGTTTGTGAAATGGAGGGTAAGGAAGCGCGAGGGATAGGGTATGGAAGCACATGCAGATTTTTTATCTGAAATTAAATTTTTTACAATTTCAATTATTATTCAATAGAAAAGAGTTATGAAATAAATTCCTTCCGTAGAATTATTGATTAGGGTATGCTCTATCTATTGTATTAGACAGAAATCCCAAATTCCAAAATATAAAAATAAATAATAATAATAATAATAATAATAATAATAATAATAATAATAATAATAATAATAATAATAATAATAATAATAATAATAATAATAATAGAGATTTAAATTTTTATTTATTTAAATTTTTTTATATTTAAATAGTTTTTATATTATATCAATAATATTTTTGTGACACAACGGCCGAATAACTTGAGTATCTCTTAGAATTAAAAGCTACAGATCGAAAAGTAGAACTATATAATTATATATATACAGACCGAAAGCTCATTTAGTTTATTCAGGGAATACTATATTCCGATTAGGATTCGAATCGATCATATTGTATATATATATAATATTACTTTTTTTATATAAAAGTTCGCTTCGAATACTTTAAACAAATAATATAAAAGAATTTGAAAATAATTATAATTACGAATCATTAATTTTATTTATCAATTCAATCAAATATATAAATTTAGTAGCGTCTGTTGTTTTCTTTATTCGATTAGAAAAAGTATATTTATCGATTATATTTTCCAAATATATTAAAGCCTCCAATTCCTTTTTTATTCTTTCTTTATTTTATTCTGAATCTATATTATTATTATTATTGTTCAAAATAATTAATGTAGAATAATTAGTTAGATCAAATGAATTATATATTCTATTATATAGATCCAAATAGTAAACACGAATTCAATAATATAGGGATCCATATTATATATATTTATTTTCTTTGCAAAAGCGAGTTTGCTCTTGTAGAATGAATTCGGGAGCTTTTAATCGTCGAAATCAAGGGGATGTCTTTAGTAGTAATATTAAAATGAGATCGGAATCGAATACACCTAGAATATGATGGATACCAAATACATCTATTGGATCGGAACGATTTTGAAAGTGAGAACTAAAATATTGTAATATATAGGGAATAGAATTAGTAACTTTATTAGGAATAAAACCATTGGTCGAATAAGTAACTAATTATTGTATAACTTATACGAATTCAGGATAGGAACAAGATAAACTGAATTGCTGAATAAGCCGATTATATAAAGTTGAATTGAGCTTATTGTAGAAGATCGATATCTTATTCGAATCGGGCCAATTTTGATTATAAGCTTTGTATAAGGTTTTTTCGAATTTTGCAATATAAATGTATAACGAATCAATGCTTTGTTTTAAAATATAAAAATGATCATCAGTTTCTTGAACTTTATTAAAATTATTATAAACTCTAAAGAATTGATTAAGGATTGTATTATAATCAAAAAGAATGATTTGATCGATAAACGAAAATTATAATAACATTATAGTTTGAACTTGAGATTCAAAGTTAAGATAAACGTAATAAAATTGAATAATGAAATTGTCGATTGCAGTATCATTTATTTAAAATTTAGTTTTGATTGAAGGAAATCAGGTATTAAACTTTTATATATTTCTATTGAACTTTTCCGGATCAGGAAGACAAGATTTTGAAATGGGGTTTGGTCGAATTAGGAATAAAAAGTATAGGAAAGTAATCTCTTTGTATTATTGTATTATTTCAATTTGTAATTCGTCGATTGCGGAATTGATTGATTCCACTGCTGAAAAGTGAAATAAAATCGAGGGGAATGCTGCTTAAATATAAATATCTTCAAAAGGCTA
Source organism: Stromatinia cepivora (assembly GCA_014898415.1). NCBI lineage: Eukaryota > Fungi > Ascomycota > Leotiomycetes > Helotiales > Sclerotiniaceae > Stromatinia > Stromatinia cepivora. Next base: position 1,218,807 of record RCTD01000017.1, on the reverse strand, counting down.
TAAAGGGTTTTTTCAAAAAGGGTTTTAATAAAGGGAAGACAATTTTATAAATTGTATCATAAATATATATATATATATAGATAGAAGTATAAGTGTATATTTAGAACTTGCGGAATATATGAACTTGAGTATATATATATGTTATTCGATTTCTTATCTCGAGAAGCTTTTAATAATATAATACAACGGCCAAATAACTTGAGTATCTTTTAGAATTAAAAGTGTCGGGACAACTGTACACGGGGAAGTGAAGCTTATCAACGAATGTATAGAACTCTTTGTTAATACGTTTTGAATCTATAAAGGGTGAAGATCTATATAATGATGCATGCCAGCGCACTAATGCGAGCACTAGTGCGCACATGATCCTTACCATCCTTACCATCCTTACCATGCACGTGATTCATATTCCGACAAAAAGCTATAAATCGAAAGGTAGAACTATATAATTATATATACACAGGCCAAAAGCTCACTTAGCCTATTCAGGGAATGCTACATTTTGATTAGAGTTCGAATCGATTACGTTGTATGTATACGTAACAATTTTTATGATTAGAATTTTAATTTAAAATAATTTGGAAAAAAAAACTTTTTTTTTACTAAAGAAATTTTTCTGTTGAATTATAAATTTTATGAATAGGTTTATTTTAAATATAGAAAATATTATAAAAATTATTGAAATTATGATTTCAAATTCTTTTAATAATAATTAATTTAATTAATATTATAAATAAAATTTATATATTATTATAGGAGAATTTTTTTTAATATATATAAAAACAACTTTTTAAATTCTTTATTTTTATTTTATTAATTATTTTATTATCATTACTTTTTATTGTTTTTTATTTTATTAATCATTTTTTATTATATTTTTTTATGATATTTTTTTATGATATTTTTTTATGATATTTTTTTATGATATTTTTTTATGATATTTTTTTCTGATATTTTTTTATGATATTTTTTTCTGATATTTTTTTCTGATATTTTTTTCTGATATTTTTTTCTGATATTTTTTTCTGATATTTTTTTCTGATATTTTTTTCTGATACTCTTTTAATTTTTTCTGTTAATTATATTCTTCTGAATTAATTTTTCTTAATATCTATTTTTTATATTATTTCTTTTCATTCTTTTTAATTTTAATTATTTTTTTTAATATCTATTTCTCAAATGAATTTTTAAATTATTTTTGAATTTACTTTTTTTATTTATTTTTAAATTATTTTTTAGAATTCTTTATTATCAATTCGAATACCATATATATTATTGCGATTATTCATTTTTATTTTCAAAAATTCAAAAATTGAAAATTCTTTTCGATCTAATAAATAAAGTATATTTTAATTAATAATTTCACCGAAGGAATCTTTTTCTTATCTTTCTTTTATCGAATAATAATTGAAAATATAAAAAAACAATTTCAGGTAAAAAAATCCGCATGCGCTTCCATGATAGGGAAAAGAAAAGACGTTAATTGATATCCATTTTACTTTGCTTATTATCTAGTTTTACTCCGAGGGTTTCTGGAAGATCTAGGCGGCTTACAGGAATAGGCTGAGTATCAAATCATAGTTTCAATACTATATATGTCATATCATATCATATCAATTTATCATTCAAACTCGCATCTGACTCGCATCTAACTCCATAATATCATCCAATCTAACAATAAATCTGTAACCCACTCTAGACCCAATCTCAATATTTTCCATAATTGACAAACCCCAAAGTACTAAAGCCCGAATTTTGCATGTTGCATGTTGCATGTTAGCCATAGGGCTGAAGCGGAATCGACACCCCCCGGTCTAGAAAGAAATTTAAATTTCAAATATATTGCACATCCCCAGTATAATAAGACTGAACAAGACTCCGACCTAAATTTTCATTTCTGCACCGTTAAAGTGTAGATATAGTACTAATAAAGCGAAGTCAGTTTTGGTTTTAGGTCTGTTGTGGAGATTATATAATAGTATCAAAGATGATAGGTATCTATGTTCAGGAAACAGCGGATAATATCATGCTATGTTATTAACTATCAAATGATACTATGAATATATATGTTCAATTGAAGATCCTTGATCAACACCGATATAGCCAATATCATTCTTTTCCCGGTGCCATAATACAGTCCATCCCATATGAGTTAAAGCATAAACCATTCAACTCCTATATATCTTCCTCAATCATTCAATGCCATAATCCATGAAAGCCATAAGCGATGCCAATCCCAAGCCCAACACCAGAATCAGTAAGTCCACCTATGTCAAGGATACATTTATAACGCTCACGTAACACACCCAAACAGCCACCGAGCAAAAAACATATATTATAAGTACATTAGGCCCCTTGCTCATGAATTATCCATCCCCTTGATGCTCTCCTTTCATGGCTTTGTTTCTGCGTGGTCTCCCAAGATGTCAATTGCATCTTTGTCTTTATCTTCGTTTCTGCTTCTAGGGACGTCCGAGCTTGGCCTGGGAAGAGTTCTACTTCCACTACCACTCCCACTTCCATTCCCGCTATTTCTGGGGGTTATTTCAGTCCCTACTTCCTTGTCACAAACATCATCAATGAGGACAATATGACGCTTCACCCCTTCATTTTCTTCATTGTCATTTGTCCCATCATTCTTTTGATCAGCAAGCGAACCACCTGGTAAATTCGGGTTATTCCCGCCCTCACTTGGCACAGAATTCCTTCTCCAGTTTGAAATTGGTGTTCTCGGTCCAGGATGTGCTGGATAACGCATATTGTGATGCGCTTCCCGATGAAGATGCTTCTTCTCTCCCTCTTGTAACCTTTTAATCTCGCTTTGTTCTTGTCGTGAAACCCTGCCTTGTCGCCTAGTATACCTATTCAAACTCTCACATAGCCGATCTAATACCCACTCACTCTCGCTAACATCTGCTAACATCGGACTATCCTCCCCAATCCAATCCCACTCGACTAGTCCCTCATCATCCTCTTCCTTTTCTACTTCTTTTGCATTATGCGCAGTAAATCTGATTAACCGCGTAAACTCTACCCATTCCTCATAACTATATTTCTTGGGTTTATCTGCTAGCAAATCATTCGCAACGCGTTTGATAGCTGTTGCTAATTTTCGGGCTAGATCATGTTCAGTGTGTTCAGCAGGTTCTTCGATTTCCTCAATGACCTGACCAAGAGAAGGAGATTCGGGATCTGGCTCGGCGTCGTTGATTATGGGTATTTGTCGATCATCGGGATTTTGCACTTCAAATCCGTGACGAATACGCTGTTTAGCTTCTCGTTCTTTCGTCTTCCTAGATAACCATTCGTGTAACCTCGGATGATTCATCAGAAAGTCACGCCAGACTCCCGCCTTGGGCATAATTGTCCAATCGGCTAGTGTAAATGTACCACGGTTAATGGCTGCTATGACGGTAGAACTCATGTCTGAGATGAGGATTGTCATTGTAGGTATTGCGATCAGAGACCAAACGACAAAGAAAGGCTTTCCCGCGTTGGATTTCGGTGCAAAATCGCCATACCCAATAGTTAGGAGAGACACGTAGCAGAAATATAAAGCCTCGAAGTATGTCAAATTTTGTTCACGTTTTTCGGCTTTCCAGAAGACAGTCGCACCTCCACACCAAAGGATGGAGAAGGCGAAAATAGACATGGATAGTGCGTAGTATTGCTTGAATTTTCGGACATTACTTTGGATTTCGCGCATAGCATCAAAACGGTCCTTTTCTTCTCTAAGTAGGATCAATTTCTCTCGACGCTTAGCATGCTTCACGCGCGGAGACTTGTTATCCGCCCGCTTCTGGAGCTTAGCGTCGCGGCTTAGAGGAATGGATGAATTGTGTGTTCGGCCAGCTCCCCCTCGACCACCGTGTGAATGGACTCTTTTTTGATGAAAAGTAATCGTTTGGCCTTGAACATCGAAATGACCATATTGATCAAGCGAAGACCGACGGTCTAGACCTGATTGGGAAGCTCCAGAACAGTTTCCAACCGCACTACGACGACGTGTGTCGGATCTAGGAGGTAATCCGAGACGGTCACGAATTTCCTTCTCATTTGTGACCGAACGACCGAAGGTTTCCTGTTGCTGACGCATTGCATGATGCTTGACAATCTTGTCCTGTGACATACCTGATGCGAACTTGCGCAAACTATTAATCATAAGACCAAGGAATATGATACCAATGACAGCATATGGGAAAAGAAGGCCCCGACCTAGATTATTATTAGGTACGAAATCCCCGAAGCCAACAGTCAAAATCGTGACATCACAGAAATAAAGAGCATCAGCGTATTGAAAACCACAGACTTTCTGGTAGATTCCAGCTCCACCAGCTAGCCATATGAAGAACATCATGGTTTGCAAAATGAGAGTCCTCTGATCATCGTCGAGTTCAAAATGTTGTGGATAATGCCCAAGGAAGTAGCCAAGCATGTTTACCATTAGAACCATTGACCCAATCAGATATAATGAAGCCGCCATGACTGCGGACCAAAATCCTTGAGACCAAGTTTGACCAGGGCGAATAGGGGGGACGTATGCATCCATGGCGACTAAGATACCAATAAGCTGTGATATAACTGTCAGAATTGAAGTAAATATGATAATGGCTTGAGGCTTACGATGCCAGTAGATAGATACCAGAAGATTATCGATAGCGGCAATGCGACAATATACCTAACCCTGCGCATAAAATTCAAGAGCAAGAAAAGGTTCCCAGCGAACCCACATCCAAGCGAAATAGCATTTAGAATAATTTCCCTTAAAATTTCAAATCAGTAACATTCTTGAATTTGGCATATATCTCCCACCATTCTGGATCAGGTATGCCGACTCCATTTTCATCCGCACCGAACGGCAATTGACCATCGTCAGGTAAATCAGCCCTCCATTTTGTAACCAGAGCGGAAATGGACAAAACGTTTGCCAAGGGTCCAATTGTCGCAGCAATGAGAGGAAAAGCCGTTGATGCAACCCACCAATCTCTATTGAATTAAGGGTTAGTATATAAAATTTGGTGAAGAAGATGAAGTAACCGCACTGTGGTAGATCATCCGTCTTTGCTCTAAATTTAAATCTCCCAATTCTGAGTAGACCGGGTCCTGATAGTTCATTACTCAGGGTAAGGAAACTGCTGTTATTATCGCCGTTGGTCAAAGAGTGGCTATTTTTCATGAAGCTGGCTCCAGAATTGTTGCCCGCCATTGTTATGGCTTAGTGCGCGAGGTCATGATGTCTCCTAAGCTTGTATTACTTCCCAATATACTGCGATTGCTATTATCCACCGGCGCGATTTGTTATGAAAGCCTCGGGATTGCACGGTTCAATTTGGTTGTATTTGTCTTCTTCGCACAAACATCAAAATTCAAGTATTCGAATGGATATGGTCGAATGTCTTTGTTCCTCGGCAACTCACTACATGCAAGATGAACTGATCATGAATTCATGAATGTCTCTCAGACTTTTAGATCCAATAAGCTCAAAGTAGTAATCGTGCACTATGATCAGTATTGGTACATAAAAAAGACGAAGACAAAGATGTGAAAATCAATTCCATTTGGGATGGAAGTTTCCTACTTGAGTAGAAATTTAGGTTGGTTGCCGTCAAGCTGCATGCGAATGCCGTTTACATGCAGGTCAGATTATGTAAGCGCAACTAGTCCATGAGAATGTGATCTCATTTACAATGATGGATTAGTAAAGAAGACTGCCCAGCGATTGTATTCACATTGTCAACAATTGGAAAGTTAGATGTAAGAAACTCGTAAAAACAATTTACCTTGAAACAAATAGAGTTAGTCTCCCTTGGCCGTTCATTGCGACCTAAAAATATTAGCAAATACATGTAGAACTTGTGCATGGTACAGATACAGATAGCTACGTGAGAAGCACCTGCTTGTTCGACTAGATGAAGTGCATATAGGGGTATGGTTTCGATTTTTAGGGATATAGATATTATTAGATTTGTTTGGATACTTTGTCAAAGCTCAATTAGATGAATACTTGTATGCGAATGAAATAAATGATAGGCGTTAGTGGCTTGAAACATCCTGATCGGCATTTATAGATTTTTTTTTTCATGTTTTGAATCTAGATCATGGTACAACAAAAGAAAAGGCGTTCTCATCTGCCCCTATTGCCAATGGCAATGGGATATTAGAGTTGAAACGATAGAAAATAGGGTGAGCAAAGTTGCTTCAACTCCCATGTTCCCTGACATATGAACAATTTCAGATGTACAAATTTTGCTTTTTTTTAAATTTTCAACCGGACTGACATGTACCCAACGCCTTGCCTTAAATGGCCCCGTATTTACCAAAGGAAATGATATTGTCTGAAGAGATAGAGACTGAATACACTCATTCAGCCTCTTCTCGACCACCCACCCTTTCTACAAGTCTGAGAGATCATTAGCAACAACTAAGAAATGTCTTCAGGGAAGGCAACGTACCGGAATATGCTAACTGCAAAAGTCATTCCCCATGCAATCAATGCTATCGTTATTATAGCACAGAGCGTCTTAGCTCTATGGCAAATCACACCATTATAGCCCGTGTTTCCGACTTTGCAGCTCCCGTTGCTGTCTGATATCGCATCAAACGCTAAGGTCAAATTAGAAGCTTCAAGAATAATGAAAAAAAGATCTAAAAGAACGAGTCGTATTTTGGCTTTCGGAGCTCGAAGGCCTAAAGGTTTGCCTGTATATTCATCCCAAGTCATGTAGAGAGTATACGGGATAGCAATTACATCTACAACAATTGCCATAGTTGTAGATGGACTTTGAGAATATGAGTATTTATTCGAAAGATGATGAACTGAGGCTGCGATGCTCAAGGCGATGATAGAAGTTATAAGCACAATGAGTCGAAAAATAAGGGGAACATAAGGATTCATGAGAATAGTTTGCTAGGTAACGTCAGCTAATCATTCAAGACAAAATTCGGGGCGTGGAACCTACCTGCACGCGTTTTATGAAAGTTTCCCGTTTCTTTTTGTTGTATATGAGAGATGTGATATTATCGTCATCGTCACCTTCTCCTTTCTCCAAATCTCCGCACCACGGTCTATCGTAGCCAGGAGTTAGGTTGTTTAAAAAGGCTTGGTCAACCAGCGTGTGCTCCTCTCCTTCTGGTATACCATACGTAGATGCTTTGATAAAAGTTCGCCACACAGCAGCATTCGGTAGTATTCCAGATCTCACAATAACAGGTTCCGCATCTCTAGCATGATCCCATTTCCTACCCCTGACCGGTTCGCGCAAACCACCAAAGAAACCCGTCTCTACTTTCTTATCGCTTATGGCATTGTACGTATCATCATCGGAGTCAACATATCCATCGAGAGAAATTCTTCGTGAGGATTGAGTTTGAGTAGAATTATGCTGTGCTGGATGGATTCTTGAAGGGGTGGGAACCCTTTTAGGTTGTAACGGCGCTGGGTCATTGTCGTCTTCAAACGAGTCTATCCAAGCTTTTGACAGGTAAGTGCAGGTCGAGGATTTGACCGTGGGCCAATAACTTACCAGGAAGTGAACGAGCCTCTCTTTGAGATGCGCGATTTTGGGCATGTATGCCACTTGTCGAATGTGTGTTTTGCGTACTGTAGGTCTTATAAGAGGAGGATGAGTAGGCTTTAGGTCGACTGGCATGCTGAGAACCAGCTCTTTTTTTGCCCTTCATGGCAGCATTCTCAGATGAACCGATGCTCGCAGAATCCGAGAATTGGCGTGGCACTGTAAGGGAATCATGTTGAAAATTATTATATGCCTCCAGCGGTAGTCCCAGCCCAGGTGTGGTCCGTGGCAATCTGTCTGATGTTGCCATAATACTGGGATATCCCCCGATATCTTCTGTCGCAGTCGCAGAGTAAGTTGTAAAATGTCTGACACTTCTTGTATTCTTCCAACACGCGATGGAGCAACCCTGAACGACGCTTCAATCGCGGTCGACCCCTCTCCTATTCCTGCATTGTACCCTTCCCTAATAAAAGTAAGAAATAAAAAAAAGTAGAGTTGGAGTTAGAGTTAGAGTTAGAGTTAGAGTTAGAGTTAGTTATGAAACAAATATTATAAGAAGGGAATTGATGTAAATGGAATGGATTGAAGTAACGAGTGTATGAATGAAAATTAGAGGATGAAAAAGAATTGGGGAAGAGGATGGTTTATTTTTGATGTTGTTGTTTCGCGGTTGCGGGTTGCTTAAGATTAGGTAGAGTTGGGTGGGTAGTAGTCTGAACAAAAGATTAAATGATCTACGGAGGACCACTGAAGCAACATTAAAACCCAACATTATGGAGTAGACGGATTAGATTATTACCATGAACAAAAAAATAATGGGCCATGGACTATGGACTATGGACTATGGACTATGGGCTCTAGGCTCTAGGCTCTAGCAAAGCGAATAAGACAAGGTTTATAATTAACATGGGATTTATATTCATGGGATCTTTAAGGTCATTTTAAGGTCTAACAAGGATAATGTCCAACTGCATATGTATTGAATCTTTTTCATCCACCCAAAGATTCAAATACTACCTAGGTAGGTAGGTAGGTAGGTAATACATATCGACCTAACCTATCGAAGCGTATCGGTACCTCCTACTAGGTACCTAGATAGATAGTTGGATAGAAATCTTTCCCCCACAAGGTTATCTTCATGCGTCATTGTACCTGCGATTGGAAGTTAGGCCTCATGAATCCAGGCAAAAAGGTTTCTAAATTTTGGTTTTCTTCTAGCTCATCTATCTATCTAATCAGTTAAAAATAAAGAAAGAAAGAAGTCCAGGACGGAACGGAATATCACATCACATCATATCCATTATACTCAAATACAATTGAAATAAAGTACGATTTTCACAGACAGACGTATAACGAATGACCTTTCACGCATAACGCCTAACGAGTGTACGACGCAATATTTCTTTCCCAAAGTGTCTGCCGCGAACGGTATGATTGTATAGACTTTCCATCTAATTTTCTGTCCAAGAAGGACGAATAATGCGCCTCTACCTACTTCCCATTTCGACGCGTCGAACCCTTATTTACTGTCAGCGTCTTAATGTTACAACTACAAATGAGGTTTCCTTACTAGATAAGACAACTACAAAGGCGAACAACCTCTGGAATAGTTGGGAGAAGAAGGATTCGGGATGGCAGAAGAAGGTAGTTGAGTTTGGGACCAAGGCTCTGAAGAGAATACCATACGAGGAATGGGGGTTGAAGTCGGTACCTCCCCTGTCTAAACGAAGACAAGAGGAAGAATTGAGTGATAAAGAGAAGGTCGAGGTCTCATTTCCCTCAAAATTTCTTCCACAAGAAAAAGTTTTGGAAATTTTGGAAATACTTGGCACAGAAAGAAAACAACTTCATAAGACGAGGTTGTGGGGTTCAATCATTGGGATGCCTATAGTTGCTCCCCTTGCGCTTGTTCCTATGTAAGTGCAGCTGCAGCCTCCACAATATTCTTCAAACGCTAATACCAGCCAGTATCCCGAATTTACCCTTCTTTTATCTATGTTTTCGTGCATACAGCCATTGGAAGGCACTGGCAGGATCTAAACACATTGAATTTCTTCTAAAGCAGAATCTTATTGCAGCAAAGCCATCTAAGATATTAGACGAGTTATATCTGAGGAACAAGATCCCGTTTCCTAATCCGAAAGATACGACTCCTACAAAGTCATCCAATTCGAACGTGTCGAATGTTGAGACTATGCTACTCCATGCTTCTGACGGAAAGAAAATTGCGAAGGCATTAGACATACCTGAATTGCAAATGGAACTTGATCGAGCTGTATGGCAAGTAGAAAATGATCTTGAAGCTAAAAGGAAGCTGAGGGAAGAAAAAGAACGATTGGGTCGGACCGAGGAAGAGAGCAAGAAAAAATAGACAAGCTAATGTAAATTTGTATTACAGCTGATGTAACATGTCAGCACAAGGCAGTCTAGATTATAATGAGGCCATGCCATGCCACGAGAAATGACGCATTGTAATCATATAGCTAGCGTATCACGCGCCCAACGATATATAACAATATAGAATACATAACAACTATTCACTTCCCCTCATAAGAAGATCGTGCTATAGTACTACTAATCGCCGATCAAGGAAAATAGTTTCTTGAATTTCAACTTGGTAATTAGATAATTAGATAGACCTTTACCTAATAGAGAAAGAACTAGGAACTAATCCCGAACTAAAATATCTACCGACAAAGTAGATAAAATCTGCCCACAACTGTGCTGTAGTCAGCTGTGAGTCCTTCAGCCATTACCCGACCCTTTTAGATTCATTAATATTGTCTACATGAAAAATTCTTCAACTTGATCTAATCTCACCTTGAAATTATTTCAACAGTTTTCCAGCCTAATGTGCCGTCCCGATAAGAGATAAAAGCGGCATATATTTAGATCTAAAATACAAGGGTCAGAGCGATCTAATTTCACCTTGGGTTTTTTTTTTTAAATATATCACGACAATTACTTCCATCAACGCGATTTTAAAACATGCCCCCACGACGAAGCCGAGACGACGATACTATCATTGTCAAGGGGGATGGCGATGAAGAGTGGGCAGCGCCATCTTCACCAGAATCAATAGGATCGGATATTGATTTCGAACCTAAAAACAAAATGGTGATCGATACACCTCAAAACCTCGAGTCGCCCGAGCCAGAACAAGCTGACGGAGCTTCGATTGCGAGTGCCAGTTCAGCATCTAAACAAAAGAGCACGACTAAGCCAAAGTATTTGAATCAAATATCATTCAGAGATCCAGGTTCATCCACAATGGAGGAAAGATTACAAATGATGCCGGCGAAACGTCCTCTACCTTGGAGAGACGGAGTTGAAGCTGGCTCTGAACTTGAAACTGGAGGCGATTCACGTAGGAAGCAAATTAGGTTTGGTTGTCTACTTGCGACTCGAGGAAATGAAGTTGAAAGCCCTTGCCATTCATGTGCGAATGGTCGAGGCAAGTTCGAATTGTGTATCGCATTGCCGGGATTCTTCAAGGGAGCATGCGCTAGTTGTCAATTGAGTGGCAGACCAAACCGTTGCAGCATCAAGACTAATGAAGATAGTAAGTTGATCTTTGCAACAAACTATCACCAATATACTAATCAAATTTCTATCTAGTCGAACCCGAAGAATTTCATCCAGAAGATGGACTTCGGTCGTCGCCAGCTGCCGAGGAATCAAGCTCAGGTTCACGAAGAACTTCAGGTTCAGGTTCACGAAAAAATACAGTAAAGGAGACACCAGATCGATCTACTTCAACAACACACGCTCAAGAAGACATGCATTCTGGTCCACCAGCAAAGAGAGCCCGAGTCGAAGAGCCAGAAATGCTACCTCAAACAGGCTGGCAAGAACCTCCTGTAGTAGACACAGGTTTGGGATCTGCAAAGTCGCGTGGAGGACGCCCGCCTCGTTCATCTCTAAATCATGTTGCAGCCTCATGGGCACATGTCAACTCTCCACATATGGCTACGCGCAACTCGTCTACCCCAATTAATACTCGAAATGGCGGCTCCAGGAGGTCTGTTGGCCAAACTTCTTCGGCTGATAAGGAAACAGCCGTTAAGGAACCATCCAGAAAACCAAGCAACACCCCAAGTACCAATACCCCCCAATCAGCTCCAAGCAGACCAACATCCACCGGCTGGGCTTCTGTCAACCAAACCCAGCAAGGATCTCAACCTACTTTCCCAAATCTCGCCAAACCACAAATCCCAAAACCACAACACCAGCAAACCAAGCCGGAGCAGCCGCAGGCGAAGCCAGAACAGCAGCAAGTTAAACCACCACAAGGGCAATATCAAGCTCAACAGCGGCAACAGCAGCAGCAACAACAGCAATATCAACTTCCACTTCCCCCTCCACCTCCACCTCCACAAGCTCAGCCACAGCAGCAACAGCAATATCAACCTCCTCCTCCCCCTCCCCCTCCCCCTCCACCTCCACAAGCTCAGCCACAGCATGGTCGACCTCAACCACAATTTCAAGTTCAACCTAACAGCGTTCCTCCCGCCGCTTTCGGAGGCTTCGTGGATCAGCAAAATGGCAGAATGAGCAACGGATTGACATCGTCGCAACCCGCGAAAAAAGTCAAACAGCTACCACCTTACCAACCAACCTTTGTTACAACTCCATCTGGGCTCTCTTTTGCCTCGGCTCCGCTCATCGAGACCTTGCCAAAGCGAAAGCAACTTCAGCTAATGGGAATCATTAGTGGTCTCCAAGGAGGTATTGATAATATTCAGAGGGAACTCAATCAGTTGAAGAAGACACTTGGCGTAGAGGATGATGATAATTGATACGTTGATACGATGACATTCTGAATTCAAAAGCATTGCGGCGTACAGGGTACATATGTAAAATAGCTACTATACTATACCTTAATAGCAATAAAAATGCGTGACTTTAGAAATAGGGGCCCTTGATAAATCACGGTGACACAAGTGATCTAAATGGGATCCTTTTACAATTAATTATCTGTAAGCTGCGGAATTCTTTGGAGAGATTTTCAAGCTTTTCGTCTAGAAGCTAATCTGGCGAAGGATCTTCATAAGCGAAAACAGGCGGGATTTGTATAAGAACAATGCTAATACTTGCAGTCCCTGTTAGTCAAGATAGAGCATCGAATCACCTCGAAACAGATTCAACAAAATGAGGTGAATAAATAGATTTTCTAGCTTCTATATTCACTTTCCATGATTATCAAAGTGATTGAGAAATACATTGAGTACCTAGGTAACTAATGTCATTTCAATAAAGTCTACTTCCCAATTTTGTCTACTATTTTGTTCATTTAGAGACGGGAGTCTAAGAAGAAAAGCCTAGGCACACCGATAAGAGAAAAAATTAAGGTTATCAGTAATGCCTAACCACCTCCAGCTAGGCATTTGATTTACTTTAGCCCTGCACATCAACAAAATCTCTCCCCATCGAATCCGCCGCATAGCTAAACCACCTCTTCTAAAATGGAACTTCGCGACCGTGGTATTGCATCTACCAAAACACGATACTCAGCCAACGGACCAGGACTTTGGACGCGACGGGCCCCAGACAACGCGCCAGCTCCAGCTCCAGAACCTCGCAATCGTTCTGAAACAAATTCGCAATCACCAGAGGGAAAAACGAAAAGGAAACGTGAGGTAGATAATATGCGTTCCAGGAGACATAGGGCAGCCGCGTCCAAAACAGGCACGACAAACAGTGCGATCAGCAACGAAGCACAAGTACGAATGGGTCAAGATCAGGAAAATGCACAGATAGGACAAGCGCCGGAAAGTAGGAGCGAAGAAAGATCCAATGGAAGAGAACCCAGCCATGGAGATATCTCTTCAGATGATGCGAATGACAGGCGCTACTCATTTAGCAACCATAGGAATGAGCCAACCTTCCTCGATCGCATCAAAGTTCTTCCCGAAATGCGCGACCTACCATGGCGCGAGGGTCAGGCATTACCACCGGAAAAATCGACTGAAAGTCAACGCGTCCAGCAGAGAGGTGCATGTATGGTAGCTACCAGAGGGAGAATCATGACAAAACCATGTACGCATTGTGATCAGGGCTACGGACGATTTTCTCATTGTATTGTATTGGAAGAATGGTTTCAAGGAGCTTGCGCGACTTGTATTTTCACGAGTAAAGGGAATAAGTGCAGTTTGAGAATACAGTATTTGGGTATCTATATCTCTAACTTATTTTCTCCTCGAGAGGAGGCACTTTTACTAACAGTCGGATTCTGCAACTTTAGGGACTCAAGATGCCAGAGCTTTGAGATATGCGAATACAAACGAAAGCTCATCCAAACGAAAAAGATCAGACCTCGAAAAGGCATCAACCGACGACGAAACCAGCATATTCAATAGATTCAATTCACCCGGCCATTATGTCAGTCCCTATCCGCCGCTTCCATCCATACCAAGGCCACCGTTAAGAACCCCAGGGTTGAAGGAAGCTCAAGAGGCGGAATTAGATTCCTTGCTACAAGCTCAAATTGCCCGCGAAGAATTCGATCAAGGCAATATAGATGAAGGAGAAGTAGTCGGAAATGGGCAGCAGGCGCGAGCAACTCCAATAGTAATGCATCGTCCACGATTCTATACCGGTGAACCACATTCAATGAGACAACTCGTGCAGCAGGGAGGTCCACCTCCTCCAAACAGACAACTCGCCCAGCCGATAAATAATTTTCCCAATGACCAGGTTGCCAGCAATCCTGTCTCAACTCTTAGTCCTCACATGATGGAGAGATCTCTTATTGGCGAATCCTCGAAGAGCACACAAAGACAATTGTTTACTGTAATAAGCGGGGTTCAAGGGGGACTTCAACAGCTTCAAAAAGAATTGAATTCATTAAAGTCAGTTCTCGGGTGGGACATTGAAGATGAAGAACCAGAAGCCAGCCGTCGACAAAACTCATCCTCACGGAAAAATGCTCGATCAGGTCCATGAAACAATATTAGTACGAGAAGAGACATATTTTTTTGATTGGCCACACAAGGTCACATATGTAGGGATATTACACGAATATACTGTCCACGTTGCTTGTCAAATTTTGCAGATTTGCAATCTACCAAAGTCCAAAGTTCCGCGATTCGTATTCCCCTCACCAACGAAACGCGGCAGTGGTTAGGCACGATGATTAGATTTAATCTTTAATGAAAAGCACTTCATGCGTTGCTCGAGGATAGGAGACTTGTTCTGGATTTATATTACGAACGAGAGATGACAAAAGGAGAGGCGAAAAGTCCAAGACGCGTGGAGGTATCATGTTAAAGACAACTAAATGCTTGGGGGTTCTTTGGGAACACAACTGATGGTGGCATCACACTTTCGGGAAGAAGGCTGGTATGAAATTATATGTATAAGCCTTTAATAGGGCGGAGGTTGTGGAGATCTTCAATGGGTGGATGGCAGAGCATGAGAGCACAGACTTTATGGGGGCAGAGAGAAGCGAGAAGATAAATGGAAGAAGAGCGATTTGCAAAAGAAAATGCGATATGAAAGTACAAAACGAAACATGTGTCCTATCACAATTTGATATCCGCATATTATTGGTTAAACTGATTGGTTCCTAGCCTAATGAAGTACAACGTTCGCTAGTGTGAAGTACCAGGTACGGTACATGAAGCCATCCGGCCCCTGGCATGAATGATCTCTGGTTCGGGAACACTACTTTCTCGTTATTTTGTTGATTTTGTTTGCTTTCTTATATTATGGACAACACGTTCTCAGCAAGAGCGATTTGTATGTGATTGTCGAATTGGACACGTTAGTACGTGTTCAAAATAGCCGCATTCATCTCGATCTACTCACCAATACGCCACAACGCGCCCTGTCAACATTGCAGGTTTTCGGACGAAGAAAAATATGATTCCGATGTTCTCATTCCATACAGTAGCTGATTCGCTGGGCAATTATATCGTATGCAAATGAATGGCTTCACACGTGCATATTCTACTCTATTGAAGTAAGACATAATTGGTGGTCTCAGACTGGGATCCGACGGGTATCATTGCATTCGAGTTTATCCTTTGCATTTTGAAATGACCTTCTGTACCATGAATACTTTCTTTTCCCTCGTTATCTGGGTTTTTCATCTCATCTTTATCCTCTTCTACTTTAATACTATCGTTTTTGCATCATCACGATCATCACTGTCGCTTTCTCCCCATTTCGTGCTGTTTATCACTAGTTAACAAACAGAAATATTCACCAAGCCTCAGTCGTTTACTAAAAATAAATTCGATTCTTTCGTTGAAGTCCGATAAGCATTAAAGCCCGGGAAATCTTCCATTAATAGCTCTTATCAGTCCTGTGGCGCGCATTTTCCACATTCCAGAGCCACTTCAACAAAAGATAGCAAGCCAAGTCCGGACAGCTACGTAACCATCGAAGCTTCTTTGTCGCTGCCGGAAAAGAAGTGTCGAATTCAAAACGTCACGCTCTTGGCGGGTGCTTTAGGTAGAGTGTTGTGTGTATCGCCGAATTCGCAATGCAAAATTTGGAGCTATAGGTAATTCACGCTCATTAGGTAGAATGTCATTCACTACAGATTTATGATCAATTTCCCTAGGAAAATTCTGCAGGAAGAATCAATTTACATGGTTTCGATGAGGAATATTGCATCTAGCTTGGTTTAGCTGGAAATAGCTATAGAGACATCTTGAGAGCCGTTATACGGTTCAGAAAATCCAAGTGGGAGAAATTACAAACACAATGTCGCCATTACGAAAAGTATCACCTCCTAAAAATGTTGGGATGCCCAATCCTCAACAACCTCTTATGGAAATGACACAAGCTGGCCGATCAAATATGTCATTAGCAACGGAAGTTAGTGCTGGTACATTGAATTCACCTAGATCTGCAGCAGATGTTGTACAAACAGATTCACGGAGGCTCTCGAGTGCTTCACAAATGGAAAGACGTCCATCGACATTGAGCATGAATCGAAAATCATATTTACCAGTTGTATCTTCGCCTCTCAACCCTTCAACTTCTTCGACATCGGTCAATAGCAGTGATGAAACGAAGAGTGGGCTAATGGGTGGTACCATATCACTTAGAGATTCCTCCTCATCGGGCGATCTCCCTCTTCCTACCTCTACAACCTCAAGCACCAACACCCAACATAATGGAATGGCAAAAAAGAAGGGAAAAGGGTTAAGTTCTCCACAACTATTTCTACGGCGGAAATCGGAATTAGCAGGAATTGGTCTACAAATAGGAGATGCACGTATGGGTACACCGAAAGGCTTAAAAGATCTAGGCCATGATTATTCACGATATCCCAGTTCACGCTCGAGTTCTACTCCCGGTCCATCAGGACCCAACATACCACTCCCAATATACATAAGTCAAGCATCTAGCTCCTCCGATTCCCTTCCCTCCATACCGCGAAACCCCTTCCGCGATTCTACATCCGCAATCCTCGATCCCGAAAATTGGAATTATCCAGATGATCGCGTTGGAGCATTCGATCCTTATTTCGGTGGTGAGAAGGGTTTTATTCTATATGATGATGAGATTGAAGATGATGATGATTTACACATGCCTCATGAAAATGACGATCGGAATTTTAAACCTACGTGGCATGAATGGTTGGAGAGAAGAAGTTTGATTAATGCTATTGGTGGTGTGTTTATGGTTATTGGATTGCTGTGTGTTTTTATTTTGTTGCCTGTATTGACGTTTGCGACGAGGGTTTGGAGCACGGGGAAGGGGGGAAGTGGAAGTGGGTATGTGGATTATGGACCTGCTTGGGCGCATGTTAATAATGTGAGTATGATCTTTTTTTCCTTTGACTTTTCCCTTCCGTTTTCTACTATTTCTCTCTGATTTCCTCTCCCCACCCACTTCCCCCATCCCTAACTAACACCCTTTCCTCCACCCAGAATACCTACCCCCTCCTCAAAAACGTGCGCACAACCCTAATCGATCCCGACACGCCCCAAATCGCCAGGACGAGAAAAAGTACTTTCAATGGAGAGACGCTCAATCTCGTTTTCAGCGATGAATTTAATAATAATAATCGTACATTTTACCCCGGGGATGATCCGTTTTGGACCGCGCCGAATATTTGGTATGGAGCTACGCAGGATATGGAGTGGTATGGTGAGTTCGAAGATTTCTTCTTTTTTGGTTTGGAAAGTTCAGGATTGAAGAAAAGGGGCACGCAGATGGAAGTGGAGGTGGGGAGGAGAAGTTACATGGAGGTGAAATTCCGGATCGTGGGATTATTGCGTGCATGGGGGCATACTTTTCCTGGCTTCCATGCATGCAAAACACATCCCGCCCTCCTATACTTCTACTTCCAAAACTACCTTTCACCTTCACCATACTAACGACTCCATAGATCCCGTCGCCGTCACAACCAGCGATGGAACCCTTCAACTTCGCATGGATGCCTTCCCAAACCACAACCTCGCCTACCAATCCGGCATGCTAAACTCCTGGAACCAACTCTGTTTCAAAGGTGGCATTTTCGAAGTATCCATTTCTCTCCCCGGACCCTCCGGCGTTCCTGGTCTCTGGCCCGGCGTATGGAGTATGGGAAATCTCGGCCGACCAGGCTACAAAGCAACCACCGAAGGCGTGTGGCCCTACACCTACAATTCCTGCGACTATGGAATAACACCCAACCAGAGCTCCTCGGATGGACTTTCCAAGCTTCCCGGCCAAAAATTAAATAGTTGCACGTGTAAAGGACAAGATCATCCCACACCAGGTACCGGTCGCGGAGCCCCTGAAATCGATGTTTTGGAGGGAAGTGTCGATCCCAATAATCGGATTGGCGTTGTGACACAATCATTTCAAGTCGCGCCATTTGATATTTGGTATCGACCCAACTATGTCTTTTTACAAATCCCCGATTACAATACCACGAATATGAATAGTTATTGCGGGGGACCTTTTCAACAAGCGATTAGTGGAACTACCCTCTTAAATAATAATTGGTACGATGGATCCGCATATCAAAAATACGCATTCGAATATATACCCGGAACATCTAGCACTGGAAAAATCGCCTGGTTTGTAGGGGATCAACAAACTTTTATGATGGATGGAAGAGCGATTGGTCAAAATGGTAATGTAGCATCGAGACAGGTGAGCGAGGAACCCATGAGTATGGTATTGAATTTGGGGATTAGTGGATCGTGGAGCGAGATACTGATTGGGGAGCTACGGTTTCCGACAACCATGTATGTGGATTATGTGAGGATTTATCAGAGGGAGGGTGAGGAGAGTGTTACGTGTGATCCGGAGGGGTATGAGACGACGGAGTATATTAGGGAACATCCGGTTGCTTATTTGAATCCGAATTTGACGGTATGTTGTTGTTTTTTGTTGTGTTTGGAGTTTGGCTTTTCTTTTGTGGGGTTGAGGGAGGGTGGATTGAGATGATGTATTTACCTATGGACTGACTCTCAATCTTTTTTTTAGGCATGGAACGAAACGGGATATGATTGGCCAACCAATAAACTCATGAATGATTGCTGAGAAGAAGTTATCTCCTTCAACCACAAATACAGCTACCTGCATCAAACCCAACATCAACAACTAGACTGGGCTCAACTTTCAGCTCGCAAGCCATCAAAATCTCAATCCAAATACCAATCATCTAGATATATATCACAGATCCTAAATCTAGCCTAGCCATATCTACACTCACCCATCCACACCCATCCAGAGTTCATCCCTTCCGATCATCCTTCACCAAACATCACCCGCTAATGATATATATCATAGCATGATCATACACACACCACACTATAACACAAATACACACGCCACGCAAAGAAATCCTCTCTTCTATAACCACCTACATTTCCATTTCCATTTCCATCACCATCAACCCTCCAACCCCACCCCACCCCAGCCTCCCTCTCTACAACACCATACCATACGATACCACACGATACGAAAGACCACCCACTACCCACTACCCACCACCCACAAACCACAAACCACAAACCCAAAGCAACCCAGAGTAACCCAAACAATTGCATCGCCTAGGTTCTGGAGTCTAGGCATCGGGGTATAAATTCTTAATACAGAGTTGATATGACGATATGATGATATGCTATAGAAAAACACAAAACACAAAAGTACACCTCTCTCTCTCTCTCTAATTCAAATTTCATTATAATTAGAATCAGAATCAGAATCAGAATCCGGGAAAGGGAAGTGAAGGATGAGGGAAGAAAGGGAAAGGGAAAGAAAGGAGGGGATTGTATTCAATTTAGGAAAGTTGGGGTTGTAGGATAGTTGGGGTTGTAGGATAGTTTGGTATTGGTATTGTATATATGAATGATTGAAAGAATGGATGAATGGATGAATGAGGGTTTGGGGGGGGGAGGGGAGGGGACCAGCCGCATATACACCAACGAAGGAATAAGTCAATAAGTTAATACTTTAATGAATGAAACATAAGTCTTACATGTACGAATGAATCAATTAACATAAATTTTTATCTCGTTTCATTTGACTAAACTATCTAGGTATACCATCATCTTCACATCTTTAGCTACTACTCAAGCACTTCCAAATATATGCCAGTAAAGCTCTCTAGATATCATAACACACAATATCACCCATTATTTTCATCCATCCCGTCCCATCCATCGCAAAAATCACCATTTTTCTTTTATTTATCTTTCCCTTGTATCATCATTCACTTCATACCTCGTACTTTGTGTCAAATTGACAATCCCTGTAAGAAAAGAAATATTTCGAAAAGCCAACACTATGCAACCCTTTGCGCAACACTAGGATATGTATGTTATCGCTCCCAGCAAAAAAACGAGCTCTGGAAAGTTAAACTCCGTAAATAAGAAGAAGAAAAAAGCAAGAAACACCAGGCCTCCCTTAAACCATCCGAAGGAAATTTACCAATCAAGAGGTTCCTTGATTTCTTCACCACGATTTGTTTTTGGTACTGGTGCTGGCTTGACGGCCAACTTTCCATTCTTGCCTCGCTTCAAGTATCCAGTTCCATCTAACCATGGTGTCTCTTTTGTCATCTTCTTTTCGAAAGCGGAGATCTTATCTTCCATTTGAAGAGTCAATCCAATATCATCAAGCCCATTGATTAAGCAATGTTTTCTGAATTCCTCGACTTCAAAACTGCAAATCTTCTTTCCTGATGCATCGTTGATGACTTGATTTGGAAGATCAATTTCGATTTCCTTACCCGCATATGCTTCTGCTGCAATGGCGTCGAGATCGGCTTGGTTGGTGATAGGGATCGGAAGCATACCATTCTTGAAAGTGTTGTTGAAGAAGATATCGGCGAATGAAGGGGCGATGATGCACTTGATACCGAAATCGAGAAGTGCCCATGGAGCATGTTCACGAGAACTTCCACATCCGAAATTAGGACCAGTAACAACAAGAACCTTGGCAGCTCTGTATGGCTCTTGGTTGAGGACGAATTCGGGCTTCTCAGTTCCATCTTCATTGAAGCGAAGAGCGTAGAAGAGAGCAGATCCAAGACCAGTTCGTTTAATGGTCTTTAAAAATTGCTTAGGAATGATGGCGTCGGTATCGGCATTAGCTCTGTCTAATGGTGCTGCAATTCCCTTGTAGATTTCGAATTTTGGAAGACCGGCACTAGAGTGTGCAGCAATTGTGTTGGTATGTGGGGAGTTATCTTCTGGTTGATCACAAATAATCTCTCGCTCATCATCATCTGTCTCAACACGCTCATCAACATGTGCCTTGCCTTGATAGCTAGTCGGCGATGCCTTCTTCGGCGCTGGACTGCTTCCCTCGGTAAACTTTCTCACATCTGCAAGCTTACCAACAATAGCAGAAGCTGCCGCCGAAGCCGGTGAGACTAAATGAGTACGACTTCCAGCACCTTGACGACCCTCAAAATTTCTGTTACTGGTACTTGCGCATCGCTCTTTTGGTGCCAAAATATCAGGATTCATGCCGAGGCACATACTGCAACCAGCTTCTCTCCACTCAAAACCAGCATCAGTGAAGATCTTGTCAAGACCTTCATCTTCTGCCATACTCTTGACAAGACCGGAACCTGGAACAACCATTGCTCGCTTAATATTGGCAGCAATCTTTTTACCCTTGACAATACCAGCTGCAGCTCGGAGATCCTCAATTCTTGCGTTTGTGCATGAACCAATGAAAACCTTGTCCAAAACAATCTCCTCCATTGGGGTTCCGGCAGTAAGTCCCATATAATTCAACATCTTAATAGCATTCTCCTTCTTTCCTTTGTCGGTGTAAGATTCTGGATCTGGTACGGAACCAGTGATTGGAACGACATCTTCCGGACTAGTACCCCAAGTAACTGTTGGAGCAACGTCCTTCGCATCGATGGAGACATCAATATCGTACTTGGCGTTTTCGTCGGATTGTAAACTCTCCCAGTATTTTGTGGCTCTATTCCATTCCTCAGAACCATACTTTGGTGCAAGTGGTCTATCCTTGAGATATTCGAATGTGATCTCATCTGGTGCGATCATACCCGCTCTCGCACCACCCTCGATAGACATATTACAAATAGACATTCTACCTTCCATACTCAAACTTCTAATAACCGAACCACAAAATTCGATAACCGCACCAGTACCACCAGCTGTACCAATTCTTCCAATCGCGTGTAAGACGACATCCTTTGCAGTAACACCCGGTGCGAGCTCGCCGTCTATCTGAATTCTCATATTCTTGCTTCGTTTGGTGATTAAAGTCTGTGTAGCAAGTACATGCTCAACTTCACTAGTGCCAATTCCGAAAGCCAAAGATCCGAAAGCACCATGTGTAGAGGTGTGACTGTCACCACAAACAACAGTGGTACCCGGAAGAGTGAAACCCTGTTCAGGACCAATGATATGCACAATTCCTTGACGCTTATCACCGAGACCAAAGTATGTAATTCCAAAATCCTTGACGTTATCTTCGAGAGTCATACATTGAAGCCTAGAATCTTCTTCCTCGACGAAAGTTTCGATATTTTTGAGGGATTTTCGGGAGCTGGTTGGGACGTTCTAGAAATGGTATTAGATCACAATCTATTGAATTTGATGAACCAGGAACTTACATGATCAGTGGTTGCAAGAGTACAATCTGGTCTTCGAACTTTTCTACCCGCATTTTTCAACCCCTCGAAAGCTTGCTATAAAAACTGGTTAGGAATTTGACTCGATGAAAATGCAAGAGAAACATACCGGTGAAGTAACTTCATGTACTAAATGTCTGTCTATATCAAGAATTAGTAGTTGTCCCCATTGACTATTCTGAATTTAACATACCGATATAAAGTAAGATAGTACCATCCATTCTCTCATCTACGATATGGTCCTGAAGAACCTTATCGTAGAGAGTTTGTGGTCTACCTTCAGCAGTAGGCATATTGAATGAATGAATGAATGACAAGTTCCTTTCCGTATATCTGATTTCTAATAATGGGTGTGTATCTTGCTTGATCTTGCTGTCGAATCGCTATTGACCACCAAAAGTACAAATTCAACGAAAAACGAAACTCTCCAGAAACTTTTGAAAAGGAATAAAAAGGGTTTGAAAAGATTTACAATAGTAGAAGAATATCTTCGAGAGAGTGCGGGGTGGAATTTGTTTTATGATGCTCAATTCAAAGACAATTTGAGCCGATATCGGGAAGAGTCTCCAAAATGATCTCCGGCGGTGCAGATCTCGTGGCCAATTAAAAGGCAGGTATTACCTTTCTGCCATTTCTTTGCCTTGTTCAATGTTTTGTCATCCCCACTAGGAAATCCCAGATGTCATGCAAACGGCTATGGAATGATCCACTTGAATCTAAAAAGCAAGCTTTCGTATTGTGTTAAGAGTGATATTGACCAATTAGATCAGAGATTTGATTGACTAATAAACATCATCGCTCATTATCAAAGGCGGTGAATTCATTTATATCGTACATCTACTCCGTAGTATTCCAATGACTCAACTAAGAGCCAATTCCTAGGTAATAATTCATCATCGGAAGAATATAGAAGTGACCTCCAACAATATCCATATCTATTATCTTATATCTTCTGTTGGTTAAACAATATACTTCAAAACCCATACTCTATCCAACAATAACTCAGTACAATATCTACTCGTAGATAGGTATCCAAGAACCAGAAATGCTATCAAATAAATCACCCGATATCGATATCGGATCTGATCCTCCCGCAGTGCCTAAACCAAATCAATCCAATCCTAGCTCACGGGAGCTCCCCACAGCCGATACCCCGTTCACGATCGCCCTTCATTTCTTACTAGGTAGGTACCTACAACGTAATCTTACCTAGTAATAACCTCCTTCCCCTTTCACTAACATGAATGCCCGACACTATCCGTTTATGGGGGTTCAAGCATCACTCGCCCTATATCGGTTCCCATCTCATCCCTCAAAACTCAAACCGGAGTCCAAAACTCCACCCCGCAAAAAAAACCAACTGCGACCTCGCAGCCTCTCATTGCCATTAATCCTCCTCCCTCCTCCCACCTACTACCTCCTATATACTAAATAGAAACTTCATCTTCCTAATTCCTACCGATCCTCGGAGGAGTTTATTCTTCTCCTTCCACGACATCTCTCCCCCCTACTCCGTCCTCCCTACCCCCTCCTCCCCACCAACAATAACACCCCTTCACTACCATCCTCTCTGTACTACAGCCCTTCCCCTTCCCCTTCCCCTTCCCCTTCCCCTTCCCCTTCCCCTTCCCCTTCCATCCCCCCATCCCATCTCCCTCCCGATAAAATTTCCAGATA
Source organism: Stromatinia cepivora (assembly GCA_014898415.1). Classification (NCBI taxonomy): domain Eukaryota; kingdom Fungi; phylum Ascomycota; class Leotiomycetes; order Helotiales; family Sclerotiniaceae; genus Stromatinia; species Stromatinia cepivora. The sequence goes on along the minus strand of RCTD01000017.1, from coordinate 1,194,540 downwards.
TAAAGATATTCGCATATGGTGTTGTAAGATCTTACATCACTAGGAAATAAATCCATTGAATTTACCAACTAACTAACTTCGTTTCTCGTCTAATATCTAATTGATATACATGCAATATATGAAAGTGAATTTTAGTCGTCTAACTCCTCGTAACTAGCAAAGTGGTTGTACGCTCAAATATGACATCTCATGTAATAACAAAATATGTTGTACTGAACTCCCAAAAGATCCTTTCCTTCCCTTCCCTTTCCTTAACACCATACCATATAACACCATATAAAACAATTGCCTCCAATCCCTTCATCTACACCACCCCTCTTTTCCTCCCAATATACCCACCCCAATCCGTCTCCGCACCCAAATCCCCCTTCCACCCCTCCCCCTCCCCATCCCACAAACCCAATCCACAAAGATGTCTCATAGTGGGTCTTCCGTGCGGACAATTCCACGGCTGATCAATTTCCCCCATATGTCTCATCACCTTCTCCATTTGTCCCCTCGTCAACGTCTTTCCAATCATAATACTACTCCTACAAGCTCTCATCGCAAACATTTTCCTTACTTTGCTCGGTCGCACCATGCCTCCTCTCCCTCCACTTTCCGCTAATAGTGCGATTAGCTCCTCTAGATCGTTGATTGAAAAGGTCGTTTCCCGTGAAACAGGGAGGGATACAAGCTGGCATCTTCCTCCCACATCTCGAGATGAGTGGTCGATAGTTAGGATGAATCCATTTTGTTCCAGTATATCGAGGTTCTCAGCTACGATTTCTTCTTCGAGTGCCGTTAGGGAAAGAGTTTTAGGGTAAACTAATCGTTGCGATTGTACTATAGTCGTAGCTTGCAGACGTTCAAAATTGTATTTCTCGTCTGATGAATGTTGATCAATGATAAAGACATTATCTGCTGTTTGCATTCCACCATTTTCGGTTGTTGGCTCAGGGGCTTTGGACGCGAGGATGAAGCCGAGATTGAATTGACCAATGATTTTCATCTTAGCAAAATCACTTTTCGAAATTGTGAGGGAGAGTCGCTCTTCTGCGCCGGCAGAATCGAGAGCATCGTCTTGAGAATTAGAGGTAGTTTGATTTGTGTATCGAGAAAGTGCATCATTCAAAGATTGAAATTGTTGGTTAATATCAAGGACAGTAGTGTCAATTGTCTGTGTCAGGTTGAATGTTGATTCCTTCCTCTTCGCGCCACCCTTTAGAAGTAATTTTGCACGAGAAGTATTTTCTTGGGATGGTAGCGCAGCCATTCTTTCAGCCTCTTCAATCATCTCTTGAACTTTCGCTTCATCCCGAATCTTCTTCTCCTTCTCATCTATGTAATCTCCGTATCCCTCATCACCATCCGCATCATTGGCTGGAGGAACTGTTGATGATACAAATGCTTCCTCATTTATCAAAGGTGCCACTGGCGAATCTTCATCGACCCCTGCATCTTGGAAATTAGTCAATGAATTGGCATCAGAAGCGCCCGGGGAATCAGGTCCAGCTGTTTCCAACGTAGATTCTGGCTCCTCTATGCCTACCATATCTGTATCACCACTGGCTCCTGAGGCTTGAGTTCCAGGTGCGCCAAACCGCCTGATAAGCCGGTTCCCAAAAGAGGGCATAGTTGCATTTCGCTGCAGCTCTCTACCTTTACGCAAGGTAGCAGGAGTGCCATCAACCTTCAATCTTTTCGGAGCAGGTGTTCCAATAGAACTAGTCACAGTGTGATCACCAATTGTGATTGTGGCCATTTCCTGTTGAGAACGTCGTGGTCTACTACCTTCAAGCGAGCTCAGTACTCCTGGAGTGGACATTGGAGATGGTGATAAAAGGTGAGGAATGGGCTGTTCTGACTCAGACAGACTAAGCGTATCTCCTGGAGCTTCTACTATTTTTGATGCTTCCCTGGAGACACTAGCCTCTGCCATGCGGTTATTGAAATCAGCAACGTGTCGAGGAGGTCTATATGTCGGTGCCGGTTGAGAGTCTTGAGTAGTTGCAATCGAGCTTTCAGGGCTTACAAGATCATCTTCAGCCTCCTCAACCTGGGCAGCCTCCTTGCCAAACTTGGAAGTCAGTCTCTGCTTTTCCCTCGACAAATCTTGACGAACATCTTGCTCAGGCTGGGGAACTGCAGGCCCTTGGTCGCTTCGATCCTCCGATTTACGACCGACCCAATTCGAAATTAAGCTAATAGGATCGCCATCTCGGGCCAATGAATCTCGCGATATGGAAGCACGTTTCGCTTTTGAATTAGATTGCACGTTAGATTTCTCACTATCTGTATTTTGAGATTTACTGGGTCGTCTAAATTTCGAGACGGCTTGCGAAGCTTGTTCTTCCTCATCATCTTCCTCCTCGACAGATGGATCAGATGCTTGAGGGCGCCGTTGCAAAGTTTCAGATGCACTAGCAGCCTCTCGATCAATCGTCAATTGCTTATACTGTGGTTGTTTCTGTGCTGATAACTGAGATACCGGCATTGTATGGTCCTGGCCTTCAAAGAGCTCAGCGAGAGTCGTCTTCAAATTCTCCAACATACGACTCTGATCATGTAGTAGGATTGTACGTTTATCAGGACTGACATTGACATCATACAGATGAGTGTCTAATTCGATATTAGCGAATATGAATGGGGATTGAGTGCTTCCCCATCCATTGTATGACTTGTAGACTTCGTTGAAAGCCTTTGCCACTTGGGGTAGTCCACAAGGCCTTGCATTCACGAAGAACATCTGTCTATCAGGAGTCTGACGTCCTTCTCCTGAAGCTGGACGAGAGATATGGCCAATTATTCGGATATCTTTAGTACCACCATCATTTTGTGTACTCCACCTCTGACTAGGGCCGCTCGTAGGCTCCAATTCTAGACGTAAATCCATTGAAATTAACTGCGTGAGAGTTTTCGCACCGAAAACATTAACGATGTTCTCTCTAGTAGTGGGATTTCCTTTTGTAGAGAAAATCGTTGTCTTTTTGCCCTTGGCCGCCTGCTGAGAAACAGTAAACTTGATACCCGTTTGTATACAAGCATATTGTCCCAAAACACCTGTAACCTTGCCCCATTCTCGTTTGATGTTCTTCTCCAGCTCGCGTCGTCTCACTGGCAGATTGTTGAATAAATTCTCTACAATTACTGTAGTCCCTTTCTGCGCGGCCACAACGGATCTGCCTTTTAACTTCCCCGATATCTCGAATTCGAGCTTCGTACCTTTCGGCGCATTTTCTGGCAAACATGTAATGACGGAGAAGTTCGAGAGAGCGCAGAGTGAGGACAGGGCTTCACCACGAAAGCCAAACGTTTGAAGGGTCGTCAGGTCGTTGTATGTGGACAATTTCGAGGTATGATGTTTGAGTGCTAAGGTATCGTAGTTGTGCGGTGAAATCCCGCCACCATTATCCTGAACCTCTATTGCTTCGAGCCCTTGATTCTTAAAACGCACATCTATTTGGCCCTTAGCAAATGACTTCCAGGTAACGTAAGGGTAGATCGTCTTACCGATGCTCGTTGCTCCAGCATCCAGGCTATTCTCCACCAGTTCTTTCACCACTGAACATAAATCAACAATCACTTGGCCAGACTGGATCTGGTGGATCTGTGAATACAGAGATGATTAGTCCTGTATATCAAGATTAGATCTCATAAAATTTCTCACCGTCCGGCCTTCAATAGGTTTTATGGTAGCCATGGCATTTTTCCTTGGTAGATAGACGCGGTCGATGTTGGGAAGACGCGACTGAAGATACACGGCTTTAAAGTGGTTCTTTCTCGCGTCACAAACGTCACTTCTATTTAAGCTTCATAAATGTCGATGACTACTAGGTAAGTATTATTTTCTACACACATGTTAAAGGGACTTCGAAAAATGCTAAACTACATATATGAAGAGAAAGATTAACGAGACACTGAACTCATCGAAGGAGACTCAATAAGTAACCTACCTAGGTATCTATTGATGTTAGCGATTAAATCATAATGCTCATAATGCTTATTAAGTATCTGCACAACCTCTTTCCTTAATTTGAACCTTTTTGGGGTCACCGGGACCACCTCAAATTTTCATCAAATTGGACATCCCTAGGTACTTACTTCTCTTTCCTTTTGGCACGAAATACCAGTATCCAAATAATTCGAACGCCCCAATCTAGCTACCCTACCTAGATGCCCAATGCTCTTCTATTTATTACATTTCCATTGGTGGTTATTCTCGTGCGAAATTTTCTCCTTTTAAGTTTAAATTTATATCTTCTTTGAGACATTACTCTGACCAAAACATTTAAAGTCATAGCATTAGGTCATATGACGATGGCTTAGTTAATAATCTCTTGGGAAACCTTCACCGCTTTGGTCTTTGGTCGATCATTATGGGGCGCGTCCCGTTTTATACCGGGACGAAAAGTACTGATTGCATGATAAGATAGAGAGATACAAAGATAAGAGTTTTTTTTTCCTTCTGCATGATGCATCACCACATCATGATTTACTGCACAGCAACATCACATCATATCATTTCATGAGAAAAGCAAAACAAATAGATTATTTTTAAGAATCATGAACTTTTTATTCCGCTCTCGAAGTTTTCGTCTCATCAGCAAAAGCTAGATTATGCTGCCATCTGCGCGCTATATAGATATCTGACCGATAGTGGGTGGGAAAAAGAGAAGCGATAATGCATGAACATGCATGGCAAACACCAGCTTCTAAATTTTGCTCTTGCATGAGCAGAGGGGAAAACCTGGCGTGAAAGAATCTAGCTTTCATATCTACTCCAAACACTCCGTTGAAATTCATGCCTTAGAATTTCCCCCTTTCCATGAGCGTGTTATCATTCGTGAAATAGAAGTCAAGCTTCATGTTTTTGCGTGTCCGAGTCTAAAATTGATATTCTCAATTGAAGCAGCTGGAAGGGCGGAAAGCGAAACGTGGGTTATTATTTTGACATTAATGTGGCGACGCGACATCCATGCGTCTAACCGAATATTTTTTTGGTGATATTTTGAGGATCCTGGACGTGAAAAGAAATGCAAGAAAGGAAGCGCATATTTTCGTGGTAGTACAATCCATCAATAGAGGTGGATACTGGAATGTCAGTAGCAGTCTGATGCGAGAGAATGCCAACAAATTTCCATTGAGATCAATGTGCTGCACTAGGGGTAGAGGAAAGATTTCGTTAAGTTGGTATCATCGACAATAGGCAAAAAGAAACACCACACGCCAATCTTGACATTCCATAATTCGCATAAGATCAAGGAGAGGTTATGGTGATTTTGCTGAACTATGAAGTGACTGATTGTGGAGTTGACGATTCACTATCCCCAACCATATCTGCGACACGCATTTTCTTAGCGCGGGGTGCCCCGTCACGCAATTCGTTGAGTTCACGTTCAACATCATCCAAGCGACGTTTTAATTGATTTTCTCGGCGTTGTGACTCCTCAAGTCGACTCATTAGGTTGTGTTCCGATTCTCGAAGCATCGCAACTCCTTGATTCGCATTGGCTTCATCTTGTTCAAGTTGGGTGACTCGACCTCGAAAGAGTTCATTTATAACTTCGAGTTCATTGACACGGGTTTTCAAAGATGAATTCTGGGCGATAAGTTGTTCGTATGTCTGGGGTACTTCAAGACCATGCGGGCCATTCATAGATGGTGACGCAGATCTTATATCCCCAGGAGAAGGTTGTCGAATGTGCATGGGTGGAAGAGACGGAGAATGATTGTATTGATGTTCTTCCAAGCCATTTCCGTTAAACGGGGGTAAATGATTACCATACATCGAAGGAGTCGCAGTTCTAGAAATAGGAGAATTCGATCCATCTGAATGGCCATTGGCAGACTTTCCCGATGTTCTTCTATGTCCCAGAGAACCCGGTGGTGGTGTGCCAGCTTGCGATCGCGCTTGATCAAGACCATTAGCTTCATAGAGAGTCTGCGACAAAACGCGTCAGTAAACATTTCATTTCCGCAAATTAATTGCAATACGAATAAATACCTTTTTCTTTGCACTCTGGGCAGTCCCAGAACTCTTAACGCGATTTCGACTCTTGATAACATCTGTCTTGAGGCTTATCGGCCGAGGTCTCCCGTGCAGCTTCAAAAAGAGACCACAAGCATTGCATAATACGGATCCTATTTCATCTCTGCGCCATAATGGAGTCGTTGAAGTCTGACAATTCTGACAGGTAGGCTGTTGGGTTTCGCGATCATTGTTAGCCATTGTAGCCATTATTGTGGTAATGATAATATGAGATTTGCAAAATCGCTATCGTTATCGCAGATTGGAATGGACGAAAATTCAGATTGTTGCTCTGCTGATATCGCTTGGGGCTTGATTGATTAAACTCAAGTAGTGGGATGGATAGTGGAAGGAACGGAAAATGCCGAGTACGGTTGGCCATAAAGACTAATGACAAGCGATAACTGACTGATAAAGAAAGGGTGACCGTATTTATCGGAACACTTATCCCAAAAGATAGGAGATTGATTGATTGATTAGAAAATGAAAGATAAATAAATTAAATGGATATCAGAAACAGAGAGAGAGAGAGAGAGAGAGACATTGTAAATGCTCCAGTGATTCTCTGGTTTCTTGGTCAATGACCAAAGAAATGGATGAGACGGAAATGAATTATGTATGTATATAAACATACACTATTAGAAAAGAAAGAAAATATACATACCGGTGTATTGTTTTGACCTCCTCCTGAGGTAGCAGATGGTGATGATGTTGCATACCCCATATTCACATTTTGTCCGACATTGAATGCCCTATGATGATCTGAATTAGCTTTTAAACCATGCATTATGTTGTACATCAGGATTCAAATATATTCGAAACTATACTCTTCTCGTCCTTAAAAGTTTCAAGAAATTCAAATGGCAAAGCTTAAGTCAAGTATTTCAAGGATAGTCTTTGTTCTTTCCTCCAGCAAATAAGAATTGTTAACTCGAATTATACTTGGGATTGAAACTTCCACATCATCCGAGACAATAGTAATGTCAAATTATATTTTTCCCTTCACATTCCAAACATACCTCAATTGTGGTGAACTTCTACCGGAAGCTATTGAAGCAAGTGCTGATAGACCAGGAAGCTGTGGCAGAGATGTACTATGGTGTAAAGAAGAGTTCACAGTTGAGGTCGAAGATGGTCGAGAAATAGGATCCATGGGTGCCATGATTGGCAATGATTGCCTTCCATCGCTCAACGAAGGTGACATGCGGAAAGGTGGCAGATCTCGACTTTGGTCTCTCGAGGAGGGCCGAAGATGATCGATGGGCGATGCCCGATAAATGGGTGCGAGTGTGGAAGCCGTGGTTGCGGTTTGAGGGGGGTAGTTATTAAATCGCGTCCGAAGTAGAACGCGAGGGATATGGTGATATTAGGGCTGGAATCGATTGTCCCTCGAATATTATATAACTTCAAATGTCTTTGTCGAAATAGCAGAGATCTTTCGAATTATGACTGGAAGTAGGGCGAGTATGCTGACACTGGTAGCTGGGTTGAAATTATTATTCGAAAATTGCAGGTAGTGAAAGAAGCATAAGACTTTTCGGTTGGTTCAAACGATTGACTGGATGAAGCTTAAACTTTTGAAGGGATTGATTGAATTTTGGGTATATAAGAACGATGAATGAAGAGACAGTGAATGATGTTACAATACAAAGAATCAAATCAGAGATGCGAAGATTGGGAAAGAAGTTCTTGGGAGGAAACGAATTGCAGCTGGATCCTGGCCGCCCCTTATCCACTCGCGCTACCTTGCAATCAAAACGATCTATAAAAAGGATACTCCCGGACGCAAGGTACCTGATAATGACAAGCTCCAAAAATGTACAATTTTTACTACGAGGAATGAGTTATCTAGAAGTCAAAGAATGTATTTGAAATTGGTAGTACAATATGAAGGAGTTTCAGATTATTATGATTGAAGTACCTCATCTCCTCGGGATTTCCTTAATAACTTCTAGCTACAGCATTGAGTACCTATATCAATTGATGCATGCAAGATCGGAACATCTAGCTAAGCTGCTGCTAAAAAAGCTATGGTAACGTGAAGTTTCAAGATTTCATAAAGATCGATAAAAAAGCAATCTTCTAGAAGCACTACGAGGGAACGAAAACCATTTGATTGAATCGAAGCAATGATAACCTACCTAAAGTAAGCTTACCCTACAATACATATTTCTCATCTAGAACGAATATAACTTTTCAAAATCCTCATTCATGCGATCGATGCAAGCCCTAATTGTCATATTTTATACATAACAGTAAGTTCTTTGGGTCTAGTTCGTTTGATTTGATCAAGATATGATATATAATGAATGATATGTATCCGGGCGGAGGATATGATCCACGCATTGGCGCTAAGGCGGCACAAGGGTTTGAAAGTTCCTGACGAATTGAGAGAATTGAATGAATTAATCGGCATTTGATAAACAATCACAGAAGCAGAGAAATTATTAAGGCTGACCAGTAAAAATCCTTGAAACGAGACCTCGAGAACATTTTTAGTTTACCCCTGAGATCGAAATTTAAGATTACGGTCGTTCCGTGGTTGAAGGAAGCTCGAGGAAGGAAAGGATGGAAATAAAATGTGTCACGAGCCACTGGGAAACAATAGATTAAGTCTTTTCCTGTCTTGATCATGTGTGCATATAGATAAAAATGTAGTGAGGTGCATATATCATTACCCCGATAAGCTGATCAGCGTATTTCGATCAATGATACGCATGAAATGATATGGCATAAACGGGTAGGTGCCATTTAGTGGAAATCCTACATAAGATGGGGTTCTTCAGCTGATAAAAGGAAGGCCGAGTTATACGAAGTAGAAACGTTTATGAATGACGAATTCGTGGGACACCATTCGATAACTTTAATCCTAATCACTAACAAGTCTGTCAATCTGTCAATCAATTCTCGGCTTTCATTTTCAGGGGTAAAAATGAATTCCGATCCAGCCGATCCGAGGATTTGGGCTCATAATCACGTGATATTACACTAGCTGGGGCTATCGATGGCCCTAGCTTGGACTAGGAAGCTATTACGGAAACCTAGATCAAATTGCACAGATGTCTCAAAAATATTCTGCCATAACTTTTTTTCGAGTAAGGAAATTTAATCTTGAAGCTTCACCAACCACCGCTCACCATCAACGATCAAAATGCCTTCAGTATACAATAAGGAGAAGCCATGGGATACTGATGATATTGATAAATGGAAGGTAAATTTTTCAAAGCTTTACAACTTTTTCAATTCCCTGGATTCAGCGCAATACTCACACATATCATCTAGATTGAAGCATTCACGCCTGCTGACAATGCAGGTGGTACTTTCACAGAAGAATCCTCCTTCGTGACCCTTTTCCCAAAATATCGCGAAGTATACCTTAAAACCGTCTGGCCACTTATAATGAAATCGCTTGAGAAATTTGGTATCGCTGCGACTCTTGATTTGCGCGAAGGTTCTATGACGGTCAAAACCACTCGAAAGACGTACGATCCAGCTGCCATTCTTAACGCCCGAGACCTTATCAAGTTACTTGCACGAAGTGTACCTGCGCCGCAAGCGATTAAAATTCTTGAGGACGGTGTAGCATGCGACGTTATCAAAATTCGAAACCTGGTTCGAAATAAGGAACGATTCGTGAAAAGAAGGCAGAGAATCTTAGGTCCAAATGGGAGCACTTTGAAAGCATTGGAACTCCTCACGGAATGCTATCTACTCGTTCAGGGAAATACTGTATCAGCAATGGGTCCTTACAAAGGTTTAAAAGAGATCCGACGAATCATTGAAGATTGCATGGCCAACATTCATCCTATCTATCACATCAAGGAATTGATGATCAAGCGAGAGTTGGCTAAGGATCCTGAATTAGCGGGCGAGAGTTGGGACAGATTCTTGCCACAGTTCAAGAAGAGGAATTTGAGCAAGAGAAGAGTGCCTAGGAACGTTACAGACAAGGCCAAGAAAGTTTACACGCCATTCCCACCACCACAAGAGAAGAGCAAGGTGGACCTGCAGATTGAGAGTGGAGAGTACTTTTTGGGCAAGCAAGCAAAGGAGAGAAAGGCTCAAGAGGAGAGGATAGAAAAGCAGAAGGAAGAGAAGGAGGAGAAGATGAGGAAGAGAGCCGAGGAATTTGAGGCGCCAGTTGAGGACGGGGAGAAGAAGGAGAAGAAGAGAAAGAGAGATAAGGATGGTGGGGAGAAGAAGGAAAAGAAGAAGTCGAAAAAGAGGAAGAGCAGTGACGCGGATGGTGATATCGATATGGCCGAGGATTAAAGATAATTATTCATGGAATTTAAGGATTGTATACGGAGGCGCAATCGGGAGTTTTCTGTGGGAAAGACATTCAATACAGTTTTGTATGTGGGAAATGGATGATGTATCTGTCAAAAATAGGGGTTGTAAACCCGTACCAAATCAAGTTATTCTCTACACACTCGGTTTAAGGGAATGCCCTTCTAATTGTAAGTAATCTTTGTACCGATTATCAGATGAATAATAGAGAAAATATGATATGGATAATTCCTTGAGCTATATAATAAACCTAGACATACACAAGCTCATCGATCGGCATTGATAGAAAAATGGATCTGCTGACAAAGACCAGACCACACTTCTCCAAATTCAGCAGATCCCCCGAACAATAAACTAAAAAAACAAGCTTAATAATGCAAATACTCTAATAAATACCGCCTTCTGACTAACAACATGACTTCTTCAACTCATATCATCAAGCACACATGCAAGGATAATTGGTTATCTTTTTCTCTTATCCATCTCTGACCTGCATACATGCGGAGAAGACGGGAGTTGCTAGCGTTTTCTTTTTCATTCCGAACATGTACGGAGTAAATTCAGTTAAATTTTCCAGTGATAATCGGAAATTTGCACAAGTTGGGAAGGTGGTTGTGTTTTGTGGCTGTCGTGTATAAGTAGATTTTGTTAGAATGAGAAGCTTGTTGTCCTGGTGGGTGCTTGGCATCCCACTCGCGAGCATCGCTGATACCAACTCCTGGAATCCTTGTATAATTTTTTGGAAGAACCGGATTCTTGGCGGACAACGGCAGTCCCCGATCTATGTTATCAGTGGTTTTGTGGGTGTTGTAGTTCTATGCGAGTTGAGGTCGTGTCGTATCGTTGATGTGTTATTCGTGGGCTTTGAAGATCTTTGAAGGGTGGGTGGTGATGGGTGGAATTGGAAATAAAAGTAGATGTTACCTGCCTCTTTCATCACCACCATCACGGAGTGAAAAACGATATGTGGATAGCTTCACATGTAGAACTTCACGATCCATTTTGGAGCCACTCTCGAGTAGTGTTCGAGGGCGATGCGTTGTCTGAAGTATTCTGAAGTATAAAGAGTCATGTATCTCCAAGCTTTGAATCGACCAGCTTTCCATTCCAACAGCAGATCAATCCTCACGGCCTCTCTTTCTATCTTTCTTGGCATCTAAACTTCATCATGAAGGTTCAAACCAGTGCAGCGCTTCTCCTCTCCTCTTGGGTTCCAGCTACATACGCTTGGGGTGGCTTAGGACATGAAACTGTTGCATATATTGCTACCAACTTCGGTAAGTAACTATCTTGCCATTATATCACACATATATCTCTAACATCACGTCCTCACAGTCTCTGCTGCTACCAAATCCTATTTCCAAGGCATTTTGGGTGATAGCACCACAGACTACTTAGCAAGTGTTGCTGCCTGGGTTAGTCCTCTACTCACAGATATCACACACGATTCTAATTCCTCTACAGTCCGATTCGTATCGCTACACTGCTGCTGGTAAATTCTCGGCACCTTTCCATTTTATCGATGCAGAAGATAACCCACCTACTTGTGAGTCCACGGAATTTTCATGACTATTACTCCAATCAAAATGATAGCGAAAAACTTATTTTCTCGCCTGAAATGCCCTGCTTTGTGAATGACACTAATTTCATACCTATTCAGCGTGTGGCGTTGACTACGCCAGAGATTGCGGATCTGGAGGATGCGTCGTTAGTGCCATCAAAAACTACGTGAGCCTGCCACAACTACTTGTTGCCCACAAACAATGCTAAGCAACCGCAGACATCTATTTTACAAGACGGCACCGCAAGTGCTGCCAATTTGGACATCGCAGCTAAGGTAAGCACCAATCCCACCTCCAAAAGCAGTTACTGATATTCACCAGATGATCATTCACGTATGTTCTGATTTCCTCTCCCAACTCTGGAAGCCATCATGCCTCCATTCCCCATATTCCACATGCCATTTCCAAGGCACATGGGTATCCCGTGCAAAAAAGATACTCGGCACCATGTTTCTCCCTTCATGGGCGAACCACCAGTCTAGGAACTTCTTACTCACGTACCCTAGTTCGTCGGGGATATCCACCAACCGCTGCACGACGAAGAGCTCGACATAGGCGGAAACACCATCTCCGTCACCTACGCCGGCAAAAAGACCAATCTGCACGCCATCTGGGACACTCAAATCCCCGAACAATACGTCGGCGGTTACGCACTCGCGGATGCTAAAACGTGGGCAGCTACTCTTACCACCGCTATCAAGACCGGAACATATTCTTCTCTCGCCTCGGGCTGGACAGAGGGTATCGATATCGACGACCCAGTCTCCAGTTCCATGGTTTGGGCTGTGGATAGCAATGCGCATGTTTGCAGTACTGTTTTTTCAGATGGGGTTTCGGCTGTGGAGACAGGTGATTTGAGTACGAATGGTTACTATGCGGCTGCGATTCCGATAGTTAAGTTGCAGATTGCCAAGGCGGGGTATAGGTTAGTAATTCTCTTGTTTTACTTGTTTTTATTGGGGATCTTGGCATGTTCGGAAGGATTTAATAGACTAACGAGTTCATATCAATAGACTTGCCGCTTGGTTGGATTTGATCGCTACTGGTACTACTAATCTCTAAATCATGAACTGGAAACTGGGAACTGGGAATTGAGAATTAAGATATGATGAGAGGAAGGAAGGAGAAGGCTGTATTTAAGGACTTGTGTCAAAAATGTCAATATCCACAAATTCTACGACATTGCTGTCTTGCAAATCTAGATTCTTATGGATTCATGGTATATATTATCTGATAGGAGTAATCCATAGATTATGGGTGATGACTTCAGAATTGTAATGTAGATAAAAACGTACAAACAAATCAATAAATATACTTCATACCACACTCGTCTAATGTTTGGAAAACACTACTGTAGGCTATGTTAACAACCAGTATTTCAGCAACAAGTTAAGTAGAAGTCAAAAGGCTAGTATTTTTAAATATAGGTTCTGATATAAAAGTCTCAGGTATCTGTTGCAGGAATATAATAAAAAGGTTTTGGTGGGAAGTTGAGCTGGGGGCGTTTTAATGTGTAGGATGGTAGTGCGACGGAATAGTATGGAATTTTTACACTTGAGAACATTTGCCTTCAATGTGCTTCTCAAATAGGTATGTAAGATCTTACATATACACTAGAGAGAACTTATCGGAACGTTCGTTTGAAAGCCTTTGTAGATGGACAATGAAATACTATACTTGCTACAATACTTTCTCTCTCATTTGATACATTGTATACCGAAAGAAAATATACATAAACACGAATATACAAACACCGCATACATCAATGAAAACCTCCCCTTATTCCAAATCTCCGCAAGCTAAAAATCTACACATAATCCTCCTGCCACTCATCCTCCTCCTCCACCTCCTTGACATTCTTAACTTCCTCCTTGACTTCCTCCTCCCCAACCCCCAATCTCTCTCCTGGTCCATAATCCTTCGTAAACCTCTTTTCAATTAACTTCATATGGGTAACCCTCCTATACTCCTTCTCTAGCGGTTCACTCGCCGCATAATACTCCTCTGCCCTCTTTTCCTTCGTGCCCGTGCGCCTCTTCTTATCTTGCTCCTTCTTAGCCTCTAAATCTTCAAGATCCATAATCATATCATTCAAATGTCTACCCTTGATCAAATTAGCCCGGTCGTGTTTCTTCCAACTCTGTCCGGGTCTCGTACCTGGCGCGTTACGGATACGTGTGAGTGCGAGCGCTCGCTGCGAAATATCCGTCACTTTGTTTAGAACTGTTCCAACGGGGTAGCTCGTCTCGGTCGATGCATCTGCTAGGACTTCTTTTCGTGCCTTGCGTTGCACGCCTCGGAGTTGATCATCGATGAGGTCATTATGCCTGTTTATTTTCTTGATGCGTTCTTCACGACTGATCTTGACCGGTTGTTTGTGAGTTGCCGTCCGCGTGGCGCGGAGAACAAGACGTTTCCAATCGACTTTGGGGCTTTGCTTATCTAAGGGGCCGGGTTTGAGAATTTCGTCTGTGTTGACCCAGAGATCGAGTTCGGTGTCTGAGGGAAAGTTGCCATGGATGAAGAGGGAACTTTTGAGGGCATCGAGGGAACTGTGCCGAAGGACCGCGCTAAAGCGATAAATTTCTGTGCCGGTGCGATCGGTTCTGCCAGGAGGAGGTCTAGGTCGACCGGCTATGCCGACTTTAACGTTCTTTTCCTCTTCTCTGAAACGATTGACGCGAGCGATTAAGCCGGAAATGGATCCCCACTGTGGAATTCCCTTTTGGCGACACCAGGATCTTAAATCATCTTCTGACCACTGGGATGGTTCTGGAGCTAGAGCGTGTAGAGGTTCCAATTGTTCCTTCAAAGTGACGTCTCCTTGAGGTGCTTTTAAGTGCCCACCGTCAATCATCTCTTGCATGTGACGTTTTAATAATTCTCTGGACTTCTCCCTCTTGCGAGGAGTATCTAGATCATATATATGCATCTTTTGAGCAAGTATGTCAACATCTTCATCCAGAAAGAAATCAATCAGATGAAGTATGTTTTTTGCTATAAGAACAGACTCAGGGTTTCCGCCATCGTTGTAGGTTTCATCCCAAAGTTTCTGTAGGAGATGGTACTGTATTTTCCGCATGACTTTATATCCAATTTCCGTGCCGTTGTCAAGTTTTGCTTGCTGTGCTGCAGCGGTTTTAGGTAGTTCGGCCATCACAAGCCCATGTTCCAGGCAATAATACCATGCTTGGATTCTTGTCCAATGGCCTACCTCATTTGCCGATGCTTGGTCAAGTGCTCTGACAACTTTTTCCAGAAGTGTAGCACCCTCTTTTGTCTTATCTGCTTCGACCACTGTTCTCAGCCGTTTGCTTGGCCCGTGTATGGAAAGAGAATCGTTCGAGCTTCCGCGCTTTCCAGGCCTTGGACCCGACCCTGCAAACATCTCGGAGGCTGCTGCTTTTTCTTCGGCGGCTATTTCATCCAAAACGTCCTTTCGAGCTTGTTCCACTAGCTTATTTGGCGCAATAAGTTTTGTCGACCTGGGCTGAAAATCTGTTGTCGGCCGATACCGAACTTCGATTTGCGTCACAACTTCAGAATCATCATCTTCGATGTACCCTATATCCTCATCAAGCATTCCATCATCGTGCGTCTCAACACTATAAGCGACCATCGCTCTGTTATCGCGCCCTGAGACGGACTTCTCTTCCACTGTACGGGGGGTATGTTCTCTTGACAATTGTTCAATCTCATCATCAAAATCATCGTCTTCGTCATGCAAAGCGAATGAAAAATTTTGCCCATCGAGTCTCATTTGTGCTACAATTTGATCTTTTATAAGTCCTTCGACAGGCTCGCCCGAAGAGTACTTCTCCACTCTATAGTGACCTCTCCATCTGGGGCGTTTTGCCAATGGATCCATCCACCAGTTGGCCTTCACAGCTATAGCAGCCTCCAGTTCATTTCTAAAGGCTAACTTTAAATTCTCTCTGAGGACCGCAGCAAGCCTATGGACTGGAACACCCCGTCGATTAGCTTCCCACCAACCCTGTCGAAATACATTTGACAAATAATCGACAGGAATTGCATGGAGCGTTTCATATAAAGGTCTCTTATGTACTTTGTCATTTCCAAATAACTGGGTAATCCTATGTAATGGCTGCCAATACAATGACCATCCTAGACTACCAAATTGGGCTCCTTTCTCATGTGACTCACAGAATTGAGGATGAAAGCCATTGAAAATCCAGCTGATGAAGGATCTTCCTAATTCGCTATCAACATTTCTGTTAACGTAGGGCTCATCGCCGGTAGGCGGGTTGAATGACCGGTAATCCTGGAGGAATATTGCATGCCCAATTTCATGGGTCATAGTGATTGCCGCCATAAATTGCGCTTTGAGGCGGATTTCAGAATCAAGCGGGTGAGTGCGCATCGGGACCAGTAAGAAATCCATGATTGCAATGACAAGTGGCCGTCGTACCTGGCCCGCTTGAGCAGCTTGCAAATCCGATTCTCTAATCTCATTCTCATCTAGTTCGTGGAAGTCGACTTCCCCGTAGTCTACTATCCTTGTGATACCATTCCAACTTTTATCTGCATGCATTCTTTCATTCAATCTCCACTTGATACATCTTGAAATTGCCTCGAGCTCTAATTCTGCTTCTTGAAGATCCTTAAGTAAGATTTGCTTTTTTGCTTGGATTACCTTTGGACAGACAAGTTTACGATGTTCAGCGTGAGATACATCTTGCGGCGCGCCAAAGATCGTGCTGGTTGGCAAAAAACTTGTTAAGTATGGCATTCCGACCTCTAACAGCCGGGTCGCAAGTCGCATGCTTGGAATTAAGAGCTGATAGTCCTCATCGGCGACTTCCCACCTGTCGCGTGCAAAAAATGGATGGACCGGACCCGTCAAATCTGGAGGTTGTACTCGAGGGGCCACTATATTCATCAGTTTGATTGAACAATACTTGAATCAAGAACGAAGCTTACACATAGCGCCCCCAATTGCTAGAGTTGTACTATCCCATGGCTTTGACACCATACCCGCCACCGCACTGGGAGGTTTAATTGCTTCCATAATGTCGATAACAAAGTATAGATTTCGAGGTTAATTTCTACAACACCAGAATTGTGATAATAGTTGTTGGTTCGAGGTTTAGAATATTAGACATAGAGCAATAACGTTAGCATTCCTCGAACAAGTGCATATAAACTAAGAATGTAAATGCGATTGAGGATAAAAGAATATTTGGCTTTCATTGTTCTTTAAGAATCACGATATTCTTTCATTTTCAAATCCCTTTTAACGTTCGCCAAGCTTGGTAAAGACTTTCTTTGATGATGCTGAGTATAAACAATCGTTTTCGGCCATTTTAACGAGTACTCTTCCATTTGGAAAGAAAATTGATTTATGGCTAGATGGAGAGTGGAGGATTCAATGATACTCATACATCGTATCTAGTGATACCACATGAAGAGATTCCTGTAGTTTTTCAGGTGATAATAGCAAAATTCAAACGAGCATATGTATCTCTCACTCCTCTTCTTCAGGAGATTGTATATGAGCACACTTGATGCTATCTCGAACCCTGTCTTCTAAATTGATGAACGAGTTAAATTTCTTGTTTGAATTGTGTCAAAGAAATGTTCGACCATCACAATCGCAATCTCGGGCGCGAACACGCATACTAAAGACAATCGGCTCTTTGTTTTAATTTGTGTCAACAATATTGAGTTGTAGTTGGAGTTGTTTAACTCGGTATTAGTCAATATATAGAGCTCCAAGTTATGTTTATGTAATGTAATGAAACTATATTTTTGTGCTCAGGCGATGTGATCAGGAGAACCTTCCTAGATCTGCTGACAACGCCGGGTGCTCTGTATGGAAGTAGGATCTAATTTATGCTCAAATATTCATAATTTCTTCATAAATATATAATCTCTCTCACTCCATAAAATTATGTATAAATATATAAATATGATTCGATTTTCTTATTTCGTAACTTACTTTTTTTTGGACTTCAATCTAGTTCCTATTTTTACATGGCTCTACCCTCACTACCCTATCCGGATATGAGGTATCCAGCTTCCACTTCGTACTTTCGACTCTGTATGGCCTAGTTTACCCCATACAGCCCACTCCCATACAGTAACAAAATATTCCTTGAAGAAATAAGAAGTCCAAGACAAGACCTTTTCTTCATTCAGCCACAAACCAAGCTTTAAAATTCTGGGTACCCGACCACAACCCAACAATCATATCTAGGCACATGCACATGCACATGCACATGCACACGGAAAGAACACAGACAACTGACTTCCTTCCTTCCAAAAAGGAGGAGAAGCATATCATTCTCGTACCATATCATAAATTTCAACTTGTCCATTCGATTCCATCAAAGGTAGGATTGCGTATGAGCCCTGCATACAAACCTATTTTCTTATCGGCAATTTTTTCATGGCAGCCGGTCTTGTTTGCATGTTGCATCGGATTCCACCAAACTTTCCTTATTACATTTAATTCTTTTATTTCCTATTCTCTGGATTGGACGGAGGCTTCACCGATCATCAGTTTCCCCATATCCCTCCCACATTTTTGTCTCATATCGCCCATACCACTGATCGATTTTGACGTTTTCTATCCATTTGTATTTGTACATACATACACCAAATGCATAATTGTTGATGATAATCATTTCCCAGCCCCCGCAGAGTCTTTACTACAAGCTCTTCAATTGATCTACACTTGCAAATCTCAATTGCGAAACCTTTTTAGAGGCCAATGATGAGTTCCCATAAAGATCCCGAGAAAGGAATAATTGAAGAGGAACATGAACAAGAAACTGGTACCACAACAGAATCCACCGCATACCAATCCGATAATTCTAGAAATCCTTCACATGAAAATGATGCAGCTTCAAATGCCTCAATCAAGTACCCCGACTCGAATCATGAAGAAGCCGAAGCAATGGATCAAGGTCACATTGATCTTGCAAGACAAAAGGTTCGAAAAACCACTACTCGTTTTTGCGCATCAAACTACTTACTAAAAGCTCTTTTCCATCCAGACACATACCGAACCTATAAAAGCTAGACCATCTACTCGTCGCGCGCATACAAATTCGCAACCAAACGATATAACCAGCACAACCTCGAAATCCTCCGGCGGTTCTAAACTCTCCCGCATAACTCATCGAACGAACACTCCTCGCGCCAAACTTCCACCTAGGCCTCTTCCCGTCTCGAATCTCGCGAATGGTATTGTTGGATGGGATAGTCAGACAGATCCTGAGATGCCTCTGAACTTCCCAGAATCGAAAAAATGGGTGTTGACGGGATTACTGGCTAGTATTACACTAATATCTCCGCTCGCTTCCAGTATGTTCGCGCCCGGTGTAACATTCGCGGATCGGGACTTCCACAATACAAGTTTGATATTGAGTTCCTTCACGGTGAGTATTTTTGTGTTGGGATATGTCGTTGGGCCATTGATACTTGCGCCATTATCGGAAATATATGGGAGGAGATATGTTCTTACTGGTGGTAATATAATATTTTGTGTATGGCAAATTGGTTGTGCATTGGCGCCTAGCTTGGGGACATTGATAGGATTTCGATTTATGGCTGGAGTAGGTGGTTCTGGTTGTTTAACTATCGGTGCTGGTATGATTGCGGATCTATTTCATGCGGATAGGAGAGGATTGGCCACTTCACTTTTCAGCCTAGGACCTCTGTTTGGTCCTGTTATTGGTCCAATCGCTGGAGGTATTTCTTCCATTTTCTTTGAGCCATCAAATCTAGGATATCTGACAATACCCCAGGTTTCGTAGCCCAAAGAATTGGCTGGCGTTGGGTCTTCTGGATCCTTTTCATAGCCGGCACTCTCATAACCATCGGCATTGAATGCTTGAATGTAGAAACTAACCCACGACTTCTTATAAAACGCAAAGTCGCGCGACTCTCCAAAGAGCTCAATCGATCGGATCTCCGCAGCGTTTATGACCCCGGAAACTCAGCACATCATTCGAAATCTTCGGTTCTAGCAAATGCGATGATTCGACCCCTCAAAATGTTAATGTTTAGTCCTATAGTATTTATTCTGAGTCTATATATGGCGGTTGTTTATGGACTTTTGTATTTACTATTCACTACTATTACGACGGTTTTTACCAGAAGGTATCATTGGGCACCAGAATTCTGTGGATTAGCTGTATGTTTTTATTTTCATCTACTCATTTCCTTATTTCCACCTTCCAAAACCTCCTGCTACCATCCTTTTATATCTAACCTTGATTAGTACATCGGTTTAGGTCTAGGTTTCTTCCTCGGCCTCGTAGTAGTCGCTCGCATCTCAGATGTCACCGTGGTCAGTATGACTAAAGCAAATAATGGGATTTTTGAGCCTGAGATGAGGTTGCCTGCTTGTATATTTTTTGCCTGCTTTATACCTATTAGTTTCTTCTGGTATGGTTGGAGTATTGAGGGCGGTGTTCACGTAAGTATTACATCACATCATGTCGCATTACTAAATTCTATCTCTATTTCATGCCAGCTCAAAAGAACCAAAAACTAACACTGCCCAGTGGATCGTTCCTATAGTCGGCCTCATCCCTTTCGGTTTCGGCATGATGGGCATCTTCATACCCATCCAAACATACGTCATCGATTCTTTTCCCTCCTACGCAGCATCAGGCATAGCAGCTCTTACAGTATGTCGCAGTCTTTTTGGTGCTTTCTTACCATTAGCCGGTCCCGCCATGTATGAGGCGCTAGGCTATGGATGGGGAAATAGTGTGCTGGGGTTTATTGCACTAGCACTTATTCCGGCGCCAATGGTCATTTATAAATTTGGTGGGAGAGTGAGGAAGAGATTTCCTGTTAAACTTTAGGGAAGAGGGTGCAAAAAAAGAGTAATATGAAAGAGATGGAAAAGAGATGGAAGTGCATGGAAATGGCGAATAGTAGGGGACTTGAAATTCCGGAGGCGTCATGTCGATGTATTGAAATACACGAAAGATATGGCAGGACACTAATTTATCGTTGCCGGAATTAATGAGATGAAACGAAGAAGCAACAAACTTGCGAAAACAAATATATAATATGAAATTAGCGAGCATGAGCGATGGAGTTATGATTCATTGGTTAGGTGTTATATATTTATTAGTATCCAATTGCTCACTTGAGCATTGGCTTTGGTTGGATAGGCTCGGTTTTATGCGATTGGAAACTCCCGCGTTGGAGATATGAAATTTTTAATGGTTAAGACTTAGTTCTTAAAGGATATACTTATGATTGGATTGGACTGTATACAGTTGAGGAAAGGAACAGCATTCGAAATGGGGTTCTGGAGAAAATTGTATATAGAGATTGATTCATTGATAGGTATATATTATTATTAAAGAGTATGATATATGATATTATTATCGGGTTTTTTTACGAGTAAATCATAGGTTTTATCTAAGATATTTGAGAGATGATGATGAGAAGGATGATGATGAGAAGGATGATGATGTGGATGAGGAGGAGGATTCTGAAGGTTTTCTTGTTGAGAGGAATGAAGATAGGTATAATATAGTATAATCTTGTAGTACTCAAGTAATTTGATGGTGAGGAAGGAAATGAAATGAAGAAGATAGATAGATAGATATACGATATAAAAGATATAGTTGAGGTTGATGATAAATCTAATAATAAAGAGTTTTTTGTTATATATATATATATATATATATATCTAATAATGATAGCGATATAAATATAGTATTTATATATCCCCTACCCTTTTTATATAAGTGAACGGATGGATGGATGGATGGATGGATGGATGGAATAGATAAATAAAATAAAACTACTCAATATCAAATAAATCCCAATAGCCACCACATAAATAACTAGCTACATATAATACTCTTCTTCTTAACTTAATTGACCGTCCCTCCCCTCTCCTCACTCTAGCAAAACTCTCTCAAACCACAAGATTTACTAACAAATCCTCATTTTTAACTTCTTGTTTCCTACTATAGAAATATATAGAAATATATAGAAATATATAGAAATATATAGAAATATATAGAAATATATAGAAATATATAGAAATATATAGAAATATATAGAAATATATAGAAATCCAAGTAGGTGATTAAAAATAAAAATACAATAACAAGTATTTTAAGTTTTCTCCAAATCAAAGTTGAAGATGGATGATAAGTGTATATACAGTGAGTAGATTGCCGATGAGTTTAACTCCCAAGGTTATGAAAGGTAAGTGGGATGGGGTGGAGGTTGAATGAATTGAAAATAGCAAGACTTTTTGAATCATCAAGTAAGATGTTCTCGGAAGAAAGTTTTGTTTCATGAGTGAATAGAGTAGAGTGAATTCGCCCTTCATATCTTTGATTATACCGATGGGATACTTTATCCCCTGGGGCACCTAGGTACTTAAATCCATCAAGTAACTCTCCTACCATTCACTCATCCACCACTGCAAGCGAATTCGTAACTAGCAAATGTGAGCTACAAACACGATTTCTTCTAAAGTTCAACATTCAACACTGGGAGAATATTTTGAATGCCAATGGCTATGCCTGGATGAAAATCGGTCATTCATCCACTGTGATGCTCTCCCATGAGCTGCTATGTCAATCACTTCTTGACAACTTACGTTACCTTCAACTAATAGTATCGTGAATTCGCCTCCATTAGCGAAGATTGGAGTCATTCCATTTCTTAGCACATCAGATGACCTTACCAAAAAGTGATCACTATGACGCTTATGCCGTACCACAGCATGATACTTACAGAATATCGAGATCTCCAGTGCATATAGCCTGATACAAACTTACGGTGATATGAGGTTGTGGAACTGTAGGCTCGTGATGATAAGAATATATGTTGGAAAGGTGCTGCCATTAAAATCTTTGCATTGCCAAATTAGGAAAAAGAACAGGAGAGATGAATTCACATCTTTTGAATTCGTGGAACTTATTGACCACAAAACACGAAAGCGAGAACATGTAAATGATTCTTCAGATCTGTTGGATTGAGGTACATCAAGTTGTATGGAATTTGGATGACTGCAAGCAGAATATAGTTTTCCCATGTACTTCCAATGGTTTGTAAACTTGGTGATAAGTTCTAGAGACGTTATAAATTATCATGAGAATGTGAAATTAGAGCTTGCAAGTATTTCCAGCTTGCCAAGAACGGCTAATGATGAGACCCTTGGTAATATATCGAACCGTAATATGTCATGCAGCCATACTTGCATTAGGATCGTTTCGACTTAATCTGCGTCAAGAGCTGAACTTCATGATTTCGGAGTCCAATCATACTATATGAATACGAATTGGCATAAACACCATATTAAGAATTCCGACCATGGAACTATCCAAAGTCCAGTGACGTAACTCGACCCAAGGTCGAGATGAGTTAGTAACAGTAACAGTAACAGTAACACTTCCACAACCCAATAACCAACATTGATGATTGAGTACAAGTAGATGGAAGAGAAAGTGACAGGATCACAAGAAGTTTATATAAATTTTGAAGGTAAGATGATAGAAATAGAGTTAGAACTTACTTGGTGCACGGGCATATTCCAATGGATAGTACACTGTATGGGCCGATCTCGAATCATCTTGATCTATTGGATGAGAAGCCATTGGCAGTGGGAAGAATTTAGTATGGAAGGGGAGAATGTAGTACGAAAGCATTCATCTCCTCCATCTCCTCATTTGCATAGGAGCATCCTGAAGAACTCGAATGCATGCGTGCGGTGCGGTATCACCGAGTGTCACTACCTCATCAACTCTATTTACCATGAACAAACGTAGAAATTCGTACAGCACAGGGGAAACACAACTTCACAATTATTACTGGAGAAATATGTTAGTCAAAGAAACTGCAAAAATAAGTGTTTTGTGACTTGAAAGAATTTTTTACTTGGAAGTTAATAGAGTCGCGGTGAAAGAATTGATAGTAAAGTTTCGGGTAAGAATATCTAGAAGATTCGATGGCTACCACAAAAAGAAGGTAAAACATAACATAAATGGGAGTTTCTAGCCAAGCGAGAGGGGTGTCCGAATAATAAATTGGAGAAACTACCATTTGTCGATCTGTGCGTATATTAAATGCGCTAGTTGATCTATTTGGTCCCTGCAAGAGCGGTTTTAAATTAATACAGGGTACACCGTTCTCGGTAGTCTCCCTGCCTTGGAAGAAACGGTGGAACAAAAAGTATTTTAACATCTTCACTCATATGAAAACATGCTCTTGAGTGAGTTAATTATGAAGACATATGTTTTATATATTTGCTATGAAGGTTGAATTTAGTCAATGGATGTTATGGATGTTATGAATGTTTAAAAGTATGATAAGGAACAATGAAGGAGAAGAGGATCAATACCTGAACTATTACAGTGTTACATTTCATTCGATAATCACTTCCGTACACTCACCTCGATCCATCCAATAAAATGAGACGAATTAAGTCGAGATGGGAGTCTGAAATCCCATGAAATCCTTGTCTGCATGATGTAGGTGGGTATAGATAGGCAGTACGACTATAAATTCTACTAAAAAGTGCCCCCCTTCACAATAGCAAATATTAAAATATTATTAGCCTAGTGGTTGTTATGCATTAGCGGCATACCAAACTATCGATACCTCTAATACCCCCAGTACCTTAATCAGCCAAAATCAGATACAGAGCCGCGGAATAAACATCCGAAAAGGTTTGGCGACAACAACAGAAAAGACCAATTACTTTTCTCCCCCTCCACAAAATCAAGGAAATAAACACAATACGCTCCCAGAAATTGAAGGGTAAGGATAAACAAGATACATTATCTCTGCATGCATGGCGGTAAGGTACCAGGTCAATTAGGTAGGGAAAAAGATTTTTCTGCATGTGGTTCTTAACATGCTCAGTGCAGAAGCTTGAGCGCAAACAGAAGGGATGTCGTCGGACATATAGAGTGAATACTTCCTTCCCCCTCCTCCTTTTCACTTGGCTTTTCAACATTTATTCTATTTCTGAATCATCTACTCTTCCGTTTCCGCAAATTCAACAAAATTCACATCACCTAGAATCCTAACACTATCTTCCTCACCTATTTGCGTCTTACTTTCTATCTTCCCTCAGTCTTCTCACTCTTTTCCTATCCGTCTTCTAGGACGTCGATAGGAAACTTTTTACAATTCTCAGATTGAACTTCTTTCTATATTATATCTGCCGACTGATATTTCAATCTTTCATCATTGCCGAGAGCCAGAAGAGTCATATCTGGCTCACGAGCAATGCCCCGAGGAATTCGGAAATCTCATCAGGATCCCGATAAATTTCCCACCACCCAACTCTTCTTACTCGGTAAGTTTTATTCCGCATTCCATATCTGCGCCACGCATACGATCATCGCGAACAATATTAACTTCATTTTAGCTATCGTCCGTCTCGCGGAACCCATCGCCCTCACCTCTATCTTCCCCTACGCGTGGCCACTCGTCAAGAAATTCCAAGTCGGCAGTGAAGATGATGCATCTTTTTATGCGGGACTTCTCATCTCAGCCTTTGCGCTGGCGGAGTCTATGACTGGCATGTATTGGGGAGGATTATCTGATAGAATTGGACGAAAACCCGTATTACTAGCAGGGTGTTGTGGTACAATGTTGAGCATGATTATGGTCGGATTTGCATCAAACATATGGGTGGCGCTTCTTGGAAGAGCACTCGGAGGCTTCTTAAATGGAAATGTAGGTGTTATTCAAACCATGGTTGGTGAAATGGTCACCAAGAAAGAGCATGAGCGTAAGTTTAATTCCATCTGGGTCGCCTTGTAGTCGTTTGCGCGGTGGCAAATTTTCTGGGACATTTGAACTAATTTTTTTTTTGGCAGCTCGAGCATACTCAGTCATGCCATTCGTTTGGAGTATAGGTACTATCATCGGTCCCGCGATAGGTGGCACATTCGCAGATCCTACATTGACCTTTCCCAATATCTTCTCGTCGGATGGTATCTTCAACACATTCCCATATTTACTTCCAAATCTGATGTGCGCCGGTTTACTTTTTATGAGTATTCTAGCCGGATACTTCCTCCTCCAAGAGACACATCCGGATATGCAACCTCGGGTTTCTTTACCAGATGATACATACCATTCCGAGGAAACCCCGCTGATGGCTACTGCAGATGCCATTAAAACTCCTGCTGTCGATTTACGCGCTGAAACCTACGGAACTTTCGAGGGTAGTGACGATAGTGAGTGGCGGAGTGCATCCACCAAAGTCACTCCTCCCAAAATATTCACCAAAAATGTTGTGGCTTTGATTATCGCATTGGGAATATTTACATACCATTCAATGACATATGATCACTTACTTCCTATTTTCCTCGAGGATACGAAGGGTCTTGGGGAGAGCATATCCGCCATGTCTGGTAAATTCAATACTTCTGTGATGGCTGGTGGTCTTGGTCTATCTGTTCAACAAGTCGGCGTAATTATGTCTATAAATGGCGTTATTGCATTGTTTGTTCAAGCGGTGATATTTCCTTGGGCCGCTGAATTTTTCGGTACCTATAGACTCTTCATTTTAGTTACCGTTCTACATCCCGTCGCTTACCTCATGGTACCCGTTCTCGTCTATCTCCCCTCTTCGTTCCTATACATCGGTCTCTATACCGCTCTGTTCGTGCGAAATCTCCTTTCGATACTTTTATACCCCGTTCTTCTCATCCTCATCAAGGAAGCTACTCCATCTCCAAATGTTCTTGGCAAAGTCAACGGGCTCGCCGCGTCAGCAGGAGCTGCCTGCAGAACAATAGCTCCACCAGTTTCAGGATATCTTTATGCTTTTGGTAGCAAAACAAATTTCACAGCTTTGGCTTGGATTGGAAGCGCACTTGTGGCGTCCGTAGGTGCAGCCCAATGTTTTGCGGTTAAGAGGACGAGAAGAGATGAGAGTGAAGAGGGAGAGGAAGAGGAGCAAGTTCTTGGTGTTCGTAGGCGGGATAGTAAAAACAACATGGTTCCTGCAATTACGGTTATTGAGGTTGATTCCAACTCGGAAACTAGTTCGGTTACGGGACAGAGACAGGACGAGTGAGAAATGGGAAAGAGAAAAAATACAAAAAACGAGTGTACGAAAAGAATGACCGAAAAAAACAACCGAAAAAACGAATACACGGGCAGGGTTTTTTTTTTCCAGAGTTCGGCATTCAATGGGGGAAACTTGGAGTTGCAATAGGGGCGATAGAGTTTGTAAATGATAGCGTTTAGCGGGCACTGGGATGGAGTTTGTGGTTCCATTAACGTGAATATAAAGACTAAAGTACATAAGTAAGTTTATGTTGGATTTTAAACGGTGGAAGGAATACTATCGTCAGAGGGACAGAGAGAGAAAGAGTCGAGCTGGCTGATGAATTGGTTGGATAAGAAAAGAAATAATGAATAGATTATGAAATTAAATACGACTAAAGTCTTTGGATTATCATTTTGTGCGTTTCTTCCTCGTTGTGATTTGATGATAGGAGAAAATGAAATGTTAAAATCGAAATTCACGGTATGATTGGTAACGGGTAAGGGGTAAAGGGTAACGGGTTATTTAAGCGATAGGTACATACGGAGACCGATGTGTAGTCTAATTAAACTTCTAGAGGTACGCATGGATTGAGGGTTGGGTGTGGGAGTTTAATGTAAGTGGGTAGATGAGTTGTTGATGGTGGAGAGGTGGGGATGGTGGGGGGTTGTATTTTTTTGGTTGGGGGGGGGGGGGGGTAGTGAGATGGGGGATGGGAGTGTGGGATGGGAGTGTGGGATGGGAGTGTGGGATGGGAGTGTGGGATGGGAGTGTGGGAGTGAGGTGGAGTGGAAGATGAAGAATAAAGAATAGAAACTGCAAGGCGAGTGAGGGATAGATAGGTTGGAGTCGAAATTCCAAGTTCTAGAATTTCTATCTGATTAAGATTGGGGATAATTATTGAATATATTATTATATATTATTTTTGAATATTTGCTTACTACTTAGTCGGGGAATAATGATGCTCAATCCTCACTCAAAGACATCTCTCTTCCTTCCCCAATAAAACCTATTTAGCCTCAGCAAAGCAAATTAAAAAGACCACCAGGATACATCACAAAGCACTTAGTGATATAAAAAAAGGGGCAGACAATCGTATTCTTCAGTAATACGAGTACTATTTCTAACCAACCCATTAGTTAACGACACGTGAGTTTGCATTCCCATCGTCATCTTCGCTCCGTTGAATATGCCATGAAACAATATTAGTCTGCGGGTACCCAGTGGTTATCATATATAGGATATGAGATTGAATTTTGATATTCGATTTAGTATCAAATTGAAGTTTTCATTGGAGATATTTTTTGGAGCGAGGTTTTGGGTTTGAGATTCAACTCGTCAAGCGACATACCACACTGTATAGCCATAAAAGTTTCTAATGAAATACCAATCTAAATGGGTATCGATGGTAACCATTTCCATCCAGCCCTAACCAATGGACTTCCATCTTCTACTTTGTTTATTACGGAAGATAAAAGATATTTCGCTTTACCAGACCATTACATTGAAGACGCCAGTGAATATTAGACTCCCGACGACGACGTACTTCAGCAGACTAGCTTGTAAGGTATGTACTTAGTCCACGAGGTAAAACATAAAGCCATAATAGTGTCAATGAGAGTAAGAATAACGATTTACCACGAGATTACCACAGAAAACCGCGATGATGTGGTTATTTTCCCATCTTCAGCAAAACGGCCGTCATCGATCACAATAAGGCACAGAGAAATATGGCTAAATTCAACAGCAGGACGGGTACAAATCTATTCTAGACGTAAATGAAAAGTTTTGGCAAGTAATCCATTTGAAATTAACCGAGCATTTATATTTAGGGGAATTTTGAATGGTTTAAGCTGCTACCAAGCATTTAGCTTGGGCGCGTTTATATGGAAGTCTGAACCATCATGGATGTGGTTGATAGGAGAAGACCGCCGACTTTACGTGGATAGTTGGTTGATTTGTATCGATGAGTAATAGTAGTTTCTGCTGTGACTTGTGACAACTTCTCTATTTTCTTGTCGTAGCTTCATGTTTGCCGGGGAGGGGGGCAAAATCCTTGTTGCGCTGCGGCAGAGAATCAAGAGCATCTCTTATGCTCCAGCCAACTCGATGAATCAGTAAATTTGCACCAAAAATTGAACGTTGTCTCTTCTATTATTTTCCATCCAGTCGAGCAAGTAGCTGCAAATGACTGTCTAAACTTTCGTGTGCCGAATAGCATGCAAAGGATGCGCATGTTAATTATAGAGGAAGAGCAAAAGACAAAGTTTCTTTTATGCTTCAGCAGACCAGTGAACTGAATCACTAAGTGGTACCAAACTGGGATTTTGCTTCAACAGATACACATTCAATTAACAGACAAGGCAATAGAATAGTACTTGCTGTGTTTTCGTGCTCCCTCTGGCAAAGGTAAACGCTTCAGTCGTTCATCTGGTAAAGTTTGCTATGCTTTACCGAATCCCTGGTAAAGGTAAACGCTTGCATACTATCAAGACCCTTGATATGACATCACAGCATACCTCATACAGTCCCTCATTAAGAAGAAAAAACTATGATGTGTTCCAGGGAATGCATGTTTCGTCTCTTCAAATGACTTTCTGACTGACATATTTCTAGTGACAAGAAAAATTGTCATTGTGGGAAATGGTAGGATATGGGTCAGTTATTGAGCAATATGTTGGGGTTCTCAGGTTAAGACGTTCTCAAAAAGTTGTTTTTCATGGATCTAAGGTAAAATGACTAGTTCTGCTTCAGATCGGGATGTTAATGAAGAGGCAAGTAGTATATTTGTGGATTTAAAAAGGTAAAGGTATTGGGATTGTATTTAGCATCTTGATGAGCTCGAGCTGAGACAGAGCATGATAGCTTAGGCAAGATGCTGCTGAAGTAGTATGCAATCCCAGAAAAATCGGACGAGAGTTTGTTAGCTTAGCCAAGGTATATATCAGACATACACGTAAATAGAATTGACAAGCGTGGTTTGTTGTTACACTCCACCGTCTAACGTCCCATTTGTAAAATATGATATTAGACCCTTTAATTCAGAACTTCCTTATATGGAGTATCACACGAGATAAAATTAAAGGTATGAGGATATGCATATCTCTGTCTTGCTATGTCAAGACATACGTATAAATTTGATATTTCCAGCCCCCACCTCTATAAATTACTTTCCATTCCTTTCTCCTGCAACACTCATGTACTCCTTTTCCTTCCCGAAGAAAAACAAAGCCGCCACGAATACAATCTCTGAAACAATATTTCTGAACGCCCTCAAATGTCGAAAAAGAACAAAAAGACAATCTGAAATTAACCTATTACTCCAAGAACCATCTGACCTTACCCAGAAATCTAACCCACCAGACCAAAACACCGGCCTTGAAACGGCATTTCTGGACGAGGTAACTCGGTCTACCCTGTCTTATGAAGCAGTATCCGTTTTGGTTACCCTCAATCATCGAAACAACCTCGATTTCATGATAAATATATCACCGCCTTGAGATAGGAGCGTTGACCTCAAAACTAATGATTTCATCTCCAATAATGCACAAAACCCGGATTCAAGTGGGCGTTCAGAATTCACTACAGCAACAACGACGATGTTGTGTCGACAGTAACAACGCAAAACAACGATATCCTATGAATATTTTTCCTTATGGATACCATCTCTTCCGTCCCGCTCGTCCTCTTGCTGCGTATCAGCGCAATATGATGAGTTGCACCTTGGATGTAGTATAGCATATATTATGGTTTGTGTATTCGATAGCAGAATTCGACGCGGAATGCTTTTTAGCTATCAGTATGAAAACCCTTTGGATTTTCACTTCGATCGGAAATCAAAGTAGGAAAATGACCCAAGTCCACAGAAATATATAACTTGAAAGCCAGGTCGTGAGACATTGTGCGGTCTCTTCTCTTGAGCTTGAGCTTGAGGCTTTCAGAGAATGCTTTAAGGTACGCAAGGCTGAAGTGCGTAAGTTTTCAAGTGGTTGCTGATCGAAACATATCAAGAATTACAGAATTCAAGGTATGAGTTTTCCATCGAACGTTCAATCTTATCTCAATCCATAACCCCATGCCATCCAACTTCCTTATTAAGATACCAAAACCCTCCAGCCTCCACCTCCGCCAAATCTCCCCTAACAACAAATTTCGTCAATGACTCCCCATGGGCTTCCTCCACATTTTCAAATAATTTTCGAAACGTCCCATCCAATAAATGTACTCCTCCATTGGAAAGTTGATTCGGCCAATGGCGTCCTTCCCCTCCAATCTCTAATACTTGGAGAGTAGGTGCCAATGATATAAGAAATTCTTGGAGAGGAGCGGATTTACTTGCTACACCTTCTATATGGAGTCTTTGAAGATGGGGAAAAGTAGATTTTGATCCATCAGAGTTTGGTAGGAGACCCTCAAAAAGTGGTGTGATATCAACTTTCCGCTTGGATTGAAGGCATAGGTTCAAATTTTGCAAATTCGTAGCAGCCTTGAAACATGTGGCAATGTTCGCAAATGCTTGCAAAGAATATAAGTCATTGTGCATATTATTATAATCTAGAACTAAGCGTAGATCTGTAAGATTGTGAAAAATTGGTGTCATAGATCCGAAAAGTGCCCTGTTCTGCGCGAAAAACTCGAATGGTAAGAAATCATGAGACAGGTTTCTGAATTCCAGATCCCCAATGCTACGGAGCAGCGAGAAGAGAATGATGGTAAAACGCTCCTTGGTTAATTCTCGGCGGAGCAATCTCGTAGAAGGAATCTTCCAGATTGATGCTAGTAGAGCAAGCTCCGGTTCATCGGGTAGAGGAAAACTTGCCATAGATATGGACAGTGCAGATAAATTAGGTAGGGAACGAAAGACTTCAGACAATATATCTGGATCACACATCCAAGGGGTATATTCCTCCCTCAAGCGTTTGAGACTAGAATATCGAAACCAAGCTTCTTCGGCCGCTTCAACACGAGTTTCTGGGTCGCGAGTATATTGTAAGAAATATGTATTATGCCTTGCGTGATATTCATTGATCTCGCCAAGGTTGAGTTCGATAGATTCGATACATGATGAGAAGATTGGATGACGGCAAAGTTGGAGGAGGCGATTGAAATCAGGACGGTGTGCGAAACCGTAGAATTTAGGGAGGATGAGGTAAGGTGTACTGAGGGAGCAGAGCAATCGGCAAGTCAAACGGGTGAACTTGATGGTGGATAGATCCATATAAAGGATCACAAGTCGTATGAGCTCATTGGGTAGTGAGGAGAAACCTGAGCGGGAAGGTGAGGAGGGGTCGATATCTGCCATTGCGATGGCGTGGTAGAAAGTTTAGGGTAATTGGATTGATCAATCTTCAATCGCACGATCTAATTCATATTAGCTGAGGCTTCTCTTCTCAGTCTCGCGATAAGACTTGAATAGTAAACAATACCAATAGTGATGCTAATTAGTATGCAAGGTTCAGCAGATACAAGTATAACAGAAGTATTACAAATATTCCCAGAATTCCCAGTCGTGGCAGAATGTATATATATGGATTTGCGGGGTGCAGGTGCTGCAAGTGCGCCCTTACTGTAGTCTAAGAGAACAGGCCCCGCTATCATCGAGTCATTGGATCTGACATCTATACCCGAGAGCTTCCCAATTGCGTGCCCACAACCACAACTTCTCAACGACCACCGTCGTAAACAGTTCCATGATCTCATCGGAAATGTCACTATTATCGTATGCTCTCTCCAATATCTCTCATGGTTCCCCCACCCTCAAATTTGTAGTCCTTGTTAACTAATATCTTTCTGCAAAAACTAGATCTTTCCGCGCACTCCCTCCGCGCACCCGCGCAATGATAGGCGCAAGCTTTATTGCTTGGGGTACAATCGGTCTCTATCTATCCGAGACAGCGGAAAAGAAGCTGGGCTTTGAGCCTACTGAGCAAGATAAGGCTAAGATGCCTAAAATTACGGTTGTTGAGAAAGAGAAGTGAAATTAGTTGTCAAGATTGGATGTTTGGCAGACAAAATCAATACAGCACAACAAAGCAGCAAGAGACAAAGTGATGTTGAGTTGAAACAATGTCTGGGATTTGAAGAATATCGACACAAATATTGGACAGATACTGGAGGAGTTATGGTACATTTGGGGAGGAAGGGGAATATCTGCATACACTGAGATATAGTTGAGGAGGTTAGGCTAGGTTGAATGAAGCTGGAAAGAAGGATGCCAAGAAAGAAAAGCCATGAATGGTACACATCAGCATTGATACGCTGCTCGTAGCGGGTAGTGAATACGCGTCAAAAAACTTGGGAAGCATCACATACATTGAGTATATCCGCAATGCTCTCGCTTGAAATTTCTTTCGAGTAGCCTTGAGCTACGACTTCTCCTATACTTTACATCTCCGTCACCACAGGGATCACTCTTGCGGATGACTTGAGCTTCAAAGAGGAAAGGGTCTATATGGGGTTTCACAAGATTACCGCTTACCTTTGCGTCCCGCGAAGTAAGTGCTATGACGAGATCTACCTACCACCGCACTCAGGTTTCGGCACATAATTATATTTTACACTTCACACCTTGTTATCTCGATCCCAACCCATAGTATGTCTAGGTCTGACATATGGTCAAAAGCCAATTGCACTTCCATATGATTGAAGGTATAGCAAACATTGGACAGATAAGTACCTGAATGCGGTCGCACCTGGACATCAATCCTTACAAAAGGAGTTCGCGCACTTTTTCATTCGTCTTCTCATATTTTGTTAGCCTACAAGGCGGACTTTGCGTACAGTATACGCGCACGCGCATTCGCTTTCTATCATATTCATAGAAAAATGTATATTAGGCTCCCCAGCCGATGCAATATGAACCATGGAAAATGATAGAATTTGATATCTAGTGCACCTTTTTGGAATTCATATTAAAGGTATCTGCTGTAGAAACACTACTCATTGTTCTCAAGTGAGAGCGATGGAATATTTCCACTTCCACGGACACTTGTCATTGTTTCAATTTGCAAAGACCGCCAGTGGGGGTGCGGACTCATAAGACTACTTTAAAGATGATGAACATCATGATATTCTCCCAAACCCTTTATATATCCCAACCCGATTGATTTTTGGACACAGATTACCTAGTAGGCATTCAATTGGAATAGAATTGGTTGAAAATTATCATCAACTTTCGTCGCATTCTATGAGGCACTGTTCTCATGCACCCACTGGATAGAACGTCTAGAGATCCGATAATTGCAACCTAGTATTAATGACCCATCGGTACCAAGCATTTAGATGCCGAAAATTACTTGCTGCAATGATACGTACCGCATGACTTAGGTACTTTTAATTCCTTCTCCTCACATCTGCATCACAATTGTTTGAAAAATCCTGTTAAACACTTCTCAAGAACCCTCCAAAATCAGCAAACAATACACGATCAATCAGCCGAGCAATTAACCCACCATAGATCACCCGCTCCGCAACTCCTGGATCGACTGATCACAAAGTCTTCTATATTAATAAGCTAGGCTATAAAGGATCTAGCGAGAAGGATGAAGCAACATGGGGTCACAGGTTGTGATGCCGAGTTTCGGATTTTAGGGGATTCGCGGTTTGGGTTGAAATGGAATCGGGGCAATGCGATGAAGAGTTTTGCGGAGGAAAATGAGGTGGAAAGGGAGAAGGTGTTGCAGAAGCAGAAGGAGGCAAATGCTGCGGTAGGGAGCAAAGAGTCTGATGGAGGGGTTTATAAATGAGATACGGGGGAGGAGAGGTTGGGTTGGGTTGGGTTGGCTTGTTGAGATATGATATTGCATTCATATATTTTTCCTTCTTTGTGTAGGTAGCTGGAGATGTCTTCTCGCCTTACTATGAGGTAATAAGAAGATGTTCAATTTCTAGGAACACTCGAGTAAAGATGATCTCTCTCTTCCAATCCAAGTACATACGTCCTCAATAATCCATGTGCCTGCCCCTACAGAATTTCGCTTTGTAAGTCTACACTATATTACTTTCAACTACATTTCGTTAAATCCCAACCCTATTATACCTATCTATCCATCTACTTATCCACCCCTTACCCAGACTCCTTACTCAAAATCCCTCACTCCTCTTCCGCAACCCTCCAAACCAATCTCTCTCCACTAATTTCCTTCCTCCTCAATGCATCAAGAGCCTTCTGAGCTCGTTCCAACGATGTCCTGCCCTCTACTATCTTAATCTTATTTGGTTGGACTACACCTTGCGCTAATAGCGTTGGCATGATTTCCGGCTGCAGTTTTGTTTTGAAAAAAGGGTTCTATGCGGTGTTAATATATACTCGATGCTCAAACGCGAAACTAACTAGCTTATCATTGGGGATAGCCAGGACTTACATCAAGATAAAAATGCGTGCGTACGCCTCGCGTCTCTACACCTTCAGCCCATGGTGCTGAATCATCCACATCCATTGAATATCCAGTTTCAAAGTTAGTCAATCATCGTTTTAATTCCACACCACCAAGTCCTCAACTTTCAAGAAGCTATAAGGCATTAAACATTGCTTACTCGGGCGCCACATCTACATTTGCATCCTTAACGGTGACCAGCCAATGGAAGGAATTAACGGCCCCTTTTGTTCCTGATTAGTTAGTTCAGCAGAATGAAGGATCGTATCCGTGATATCACCATCACGATAATCAAACATATGGACAGCGCCAAATTTCCGGAGAAGAGTATGATGGGTTTTGGAGGCTGTGGTGATGATGTTGGTGTGGCCATAGTAGGTGAGAATTTGCATGGCGTATTGGCCTCTATAAAATGCATTTGTTAGATTCCAGAAGGGATGGGATAGCGGAGGAGTATACGTGCACAGAAGAAGAACCTCCCCAGATAAGAATACACTTATCCTTATTAACCGGTACAAAATCCTCAGGTTTCGGCCATGGTGATTCCAAGCCGAGCTCTATGGTAGCGGTATGGAAACGGCGACGAAGCTGCTAGGGAGGGCAACTGCTTGCTGAGGTAGAATCCCGTCCGGGATCTAGGCGGGTTAGGTTGCTATTGTTCAAGTTTTCGGCTCTAAAGATGGAATGGATTGATGAATCAGACGAACCTTTCCTAGAAGAAACCAGGGAAGTGTAACGAATTCTTGTTGTGCTTTCTCCTTTTGTGATCGAAATGTATAGCCAAATACCTAAAGTTGTTTCTTAGTATCCAATCATCGATTATCACCCATCCATACAATCATCCTTCCCCCCAGCCCCGAATTCTTTCCATCCCTCCTTCCGTCAAGAAAAAATGTAACATACCCAATCCCCCACTCTCAACCCTCCCACATCCTCCTCACTCCCAACCTCCACCACCCTCCCCGCAACCGTATCCCCCGATACCTGCGGATGAGTAACAAACAAACCCCCAGCATTCTGATGTAAATCCAAGGGTCCCAAAGCTGTCCACTCAACTCTCACTCTCACCTCATCCTGTCCTGGTTTGACAGTTGGGACTTGTAGGGTCTGTAACGGAGCTCCGATTGAGACCGTGACTACTACTGTGTGTTGTTGACATTTTGTATTTGTTTTTGTGTGACGGGTTTTGAGTTAGATGAGAAACCGAGAATGGATGATGGAATGAGAGGAGTAAAACGAGAATCTTTTACAACTTATCCGAAAATCTCTTTTCATTTTTTTATAGACATTTATACTTATAATATATCATGGGCTTCAGCAAACCTGCTTACCTACATCTTGATATTAGTGGTCCCTTTCATTATATTTCTAATTATCTTAAGTCCCAAGTCCGTGGGGTTGAATCAAACTATTAATGGTACGGAATATGGCACTTCACTATGACCAACAGTAATCAGTTCAGAGATGTCCTGCGGATTCTTTGAAAACTCAAGGTTTCCCCCCACACGTAAGGTCTCGGCCGAAAATGAAAATAGAAACGCAACTGCAACTTGGAATTCTCTGTCCGGCCTACCCACCCTGCCCCCTCCTCCCTAAAAACCAAAGCCAGCTCGACAATGACAAGGACAAAAACCGTGCGTGCATGCAGAAGACAAACTATTCGAGCCATCACCATTATCTACTCTTAGCTAATAACAACACAGCAGACATAATAGATAACTAATTGTATATAAGCAAATCAAGTCAACACCACAAACATCAAATTTATTAAAGTAAAGCAGGCAAAAGGTACCGTGTACCATTCTTATGCATAAAAACTCTCTGACCACTCCCAACGGCGAGGACCTCCTATCCATCCTTCAATCCCGTTCATCCGCTCTATGTACGTACGATCTGGAATATTTAACCTCAATCTCCATCGTCAAAATTTACTGCTCCCCACCAACCAAATTAGTACCCTCTCTCAAACCCTCAACCACCAATTCGTGTCCTTCAGCCCGACGATAGATATCTCTAACATCGTCTGTAGTAGTCTCGAAATGGGATGTAGCGTCGTATGATTTAGAGATAAAGATACGGTCTTTCTCGCCGCTCTCAATAGGTTCGTAGAGAGGAATTGGTGGGCCCTGTTTGGTTGATTTATGTTAGTTTCGGATGATTTTGATCATAGTAAGGGTGATAGTGGTAGAGGGAGAGATGCTTACCATGAATTTCTCTTCAATCTTTCCGAGACGCTCAAGACCAGGTGCAAGTTCCAAATGATGGTTTGAGTCGGTCTCGGCAATGGTGGAGACGATAGCGATATAGTAACCCTTTGGACAAACACTGTGGACGTTGGAAACGACAGCAATGTAGATATCTAAAAATGTGTCAGTTATGAGTTTCAGGTATTTCAAATATATAAGAACGTACCGTTCTTGCGTCCAACCTGAGATTGAGGAATAATGAGTTGAGCGGAATCAGCATTCTCAGTTCCAGCAAGTGGATGGTTCAAGATGCAAATAGCCTTTAAGAGTTGACCGACCACGCGAACCTTATCTGGGAAGTATGATGGGTCTGCAATAATCTTCTTTGTCTTGGTCTCGAAAGTCATGGTGGAGTCATTGCCCTGAGCATCCTTCTCATGCATAGTCGCCTTGATACCGCAGACCTTATCTCCATCATATTTGATCTCGTCAATGCTTGCATTGAGCATATAGGTACCACCGTAAATAGCAGACAAACGAGCGAAACCTTGAGGAAGTTCACCGAGACCGTATGCTGGGTAGATGTATGGGGACTTTCCGTAACGGGCGACCGAGTTTCCGTACAGACGAATGCGATCGATGGTTGCTGGAGCTGAGCCCTTCTCGTTGATATAGTCATCGGTTTGATATAAAGCCATGGCATGACCAAGGAAGTCTCGAGTACCAGGCTCGAGTCCGAATTTATCGTAAATGTCCTTCATGGTGCAAGTGCCCATGTTAAGTCCTTCCTTCTGTCAGCGGGTTCCAGAAAAGGAGGTATTTCAACCCTCTTACCCTTGTGAGTAGCAGGATCGGCAACATCGAATGTACCAACCCACTCAAGGAAACTCTTCATCCTTCGCTTCTCAAAGATGCCCATCAAAGATGATCTCAAAGCCTCACCAGCGTCCGATGGAACCTTTGCAACCATGGCCTTTTGACCAGCACCCTGTTGTACATAGCTTCCAGCTACGGATCTGAACTCAAGATATCTCGTAACATCAGTTGAAACGAGGATATTTGTGAGTTCACCCGAAGACATCAAAAGCTTAGGCACCAAATCGATGTTCCAATCATTCGCACGCCCATACTTCTTCCAAGGTTCCTCCCCCTGATTATAGTTTCCATATTTCTTGAAGAGCTATCATAATTGTCAGAATAAAGCTTCGCAGACCCTAAAATCGTACTCACGGCTTCGATATTGACGGATGCAGCTTCACTATTGAAGAATTAGTTATTGTTGACTTATTTCCTTTCTGCAAGCTTGGAACACATACCCTCCGTAATGATCATTTCGATCAATGTGCAACACCTTCTGTCCCTTAACACTCAAAACTCTGTCCCAAAAAACATCAGTATACAATCTACATCATCTCACAAATCCACATACCCAGAAAGAACACATTCCGTCAAACCTATAATCCAGCGTTAGCCATTTCCCCAACAAAAAGCATAATGCTCCCATCCATGCCCCTCCAGCCAATGCGGGGTTGAGCAAGCTTACCAGTGCCCAAAACGACAACATCATACTCTGGGGCGATTTCATCCATCTTGAAATTAGAATCTTTGTATTTATTAGGTAGGTTGATTTGTAAAGAAGAAGAGAATATAGAGAGCTTGCTGGTGAGAAAAATCGCAAATGTGGTTTATACTGAAAATTGCAAGGGCAGTTCCGTAAATGGTCGGTGAGACGTACAACATCGTTCTGGGTTCACTGATTCTCTTGATTGGCCTCGCTAAAGGGGAAACTGGAGTTACCGCTTTGTTGTTGCTGCTGGTAGATTTTGTCTTGGTGTAATTATCCTCAGGGGCAAATTTGTGGAGTTCATTGTAAATAGTTGCGATTGGTTTTGGGTCTTGACAAATTGATATATGTATTTGGTATGGAGTACTTGAATGTTGACTTGTATTGTACCGGGTATTCATTTCTATTGAACCTTCATTTTGATATCTTCCAATAAGTAGCAAGTAACGAAAGCATTGGCTTTTACCAACCACTCTTCAATTGTTTTAGACAAAGATGATCATTTTTTTATAAATGCATAATGCGGCCATAACCGTGTTGCCCCATATGCGTTTCTACTTATACAGATGATGGCTGTAGCAACTAAATCGTTCATGCCAATTGGGAGACACCTATGACTCCCCAAGACTCATTATTCTTGACCTAGGGGTATGATTTTGTATCACACATCCTCCATGACCTAAGCTGTGACTTGAGCAGGTTTTTGCTCTGCCTCCCCTTCGCCTTCAGCTAC
The DNA here is from genome assembly GCA_014898415.1 of Stromatinia cepivora. Taxonomy (NCBI): domain Eukaryota; kingdom Fungi; phylum Ascomycota; class Leotiomycetes; order Helotiales; family Sclerotiniaceae; genus Stromatinia; species Stromatinia cepivora. Next base: position 1,154,798 of record RCTD01000017.1, on the reverse strand, counting down.
AACATCTTCCTCAATATCTTCTCCGAAATCCCTAGGGGTATATATTGGCCCTTGACCTGAAAGATCGATTTCTGGATCATCCTTCGCAACAACCTGGGCTTCCTGCCAAGAATAGTACCTTTCGGTCAAAACCTGTTTGATAGCTCTTTGTGTTCTCCGAACCTTTAAAAACCTCCAAATTAGTTTTCGTATAATTATTGAATTGCGCGGCACATGAGCCAAACGGGATATAAACCTAAATCAAAACTCACAGTCATGTCCCTCTTTTCCGAGTCCTCACCACCATACCCCGCCTCCAATCTGTCCCTCTCGTAGCTTTCCGTAGCAATGCGATTCCTCTCCTTGCAGCAAATCCACCAAAGTGAATGTAAATCCTCCCAACTCTTCCCCCTTAGCTCCTCTGCACTCCATGGTCTCCCATGGTTTCCCTCCTCAACAGGCGTACTGAGTGGCTTATCCTTGTGTCTGAAAAATTCGTATAATCCGTGATCCTCATCAACCTTGACTTTGTTTCGTTTCGATTCATCCAAGACGGGTTTAGGCAATTTCGCATTAGATACTGAGAGGGGTTGACGGGGCCCCGTTCGTCGTTGTGTAGATACTCCACGCAGACGGTTCATATCGCGTGGGTATAAGTATGTGCTGCTGGTAGAGAAGGAGGTGGATTGAGTGCATGATGGAGTTGTGGAGGAGCCTTGTAGACAGGGAAGGAGGAATGCTGGCGGGGTACTTCCTGCTTTTCGCAGTTGTAGCAGAGTACGGACCGCAGGCCGAATGACTGTAGATGTCGACATCTTATGTTGACGTTGTCAATGGCGATGTAATTGCCGCCCTCACATTACTTCCTCCTCAGTTGAGAATCTCGAAAAATCATTAAATTAATTCGGCTACCGTATAAATTTGTGATGGGGTAAGAAGTAAGACCAAAAGCGCAAGTCTATGCATGTTCCTGAAGCCCAAAATTTATCACAACCACATGACTGAGCAACCACCAGCTACACAAAATTCCTCAAACGGCCTTGTGAGTGTGGTGTTTTGTTGCATATCGGAATTTGCGCCCGATGCTCTAATTGAAATGCCCAACCCAAGTTCCCAACCTACCATACCGAACCGAGAACCAACCTCAAGATATTCTAGGCCCCGTCAGCTTTCCCCCTTTCTCGTTTTGTCTAGCATTGCATATCATAACTTCCGCATATCCATGATTGGTTACTATGGCCTGTACTACACGAGTGCTTAACAGAGACGGCACATGCAGCATGCCGATGCCGAAAACGCGGCTTTCGTTTCTTCGGGATGGAGTTATTCATCCTGCAGGTGTGAGGCTGCTTGGGATACCTATCAGCTTGAAGTCTTGCAGTGTGGTAGTACGATGGAAGAGTGCTCTAGCTGCGACTCGTACAAACAAATGCATAGATCCGTCTAGAGTATCCAGATCCTAATACATGCATGATATTGAAGTCACAGGAGCTGGATCTAGATTCGTCTGCATGGCTGGCTGTTTTAGTGCGATGTTCTACAGTAGTGTTTAGTGTTTGGTATTGATTTCCGGGGAGTTGGGGATGGAGGTTTCTGTAACACGTATTGTGTTCTGCAATTTATGATGGTAGACATTTCGTTTAATGTCTTGTTCTTCTGAAATTCCAAAATTAGATTTATGTAGCGACGCATAGAAGATCAACCGTTTGAAGCCAGTTAGAAACGTCTAGTATCTGAAAAGAAGATATCACGGCATGAGATGTTCAGCATGGTATTCTGAAGAGGGTATGTTTGAATTGAAGCTAGCATGAAACAATGCCAGGAAAGGTACAATATCTCCACGTCCAACGTCCAAATGATCGTCCTTGTGTCCTCCACCGTTCCGAAGCCCCTCCAATGCACGCTTAATCTCATCTGGAACAGTACCCCAAGCAATGCCATGCCAAAAAGTAATCAAAAGGGTGACATTCTCGCATGCAGAAACCCGGGTATCACAACAATTTGAAAGCTAACGCCCGATGGGAAGTTTACAAGAGGTAAACCATGCCTGCAGCGGCAGCGGCAAGAGCACCTGCACCTGGAACGAAGTTGGCTGCACCAGCAGCCTTACTAGTCGAAGAAGCGCCAGTGGCAGTTGGGGAAACGAAGGTGCCGTTGGTTGCGGTTCCGTTGCTGAAGGTGCCGGTGGTGAGAGGGGCGACGGCGCTGGTAGCAGCTGATGCGTCGGAAGCGGTGGCTGCTGCAATAGCTGCGAAAGCAACGAGGAAGATGGAAGACTGCATTTTTGCAAGTGATTATGTGTGTTGATAATTGGAAAGGTGATAGATATTATTTCGAAATTGAGGATGAAGTTGAGTATGCTTTCAAGATTGGGAAGCTTGAGCCTGGAGAACTGTATGAAATAAAACGAAGGTGGTTTGTTTATTTGGAGAAAGTAGAGTAGAGAATCGGACGGTTCAAATACCAAGCTTATTTATTTGTGGCAACAGGAAATTACACAGCCTTGTAAGGGGCACCACTTCTTGTCTCGGTAAGATTTATATATAGAACGATCAACAGTCTAGAATTCTGGAGGTAGCGGTAATCATGTGACATAAATTACGAGGGTTTTAACGTGAAATTCAAGTCAGACAAGGTGAAGCGAAGAAGCGAAGATCTTTTTGCATTTCAATTAAATGTTTCGAGACTTCTCCCGTCCGCCTCATCTTACATACGAAGAAGACCTAATAAATGAAAGAGAATAGACCTCTTCAACCTATCGGAAACGATGACCTGGTACTCAATCTAGTCCCCGAAGATCAAATTTCATTGATCATGGCGGTCATAACAGACCTCTAATAAAGTAAGGAAACGAATTGGGAACGAAATTGGGAGGAGGTAATAACACAAATGAAAGACTGGACCGATCCTTGAAATTACTTCACTTGAAGTTGGGTAGGTCAGGAGAATGACACCTCATTTAAAATGTGCTATATCAAGAACGTACGATCCTCATCGAAATTGAATCACTTCGAGCGTCCGTACATTATGGATAATTGAAAATAAGTTTGAGGCATGATGCCGCGACGCGAGCAACGCGAGGCGGTGGAATGTCGAGGATTGATATACACAACTTTTGTCGTACAGAAGCACCTCAACAAACGCTTATTATTCGGGTAATACACAGCATCCCACTTTTGATGCATTAGAACACGGACCTTTCCATGCATGACTCGCAAGAAAGTAGGAACGTGGCACTTATTCTTATATTCTTATAACAGCAAGACATCGAAAAAGTCACAATAGCGGATACGGCGCGCCTGAAGAATAAAAAAATGGGCATGGAAGCAGAAAGTAACTTCTTCATCCCCTGCAGGCTGCTTGACAGGTTGACTTCCCTCCCAGCTTCCCAAGATCAAGCATAAATCCTTGTAGATCTCGTTTTGAATGTAACCTGCCAGCCTCTTCCGTCAAATAATAATGAGTTGTCTGGCAATTTAGCAATCCAAATCTGTGTTAGTGAGACTTTTTAATTCAATCCTCTGCGACACGAAGCTCATAATGCAATTTGTTCAGATCCGACCCTTGAGTTTCGGTCAGATCAGATTAACGAATCATGTGCAAGAGAGATCAATTGCCATGAATGTTGATGTTCTGTACAGGGAAAAAGCTCCTGTTCCACCGCATAATAGCTCGATGCACTCGTACGCAGGTCTTCCAGTGCATCAAACCCTTCGAATCTTCAATCAGACAATCTTTCAATTAGCCGAATGATATATCTACTCAACGTACTTCACACAATCCTTTTGAATCACCTGGTATTGTAGATGATATCATACATGAAGACATCTTCAAGTCAGCATGTGGAGGCGAGCGGTGTAAAATTCCTTCGGCGCCATTACCAACGTGTAGTTTGTCGGTGGTTCGAAAAAAGCACTTGGAATGGATGTTTTGCCGGATAGCATGGGGCTGCATATCCCAACGCTCACGACAATGAAGATATTCGATCGCTGGCTGCCACGCATGCGTACAGAGGATGTCTGGTTTTGGGCATTCGGGACTTCCCTTTGGATTGCCTAGGAAGAAGCAGTTCGTTGCCTGAACCTCGGTAAACAAATGTCAAACAAAGTGTTGTATGATATAGCATCGCGTCGAGAAGTTGTGAGGCGTTTCCAATAGCATTGCAGAATTGCACGAGTCGCGAGTCGTGAATCGTGCCATAGTTACATAGTTTCTATAAGCTAAAGATTAAGAGTATACTTTAGCCTTTAGGTGCTGGCATTACTGCTATGATTGGTGCGCGTCCGGAATATATCAGTGAGAAATGTTCAAATACTTGGCTCCCCTTTAAAACATCGGTTTGATGTTTCATTTTTTTTAACAAAATATTAATTCACTCATTGCAGTGTGCAAGCACCTTGTTGAGCTGTGTGCACTATATGATTATTATTATCGGGATAAGTCAAGGACTCAAGATACCATCTGTGTACTCCGTAGAGGTTGGAATTGATTTATCATGATAATGCTTACGGAATGATATTATGCATGGATGAGAAGCGGATGGTTGCACCAAATAAAAGCAAAGAAGCGAGCTTAGAGCCAAGGTTTTATCCAGCCTGTAACCGATTTGGAACTACCTTGAATCCTTGTGGTAACATGGTCGGTTCGCCGTGAATATCGATAACGCGGTCGTAGCGCCACACGGAAAAGGCTACCTTCGCTGGAAATCATATCACAAGCCTCTCCTGACTGGACGATGCATTGTACATAGCCGCTGTCGTGCTTGATCGTAGAATGATGGTTATTTTAATCAATGGCCCAAAACAATACGAGCAATCATCATGATATGATGCTGATGACGACGACGAGGACGAAGACAGTAACAGTAACAGAAACAGTAGCATTAATATACTTCTAATCTCGGGATAATCAATAAAGATTGATAGTTTAAATTTGATACCATGATAAATTCAAGAGAGGCTGACTGATCAGTGATAACTCGAATTGATAGGAGGAAGTTCGGAACTCTTCATAGAAGAAGAAAAAAAGACTGGTACCGCCACACCGTTTGTGTATTCTTCTCTGGTGCTTGATGACGCAGCACAGTACAACATGCTTACCAAAATCCATGTCGTACGTATAAATCGGCAAGTATGCCGGGACTTTCATGAAAAGCAGCAAGCAGAAACACTCTATCGGCTGCTTTGAGAACCCTGTTGTTAACAAAAAGTAATCTTCCTAAAATCAACATCCCCAACGTCTGAAAGTAGAGAACAAGGGGTCGTCGGCTTCTACTTTCCAATTTGCTGTGATCGTTGAAGCCCATGAAAACTTTTGATTTTCACGGCAATTCGGAAGTTCGGAATTCTTGCTTTGATTGGAGAGATCATCTAAAGATTCTAAACGCATTTGATTAAACTCTGCCCAGAAAGGAGTAAGGTGCCTGTATCCGGAAGATGGCCTGTCACCAGCCGGAGGTGCGGCTTTGGTTGAGTTTCATTGCTTTTCGAGATCATACTTGGCCGCATAGAATTCGTGGACGAGTGTGCGAAGGCAGCGTGGCCGTTTCTGAAAGTGATGAAATGCATCAAGGCCTGAGCTGGCGATAGCGTGTGAGTTGATAGACAAAGTAGTACTTAGTAGGACAATGTTTTGAATGTGTTGTACACAGCACAGATACTGCATCTAGTTTGCAAGGTGTTTAAGCTGTTTGAAGTAAATGATATCACGGAGTAAACCGTTTCTTGTGTTATCAGATGGTGCGTTGGTGACATGTTATTGAGGGGTGGTAGGTAGTATAGCGAGTTTGACATGCAAATAAACTAACGGTATTCACAATGGATGGGATGGTTCGATGGCTGGATGCGTTGAGAAATGCGTGGGAAAGAGTTTTGGGAAGGTTAAATCTTCAACCCTCGAATCAATACTATTACCTATTTAGCTCCTGTACAGTGTAGCTGCTATAGAAATATTAGACAAAAATCGTCATGAAGGACAGCGAGTATAACCTTGCCCATACGCCGGGCCGGTAGATGTAGGCCTAGTGAGTTTGTTGATTTGAGATGAATCAGGAGATGATGCCATTTTCATCAATTTCATCGCCTACGCAGGAAATTCGGTGAAACTTTTGAGAATAGAAACCACTCAGGTTCTTTTCAAACGGTAAAGCAAAGCGACAAGGGTGGATTTTATTGTGTGGTACTGCTAAACACCCAGCTAGGTCTAGTTAGAAATTTATGAATTTCTACATGGCATAAACCCCTTTACAAGAAAGTATGGTAAGCAAGCAATCGTCTATTTTAGCAAGTCATGTACACGCATATACATAGGTAGGTAGCATTTAATCCGGGACCAAAAGCAATACGACTCAAGCCTCTCTGCCAATAGCCAAAAGAGTTCGATCAGATGTCGACTTCGGAATAGTAACTTAAAAAGAAGTCATTGGAAGGTATAGAACTGCAGTCTTAGTGACCTATGAGATAATTACCAAGCTACCAAGTATAACCAGCATTCCTTGGCATTCATTAAAGTTTTCTAGGTCCCTTAAAATAATATTTTTAAAGATATCTTGATAGGTCGATTAGCAATTGGATAATCCGAGGCATAGGATATGTACCTTTTCTTTGTAAGGAACCGCGCTGTAATGAGTAGATGATAGGAATTGAAAACTCGATTGAACATCTATCTAAATGGTATACTCGAGTACATCTAATTAGTAGAGTATCGTCATGAATCTTTTTGCTATGGCAATTTGATATACGGCGACTAAATCAACTTGGGAAGTATCTACTTCTTCTACCTTGCCTTGTCTACTCGTTCCTGCTTGCCATGTTAATGCTTTGTTAAGCTAAGGCTTGTTTTGCTTCTCAAGCATCATCCCATTATCCCATCCTCAGATTCCTCACCGTTGAAAAATTCAAACTATTCTATTTCAATCCATGAACGCGAGAAATATTTCATTCAAGATCCATCCGTCCGTTCACTTCTACTCATTCTATGATCTATCACCGAAAAGGGAATACATACCTCTCTTAAAGCAGCATTATATGTGTTTGATTCAGGGAAGAAAAATCCTTACTCGTTCACCGCACTAAATACCGACATTACCTTAGTACTATTCAAATTTTCCCTTTTCCTTTTTCCCTCAAGAGTAAGTCTAATAGAGAGAGAATTTCTTGTGACGCCTCCACTCAAAACAGACGTCCGCCGTTTTTCTTCTCCATCATACTACCTTCTTACCTTTTTACCTTCCAACCCACCAAACCTATCCACTCTTCTATCATCTAACATTTTTCATCCGCTTTGAAGATTTCGAGGAAAGGTAGAAAGGCAACAAGCATACCTTCCTTCCCGCAATCCCCCCCCCTCAATCTCCAATTTAATAGACGCCGTGCTACGGAAATACAACTTCTCAAACTTCTTTGGCGGATTAATATTTTTTTTCCTGGATTTTTAAAAAGCGTTGAAAGGGACCCTGTTGATCAACCGCATCCTCATACTCACAAAAAAAAAAAAAAAAAGTTCCCCACCACCGCGTTTATTTGCGCCCATCTTTGAATCATTGGAACGGATAAAGTCTTCTTCGGATCCACTTATTGCTTCGAACACGAACAATTCACTGTAAACATCTTGAGCCTCAAAGCAAAGCTTCGTCGTGCTTCGTTCAAGCTACCTGCAAAGAGTTTATCCATTCTCCATAACGGCCTCAATATCATATTGGTTACGGCGCGCATCACCGTTGTTGTTGACGCAGGGACAATTCAAACTTTCCGCCGTCTTATCTGGTTAACAAGACCTCGAATACGTGCATCCGGAAAAGAAGACTCGACAACTTAAGCTTTGAGTATTTGGACGCGACAAGAGCAATTGGTCTGAAGCTCATTACAGTTCAATCTCAAGGACTGAGGATCAACAATTCGGTCACAGTGATAAAATAGCGAAAAGTTCTTATGATTGAGTAGTCGATCATCCCATCAAGAAAGTTCTTATCAAAAACTCCATACTCGTTATGGACAACGCCCAATATCATTCAAACGCGATGAGCAACGGAAACTCACCATACTCTCCACTTCCTGGTATTTCCCCCCACCAGCTTCAACACAACTCGAACTTGCCTCCTCATACTTTACCACCTCTGCAACCACAGCAGCACGCTGCGATGCAACAGCAGCAACAGCAGCAACAGTCATGGAGCGCGCCTCACACTCCACGCACTCCTGGCACTCCAAATACACCGGGGTCTGCTAGTTTAGGTTATTCGCAGGTTGGAGCACAATCAAGGCCTGCACAGATGATGTATGGAAATTCCTATCAACAGCAACCCCCGCAGCATCAATACCGCACTTCGGCCTCCATGATGCCCCAATCGTCAACCGCTTTATCGCATAACCAGCCTATTGCGCCAGCTCCTGCAACCAGTCGAGGTCCCCCTTTGAGACCTATGCCTGCGAGTAATGTCCCACAACACCTCTCGATGCATGGAGGTTATCCTCAAACCAATATGCTTCAGCAAGTGCTTGCAGAAGAACCTCCTACCCATGTAGTGGGTTCTCAGGGTCGAAGAGGAATATTGCCCAGTGCACCGGGTCGCCCACAGGTCACTGCTACTGGTCCTGGATCCACAAAAAATGCCATGATCCCCGCAAAGGATGCTGATGGAAAATTCCCATGTCCTCATTGTACAAAAACATACCTTCATGCCAAGCATCTTAAGCGTCATTTATTGAGACGTAAGTATTCTCCCCATATTTCATCAATCAATTACGGAATAAACCTTTGACACATTTTAGATACTGGAGATCGCCCGTACATGTGCGTACTTTGTCGTGACACCTTTTCCCGCAGTGATATCTTGAAGCGTCATTTTCAGAAATGTTCAATTCGTCGTGGAAACCCTACAGGAGCAAGTCACTTGTCCCATGCACAAGCGCATTTGAAAAAGTCGCATCCTGGACCAAAGGCACATCAGACAATGGGCCCCGAGTCCGATCTTATGGGTATGAATGGTATGAATGGTATGCCAAACGATGGCTCAATGCACCCATTTGGTGTGGTTCCTGACGGAAATATTGCCGATGCTGGTTCTAACCTAACAGATGATCAAGCTTCGAAAGCTTCGAACGATCTTCAGCGACTCGGCAACCCCGATAACAGGGACCGAAGGATTAATGGACCTGCTGCAGGAGGTTCGAGTCGATCGAGTTTTGATCAAGGTTATGGAGGAGGAATGCCGAGTACTATGTCTTCCGCTATGAACCCTGCCATGGCATTCAGTATGCCAAATGGTCAGAATGGTCATTCTTACAGTCAGAGCTACGATTTTGCTTCTCAAGGCAACACTGCTAACTTGCATGCGCAGTCGATGGAGGGAATGTCAACTGTTTCTAACGGACGACATCCGATGCCTGTCTATGCAGGAGCGAACGCCAGCCAACATCCGATACTCGACTGGCCTCACATGCAATCGAACGGTCAAAACAACTTCATGACTCCCTACAACAACTCGAACCTCGCGAACCAACAAATGCAGATTAAACAAGAACCTTACAACTCGAACCTCGCGAACACACAAATACAAATAAAACAAGAATCTTCTAATCACGGTTTATTCACTGGTGTTGTCTACCCAGGTACTTCCGATATCCCAAGTTCTGATTTCTCCAATTGGAACATTCCAGCTCCAAACGACCCGCTCCAGCAAATTTCAAGCCAATTGCTAAACTTTTGCCTTAACGCACATTCACAACTGAATGCTCGCAGTCAAGAAATTAGAAAATTTCTTTCCGCAGATAACATTAAGCACTTCCTTGAACAGTTCAGCAATTTCCAGGGACATTTCCCTATCATCCACATGCCAACATTCCGTATCACGGATTCTTATGAAGGTCTTCTACTAGGTATGATCTGCATTGGCGCGGTTTATTCTGATCGCATGAGCCCAACTCAAGTCCGCGAGATGATGGAAGTTATGAAGATGGTAATAGAATCCAATTCTCAAGTTTATTCGATCATTTCCCGCGGATCAAGTGGCGATTATCCCAACGAATCAATTGGCTCTTCCAAATCTGAAATTGAGCAAATCGCAGCTATATTTATGATGCAAGTTCTTTTCACATGGCATGGTACACCACTTCAGCGCGAGAAAGCCCGACGTGACTTCCCCCTGGTTGTTTCTCTGGCCAGAAGGGCTGGTCTCACACAACCAATGACCACGAGCCCTTTCAGCGTTCTGCACCAAGCCCATGTAAATGTTGATGCTTTCGTTGCCGCAAACTTTGATTGGAATGCTTGGGTTGAGCAGGAAAAAAGATCTAGGCTACTGTATATGATCTTTCTCCTGGATTCTGCTTTGGTCATCTTCTTCAACATTGCGCCTTCTTTTGATGCACTTGAGATTCGTCTTCCTCTCCCTGCTGATGACGCTGCGTGGGAGGCTCGCTCTTCTGCGGAGTGCGCGGATGCTCTCGGTCTCAATGGTGCCGCGGTCTCAGCCCAAAAGAACCCTGAAGGTAACCGGCGACGCAAGCAGCCCGAGATGCACACCGTGTTAAAGACTTTGATGCATCATACTTATGACATGCAGCCAGGAACCACGAACTTATTCTCCAAATTCGTTCTGGTTCATGCTCTTCATGTACAATTGTGGACTGCTCAGAAACAGGTGTCACAAGAATCTGGGCAAATTGCTGCATCCTTGAACAGTGGAACAAATACACCACTAAGTCAAAATGACTGGGTAATCAGGAGTGGGGATCAAAACGGCAGTGGAGCACCAAGCGCAAATAACAGTGGGCGGGCAACTCCTGTCGATGGCCAATCTCTGCTTTCTCATCAGCTTCTCAAATCTGTCACGACAGCATTCGAAAAATGGAAGAAAGCGTGGGATGAAGATATCAGCGTCCAATACCCCCCAGGATCTTCTTATCCTCGCCGCTTCGGGTTCTGTCGCGATGGCGCACATTTTTACTGGCTTCAGAAGTGTATGCTATCTCAAAAGCTCGACTGGCAGATGCCTTCGGACCAAAGATTCACACATGTGATTCAATTGCTCAAATTCTCCAAGCGATGGGCCTCCACCGATACATCAAAACGAGGAGAGGAGCCTGGGTCGGTCAGTGACATTGACAAAGACTTTGGAGTATCGAACTTGACACTAGACATGGCCCAGTTGTTCAGACCAGTAAACGCAAAGATTGATTCTCCTGTACAGGGCGTGCATACCAACATTTAGCGGAATCATACGAATCATACGTTTGGGTGGGATAGCTTATAGATGGTTTTCATTGCATTGCATGGGCGTTGTTGCATTTTCCTTTAATTCATTTTGCTCTATCTGACAGCGTCGAGACCTACAGAGTATATTCGGTTTAAGAAAAGTTTGCGTGGGTTTTTTATACATTAGCATTGCATTTGGCGGCGAAGGGATGAGTTGTGATTAGAGGCCTTAGCACCTTATGTGTGCTTGGGATTTCATTTTGTTCGCATTCGTTGTCCCCGTTCACCAGGACGATGTCACATTTCCTTCTGAGTGTTCGGAAGCGGGGAAATGAAAGAAAATCTTATAGAGGGATACCAGCTTTTCCAAGCGTTGCATTAGACGGCCCTGCTTTTTTTTATTGGTACCTTGTTTATAGAGACGTCGTTATGATGGGTTGTTTGGGAGGAAGATGAGATGTCCTTTGACCGGGATGATGAAAAGCATTTGAGACGAATTGGGTGGAAGAAAGAGGATTGGCATTTGCTCACGCAAAAAGACAAAAGGATAAAAATTACTTCAAAAATCTACACACCAAAAACTTGCATTTGGTATTGCAATCTCTTGCGGCTTATTACTGGATGAGGTAGTTGGCGGGGCAGAAAAGGGAGCGTAAATAGAGGGTCTGTACTTTACATACATACTTCTCTGTTTCTCTTAACTTAGCTTTTCCGGGGGGTTGCTTTGCTCATTTCGGGTGTGCATTCTTTTCACGTTGCGTTACATAGCTTAGGTCAAAATTGGGGGGGGGGGGGGTGGGATACATGGGATAAAATGATTGATTGATACTTGACATGACTCTTTCGTTGCGAAAGTCGTTGGTATTATATTATATAGCTAGATAGAATCAAAAAAAGAATCAAAATTTTATAAAAGGGATATTTATGTGTGCGCTTGCTTGTATGTTTTGTGAGGTGTGATGAATATATATATGGGTATTATGGGTATTATGGGTATTATGGGTATTATGGGTATTATGGGTATCATGGAATTAAGGGTTGGGTGTACTGTACTGTGAAGAATTGAAGGTAGGTGAGTGAGATAGATAGGTAGATGATTCGTTGATATATATATATACTTCTATATTTCCTTATAGGTGTGGTTTGGAGTGGGATGTTCTGTTTTAATCACTGACTGATTGATTTAAAGTAGTCAGCATCAGGATTTATTAACGGGTGGGTGTGAGGTGTGTGAAGTGTGTGAAGTGAGGGGCACCCCGGAGTTTTGAAAGATAGATGAATGAATGGATTATTGGAGGTATTGGGGTTCGTACGATTGATTGGTTAATTGAAAGTTTTTGAAAGGTGTATAGATGGATGGGTGAGCTCGAGGTGGGATAGCGAAGGATTTATTGGTAATTTGTTTGTTTATGGAATGCGATGGGGTGGGGTGGGGTGTGGTGATTAGATGGATGGATGGATGGATGGATGGATTGATAGATGGGTATTCAGGGTGTAGTTATGTGTAGGTACTTGTAGATGAGCGGGATAGCGGGGGTTAGGGAGAGGGAGGGGTAATATTAATAGGGAGGGAGAAGGGAGGATTTTTATTATGAAGTGAAGATGGGGGGGTGGTGATGGGGAGGGGGTTTGGATGGAAATTTATGTGATGGATGAGTAGGAAGAATAGAAATGATATAAAGGGGTTATGGGAGGAAATAGATGAAAGGAACGGAAACTTTATACGAGTGAGGTGTGTGGAGAAAATGAGATGTGGGATGTGAAGATGTGAAATAAGAAATGGGAATGCGGAATGCATTTTTTGGACCTACAATGCTTAGTATCGCTTTTATGTTGGAGATTATTATATGTTTGTATTCGGCTCCTGGTCGAAGAAGTTGTTACTGATGCTAATGCATTGTATATAGAGAAAGAAAGAAAAAAAAAGGAAGGAAACGAAATGAAGTAAAGTGAAGCGAAGTAAAGTAAAGTATGGTTTTCCTTTTTTTGCTAATGGTTGTTGGGTACATAGGTATTATTACATATATTTCTGAATACTGATTTTATCTTTTCTTAGTTTATCTTACATCATCCTATCCATTTTACCCTCCCCTAAAATTCACACCAACGAATTCCTAACCGAATATTTCAAATGGTCTAGATACTTATATCATCATCCCAATTCATCCAGATATTTCATCTGTATCTCTACCCAACTGTTGTCTCGTTTTGACTCCTATCATACTTAAACGAAGACAATCAACTGATAGGTATAGATACACACAGGAAGTGAGTGACTACAATGAGTAGACAAAACAATAGAAAACTGACATCATTCCCAATTATTCAAGCCTTATTATTCCGTCTAGTTTTACTCATTCTATACTGCAGTCTTTTCTCTAACCTTTGATATCATCTCATCTCATTTCATTTTCATACCCTACTAATTCAAACATCAAGACTGATCTAACAATGGTGTCAAATTAACTTTTCATGTAAAGACCCGGATTTACACTAAATAGCACGTATTTGTAGGACCTGAGGAGTCGGGTAGATCTTAAGACCCTACCTAAGCTGTAGATGTAGATTCCCCAGGGATTTCAGAGATGCAACAAAACTTCTTGTCTACAAATTCTAACCTATCTACCTGTCTACCCACCCACCCACCTACCTCCCCGAAAGCCCCAGAACTTCCAATCCCCCAAAAACCCCCACAACTAAGCAACTCATATAAACAACAAGCAACAAGCAACAAGCGACGAAGAAGAAGGAGAAGGAGAAGGAGAAGGAGAAGGAGAAGGAGGACGGACCTACGAGCGAGAGATCTATGACTCTGGAGGGAGTTTGGATTTTAGAGTGAAATGATTGTCGAATTTGTACGATCTTGGTATTTCGAACCGTCAAGTCCTTTTCATTTCATTTGCATCTTCAATGCAACAATAGACTTGGAAAATCATTCAAGGTCTAGACCTAGGATAACTTTCATCGAGATACAATTCCCAGTAAAGTAAGATGACCAAGACGGTGTCATTACCAGGACCATAGGACCATGCCGCTACAAATTTCACTTACACACACCATGAATAGATAACCATTTCAAATCATTATAAAAAATGAGTTTCTTTAATTAATCGATATATCATATATGAGGTAACAATCGACGAAAAAGATAATAAACATTCGCCCAACTATAAAAGGCCGTTGAAGGCAGTGATATCACAAGTCCGTATACCATTAAAAAATATTGGCCGTCACTCTTTTAACCCCCACCCATTCCATTTTGGATCGTTGAGATCCTTTTTGAACGCCAAACTTGTTGAAGTTTGCCCTTCCTAAACACCGGCGCTAAATGCAATGTTAAATGCCATAAAACCAAAGTGACCCATCCTCATGTATGTTGAATCGTAAAATCGTGTTGAAAAAGTATAATCATGTTGAAAGTATTAATGACCATTGGCCTCCCCGTTTGTTAGTGGGACGGACTGGGGCTCGATAAATCGTACACCATCAACGTCACCATTCTCGGAAGTTTTGAAAGGTTCTTCGAGATTTTTTACAGTGAGCCCATCAAAAAGTGGGAAGAGCCCATGTGACTTGTGGAAGTCGTTATGAACTAAGATTAATGTTAGATTTGGAGGTCATCTCAGGATCGATCAAAAAAGAATAACTTACCAATATTGACAAGATACCATGAATCCATAATGGATTCAATGAGCCCACGACTTGGGCTAAGTGCAGAATGACAATGAGCCCAGTCTGTTCCCAGACGGAATGCCTCATCTTTCCAAGCTAAGAAACTGATGGTCTCGACAATGGTAGGTTGAACAATTTCCTTACCCGGGAAGACTCCCCAGGTGACAGCGTTTGGTCCATCACTCTGTGCGTTCGTTTGCAAATCTCCAGTCTTCTTAACAGCATAGTATGTTAGGTCGGGGTCGTGTTGAATACGACGCACTAACTCTGGCATCATATCGGGAGCGACCAAAAGTTCCAAATAAGCTTTCTGGTAAACATAACCATTTGTAGGTCCCCAACCATACACAGGATCAGATGATTTAACACTGTCAACAGCAGGTTGAGAATTAATGGTAAGGAATCCACGTCGATTGAGCTCAATCAAATCAGATTTAATGATATCTGCTTCGCTTGAGATTGGAGCTTCACTCCAAGGAAGACTTTCTATGCCGTTCTCAAGATAATTGACGAAGAGTTCCGCGATATCCTTGATCGACTTTGGTTGACCCCAGAGTTTGATGTTTTGTTCATTGCTACCCTTCAACCCAATTCCATAAGCATCTAACTCGCCAAAAGCAGGAGATCTCGAGTCTCCCCATCTACCGTTAGGAAATTCATCCCAATCCTGGGTTCTAGCCACATAAGACTTGTTTCGGTTCTTCCAGAAAATTGGGCGAACATCTTCCTCCCTACGACCAAGGCCAAGTGATTGTCTCCAAGGAAGTGCGTGCTTCAAAGGACGTTGCGTCGATGGGGTCAAATTAAGTTCTTCGAGCACCATGCGAGTTGCCTGAGCTAAATTCATAGTGTAAAAATGTAGATGATGTACTCCAGCTTGAATAATGCGACGACACATCTCAGCGACTAGATCCTTCCCAATGTTTCGCACGGCAGCATCATCATTCTTGACCGCTTCGAGAGCCGCGCTCCACTTGGGTGGTATCTTACACCCCATGTGGTTGCATCTTCGAAGAAAGCTTGCGTATGTGTTGATGGGCATAATACCAGGGATAACAGGAATGGTAACACCTCTTGCTTTAACTTTTCCCAGCCAATCAATGAAGTTGTCGACATCGTAGAACATTTGTGTAACAATGAAAGTAGCACCGGCATCGACCTTCTCCTTCAAATGGTCTAGTAATAGATCTTCATCGTCCTGGTCATCGCAACCCTCGGGATACCCGGCAACTCCTATATCGAAATGATTGCCGTATGTCTGACGAATATAGTGGACAAGGTCTTTCGCATATTGAAATCCTCCTTCGGTTGCCTCCCACTTCTCCTTTTCACGCGGTGGATCTCCTCGTAGAGCAAGAATGTTTGTGCATCCGGCTTTGTAGGCATTTCTGAGAGCTTCGTCGACCTTTTCTTTCCCCATATCGGTACAAGTCAAATGCATGCAAGTCTCCAAGCCATATTGCGATTGAGCCACTCCCACCATCTCGCAGGTCAATTGGGCGAGGCGACCGCCTGCACCCCAAGTGATATCGATGAAGCTAGGTCCTAGTCCATGCATGCGGTCCATTCGATCGTAAAGATTTTGTACACCTTGAGCAGTTTTCGGTGGGAAGAATTCGAAAGAGAAAGAGGGGTTGCCCGACCTTTCGGCCTCTGCGAGCATGTCTTTGATGTGCATCTTGAGGCTTCAGGATTTTCAAGTAGTAATGCAGTCGTATAAATATAAACTGAAAGCAATAATGTTAGCAAATTTCATTAAAGCTTTTGAGGTATCTGGGCAGTGAAGGCTGCAAAGAACCTGTCGATTGTCATATTTGACATCAACCCCGCAACGCCTTCACCAATGGCAAAACCAAGGCCCTGAGTGACCCCTATATAGATTGGCAGATTAATGTAAGGGCCAGTAGTGAAGTATGGTACCTTTTTGTTGCCTTTCGTGAGGATATACCCTTTTCCAACAGGCTAGACCAAATCCTTGAGATGATAATAAAGAATGAAGAGGACTAGAAGGATACTAGCCAAAATACCTTTTACGCGCCCAACGATCTGCTACTTCCCGCAGCATGTACTTCAATTGCTTTATTGGCTGTACGACGGAGATTTGCTGGAAAAAGTTTGATGGTGAAGTACAAATGTACGATGGTAGGTAGGAGAGAGGTGCAAAAAGGCTAGAAAATTGTGTATATGTGATCAGGACTAAATTTGACCCAATGATCGATTGTATATCAACTCCACATTTCACAATGAACAATAGAACAATGAATTCTTAATTCTGGAGATATTATCTAGTTAGAAGCACGCAAGCAGATTGATAAGGAAAATACATTTATATATATATATCTTATCAAAACCAATTACCTAAGTACTTTGACTACCTATTTCCCGGCGTTTTGTTTGTACTACCAACAAGTCCGGACATTTTAATTTTGCCTGCTAATAAATTGGTCACAAAAATCATCGGGAGCCGAACGAAATTGCCCCTCGCTACGGCACGGTACACCCGCCACAATTGACTATAATGCTCCTATTTGTGGATTGGATGAAATCAAAATCCTCTAACAATGTTTTCCTCCAAAATCAAGCAATCATTAGTCTTGTTGATTGTGTTGTACTATGTAGTTGGTATCTCTCTTTATCTCTACATACAAGCAAACCACCACGAAAGGATTTGCTCTCATTATCTCAATAATACCGCCCATAAAATTAACTAACGCCCGTGCTCCATATTGCTCCTCCGTGGATATCATCACAACATACCATACCAAATTCTAAACGGACAACAATGCCAACCATATGAAAACATTATTGTTGTCCCGCTCCATCCTCATCAGTCCGTAAGCCATTAAACTGAGTGCCTTGATTGGCAGTGCTCAATCTTGCACATAATCCCAATAATACTACCGTTTCTGTAGCAGCATAGTGGTTGAGAGCATCCAGCAAAATCTGCAAATGCTTACTAAAGTTGAACTCGTATTTTTTAATGATCTCATACATCTTTTCCAGTCGTGTTTCATCAAAACCTCCTTCCAAAGACGGGTTCAAATTGTTAGATTCGCCATTTCTAGCACCTCGATCACGCTGGTAGCGAGTCCATTGTTGCGCGTTCATGGTACTGGGCCTTTCTGTACCTAGTAAATCCGTGTCGATCTTCTCCAATTCTCTCGAGAGCCAGGAAGTGAACGTTGCGAACATAGTGCAGGTTGACATTAATTTAGAGTGAATCTGTTAAAGTTATTAGTGGAGCTCAACTTAAGAATAATTATAAACATACTCTCAGAAGTCTGCTATTCGTAAGCATGCACTCCTTCATACAAGTATCAAGAAAGTCAACGTGATCTTGCATCAGTTCGTCGACAGTTCTCACAGCTGGCGTTTTCCCAATTTTGTCATCTTCCTTCGCATTGAGTCTAGCCATCAATCCCTGCCAGTTTGGTTCAATCACTTCGGATGTACAAAAATAAAGAAGTTGCTGTACAAATACCAGCATTCGTGCTCGCAACGTAAATACTCTTCGCTTCCACAACTCAAGGTTTCGATTTGAGCTTTTGTGAGACCAAGTAGCGGCTCGGTTATGTGTTTGCCAACAGGAGACAAGTTGTTGCTCAAGATAGCGCAGAGATAGTAGATATCGGAAGAGTGCTTGATATCTCCAGACTGTCTTCCTACTGATGACCAGAGACACTGGGAAGGGGACCGAATAATCTAATTGAAGGGAGGTAAAACCCACGGCAGCCTTGTCGTTCTCTGTGACTGGTTGAGCAGGAGTTTGTAGCGACTCTCCCTGTTCAATACCGGATATATTGACTACCCTCGTCAACATATTTGTCAAGCTGATATCATTCATCTCAACTTTGATGTCTTCCTTGAAGGGGTCTTGCGCTGCGACACTTCCAGGTTGTCGAAGAACAAGATCTAGCAAAGACTGAAGCTTGCTCGTGTTAACAGCCTTGACAGGTTTTCGCAACTCGGAATTCCCGAGCTCGAGGAAATAAGAAAAGAAGTCCGAGCGGTCTAAGAAGAAATAGTGCTTCAAGGACCTTAATCGTGCGGGTAAAGCATGGGCAGTCAGTAATAACTTAAGTAAAGACTCGTTGGCATGCGCGTAGGCACTATTGACGTTTTCCAAGAATCGATTGTCATCAAATGATCGGGGGACATCTTTCACCTCTTTGCTTACATCGACACCTCCACATTCACGTACGACGTTCAGATACTTGCCCGCCAAGAGGACTTTATCTTTCACACCTTCCAATTGAGGAGGCACATCAGTATCCCTGATCGTGTATCGTCTCTCCCAGTACTCGTCGGTATAATCCTCCTCCAGCCTTTCTCTCTTGATACTTTTCTGTTCTCTCACAAGGAACTCTGCATGAGGATCTTTGATGCTTCCATGATGTAACCACTCGTTCAGCATCGCCATATAAGGACGACTAGCATCTCGCAACAATGAGGTTAGGAGAGACCTAGCAGCTGGATCACCAGACATTGTCTCCAATCGTTTTGTGATGAGACCTAGTACACTTCCACCTTTGCAGATCTTTTTACCTGGAATGTTTCCAAGCCCAAGGTCTCCACCCTCGCGGAGACTTTCTAAGATATTCTCGAAATCATCCATTCCATCCCCATCTTCCTCATCTTCCTCAAGCATGGAATTTCTTTTCAATATTTCATGGGCAAGTGAAGACAGCTGAAGCATCATGTGACTCGTAGGGAGAGTATGGAGGTTCAGAACATGTAAAGTAAAAGATGGATTGGTGAGAAATTGGGTTTCGAGCTGAGCGATCAAAATGAGGTAATCCTGTAGGAGTTTCCTCATGGCAGCGCACAATGCATGATTCACAGCCCCAAACTCTTCCCGGCTCTGCACTTCAACGAAAGCCTCAGTTGCTCCGTAATTCGTAGCCATTTTAAGCATAGTCGTGGTGAGGTCCTGTAAACTAGGGTCCAAACCAGGTAATATCTTAAAATTGGGGCCGGCGAGGCGGTCCTTTTCAACGAGGGGGTCATAATTCTTCCCAAACCTAATATATTGTCCCTCATATCCCATGAAAACAAACAGAAGGTCCTCCAATATAGCTGCTTCTTGTGCTTCCAAAGACAATTCGTGGAGGGGCTGCGGCTGTAGGGCTTGGGGAGCTTGAGAAGCAAGTGGTGGAATAGAAATTCTGGATGCTAATGGTGCGGTTGTATGGGGCACCAATGATACCAGGGGATCCCATGGCAGTACTAGAATTGTAATGTTTAGAATAATTTTGTACATTTTCCAGCAGAAGGGATCTTACCAGGTGGAGTTTCGACTTTTGATGTTTTGGGTGGAAGCTCTTCCCCGCGGGATCTAGACGTATCGCTGGTCCTAGAACGTTCTGTAGGTGCGCGACGATCAGGACTTCTTGTTCTCGAAGTCACCGTCTCTCGAGTTGCGACATGAACCCGTTCAGTCCTTCTCTCTTCAACTACCCCTCTATTATTCCGTTGCGAGCTCGATTGTGCTCTTCGGTGAGTTGATTCCGTAGCTACTGGTGGTGGTGAAGGACGCCGACGTACATCTGGTCTCTCAGTTCTTGTGCCAGCCAGGGCGGAAGGTGGGCGGGATCTGGAGCTGCCACTGCCATTATCATTGTTCGACCTCCGCTCAGATTGTGAAGGAACTCTAGCTTGCGAAGACATAATTATCACATCTGGATTTGAAAATTATGAGCACGAATAAGCCGAAAAGATCTTGAATTGAGATTGGTAACTAATTGTATGCGAAAGTAAACCGTATATCTCCATTGCCGTTACTATAAATTTATTCTCTCCAAGCCTTATTCCATTTGTTCATGCGTTTTGATAAACTTCCCAAAAAGACGTGTAGATGAAGCTAAACCTATTTAGCTCTAGTCACTTAGAGCCCAACCTCAGGAACGGGCCTTTTGATAGCTTCGCATGCCTGTGCTTGCCTAAAGTAGCTCCTAAATCTGATAGCTACAACCTCTAGAACAAGCTGTTTGTTCATAACGTCAACTTTCTGACTTTACCTCCCCGCGAATACCCTCACTTTACTTATTTGAATTCAATCAGCGCATTCTATCTAGAAACTATCTCTTCATAAACCAGCACATACCTTCTCTTACTTTTGCCAGCGGCTGTTTCTCAAGATGTTTATTGCAAGATCTGAATATGGTAAGTTAGTTCAAGCATTTCTGGGGCGCCTATGTCTTTCGTTGTATCGACTAACAACTTTGCAGATCGGGGTATCAAGTATGTCAAAGCTCAGCTATAGCAAATATCCCACAATTTAGGTTAATATTAATATAACATCAGTACCTTTTCCCCGGAGGGTCGTTTGTTCCAAGTCGAATACTCTCTAGAGGCCATCAAGTTAGGATCAACGGCAATAGGAGTTGCAACTGGTGGTGGAGTAGTTCTCGGTGTCGAAAAGCGCGTAACTTCCACCTTACTCGAAACCTCGTCCGTTGAGAAGATTGTCGAGATCGATCGCCACATTGGATGTGCCATGTCAGGACTTCAAGCAGATGCACGATCAATGGTAGAACACGCTCGAGTCGAATCTCAAAATCACAGTTTCCACTACAATGAGCCTTTAAGAGTCGAGAGCTGCACTCAGGCTATTTGCGATTTGGCATTGAGATTCGGTGAAGGTGCAGATGGCGAGGAGAGTATTATGAGTAGACCATTTGGTGTTGCTCTTTTGATCGCTGGATACGATGAGGACGGACCACAATTATACCACGCTGAGCCAAGTGGAACATTTTATAGATATGATGCAAAGGCTATTGGTTCAGGTTCAGAGGGAGCCCAAGCTGAATTACAGAACGAGTTTCACAAGGTATGACAAGAAGATACCCACCTACACATGATATCACTAACCCTAAAATTTAGTCACTCACAATTGAAGAGGCAGAAACTTTGGTATTGAAGACATTGAAGCAGGTCATGGAAGAGAAATTAGATTCGAAGAATGTGCAATTGGCTAGTGTCACCAAGGAGAAGGGTTTCAGAATCTACACAGATGAGGAGATGGCAGCTGTTGTAGAGCGCTTACCTGCGAATTAAGATTCCAAATAACGAGAAAAGTCTTGAATCAATCTCGCATGGAATAGTCAATTCAGACATCTTAATTGACATGAATGAACGCTATTAATGCATGATGTTCTCTTATCCATTGAGGGTTGCTTAACCCTATCTACTTGTTCTTCTTCCAGTGCTTTCTTGAATTTCACGAATGATCAAAGTTGCAATATATCTGGAATCTCAACGTGCTCTCAACCTCCAAGCGTAGGGAGTATTTTTATTTGTGTAAAAGTTGTGGAAGCTTTAAGCTCAGTAAATTGAATGGCTCTGGTACGATGATTTGAAACCTCCTTTACGAGCCGGTTGCATTCCAGAATTGTGTCTTCATTTCGCAGTTTACTTCTAACATAGGATGTTTTTTGATAACAACGTTCAATTATGCAAAATTCACAAATTAACGTAGGAGAATAGGACGTTTAAACAATTTAGAATGTAAGCTACTACTCAATCTCTCCAGATCCACTTCAAGCAGAAATGCCATAATCACTCTTAATCAAATCTGCCGCCTTCTCAGCTACCGCATACACAGTAGTCTGACAATTACCCCCCGTCGACAAAGGAAAAATACCCGCATCTACAATCCTCAAATTTCTCGTCCCATACACAACCAATTTCTCACTCACCACTCCCTCTTTCTCCAAAGGTAACATGGCACATGTACTTGTTGGATGCCATGCACTCAAAGCTGCTTTCTTCACATATTCCTTGGTGGCATCTAGATCATTCATATCTTCTGGAGCCCCATAGTTTTTTCTTCTACTAGGTTTTAGAAGCGAGGAAAGAGGAGCTGATGATACTATTTTAGGAATGTATCGGACGTGACGGGAGAGTATTTCGAGATCGAGGGGGTGCGATAGATATTTAGGGTCGATTTTGGGAGGGGAAGGAGGGGATGAACTGCTTATGTGTGTGTTTCCCCGGATAAAGGATGTAGTAACATACAAGCGATGGTAAGATAGTTACCAGGCGAAACATCACCAATCTTCTCACTCGAACTCGTACTTTCCTTCCCGATAATATCACCAGCGCCAGTTTCTGGAATAAAATTCCCAAACGCAGCATAAGAGAAGAAACCTCCCGATCCCTCCGACGGCGTCCTAAGAAGCGCATGCACAAACTCCACATGAGATTTCGTAAACGCCCTCTCCTCATCCCCACCCCCATTCCCCTTCCCACATTTCTTCAACAACCCCTCTAGTTCCTCCCCTCCTTCCTCAAGAAGCTCCACCACGGGCAAAATGCCTCCGGCGAAATTTCCTCCCGTGGCAAAAGGTCCGCTTTGCGTCGTCATATACGCGCCCATTGCCGCACCAATCGCATCATTATCCTGTCTTGCCAAATCATCCATGGTTTTCACTCCATCTGCCACTTCGAAACTAAATCCGCAGTTGAGATGATCTTGGGGATTTTCGCCGACATTTGATTGTCGATTATGATCGGGATGTTTAATTCTTGTAGTAAAGCAGCAGAGCCAATTCCAGATAATTCTAGGAGTTTGGAGTTTGTAAAGCGCCTGCTGCGAGAATAATTTCTTTTGTCGCGCTAGCGGTATGGGGTTGGGAATTGAGAGTGTAGGAAATGCTTGTTGCGGTAATATTTCCATTCTCGTCTTTCTCGTCGGAGAAATGGATGCTAGATACAAGGGCAGATGTTATAACGACCAGATTCTCCCGCGTCTTGATGGGTTCGTAGTGCATGGCTCCTTTGTTTAGTCCGCGCATCAATATTCATCGCGTTAATATACCCCCCGATTGCCTCCCCAGAAAATGGATCGCGGTTTACGCCCCATCCCATAGTAGCCCACGTATCGACCCAGGCTTTGGGTAAAGGATCGGATATCTCCTCGGCGAAGGATACTTGAATGGGCCCTGTGAATTTCTTCTGGATCTCGGGGTTCACATATGTGAGTGAGAGATGATCGATAGCTGCAGGGGAGGGTAGCGTAAATGTGAAGGATTTTTGATAATAGGGAGAGAGGTTATCCCATGACCAACTTGGATTCCCGAGCGAAGCCCACGTATCAATACTGAGTTTGGAGTTGGCGATAAATGCTCCCCCGGTTGATGGCTGTTGATCCTCCTAGGAGTCGTCCTTGGGAGAGGGGGATACGTTTTCCATTTAGTGATTTCTGATTTTTGTTAGCTTAGTTTTTCATTTTGATACACTACATATTTTATCCCTTTTACAAGAAAAGTATTTAAGAAGATAAACAAACAAATACATACCTGAGGCTCACTCAAAAACCCCAATCAGTCTCAGTTCCCAAATTCGCAGGCCAGAGTCCGGGCGTGGTAATTGTTGGAGAGGTCGAATGGTCATTCCCTGCTTCGAGAACGAGCACGCGGATGGAGGGATCGACGACGAGGCCGGATGTACCGCCGCCGATTATTATGAAATCGTAGGTATTTGGGTTAGGGGTGGACGAGGAGGCTGGATACGTATGAGAAAGGGAGGAAGGGATGGATATAGCTTACATAATAGACGAGAAATGGTGGTGGTGTTGGGTCAGTTGTGGGAAGATGGGAGTAAGATTCTGGGAGTGGGGTAATGTAATAGTATGTTAAAAGTGAGGAGTATACAGGTATTTTTCTCTCGAGACTTAAAGCTCCAGAATAGTCAATCGTAAGAGAGAGAAGTATTCACTCATTTTACACCCGTCCCAACAGTATACCGTGCATAGACATGAAAAGATTATGCATTCATCATTTGATCCTCGCCGTTGGAACGTCATACAGAAGTCGATGCTCAATCGTTTTGTACGTGTGTACATATATAAGTACGCAACCAAAGCATCCATCCAACAGTTGGTCCAACAGTTAGAATCTGACACACAGCACAAACCCCGCCTAAATAGTATTGACTTGCATATTCCTAGTAAGAAAACGTCCACCTAGCTTTTGGAATGATACTAAAAGTTTGCATGAATGCATATTTGTATGGAGATTCCTTGGTGAGAATGTTGGTTTGGATATATTTGGACGTGGGCTGAAGTCATTCCAAGATTATATTATAGATCTAATATTTGGGTATTGTAATCCCTATTGGTTTTATTCGTGCGAACTATCTTGTACTATTTTATCTGATGAAGGAGGGGTGAAACTGCCAGCCCGCCTCTAGAAATCTATTTAGTATACATTGCCTTTCCTACGTCCCGATTTGCCTGCCATTAATACGGAAGTGGCCCGGCCCCACCAGCCGGGGTATTCACATTCAACGCGTCCCAATCCATAGCCGACCAGTCCAACTGACTAATACCACCATCAATCAGTCCCAGTCCCGGGGTATCAATGTAAGCTCCCGTTCCCACTCCAGATCTGGTTCCAGCACATCCATATTCATCCGCCATGCCATAAAATCCCATCGGCGCCACCATAGAAAAATCATTAACATCCATATCCGTGCCCGTTCTTCTACACCCCCCCTCATTCTCCTTCGCATTCCGTGCCAATTTCACAACTTCCTGTCGAATACTAACCACGATCCTAGGTTCCGCAATCACCTGGCCCATCTGTCTGAAAGCCTGTTCGCGCGCCTCCCACGCCTGCAGAATGATCTTCGCCAAAATCTTAAAGAAAGGCCCCGGGATCTGATCATCAATTATGGTGCGAAATCGAGCCTCGTGGTTAGCGGTCATGGTTTTCCAAGCTTGTTCTGCTTGTTGACTGAGGGGCATTCGTTTGAGATTCTGCACGATTTGGAAGTATGCAGGAAAAGGAAAATACATGTTGGTCATCCACATGAAGCCTTTGGCAAGGGGAGAGGTCATCAGTCTGGTGTCACATTCGAGCATGTTGAGGGCGTAGGTGATTGTGGCATCGCGTACTAAACCTACTTTTGACGAGTGGTTCTTTCCGGAGAAGTGCCAGTGTTCCACTAAATGCCATTTGGCAAGGCTCATTCGTGTTGTCCAGATTGCTATGAAGTGTACTGGGTTTTCCGGATCACAAAATTTGAGATATTTCTCCTCGACCAGTTTCTCTAGGTTGTCGATCTCGCTCCCTCCTGTGGTAGGATCATGCTGCATATCTTTGGCAGCAGGATTTAGTGCCACATTATTGAAATCAAGATAAAACTTCGTATTTCGAATAAAATTTCCCACTTCACTGCGCAGAACAGTGAAAATTGCTTCGGTTGGCTTCCCTTGGATTTTTGGAGGATCCTTCATCACTATATGAAAGTCCGAATCACTCACATTAAGTGGAATTTTGCAGTCCCAAGTGGGGGTCAGAATTGCGTTTTTTGAATCAGCGAGCTCGCCGATACGAGAATCGTAAAGCACAAGTGACCACCAGAGCCTTCGACGCAATTCAGCCTCTAGAGGATTGAGTTGAGACAACGCCAATTCGCTGTGACATCCCAAGCGTTGGGCAATGCGAACGGCAACGGCGAGCATGGAAGACAGAGATTGAGGAACTGATTTGGATCTAATAGAGAGCTGTAAGAGTTAAAAAATGCATACATTATGGCTTTCCAGTAGATCTGATGCGGACACAGACAAACTAAATATCCTTAAAGAAGAATAGAGTAGAACTGTGATAGCTACTCTACTAAAAAGTGTAGATTTGTCTCGTCTAAAAGTGACTTACTAAGTAGAAAAATAATGCAGTCAAGCAGTCCCGATCGTCCCTGTTCCGTAAGAAATCACTGTTCAACAGACCCTGCTGACAACCGAAGTGATATCTCGTCAAAAGATCTGCTTTTGACGAATTAAACATAAGCTGACAATCTTCGGGAGACAGACTCGAAATTGACATGCAATAAATGCCAAACATTAACGCCTCTAGTCTGGGTTTAATATTCCGGACATTGCTAGCGGCTTCAATGATAAGCCCTTGGAGACTTAGGGTGTGCGTGACCTTAAGCAATGGATTAACATTATCCAGGTAAATTTGCCAAAGTCTAAATATTTCGACTGGTTCTGGATGGAGGGTAGAGATATCGACAGTTGTTATACGCGAGCCGAATAAGAAGTTGTCATTTTCCGACATGTGATCCCACACTATTTTCACGTCCCCTTCACGCACATCATCATCCTCAGAATCACTATAATTATCAGGTTCTCGAAACTAATTCATCTGTCAGTCAAAGAAGCTCGAATCATAGGGGTAATTGGCATCCTACTTCTTGACTCATAGCGTGCCAGATATTCCTAACAAATTTAGTAAGAATCAGATAACTTTTTGAAGGTTGCATACTTAGTTCCATATGTTCTTTCAAATTTGATTGCTGATGAGGCAGATGAAGCATTCGCCCCTGCAGCTTTTAGTTGTTCACCATCAAAATCATCACGATCTTCCACTTGACAAGATTCATTTCCCACAGCTGAGTCTTTATGAAGTGGCTCAAACTTAATATTGTTTTGCCTCAAAAGATCTTCATATTTACGAAGACAATCTAGCAGTACTCGCTCTGGAAATCTGCGTCTTCGTTGGCGTGGGAGTTGTGTCGCCGGTACGCAGTCTACTCGTGACTTGACGCAATGGGAACAAGGGTGTTTGCGATCACACTTTATTTTTCTCTGTTGACAAAGCATGCAAGCAAGCACACGTCGTGGTTTTGAGGATGAGGTGACGGTCGACGTGGCAGGGGACATATCTGAGATGCTCCCATCTGGTGGAATAGGTGGCACTTCTGACATGATTTTTGGGAAGCTTGTGTAATATCAAGCAACAATGATAGTTACCTTTTGAGATAAATATATGTTCAATTTTGGAAATTTAACATCGATGGCCAAGCAATAGGCAGCAACCATGAAAGAAAGAGCCTCATTAGATGATAGCCGTGATGATATTAGAAGCGCGCGTGTTTAGCTAGAACTTGACATGCAGTCCAATGGTTTCGCAACCTAAACGACACTGTCAATGTTTAAAATCATGTGGTATGTTATACCAGTATCTCGAGGTTGTACGTGCAGTGAGAGTTGATTTGCTGACTCATCCAAGTACCGAAGTGTTGGCCAATCGGAAATTTGCAGTACCCGCTGATGGCTAACCGTGGCAGACCCGAAATAGTGATGTCTATTTCATAGAGTGCTTCAAAATTAAATCTAAATTCAATGGTATAATGCTTTTATATCGAAAGAGGACGTCTTTGATTGGTTTGGGATGTTTAAGATCTTAATGTGATCATTGATTATAAGAACTTCATACGCCTTTGACGGAGTGCCTTGATCGTGGTTTGACAAGCAGGTATTAATATTGACAGTCATCAATAATATATCGAGTTAATTCTACTAATTTTTTTTAAAAAAAAACCTCTATCTTTATTGAAAAGAAAGTAATATATATAAGTACTAAAATTCCGAGTTTTTAAGTATCAGCATATTTGAGAAACCGGCCTTAAACAAATATCAACGTCGACATCATGCTTTAGCAACATTACCTGCAGCTGACCTGCAGTCCATAAATCATTCTTCAAAACTCAACCCATCAATCAACTGCCTTCCACATTTCCTTTTGCCCCGCGATACCTTTAGAGTCTCCGCAGTTTCTGCTAGTCTCCGGGTAATGTTAATCAAGGATCGCGAATCTCCCAGAAGCTGAAGAGCAACCTTCATTGATTCAAACAAAACTACCCACTGGCGAGTAAATTCCGACCAGGATTTAGGATGGAGATTATAAGGATGCTTCCTTTTCCACCTCTTCTGAGGATATTATCATTAATGTCTTAATTTGTGAGTTCTAACTCGTCTAGCTGTTACGATACCCGCCTTTCCTACTCGCGATTGATAGACTGGCTTTGCCGCTACAAACCCAGACGAATTGCACAATGGAAGAGGCGACTGGTGAGAACTCATTGAGATTAAGCACTATACGGCACAACGAAAGCTCAGAAGATATGATCACCACTCGCGATCATGCCGCGAGCGGACCTGACGATGCCTATCAAGAGCAAGCTTCCAGCTAGATAATCCGTCTGCTAGTCTCGATCTTCGTGACAATGTTTCTAGTGGCTCTAGACCGTACCATTATCTCCACGGTACGTCTTCAATCCCACGATCCAACACCGACCGAAAATCCTCAAACTTGCTCTCCAAAGCCGAGCTAACTCGTCTCAATCAGGCTATACCACAGATAACTGATGAATTTAGCTCTCTACCCGATGTTGGCTGGTACGGAAGTGCATACTTGTTAGCATGCAGTTCATTCCAGCTATTGTTTGGAAAATTCTACACATTCTAGGCTGTAAAGACTGTTCTCCTTTTGAGTGTGCTTTTATTCGAAGTCGGTTCTATCGTATGTGGGGCAGCGCCGAGCTCCGCAGCTTTTATTATTGGAAGAGCCATCTCGGGAATCGGCGCCGCTGGCGTCTTCAATGGAGCTGTAAGTAGACATACCATTGTCATTTTCTGCCAGCCTCAGCTATTAACATGTGCCCTTAGATTGTTTGTATTGTTCATGCAGTGCCATTGCAAAAGCACCCCAGGTTGTTGGGCCTGTTCGGCGCCATCTTTGGAGTTGCATCAGTAGTGGGTCCCCCAGTCGGAGGAGCCTTAACCTCAAAAGTGACCTGGAGATGGTGTTTCTATATCAATGCCCCCGTTGGTGGTGTAGCAGTGGTCATCATTGCACTCTGCCTCAAGGTTCCTGACCAAGATAACACCAAGCTTCCTTTGATAGAGAAACTTTCGCAACTGGATGTCATTGGCAACATCGTCCCAATACCTGGAGTGGTTTGTCTTCTTTTAGCTCTCCAATGGGGAGGCCAGACGTATGCTGTGAGTGAGCGGCATCCTCTTTTGCATTTCCTTGTGTGTTGACCATCAGTAGTGGGATAATGGACGAATTATAGCCTTGTTAGTTCTCATGGCCTTAGCTTTTGTGGCTTTTATTGCCGTTCAAATACTACGGCCACGATACCTCCGCGTATTGCTAATCAGCGGAGTATTATTGCTGGCTTCTTGGCAATTATCTTCACCGGCTCTTCGCAATATGTGTATAGTAAGCAGGTCACTAGTACTGTATTATCTCAAAAGCTAATCTTGCGTGTAGTATACTTCCTACCGATTTGGTTTGAAGCCATAGGTGGAGTCTCGGCAGTAGACTCTGGCACCCGGCTGATGCCTTTGATGCTAGCAACAGTGTTTGCGACGATTCTTGCAGGAGTTGCAATTCAAAAGATTGGCTATTATACACCGATCGCAATCGCTGGTTCTTGCATCATGCGCGTTGGGGCTGGACTTCTCATGACGCTGCAAATTGACACAGGTAAAGGAAAGTGGATCGGTTATCAAATCCTATACGGCTTCGGCACGGGCATGTGTTCTCAAGCACCAAATCTTGCTGCTCAGACGGTCCTTCCAACACAAGACGTCTCAATCGGAGTAGCGCTTATGTTCTTGGGCCAACTCATGGGCGCAGCTGTATTCGTTTCCGCTGGACAGAACGTACTGGACACCCAACTTGTACAGAGATTTTCCAATTTGCCTGGGTTTGAGCCTAGTCTTATCACCTCGAGTGGCGCCACATCATTCCTTAGCTCGCTTCCTGCGAATTTACGGGAGACTGGTCTTATAGAGTATAATGAAGCATTGCAAAAAGTGTTCCAGATTGGACTAATATTGTCCTGTCTGACCGCTCTTTGCATTGCTATGCTGGAATGGAAGAGTGTACTCAAGAAGCCTGATGCGGACGCCGATGACATCCATAACAGTGGCGACGTTGGAGAGAAAGGTGGCTGATGCAGATGAAAGTCCTGAATCAGATCCTGGGCTGGTGGCCTAGAATCGTAGAGAAATTCTGAATATTATAACATTGGCGAAAGGGTTGGCGTTCTAGACAGTCTTATAAAATTTCATCGGAATTTCGACGATCAACTGAAACATGTGTGATCAAATGTTACTTTGTTGAAACGACTAAAAAAATCAAGTACAAGGCTTGAGATGGGAGTTGTTGAAATCTGTTTCTGATGAGAACGTGAAGAATAGTAACCACTTTATGCAGCGGGATCATACAAATTGCAAATTCAAGAAATTACGGTTGCGAATGTGGCTTGGATATCTCCTTGACAATCCACCTATTGCAATCTCGGTCATTCGTAACTTTACTTAAAGTATCAATGAAGTCTTATCGATCAAGTCGTTAGAGATTGTGCACATACTTACGGTGTTTGAAAGAGATCAGTACATTTCCAGATCTCTACCATCCGGCCAGCTTCCCGAAAATCGAAGAACATTATGGAAATTCCTTCAAAATAAGAATTGTCGTGAGATTGCCGTACACCTTGCAAAAGAGCTTCATCGTCTGCATTGAATGGAGACCCCGCTTCTCGTTCTCGCATACCCAATGCCCAACAAAGTATTTGCCCTCACGATCCCTACGATCTTATCAAACCACGCCATGCATAGTGGGTTCACGATATCCACTTGACGGAACAAAATTCCCCATAAGTTCCAACCAAGCACTCAAGATTGACCAACCAGCTGTTACTCAAAGGAATGCATCAACAGCGGCTCGGTGGCAAGATCACGGGAATTCCAGCCTCGGCAGTGCATGTTGTGTGGGTGATACTGGATGTGGAGGTGGCATGCATGGATTTATTCGAGATGCATGAAATTTATGGAGAAAAGATACATTTTTCCTCGACAATCTTATCGGTGGCATTTATTCCTGTTTTGCCCGCTTCTCAACAAAAAATATCCATGATTTGTTTGGGCCAACCACTAGGTAAAAACCGGGGGACAGGTGAAGTGTGTCAGGTTAATCTTCAATTCTAATATTTTGATTGGTTAAAAAAGATTTGAACTTCCGAGCACACACTGATGAGTGAATTAAAAAGTGTTCGTGATATTTCCTGTGAAGACGAGGCAGTTTATTGAGCTTCAATGAAGAAGGAATCAAAGGGAAATGGCTTTAATGCTAGGTATTTTATTATCCATGAATTATCCATAAATTCCCCTATTAAGAATATCGAAACTTATTATTTATTACCTTTAAGAGGGTTTCCATTTTTGGTATTAACGATAATGCAGGTCCAAAACGTCCAAGAGTTCAGGTTGTCAGGGGGTTTAGTGGCACCCAAAAGTTATTTTAGGGTCCAAAATAAGGTTTGTACTAGGTAGTTATGGGAACCAATCTCAATTTTGTAATTGAATTCATTGCCCGGGTTGAAACATTTCAGAATCTCCTATAAAACATTTCAAGAATAGAACTTCTGTTTGAGTACGGAGTATTCATTTATCGTATTTAACGTATTATGAATAATAACTTTTCGTCTTCCTCATTTACTCGTTCATGTTAAT
This sequence comes from Stromatinia cepivora, assembly GCA_014898415.1. Taxonomy (NCBI): domain Eukaryota; kingdom Fungi; phylum Ascomycota; class Leotiomycetes; order Helotiales; family Sclerotiniaceae; genus Stromatinia; species Stromatinia cepivora. The sequence goes on along the minus strand of RCTD01000017.1, from coordinate 1,122,640 downwards.
TGGATGTTGTTGGAATGTAGTGAAGTAGGCGTTGGGTGATTCCTGTGAATGCACCTAAGCTCGGTTAATTATCCAATAAAATTAATGTTACTATCAAATCTGTTGGGACGTTGAGGATTTTGATATCACTCACAGTCTGTCAGTTGCTGTAATTCAAACTTCAAAATAGGAAATGACCGAGGAAAAGAATCAAAACTCAGTTCATTTCTATTGTAAGTGGGAGCATAAATTTTACATCGGATCCTGCAACTCTCATCAAATTCAAATTTTATCCTCTTTTTACCAGATAGAATTGTCTTTAAATTCTTCGATCCACCTGCACCCTGAACATCGATGTTTTATCAAAGGGGACTAAAACCAATTTAAAGACGTTTCTTTTTCGACCTTACTTAATAAAGTTTCAATCCTAGTTTGCCTTCAAAGTGGCGAATTCAAGATTACGCTTTCTTACTAGCTTTTCCTAGGGTTTCCCACCAAAAAATATTCAAAAATCCTCCCATTCCCTTACGTTGTTTGATCACCCAACCGAGTTTTGAACTTCCTTACCATTACGGTTCCATCCATCACATCCCTACAACAAGTCAATCTACTTATAAGTTCATTACTTCTCCAACGAATTCTCTCCTTCTTCCCTCACTTTCTTCTTAAACATCGACATTCTTTCAAGATGGCTTCACTTGCGTCACAACCTTCGAGCATGGCGAAGACAACTGAGCCAAATCGTAATAAGAAGTACGACCCAAAGAAGCCTCACATCACCGAAGAACCAATCACCAGGGCAAATTGGTACAAACATCTTAACTGGCTTAACGTCACTCTCATTGTGGGAGTCCCTATCTATGGTTTCATCATGGCCTACTGGACTCCTTTACAGTGGAAGACTGCCGTCTGGGCAGTTCTCTACTATTTCATAACCGGTTTGGGTATTACAGCTGGTAAGTCTTCAAATTATCACTTTGCAATGATATTATCTAATGGTTTTCTTCTTCAGGCTACCACAGACTTTGGGCACATTCATCATACTCTGCCACTCTCCCATTAAAGATTTTCCTCGCAGCCGTTGGAGGCGGAGCCGTCCAAGGTTCCATCAGATGGTGGTCCAGAGATCACAGAGCTCATCACAGATATACCGATACCGACAAGGATCCATACTCCGTTCGAAAAGGTCTCCTATACTCTCACATCGGATGGATGATCATGAAACAAAACCCAAAGCGTATTGGTCGTACCGATATCTCCGATTTGAATGATGATCCAGTCGTCGTTTGGCAACATCGCAACTACATCAAGACTGTTATCTTTATGGGTATGATCTTCCCTTGTCTCGTCACTGGTCTTGGTTGGGGTGATTGGTTCGGTGGTTTTATCTACGCCGGTATTTTCAGAATTTTCGTCGTTCAACAAGCTACCTTCTGTGTCAACTCCTTGGCTCATTGGCTCGGTGATCAACCTTTCGATGACCGCAACTCTCCTCGCGATCACGTCATCACTGCTCTCGTTACTCTTGGAGAAGGTTACCACAACTTCCATCATGAGTTCCCCTCCGATTACCGTAATGCTATTGAATGGCATCAATATGACCCAACCAAATGGTCTATCTGGATGTGGAAGCAACTTGGTCTCGCATATGATCTCAAGCAATTCAAGTCCAACGAAATTGAGAAGGGTCGTCTCCAACAACTCCAAAAGAAGCTTGACCAAAAAAGACAAACTCTTGACTGGGGTATTCCTCTTGAACAATTGCCAATCATCGACTGGGACACTTATCAAACCGAAGCCAAGAATGGACGTGCTCTTGTTGCCGTCGCTGGTGTTATTCACGATGTTACCGATTTCGTAAAGGAACATCCGGGTGGAAAGGCTCTTATCACATCCGGTATTGGCAAAGATGCAACCGCTATTTTCAACGGTGGTGTCTACAATCACTCTAACGCCGCTCACAATCTTCTTTCAACCATGCGTGTCGGTGTTCTACGTGGTGGATGTGAAGTTGAGATTTGGAAGCGTGCTCAACGTGAAAATAAGGATATTTCTTTTGTCAGCGATACAGCTGGTCAAAAGATTATCCGAGCTGGTAGTCAGGTTACCCGCATTGCGGAACCTGTTCCATCAGCTGATGCTGCATAGGCATTTTCATTAATGAGTGGATGATTAGACTACCTCATGACAAATCAAAAATTGCATCTTTGTTTTTACGAGCGTGGGTTTGTGTGTCGCTATAGACCGGGGCGTTGGGAAATTGGTCAAATGGTGACTTTAATATTAAAGTCAAGGGATGGTGGGATGGATCAGTCATTGCAATACGCACCACTATAAAGAGTGTTGATTATGTATTTTAGAGAAAGAAAGAACGAAGCTACTAAATTTTGCAAAGAAGCGTGATGGCTCTAATTCCATATTTGAGTCGACTAGCAATTGAACATATCATTTTCACTCCACCTTTATTCTCATTTTTACTCCTGCTGTGTGATGAAGTAGTGAGGGTTTTGTATACATACGATTATTTGGAGTGAAATACATGCAATTCATTCATTCATCCGATGAATCTACAAATCGATGGAGCTCTTAATGTAAATTTGATTTCAATTTCAATTCTCAAGTCATATCGTGAAACTCCGGTCTTGTACTAGATGGATAGATAGAGATATTTCGAAGCTAACTGGGGAATAGAGGTAGGGAAAAAGAGGAGTATATATATGTATTGGAGTTTGAAGATATTTTTATCTTTGATGTTTCAGTCAGATATCTTCATCTTTATCTTCACCTTTCCTCTTTCTTCTCTTTTATTACATATCAACAATTTCCTCATTTTCCAAATATAGAACAGAATGGCACTAGAACTAACCCCGGATTTCTTTCCGCGTATGTTTATGTACTGTGTGCTGTGCCGAGGTTCATTGACCCCTGATATGATAGCCAGCTATAATTCTTACAGACAACACTGAGGTGATACAATACTCCATACAACATTATAACAAGAATCAGAAATCGATTGAATTGGATATTTATGAAACATAATTTGATAAAATTACGATTCTCAAAGTCAAATCTAACCTTAATCTCTAATCAAGACGAGTTGGATCAATCGGTTTTAATTTGTGGTTAGCCTACAGCAACAGAGGAAAGAAGCAGACGAGCAAACAAATAAAAATGTCCTCCCCATCATCTTTCAACGCAAAAACAGATGTCGGACTTAAACGCTTGAGTATTTTGATGAGGGGGTGGAAAGATAGTAAGGGGGGTTATATTGTTTGTTTTTCTTGTTCTTCGCTCCCATGTATTCTTTATGAAGCGAGGCTAACCTGTTCATAGGGATGGGGTCATGATCTTCTACCTTCGCTGTCACTTTCGACGGATGATATGCATCATACGGAGAATATTACGACGTTTGTTTTTAGGCCGACGGTGCATCATTGGTTTGTTTTTCTTCTTTTCTCATCGTTACATTTCATCTCCTCTTCTCCTTTCATCTTTTTTTCCCATCCTCTCTCTCTTATCCCCCTCCCTCCTATTCCCCCTATCCTCCTTCCTCCCTCCAAACCATCATCAACCCCACTAACCCCCTCCAATAGCAACGGAATGGGCACCGTACACGGCGGCTGTATCTCCACCGTCTTCGACGCCTGCACTTCCGTAGCCTTAATGGGACGCTATAGTGATGCTAAATGGGGTGGAGGAGGTGTTAGTCGTGGATTAGGTGTTACGTATTTAAAGGGGATTATTGTTAAAGATGGGACGGGGGAGGGGGAGGGAGAAAATGATGTACTTGTGGAGTGTGAGGTTGTGGGTGGTGTGGGGAAGAGAAATGTGGTTTTGAGGGGTGAGTTTAATTTTTTTTGTTTAGCGGAGGGGTGGAGGGTTTGCTTTCTTTTGTCTATTTCTTTCCTTCTCAACTCGATTCCTCATTTTCATCGCCTATATATCACATAAATCCCATCCCAAATAATCCCCCTTCCTTCCCTTCCATATCCTCACCCCACCATCTCCAAAATCACTATCCTCCCTAACCTCAAACTCCAAACAAAAAATAGAGAGTGTGTATGTATATACACCAACAAACTAAACTAACCACCAACCCCACGCACCAGGAACAATGAAACGACGCAATGGGGAAGTATTAGCTATATGTGAACATAGCAAGGTTAATATTGTGGGGGTAGAATTACCAGGTGGGAAGATGGGGACTGAGGGGAAGGAGTCGAAGGGGTCGAAATTGTGATTTTATGTGATGTGATGGGGGGTCTGGTGGTTAAAGAGGCGAGCTGGAAGGATGAATGGGGTGGAAGGATGGGTGTTGCAAGAGAGGTGCATATAGAAAGAGCAAGAAAAGGGATAAGAGGAATATATTGATTATATGGAGATGAGATATATAAACAATATAATGAGAGATAAAGATAGGGAAAAGAAGAAAAAGAGCAAGGGGGGTATAAATATAAATAGCTTTTCCAACTCGGGCAGATATCTTGCTGTAACCACTCGATATGGAGTTTTACTAATTTTCTTGACTGAGCTCCTTTTCCCCCTCCCTTATATCAATGAAATCGTCTGTAGTCACCGATACAAGCCTTTCCTTCCCCTCCCTTTCCCCCTTCCCCTTCCCCCTTCCCCCTTCTCCTTTTCCTATTCAAAATCTCAAGCATCCTCACCACACCTCACCTCACCATCTTCCCCTCTCTTCTCTCCCCTTATTTCAAAAGTTGTTTGATACAAAGATATATTTCTCAACAGACTAAACTAACACCTCAAAATTGAAGAATCTATCTCTCTAGTCATCTCCTCAAATCATGTATGCTCTCACTCTCTCACTCTCACTCTCGCACACACAGTGCCTCGAAAAATTACGTATATTTCAGTATCGTATTAACATATACATACATACATACATACATACATACATACAAATACATACATAACCACCTCAATCTCATTTTCCCCTTTCCCATCCCCATCCCAGTCTTAAGCACCATCTATGTCCAAAGAACATTCCTTTTCTCCTGCCATTTCCTCCCACTTCACTCCTACTCCCACCCCACTCCCATTTGCAAAAGAGCAGAACCGCATATGCACAATTAACAATCGAATAAAAAACCATCAAATACACATCTTGAAGAAGTTTCCCTACCTCCCTCCCGCCTGCCAAATATGTATGTGATGATGATGCTCAAAAAAAGAAAGAACAAATACAAAAAATAAGTATTTGTATGTAATGCCACCCAGCCAAACCAAAACTCCTTGCTACCAGGTGCTATTTTATATGTCCATTACTCCTGTCCTCGAGAGATACACAGCAAACATTACCAACATAGTATATGCTCGCCTAATTGTTCAATTCCGGAAACAATTTCTTGTAATGATGTTCACCCACTTCCAGAACCGTGATTTCATCTCCGACCTTCAAAGCGCTATTTTTAGTGGTTGGTACCAATTGCATACCCAGACAACCAAGATTCTGACCAGCTCCTTCATCAATGGCTCTGAAGCTTCGTAAGGTTTTATCTGGCTCGGATGGATGTCTAACTCCTGTCTCTTGATCGACATTGGGCATTTTGCATCGTACTGTTCGGCAAGATACATCATACTCATAGAAACCAATCTTAATTCTTCGCCAGTCGTCTTCATGGTAAGCTGGAGGTCCGGTAACTGGAGAGTGTTAGAATTGGACATTAATAACCTGCGGAGTTTTGGGAATAACATACTGATTAAGTTGGCACGGAATTGTCCTGCAGATAATCTAGGCGCCCCCTTAACCTTTGGCATTTTACTCTCAACATCTCTGATGCTAGCAAGATTGACAAGGTGAATAGGATACTAGGATAAATTAGCACAAATTCATACATCAGATCCTAGAGGGTTTGGGGAAATCTTACAGCATCCTGAAATCCAGTAACTGGTTGATACCCAAGTTGTTCCTTTGTAGGCGCATTTCTGAAAACTTCTCTAGGATTCGCGCTGTCGACTCTGAACAAACCCAACTTATTGCTGATACCAAGGTAATATCTGAGCTCTTCTGGAATTTCAATCTCCACGTTCAAAGCACTAACAGTTTCTTTCCAAATCGTCATTTTCTCAACAGTATAACCTGCTTTCTCAATTTGTACTGGTGATGGATCGAATGGCACACGGAATTGTTTTTCAGGAACTGTTCCCATAACCTTGGCACCCCAGCTTGCGACGGTTCCTCTCCACCCAGGCTCTTGATATGGGAAGCTCATAATTATAACTCCTCCGCTCTCAACATCATCAATATGAGGAGCATATGTATCCACGCTTTGATCTGGAACCCACATCTCAGTCCTAACTTTTGCCAACAATGGAAATTGTCGTTGAGTGATAAACTCCCATTTGTGTGCGGCCTTTTTGTGATCTGGATCATTTTCGGCGACGGGGAATGGACTTTTTAATTGTGCGAAAGTAAATTGACGATCATATTCCATTCCACTTGCAATAACAGTTCCTCTACCCAATTCAACCCCTTTACAGCTCTTGACTGGATAAATCCACATGCTCTTTAATCTCCACCATTCTGCAGATGTTTCTTCAGTACTTGGAGGACGTCCTTCGGAAAATTTGGGATCGAATTCATTCGTAAGATTACTATCGATCTTCAAGCCGAGCTTTCTGCAACCCTTAGGTTGTTCGGCACGTTGTCGCGATTGCTCGAGTTCGTAGAATGTCAAAAGGGCAATAGGAGGGATACAGATGGCCAAAATCGTAAGGACATATGTGGTCGTGGAGATAAATGACATTTGCTCGAGCAACTGGTCCTTGTAAACTTCTACTTGTTCCAAGGCAAGCTCGAGATATGGACGAATGAGAGAAGACATAGTGAGTGAGTTGATTTGAGAAATAAAAACACAATTCTGTGCTATCTAAATTCTAGTAGATGTTAACTTGCTGATATTAATTGCCCTTGTGGCATGAAATGGTTTTGTATTACCAGAAAATGTACATGGAAGATGCAGTTAAAGAGCGTAAGAAGAGAAGAAATGAAAATTTAAAGAGTAAAGTTGCAGTAATAGAAGCAGCAGAAGAAGCAGCAACTCGTAATACAAAAATAATTAACTTTGGAAAGAAGTTGAGTGAATTGAAATAAATTTGCGGAAAGAGGAGAGAGGAGGCGAGGAGAGGAAGGTGTTGTTCGTTTGACTTTCTTTGAGGTAGCTCTCGTACCAGTCCTATTTTCTTTTTTGGCAAGGTACTAGTGTTAAAAGTCGGAATACAAGATCTTCAAAAATCAATTCAATTTTAGAACTAAGCACAAGGTTTCTCTCTTGAAGTTTTATTTCGTTGGCTACTTACTAGTAGTAATAAAATGAATTAAAATAAAAAAAGCGTATCCGTATCGTATGAATCCAGGTTAATTTGAATCTCGAGCTAAGCCGAGTCTGATTAAGTTCCTTGCGGACAGACTTGGACCCAGCCAGACACACGTTTGGTATTCGTAGTTGGTGGAGAGAGACTTGGAAACAGGGGGTTTGTAGATAGATTTTCAAAGTAATATCTTACAAGAGTGGTACACAAAGTAACACATCTGTATAGGGAGGAATTTAAGGATTCGGGAAGATGTTGATAGCCGTACAAATATAATTGCCTAGGGTTTGCGTTACCGTGATTTCTCAGGTGGGGTTGTAAAGGGGGAATTATGAGTAAAGAGGGTTCAATGGAGACTGAATGAGGTCGTTGAATAGCTACAATTAAAGAAAGGAGTTCTAATTCAATTCAGGGTCCAAGATCTTCTGAACGGACCTTTCTGAATGAGGGGAGTTCCGATTGATTCAGTTGTCAACGATATTCCCTCTATGATTGATATTGCGTGACCTTACAGACCCAGATGACCCAGATGACCCAGAGTTTAAACGTTTTTCAACCAAACTTAGATTGACTCTTTTAATGAAATTAGGAGATAAAAAAGTCAAATTTATAAAGCCAAGAGAATAAGAAGGGCCAAGAAGGTAATTGAAGGCGTTTCCACTTTTGGATGATCTATAGATTATACGGGCGGTGCAAACAGTTAGATTCATGGGTGATTGATTCATTGTGATTAAAGTACACGAAACAGTACAACTAGAAATGAATCATTCATTCTATGCAATGTACAATCAATTACTATCCTATTTGCTTGATTTAATCATTTACAATATGAATTGACGTTATGTATTTTTCTCCTATCATCTCTGACAACTCTGATACATCTCCACCGATGTACCTGTTTCGGCTTACCTTTCCAGATCTCTGGAGTCTGCAGGTATTTACTCAGTAGTTTCACACTAGTGACCTTCTAGACGGATGTAATCCCTGTGAGATTTTCAGCAAAGTAGGGGTTTAAATGTATTTTTAAGCTTTCTTAATTTCCCTACAAATCATTGCGAGGAAGACTTGGAACCAGTTTGTGAATGATATGATATTAATATGAAGTGAGTATGGAATGATATCACATGTCATGCAAAAAACGTCGGATGAATTGGGAAGGAAGGATAGTTATCATGCCCAATTCGAGAAATACTCGAGTAACATCATATGACAATATAGGGGCTTCCCATAAAGAAGATACCAGATACCTAGATATACCGTACCAATACAAACCACCGAATCACTCCCCGGCAATCCAGCATTGATGTCAAAACTTAAAACGGGGATCCCTCACGCCCCAGGACCCCTATTCCATTTTACTCCATCCTATCAATCACAAGTTCACAATCATAGTCACAAGCTCACGGGTCACAACAAAACAGAATATTTAAACCTTCGATAGCAATCCCATTCCACACATCCACTCGAATCGCAAAAACCCCTATCCACACACCAATCCAATAACCATCTAATATCTAACCATCTAATATCCACCATTAAAAATAGGAGTATCTAATCTAGCGTGCAGTCCAAAACAATAACCCGGTACTAGCTAGTAGCTAGCCCTAAAATCCCTATCCGAAAACCGTTAGATCCAACCGTGCCAACGACTCAGTCTATCTAGTACCTTAGGTATGCTACAGCCTACAAGCAACGCACATGCAATATTTATGTAATGCAAGCCGCACGTCGTGAAGAAATGCTGCATGCCGTATCGCATTCGCATTCGCATCAGCAGATTCGGATTCCCAGCTTCGCGTTTCCAGCTTCCGGGTGATAATATTTATTCGCAAAAGCGGTCATTTATTGGATGACCGGGGATGGGGATTGGATTGAATGCGGAGAATGATGGAAGAAATTTCCTCTTCATCCTCCGTACTTCGTACTTCTCGAAAACTCATAGGCTATCCTTCACACTGTACTCCATACCACATATCTTCGAGTCCGAGTGCGAGTTCGAAAAAAAAGAACGAGAATTTCAGAACAATTCCATATTCCATATTCCATATTCCATATTCCATATTCCATATTCCATTTTCATTTTCCCCGCCTACTCGATTCTATCACATCAACATCATATGCATCACAATGCATCACATCACATTGCACAATCACACCCTCACAAAACAAACATGTGAAAACCCCTCAACCCCCAACCCCCAACCCCCAACCCCCAAAAACAGCCACGGGGAACACTCACTCACTCACTCACACACAACCCCTCTCCTCCTCCCCCTAACTAAAAGAAGTATTCCACAACATATAGACAAAAAGCGATACGATATATCTTAAAAAAAAACCCCAGTACTCCATAAATATCCCACATACACCAATTCTCTATTCCCCCTCTCGTCCATCGTCTGTCCGTCCACCCATTAGATAGATTGATAGGGAGGTTCTTGGCATCGATTGTGTAGTCGATGTTTGTTGTATCACCCGAGGTCGGTGGAAGGTATATATATTATATGTACATGCACATGCTCCAGGTAAATCTTACCTACGTATTCGACCAATGAGAAGATGCGCAATGCGATTGAAATCGTTTAAATTACCTACCTATAGTATTGCTGCACACTGGCAAAATAAATAATATATTACGAATCGAACTGTTGCAGAGGATATTTTAACAAGAGGTCCTATAGGGCAAGATACAGACCATATAAATCAACCATGGAAGAGTTCAAAACTCAAAAATGAAGATGTATTTTCGTAATCATACATCTTGAAAATCATCCTTCATTCCAAAATATATCTACATAAAAGTTATGTATCTGTAGATTCATATTCGTTCATACAATCATTACTTCAGGAATTTCCTTTTCCTTTCCCACTGCATCCCTATCATCCAAAGGATGTCGCCTAATCCAAAGCTCCAATTCCAAATATGCCTCGCATGCAACACCAACGCCTTCATCCATTCATCCATTCATCCATCCAACCAGAAAACAAACAAACAAACCACCTGCCTATCTAATCATCCATTCCGTCCAAACAAAAACCGAATCAATTGAAATCTGCCGCCGTCAAACTTTGTACCACCGAAGTGCCCTCACTAAATCTGGTTCGGAAGATCCGATTGGCGTTTTGGAACATGCCATCTTTCAAACTGACAACGATAAATTGGCTGCCATGGAAACGAGTTTTGATCAAACGACCAATATTTTGCGTGTGTGATAGATCGAGCGCGGCATCCACTTCATCAAGAATGTAGATCGGTGCTGGATTGAATTGTAATAGCGCCATAATGAGTGAAAGTGCAATGAGCGATCTGGTGATTTGTTTGTTAGTAAATGTGCACGTAGCGAAATGTGAAGAAGTCCATACCTTTGCCCACCACTCAATTCTGTCAAACTCTGTTTCCATACTTTGCCCAGAGACACCTTAACCTCTAACCCATCGGCTATAGTCTTCCCTTCGGGAGGATCTAACTTTGCAAAACTGCCTGGTAATAATTCGGCAAAGATTTGACCGAAGTTCTTGTTAACCTTTTGCCATGTCTCTTGTAAAGCTTTCTTCTTATACTCGTCGAGACTGCTGATGGTTTCCTCAATCTTCTTCTTGTCTCTGATGACCGTTCTCATCATATTCTTGAGTGCTACTTCCTTCTTTTCGACACTATCGATCATGTTCATAACCTTCGGATTGATCTTTTTCTTCATTCCCTGGAAGCGCTCGGTAAGATTTCTCAATGTCGATTTACATTCTGCAATGTTTTGACCCTTGAAATCATAAGGTGTTCCAGTTCGACCAAAGTTGTCTTTCTCATCAGCAATCCATTCGTGCTCTTTCTCCATGTGGGCGACTGTTTGAACGGCCGCTTGCTGCTCCTTGTGAAATTTCTCAATCTGATGACCTAACTTTTGCATTTCTAGACCTTCTTCAGTGATGCGAGAAGCTTTTGATCGTGATGCTTGCTCAAGAGAATGCAATTCATCATCGAATCCTGTCAATTTAGCTCGTTCATCGTCGAGATGTGCCTGTGATATATCGTGCGAATCCTAGGGCAAAATTAGTTTCGTACATGTGCCTATGAGATGATTACTGACCTTGACCCGGGCTTGCTTGGAGACTAAACTTGCAATCTCCTCTTCCTGGGCTTTTAATGTTTGCTCGACTTCTTGAAGCTGTTCTTGAGCATTTGAAAGATCAGCCCCAACTTGTTCCGAGTCCATCTGCGCACTTTGTAGTTCTTTGTGTAGAGCCTTGACAGCCGTCGAGCTTTTGGTAAGTGCTTTTCTTAGGGAATCAAGAGAGCTCTGCAATTCAACGAGCTTGCCATCTTTATTGTTGTCAAATTCTTTCATATCTTTCTCAATACGTTTGATATCTTTACTAGCTTCGTCCTGTCGTTTCTTCGCTTCGACTATATCTTGCTTGAGTTGAACAATGCTGGCCTTCATATTCTCGATTTCCTGGATGATGGATGACGAGGAGTTACCGCCAATTTGCTCTTCCGTGAGCTTGACCTCGTGAGATTTAAGATCTAATTCTTGTTTGATCTTTCGTGCTTGATCCATCTTCTTCTTCTCTTTGGCAATAGTTGCCTGAAGGTCTGCCAGCTCCATCTCTTGTGACTTCAGTTCCTTGTTAAGCTCATTCAACTTCTGCATAGTGACTAGAACTCCGCTTGAGTTGGGAGAACTACCTCCAGATAATGTACCAGAAGGATCATAAGAGTCACCTTCCAAGGTGATGCTCTTCATACGAACAGAAGGATCAAATGTTACACGCTTAGCTGTAGCGGCGTCTGCGCAAATCAGAGTATTTCCGAAAACGTAATCCATTGCAGTCGAAACTTCTTCATCGTATCCTACCAAAGAGAGTGCGAGATCGACTTTGCCTGGGGCAATTTTTTGCGCAGCACCAATCTTTTCCGCTGAAGCTCGAAAGGCGGCAATCTTGTTCAGGGGTATGATAGTGACTCGCTTCCTCAATTTTCCATTTTGGAGTAATTGGGTACCGGTAACTTCTGTGTCAACAACAACATTGTATAATCGACCACCAGCACAAATTTCGAGAGCTGTTCCCGCAGCTGTGTGGTTCTTATCGATTGTGAAGAGTTGAGCCACCAAACCCTTGACTTTAGACCTGTCGAAATTTGGGATAGGGTCTGCATAATTGAAGTCCACATTTGCTACTTTACGTTTCAAGCCATCGGACTGTTCTCGGATTCTTCGGATATTTTGCTGAATCGTCGATTCTTGCTTGTACATGTTATCCTCTTTGCCTGCTTCGAAGCCCAATTTTTGAAGCTCATTTTCGAGTTTCTGCGCTTGGGACCGCAATCCCTCGAGGTCACTCAGTAGCCCAGCATTCTGCTCTTTAGCCTTTTTTGCCCTTGGCTCTTCTTCCTTGATTCGCTTCTCAAGATGATTAATCTTCAATTTGGCTTGTTCTTGCTCCGTAGATGCAGCACTCAATCTATTCCTCGCATCTTGTAACTGCCCTTGATATCCACTCTCTTGGCCTTCCTTGGATGCGACACCAGTTTGTAAAGTCTGTAGAAGTTCCTCTTTCGTCTCCACTTCTGAATTTTGCTTCTCTAGATCTTCCTTGGCTTTGTCGTATTGGGATTGGAGTTTTTCGTAAACTTTAGTCTTCTGTTTGAGTAGAGATTCCATCTCGGAGACTGTCGTTTGAGTTGCTAACTTTCGTTCCTGCTCTTCTGCCATACTCGACTTTTTGAGATCCATGACTGTCGCAAGCCGGACCAATTCATGGGAATATTTCTTAACCTCCTCCTCTAAAGCTTGCGCTTTTCCGCCCTTCTTTAGTTCTTTTTCCCTCTGCGCCTTCACCCGTTTGATATCTTCTTCCAGGAATGATATTTCGCTTTTCAATCGATTCGCCGATTCCTCCAAGTCTATCGCCCGTTGTTTCTTGAGCTCGAGATCATTGGCTGATTGCGCAACCTTTTCTTCATTCTTCAGGTAGTCATGTGCGACCACCACCCGTGTAAGCCTCTCCAAATCGTTCTGTGTTTGTTGGAAATCCAGGAATGCCCGTTTCTCCGTCCGCAGCTTTTCCAACTTTGGCTCGATCTCTTCTTTCAACAACTCAGTAATCTCTTGTACTTTCATTTCCTTCTTAGCCATAGTTTTAAAAGCTTTATCCCTCCTATCCTCAAACATTCGTGTCCCAGCCGCCTCCTCGATCATGGCAAGAATCTCAACCGCCTTCATGTTCAACACTTTTGTAATTCGTCCTTGCATAATCAAGAAATTTGGATTGTTGATATTGAGCTGAACGGACTGGAAAAGGTTTTGAACCGTTTGCTGCTGTGCTCGATGTCCATTTATAAGATATTTGCTAGTACCTCCAAGGACAATTTGTCGAGTAACACTGATCTGAGCATATTCCTCAAACCCGATGGGCGATTTCTTCTTGTCCCGATTGTCGAAAACGATAGTCACACTAGCTTTTGTTACTCCAGCTTGCCCGCGCTTGTATATTAGATCCTAAAGAGGCCCGTCAATACATATCACACCCATGTGAGGGGGTTGCGATGTACCTGAAGGTTCTGCGCCCGAACTGTTGTCATATTTGTAATTCCAAGAACAAAACATATTGAGTCGAGAATATTTGATTTACCACTTCCATTGAGACCGGTGATTGAATTGAAACTCTCGTCCCTAAACTCAGGTGTAAGTATTAAAGTAAAACGATCCTCTGTTTGCATTGTTTACCATCCTGAAATTACCGTACGCACAGCGTACGATTTGAAACCCTATCAATGAGTTAGCTGAAGAGTCTGGCGCTTTCAGGAAGAAGGCATACATCTATAATTACTTCTACTACCCTCATTATGGCGGCGTTGAGTCGTAATGTTGTTGGTCGTGAAGTCGTAAATATCGATATTTTGATTTGCGCGTGAGAGTAAACAACAAGAATTTGGGTCCTGCAGCAACTCGGATAAATTGCTTATTCCGTTCCGCACCCCTCCAAACCCCTCCCCTCCACGCCCCTCTATGTGCTTCAACATTTTCACCTTTTAATATCAGCAGCTTTCAGGATATCATCAATCATTCAAATGCAAACATTCGGAGTATTGTCGTTGTATTGAAGTACAGTATGTGTGCCTGTCACTATAGTTATGGTAAGCTAATTATAGTGAGCCAGGAGGGCATCGAAGAGAGACAATTGGCATGATGATTCGGAGAGCATTGTAGGGAGCATTCCGTACTACATCAAAACTCACTATTGTCAATTGGGGTCCCGTGATTGAATAAGGTGGGAGGAGATAGGATTAAGTGTTTGGATTGAAATGGGTGTTACGAAACTCGTCTGAGTTTTTAAGGGGACTAGTGGATATATGGGAGGTGAGTAGTAGAACACTGATCGAATTGATTACATCCTAGATTGTTCAATATCTTCTTGTGGCAGTTTGGTATCATCTGGTATTGCATGTTCGGTTTCTTCAATGCTCAGGTAGGACTCGGACATCAGGAACACTCGTGTGATGGCTAGAAAATAGTAACCTCATTGTTAAAATGCACATAAGTATTCGAATCTCTGCAAAGGAAAGCTCCTAGAACCTTCTAGATTTCAGTCGCTTCAAATACCTCGTAAATAAATCAACCATCATGCCCAGGAACCTAGACTGAGCTTCCTTGACAGTCCTTCACAAGCCTCTACAGAATATGAGCATAGAAGCTTCGTTTAGCTTAGGGGTGATAATCCACTTGAAGGCCCTCGTACAGGTCCTCTAATGGTGAGAGCGAGATCCGAATCGAATCTCTTTCCCGGGTGGAGTCTCATGGACCATGAGCAATAGAATTATTGGAGGCACCACGCACGCATGTTAAATGGACGTATGGCGCTGGACAGGTATGGTATATCGAAAGGTAGGAATACGAGATTTCCGTCGCCGTCGTAAGGATCAGATTGTCCCTTGATCTACAATCACTATTCTATTCGTAATATTATTTTATTTGTAATTATTATCATTATTTACAATTATATATATTTTGAATCAAAATATTCGTTTTTGATCATTGATTAGTTTATCTGTAATCATAAACACCCAATTACTTAATCAATTTGAATATATAGAATCGAAGCCTTAACAAAATACATTAAGTTGTCCATTTCCAATCAATTGTCGATATTTTCTCCATCGTAAAGATCATTTTCTGGAGTAATTATGTTGATATCGAGTCAAAGCCGACCTTTTAGCAGTCAGATAATTCACTATAGTCGCAAACCGAGTGTATTTCCAGTCAGGGTTCTTTCCTCGAACCTCTCCAAAGCCATGCCAAATGTGCTTGAAAGTATGTATAGTTTACACTTTCCCTCAATATCCAAAATCAACTCAAACTCAAAGATCCAAGTAAATAATCAAACATGAAGCTCATCAAACCATTTACCAACCTACAATATCACCACACGATAGCACCACTCAATATCACCATCAAACCATCTATAAACTCACGCTTCACCCCTCAATATCAACACAATCTTCCATCGAGCCAACTGCCATCTCGCACTATCATCATTCGGTATCCAAATCTCCATATCAAGCACTTTCTCGAGGTACACATCACTGCATCAAGACTCAACAATTGGCTGGCAACCTAATATTGAGAAGAGCACACTCAATCCTCCCAAACAAATACACGTACTGCTTCAATGGTACTACTGAAAGAGGAGGAGTTAAATTTGATGGTGGTGTATATCGAACAGCGTACAGTGACGATGGAATACAACAGCAACGTGATCAGTATGTTTGGTAGTGGATGGATGCTGGCTGAGGGTGATACAAAGAAAAAAATCTTCCAAGATGTAGCAGCTGAAATGACAATGGCCAGAGGCAAGTTGTGTGACTAGACTGGCAAAAGAACTTATTTTCACCACAATCTAGCCCTGAGAGAATATCATAGAAGACTAAGGGAGAATATCAATGCAAACCTAAACGAAATAAAAGGATCAAACGAACATAAGGCGGAAACTGAAGCAGAGATGAATCAGGCCAGCATGAATATAGAAATAGAGTATCCAGAAGCACTCCAACAACAATATGATCTCGAAGCACACGACAGCGGTCCAGTTGGCTAGGTCGATGAAGTTGGCAATTTCATTTTCTAAGAGAAGTAACAGACAACAAAGGTCACCAACACGAATCTAAACAACCTAGCTCTCTTCCTCTGGATAATCACATTGCACCACATCTGGAGGAAGGGAGTTAAAGTCCAGGAGTTGATCCAACAATTTCCATATACCCCTTGTTTTTCTTTTTCGGAATGCTCTCCTGAAGAACATCGGAAGTTAATGGGGTATCATGGATGGAGTTTCGTGTTCTCCAGGTACACTGCTGTTTTGGGTTCTATTTCCTTCACTTTGGACCCTTTGTTGGATTTTTCATTGATTGAGGAATCCCTTGTGTGTTTGTTTCGCTTCAGCATATCCCGAAGGGGCTTATTGAAATTTCTTTTAAAAGATCATCTGGCCTCAAAAGCTCATGGTGGTTTTGTTTCTCCTAGATATCTCTCGCTCTTTTGAGATATCAGGCATTATCATAGATTTTGAGCAAGTCTTACTAAACACTTGTTGATAGATAGACTTGAATTGCAACCCTATTCAACTACTTGATAGATGCGTTTTGTCGATATGAATGTGGTGTTTTTGTATCTGTAATATCCATCAAGGAGTAAACCCACTTTCTGTTCAAGCAAGGTTTGTTGCGCGCCTGAGGCTGGCAGGTTTTTTATTCCTTCAGTAACTATCAGAGATAATAAACCATTTTCAGAATCCTGAGACTGCACTCCATCTATTCAATTAGTAGCAGTGATTCAAAGACCATAAACTTATCAGCTATGATTCAACACTGTCCAAAGCAGAATCATGTGAAGTACTGTATTATGTATTCAATGTGACATCAGAAATTTGGAAAAGACAAGAAAATTGGCCAACCTTAACCACTTCAAGTGGTACGGGCTGTTGCTCAAATGGTGCCGACGAGGAGTATGAGAGAAAACCAGACGAATAGATTGCCGAAGTCTGACCAAGCTCATGCCATGCATCATCACAGAGTGAACTAATACTCCAGTACTTTTTTAAACAACTTGAATAAATATTGAACTGTTCTCCCTTCAAATTTCGAATTTTGATTATATTTCGAAGATTTCAATAAAATCTTAACAATTTGATGATTTTGAAACTTTTAAAACTTATATAATCTCTTTTAATAATTTTAGAATAGATTTTTGAATAAAAAATTAATGATTTTGAATGATTTTGAAATAATTTTAAATAATTGAAAATTTACAATACTTTAATCATTTAGATTTCATCATACAAATTTTCAATCAGTATAATGATATTATTAATCAGAACCCCTGTTTGTGGAATCAAGCATAATCATTTTTTGATGTGTCTTACAATATTTACTCTATCAACCTCTGTATAATCAGTGTAGTTTCGTGCCGGCTGGGGTAGCAGGAAAGCCAACGGTAAATACTTCCACCAGTGGAATTACCCATATTTGCCTTGCAAATCTGCTGGGTGATGTCCGTAGAAAGTGGATAGTCTAGCGGGTGCCTGACTCTCGAGGCATCGATCATATGATTTTTAATATCTCCGTCAGGAGAGTCTAATCGGCCAATTCCTAAATCGTATATTTTGAATCCGTTTTTCGTGTTTTTTTGAATATATATTGACCTCGTTCAATTATATCATATTATAATTAATAATTGAAAATTATATTATAAATAGATATATTGTTTATTTATATTTTACACTTTTTACTTTTATGAAATTCTAAATAATTATAATTCAATTGTTGTTTCTTTAATTCTAAATCCAAATCCGAAAAGATAAATTTGGTATATTATATAATTTATTATAAAATATCAAAAAATTAAAATATTATTTCATTTCTTATCGAATAATATTAAAATTGAAATATATAATAATTAAAATCTATTAGAATTTTCTATAAAATTTTCAATTATTTTAAATAAAAATTGAAAGATATAAAATTTAAAAATTATAATAAATTATAATTAAAAATAAATATTATTAATAATTCAATATCAAAAATAACTAAAAATAAATTAAAAATAAATTCTAAATCTTCTTGATTAGCTGATTTCAAATTATTTATTTAATTTTTTATAAATTAAATTTTTAAAAAGTTATCATGTAAATATAATTTTATATAGGTCTGATATACGTTATTTAGAAAATGGCCGATTAAACCTTCTGGAAGAGTTCGCTTAAAATATCCAATCAAAAAATAGTGTAAAACTCTGGAAGAAGGTAGACTAGAAAGTGGATAGATCCCATATACGGAATAAACCCAGACCGACACAGTTAAATCTTTATCTTTCAAGGGACCTCAGATGTAAAGACCCTGGCGCTCAAGGAACTTGCCATGAGAGAAGGACACATGACACAGTTAAGAATACCTCGCCCATGGAGAGGTCCAGCACCCAAAAGTTCTGCATGTACGGAGTAAGTCTTAGCTCCAATCAAAATTACAACATACAATTAGGCTTTGTTTCGACTTTGATGCGTTCTTATTTGCAACGCACACCTAAAATTTGGGTTTTATGCATATTTACTGTAAATACTGTAAAAGTACTCGAGTAGAATGATAAAAATATAATCGAGAGCGGGGGGGATGAAAATGCTGCTGAAAAAGAGAGATATCTTAATGTGTAACACTACTCTTACTTTGCAACTAATCAGATCACTCTGCCTCAACTACACTACCTCAACCTTAGCGCATAAAGGTGGATGTTATAAAGTTTGGGTATATCTCTTGGTTTCCCTCCTCAAAATATCATCCACCTATCAAGTGCCGTGATTGTGTCTAATTGTTGTTTGAGTACATATGAAATGGCTGGGAACAAATAATGATCATCATTTGTGTCACCATCTTTTTCCATCTGTGGGTTCATTATATACGGGTTTTTTTACTGATCTACAAATTCTATACGGATAAGAGAAAGCCTTCCCCAACCCTGCTCCTCTCCTTCCTTTTTCCTATACACAATGCAGAATAAGCCCAGGCCAACCTTGTTGTTACACCAAGCTAGAGCAACAATGATATACAAGTACTTCGTACAAGATAAGGTTTCGAGATATAACACTCTCCAAATTCATGCCGTCCTTTATTTATACCGGTATACTTATCTCCGTGTTGTACGGAGTGTGCACTAACGGAGGGATGATGTCCCGTCACCTTGGTTCGGGCATGATCGATTGTCGGTCCGCCCTTACCTTGTCAACTTCCTGCCACCGATTTACTGCTTCTGGTATGAACCCCGGCGATGCTATGCACTGGATAGCTTTTGGGGATTTATGAGGGCGATTGAGGTAATTGTTTTTTTCCATGATAAGATAACATCCTAGCTAAAATTTACAGGCTGAATGGCAACCATTGGCAGAGTGCAAATGTCGATGTTGGTCAATAGACAAGATTTGAGAAAATGCTCCTTTATGCCGGAAAACGTTTGATGTGAATTATTTTCAACACTTCCGGTGCGTACGATACAGTATTCTCCCGACCGTTACTCATTTGTCTGCAACCATTCCACAGCTGCTAATCAAATCGTACGACAAACTATAACTTAGTCTCAATATTGATTCCACCCCAGTTTGGAGCATTACCGTGCGCGCACTGAGCAAGGTCTTCGTGCACCCAGTAAGCCTGATGTCCCGGTACCTCAATATATTCCAATGGCTATGTTGAGACTATAATTGATGCAATTCACATACGTGACTGTCGACCTAATGATAACTGTTTTCGAAAAAAACTCATGAGCAAGGCCTGCAGCTTTTCGATACGGTAGCTGTAAGTACTAATTAGATAATTCCGTGAGGAGTTTAACTTATAGTTGATTTGGCTTTGAATACCATGACTGTCTGGTTCATGCATCTAGGTAGTGGAATGGGAGGTGTTCCCCTTCACGTCATGAAGAACCCTAAAAGACACTCATCTCATAATTTTAAAGCTTCACATTAGAAATTAGAGCATCAGAAATTTTGGAACTCAAATTGTTCTTTGTTATTCTCGACGGGGCCTAGACCCCCTGGACCTTGTCACCAGAACTTGCAGACAGGAGATGTTGTCGCTCGTTAAATCATCCCCACATCGTACTGCAGGCTGTCTGCAGCTCTCCCAAAATCCACAAAAGATTTACTACTCTCCAACAGAGTTCTCATCTTGATCAACCCCACCCTCAACTGCAGCTTTCCAGAATTTGGGCCTACGACGCATCACAGGGTCTGCAATTGATGAGGTACATTAGTCTCCCCTTGTCTAGTCATTATTTCAGCAATTGAATCTCAAGACTCAGCTCAATCCGAGCCCTCAAACCCATTTCCTTCTATCGGGACTCATATGTATGCAACATCCGGCAGATAAAAAATTTATTACATTAACCTTGGATGAAATTCACATCCTGACATCAGATCATACCAAATCGTTGGACAACAACTGGAACCCCCTCGCCTTGCTGCATCCCGATTCCCGATTCTCAAAGTCGATGCAGCTAGCTAAGCTTGCATGCCTAGAAAAACCTTCGATAGCTCTATAGATTAAGTATCGTGTCATTTCGTCTCGTTTTAAACCCTAATGTCAAAAAAACTGTACACCGCATCCAGTTCCACAAATCTATCATCACCGCGGAAGGGCGCTGTGCATAAGCTGGGTACTTCCAGAACCATCGAAACTTCAGCTCTCCGTATGCTCCATAATTGTATATGTTAATCCATGTATACATCCATTACTGCACTTGAGCAACAAACCCTTTCAAACCCCGCCAACGTTGGAGTGTCTCCGATAACTGCTTTAAATTCCACAGTAGGGCAAATAGTTTTGTAGAAGGTGCTTAGGAAGCTAAAAGTTTGCAAGACTTATATTTCGATCCATTTGAATAGTGGGCGGAGGGTTTTGCTCACTCCGGCGCGGAACTATCATGAGTGGCAAAAGTCGCCTAGACCGGTCTAAGCAATTATTACCCGATCAGCATCTCCTTAAACTCGAAGGCAACCCTCAGGCACAGCATTCTCAGCAGCTACTAAGTTCGGCTCGATCTTACGCGGATCTGAACTACCTTTTTGGGACTCAGGACATAACGATGCTTGGGCCCATACCCAAACCAAACCGACGAAAATCAACCCACGGTACTGAGCATGTGAAGCATCGTCGGACAAGATCTGGCTGTTATACTTGTCGCAGTAGACGAGTGAAGGTACCTGCTTGACATTTTACATTCAAATAAACGCGCGCTAACTTTCTAGTGTGACGAACACCGCCCAAAATGTGATAGTGAGATTTTGAGCTTAACTTTTGGAGCACAGGGCTAACGCAAAATAATAGGATGCACAAAGGGCAATCGAGAATGTGTATACCCGGATGTGCAGAAGTCGGCAAAGGGTGCAGGAAATACTTCATCCAAAGCTGGACAACCAAAGCCATCAGAAAGCCCTGGTTCATCCGAAGATGAATACGAGGACCAAGAAGTAGAACGTCTGGAGGTTATTCGAGATGAAGATGAGATTGAAAACCAAACCGAGCGATCGGAAAATAGTTGGAATACTAATGCCGCCGCACCAAATTCCCATCCTACCATGCGGACCAAAAGTTCTACACGGCAGAGCTCGGAAACCCCTTCATTGATACAAGATAAAGGCTCTTCCCCGACGCCTTCAACCGAGGGCTCTATTGGTTATTCTTCATTTGATCAAGCGGGCGCTAGTTCCCAATTCGAAGAACAGACATTTGCAAATGACTCGGAGTCCGGCAAACTAAGGAGTAGCTGGTCGCATTTGCCAGCTGATCTACAGTTTTACTTAACATATTATTGTCAGAATATAACCTTCATGCATTATAGCTTGAGGTCCAACCATGAGGGCTTTATCCACACATTGTTATTGGACGTTGCCCTCCGGGATGAACCACTTCTTTACGCAGTCGCGGGATTCTCAGCTTTCCAATATGCTGTAGAGAAGCGAGAAGGTAAAATCCAAGACTTCTTACAATACTACAATAAGGCAGTGTCGTTACTTTTAATGTCACTGAGGAAAGGTGTTCAGCATACTACAGCGACGCTCTTGGCTATTTTACAGCTGGCAACGATCGAGGTATGAACATAAAATGAAGATTACAGAATGACGAACTGATTGCTTACAGGAATATCTTGGGGACTGGGCAAATCTCTTAGGCCATCAAAAGGCTGCATACGAGATCTTAGTAGATCTATATGCCCCACAAACAATCTTTGAGACAGGTATCGGCCGCGCCCTTTTCGGCTGGTACACACGTTTCGATGTAATGGCTGGAATTATCGGTGGTTTTGATGCTTCTATCCCACGAGAATGGTTTTCATATTCACAAGAATATTCCAAGAACCAAATTGCCATACACCCGAACAATTTAGTATGGAGAATAGAGCATCAGATTTCGACAATGCGTCTCGTAGGCAGAGACATGTCGACATTATTTGCGAAAAAAGGAAAAGGAGAAATCACACACGAACAATTTATTGTTGAGAATACAGAGATGACGCAGAGGATGAAGGATTTGAAAGAAAATATGGACCCGGCATTATTAGATAGTCGATTTTTGGTTATGGACTTCTCCCCAACGAACAAACAATCCGGAGGTCTTTTTGATCCATACAAACCGGGTGTACTTTACCGTGGGCCACTTTCGCTCATTAATGTAGCCCTGATGGACTGGCATGCTGTGTCTCTGATGCATGGACTCCATACTGCTCAAGCGATGCAGACACTGCCTGATATTGGACATATGAGCGAATTATCCAAGGACTTTTGTCAGTTGTATGAGGCCATTTTGCATTACCCGGAGACACCCAAGGGAGCGGCGGTAGGTCTCCAAGGAGGCCTTGGTATTGCTGCGTTTTTCCTACCAAAAGACGAGGCATATACTATGTGGATGCGCCGAATGTTGGCAACAATAGAGTCTCAAGGGTAATGTGCACCTCTATTCACAGGTGTTCTACTGCTAACACAACAATTAGTTTCATACAAACCTTCGCGCTCAGGAGCAAAATGGCCGAACTTTTCCGAGATAATTCTTGCATGCATTGGTGGCTACCAAATGACGAAATGTATCATCCAATTATTCGCTCCATACGAAAATTTGTCGAGGACCGAACCTCGTTACCAAAGAACGCCGAGAGTAAAGATGTCCAGGACATGAAAGCTGTGTTTTCTGCTATGGATGTTAGTGACCAGAGTGATAGCTCACCCCAAATGACTAGCAAGGGCAAATCGGTAGCAACGGACGTGGATGTGGCTAGCAGCTCGGGGTGGTCACCTGCACAAACAAATATGGGTTACAGTCAAAACGAATATGGAGGCGGCTCTAGCAACGAACAATCTTTCTGGGAAGATCAAACTGGTGGGTATCAATGAACAGGAGCTTTCGAAGACCAAGCTTATCATGGGAATAATCACGGATTTGGATAGCGGTGTGGTATTCCAGCGCCCTTCGTGGAGCTGCTCGCGTCGGTGATCAAGCACGGGGGCGAAGTATTGAAACTATACTCTGAAAAGTTCGAGGGAAAGGGAAGAATGATATTCTCGTCCTTACTGCCAAGTAACATAACGAAATCCCAAAACCGGTGTGACTAGAGTCCTCGAGGGGGTTACGGAGCGGGGTCCTATCTCCCATGAAGTGGAGCGATGGTCATAGGATGCTACGAGGAAACATCCATTGTATGCCATATTTTATAAATGTGTGTATTATCATCTGATTATCCAATAATGACAAATTGAATACCAAGACTTTGATGAATTAATGAGCAACTATGGACCTTGATATTGTACCAAGTGAACAATTGACACACATTTGTGTAGATAGATTCATTTCAGTTTTGATGTGAGCATCTCCAGATCTTTATAATAAACATTAGGTATTTATTTATTACTAGCATAAAAAGCAATGAAAATTCAACATGAGGGTGAAGTGAAAAATTCCATGTTCCATGCCATGCTCCTCCATGTTTGATGCATTGGTGATGTGATGTTCTAAGGTGATGTTTCTTGATGATGGTTCCTTGTAACCGACTATCCCAAAAGTAGACTACGGGGAGGCATGTGCCCATGCGCGCAATAAGGTTCCCCAAGCTCCATGAAATTCAATGGTTGATTGAACCAACGACTCTACTTTCACCTCACATCCAGAAGCGCACAAGTTCTCGTCCCATATCGGAAACTAATACGGATTAATTAATATCGGGCTTTACAACATCAACCATGAATCGACCAGGTATGAGGCCCTTGAACTCTCTTTTTCCCCCACAACTGCCCCGCTGCACGGCTGCGAGAGAGAAGGGGGACAGTTTGCATTGGATGATGCCTCCAATGCGAGAGGAGACAGAATTCAAAACGATACAGGACCTTTCGAATAGTCAGAATATATAGGTTTTGTAGGATTTGGACTGTGCGTGGGGCGCGGAGATATTGTAGGAGCTCTGCATGTAGTTGGATTTTACAACTCGATGGAATCAGATGAGAGTGCTTCAGTGAAGGGGTGATCGCTTGATCTGCTGGTATAATTTGAAGGATGTAATTGGGTTCTGGCATCCCATGCTGAAGGGAGCGCTTTTGTGGCTAGAAAGTGTTTGGTCGCATTAACCCGCAAATATCATGAAGCTTCCATCAGATATTTTCTACCGCCGGCCTACCCACGGAATTATGCTGACCTTTTTTTCTCAGGTGTAGGACCGCAGCCAATGCGTGGCATACCTAATGGATTCCCAAATCAACAACAAATGCAGAATAGGAATGTATCAAGCAGGATACCGCCCGGTGGGAAAATGGGTACGATTCATGCCCCCATGTTAAAATAACACAGGAAAACTTTATGTATACTGATGTTTGTTGATAATTTCTAGCAAACAACGGAGCGACATGGGCGTTTGGAGGTGTACCGATGGGAGGAGCGGGTCTAGGAAATCCACGTCCAAATAATGGACCTATGACAAGCTTTGCACAAACAATAGGAGGGTCTTCACAACCAGCGACACCACTAGATCTGTCGTAAGTCATTGCCTACTTTTGCTTTTGTACTTCACCCCTAGGATTTGTTGAAAGTATCTCTTCTTCCTGCCGGTTTTCCTTCTTCTTCACATCAACTCAAATATGAACGAAACTCATTCCTCAAAAGATATTGGTCCTCTGCGTCCATATTCTCCTGGAAGGTATAATTATTCCAAAGATCTTCAAATCTATACAAACACAGTTTCGTGTATTAAAAATACGTCATTTATAGCTCTGGCATTTGGCACAGTTTATGCTGTCGGTTTAATCTGCCTCAGTTCTGTTAATTTTCTTCTCAATACTGCAAAGCTTTACGGTTGAATTTGCTAACATTGTTTTAGTGAGTTCCCTTCACTATCAGGAAACCAGCCCCAACACAACCAATCAACATGGGGAGCGGCAGGAGCGCGTAATATTGGTCCATCAGCAAATATACGATTACAGCAATCAGCTGGATTATCCGCGCAACATGCTGCTCAGCAACAGCAGCAACAGCAACAGCAAGATGAGCTCTTCAACTCATCAACTCAATTATCGAATAATTCTGGTGGGTTCAGATTTGGAGCCCAAAGTGCAGTTGGTCAGTCGTCACAGCCGAGCAGCGCAGATGACTTCCCACCTTTGAGAAATTCAAATGGAGAGATCGGCCAAGATCGCGGTTCCGGTCTGTTACAAAATGTGGGGTTTGGAGCCGGTGGTGGATTAGGATTCGGTTCTGGCAACCCACCCCAGCAAGGCAGAAGTAATGGCCTCTTAAACGCATTATCTGGTGGTAGTCGAGTTGCACCAGGTAACAGAGTTGCTTCACCAGCAAGTTTGTCAGGTGAATAACCACCGATGATGATTGGGTGATGTATTATTGTAATTCTCGGCTAATTTTGATTATTATTCAGGCCCATCCACAAACAGATCCCCAATAGACTCCAGTCGCCAAGGTCTATCCAACCTTGGAGAGAACGAAGCTGGGGTAAGATGGGGACTCCTCTGAATTATTGAACTTTTGCTGATCAGTTTGCGCAGGGCTTTCCAAACACGAATTTTGGCTCATCGAATCCCATACCACTCCGAGAAGACAACAATCAACAATTCAATATGCCTACCGCAACCAGCTCGCGACCTGATGGTCCATCAACACTAACTCAAGCACAGGAACTCGACCCTAGTTCTACGCAGAGAAATGCCGAGAATGCCGATTCTAAAGTACAAGATCCATTAGCTCACATGAGTGATATCGACAGGTTTGGACTTAAGGGGTTTTCCTATATGATGAACAACTTTCTTGACTATGCTGCTCTTGTTACTGGAACCGATATCAACCACCTGGGTCTTGATTTACATTCTGAGCAGTAAGTTTTGGCTTGATAGCCTTCTGCCTTCCAGAATAATACTCCAGCCATGCTAACAATTACAAGACCCATCTCGAACCAAATTTACTCTCTCTGGGATAACGAGCCACCGCGACCAGATGTCGCCCGTTTCAATCTACCCGAATGTTATCGCGTTCTGAATGTTGCCCCTCTCGAAAGCAAGATGCCCAGCTTCAACGAAGAAGCCCTATTGTTCATGTTCTACAGTAATCCCGGTGACAAGCAGCAGCTTATGGCAGCTAGGGAGCTGTAAGTAAAGTATACATCACTTACCAGGCCATTTACTAATATTTTTATCACTTGACAGTGGCAATCGGAACTGGCGTTATCATAAAAAAATGCAAGTTTGGCTTACCAAAGATGATTTGATGGTTCCCCGCCAACTTACTCAACAAATGGAGCAAGGCTATTATATCTTCTTCGATGTCAAGACTTGGTCAAGACAACGAGTAAGTTTTCATACATCCTATGCATAGTATAGTTTACTGATATGACTTTAGCGGGAATTCACGTTGTCTTACGATGATTTAGAGAGGGTTGAGGATCGATTTTAATCTATTCAAAATTCCAAGTCAAATCCAGTCTCTCTTATCGACCGGTAGAATCCTACGTTTTGATGAATACCGCGCATATCGATCAGAGCAAGCATGCATAATCTCATGAGGTTGAATACATATCATGCTCGTTTCTCTAATTACTATGGCTCACTAGTTGTATTTTGCTGTGGGGCGCAAGGCCAATGCATACATGGGGCTTGGCTTTCTTTTTTAGCGGTGTACATAGGAGGGCTTAATTTGCTCAGGCTTCTGGACTCTTTTATGGCTGGCTGGCGTTTCAATTATGAAGCTTCTGGAAGGCTTGGTGGAAGGTTGCGGGTATGACAGGCAGATCGAGAGATATATGGCATATCGGTAAAATGGATTCTGCGTTGCCTCAATTTGATGTCTTGCTATTATTTTGGGTGATGGATTGTACAATGCTTGCTGTGAATATACGTTGTGATACTTATGGCGTGATGAGCATAACAATGTAATCCATCTCCCCCTCTGCTTTCCCACCAGATTCATTCTCGACCAGATTCTTCCCACATCAGAAAATTCATGGAGAATAGGTAGGTATTCTTCATGAGCTAAGTATACGAGCAATAATAACCTCCAGTTAAGAAAGAAAAAATAAGGCGATGAAACTCAAATCGGGAACCGGGAACCCAATATGAATTGTATTGTATTTGTTCCGGACCATTGCGTAAATTTGATATTCCAAAATTAGTTTAGCTTATTCCGAAATGTATTAATTTATCAAATGAACTAATTGATACTGAAGGTGATAGATAGGGTAGAGGGTGTTTACAGATAGGTTAGATATGTTTAAAAAAAATTATATTTTAATATATATTAATAGAAATATTTTTATATATTATTTACTTTTCCTATATAAAAGAAATTAAAATCTTATCGTTGTCTTTATTTTTAATTTTATTAATAATAATAATAATAATAATAATAATAATAATAATAATAATAATAATAATAATAATAATAATAATAATAATAATAATAATAATAATAATAATAATAATATCTTTTCTATATATATTATTTAATTAATATATAAATTATAATTAAAATCATTATATAAAATAAATGAATAATAATATTAAAGATTTTTTTTATAAATCTTGAATTTCTATAAACTCTGAATTTCTATAGATTTTAAATTCTTATAGATTTTGAATCTTATATGTGACGCACAAGAGCCGTAGTAGAACTGAATAAACAGGGTCAATTATATTCTTTAGAATCTACAACTGAAGAATTATAACTCGTAAGGAGCGATTAGATATATATACACAAATATCCATTTGTGGGTTGCAAAGTTATATGTATATATGATTAGGGTTACTATTTTATTATATTAAATCATATGAATCGTAATATATATATACAGATGATCAATTCATTAATTGATATAGAAGATAAGAGGTATCATATGGTTAGCCTTCTGTAATTCACAATTCGTGACATTACCCCTCCCTTCGGAAAAACTCACTTTCGAACATTTCATTCCTTTGTTTCATTGCTATTTCATCGAAAACCAGGTTTTGTGAAGGTTTATAAGCTTTAAATTAATTAGATTGGTTATTTTGGTTGATTTGATCAATTTACTGGAAATTGATTAAATTGACCAAATTAATCGATCAAATTGATCAAAATAATGAATGAATTAATCAAATCGATTAAATCGTTTATCAATTGATTAAATTAATATTGATTTGTATTCTCCTTGATTTGAGGAATTTCTGAAAGGAAAAAGTTTCAATAGAAAAGAGAAGAAGGTTGAATTATAGTATAATAATAATGGGTGATTAATATGATCAATTCCGAAATCGACCAAATTAATCGACCAAATTAACCAAATTGATTAAATCAACCAAATTAAGCGAAATCGATAAAAATGACATTACATTTCGTTCTTACCATATTCAAGCTTCCTTTTGTATGATTTTTGAAATGATTATAGATATAAGTTTTTTGAAATATATTGCCTTTGTATTATCTTGGTAATAATAACTCGTCTATTATATAGAGTTCAGGCTATATATATATACAATCAAATTCCCTCGAATTTGTATAGGTTTTTAATCCTTTCATAATCGTATATACACATATCATTATAAAATCATAATATTTAGTCTGCTATATTGAAGAACACTTTTCTTTCCCTTGATTTTATGAATGAATCGTTATTCATATGATTATAATTATTTTTTTCATTTTTATAAAGCTTTATTCAATCAATTAATTGATTGAAAGGATTAGGTAATATTGGATTGACCAAATGAAAATCATATAGGAGGTACAATGATGTTTTAAAATCGGAAGTAGGATATTAGATAAGATCGATATTGTTATTAAACTATGAAATTTTATATAATAGAGTTTTTCGTATTTTCTTTATTATTAAGATTTTTTTTATTTTCTATTCCGAATTATCAATTATATTAATAGATAAAAATAATTCGAGTATTTGATCAAAAAGAGAATTATTATATATCTTATATAATCGATCTAAAGGGAAAATAGGATGAATTTTCATTATAATCGGGAATTCAAATTTGAAAAAGCTTTCAAATCGATTAATAATCTTAAATCTTCTTTGAATTAAAAAATCCAGTTTTTTGGATAATCTTTGGATAAAATAATTTTTTATATTAAATTATATATAATCTCTGATATCGAAATCGATTTTATATCGATAAATATTTATGGATTTCGATATCTTGATTTAAATATATAATAAATCTTCTTTCGTTTATACGAAAGTTAATTTATTATATTCTATATATATACAAATATTATGTATATTTATATCATTTATTAATTTATTAATATCTTTTTTTCATTTTTATATATATTTCGGTGTATATTTATATAAAGTTTCATAAGATATAAACTCTTTTAAGGAGTTATGTAGAAGAGTAAATTGTATATAATCCATTATAAATAGGAATTTTGATTAATTGTTTTGATAATAATTAATAAACGATTTTAATTATTACTGAAAGTATTGATTATAAATCTCAATTTGATTATTGATTTGAAGATAATGAATAATGAATAATTTGAGATCGATTCCTAGGATTTGATTGAATTTCTTTTAGAATTATAATATAAATTAAAAGTTATAATCTGATATTATAATATTAAGGGGATTATAGTATCGATATATATAATAAAGATATAATTATATTTGAATTTGAATATCGATTGATTTATAATAAGGTATAAAGATAGTTTACTTTGTTAATCGATTAATAATAATTAAAATATTATTATATTTATATTTATTTTTATTAAAATTATAATAATTTATAATAATATATTATTATATTCGATTAAAAATCAGAAATGGATATAATAAATTGGGGGTATAATTATATAGAATGGAATTATATTTGTAGGTATAATAATTATATATATATTTGATTATAGTATTATATATTCTGAATCAATAATATTATTGAAATAATAAGAAGTAGGTTTTGTTTATATCAGAATAAATAATGGAAACGGAATTATAGATTTCATAAATCAAATAAATTCGAAGATTGTTGATGTTGGGTATTATTAGATGGTTATTATAAAGCAAAAGATCATTTTGGAATAATATATATTTATAATTTTGGATAATTTGTATTCTGAGTATTAATAAATTATCTATAGTTTTATTTGCTTCGATAATATAATTAATTAAATCGAATTAAGGAACGATTTTATTCAAATCAATATTAATAATTGTTGTTTTATTTGAATAATACTTTTATAAAGTTTTTTTTATGATTTCAATATCAATTTGATTATTTTTAATAAATTATTAGAAACGATTTTTCTTTTTAATATAATTCTGAAAATCTAATTTGTCGATTTGATAGATTAAAATGTTAACAAAAAGATTATTTTTTTTAAAGCGATATATAATAATGAAATTATAATTAATTAGAATTTTTGTTTAATAAGTTTATCAAATATTGAGAATCTTGATAATTATGAAATATTCGAGGATTTTATAATCGATATAAATCTTGATTTTATATAATGAATTAGTGAATTCTGTTTTTTAATAATTGAGAGATTGAATGATTGATAATATTTCTTTATTATAAATTTTGTAGTTCAGTTCAATGATAATTATAATTTTGGAAAAATAAATTATAGGAAATCAATTTTCGTTATATTATTGTAATAATATATTAATAATTATTTTATTGGATATATTTATTTTGAATATATAAGGGAATTGATAATTATAATATTGTAAAAGCAAAATGGAGATAAATTTTTTCTTTAAGATATTAAATATATTTTGATATATTTCGTCGAATACAAATTTAATGTTTGTTTTAATAAGTTTGTTGAAAGATTTTATTATTATATTATAATCTTTAATAAATTATTAATAAAAATTACAAAAACCAAGAAATAATTGGATCTTTTTTATTATTATCGGAAAGATCCAATTCTTAATTATTTTAATCTTTTTAAGGTCTATCTTTATTTCTTTAATAGAAATAATAAAGCCCAAATATTTGATATATATAATATTGAATTTGTATTTCTTGAAATCCATTTATAGGTTAATAACTTTTAATCGTTTGAGAATTAGTTTGATATAAATTTGATACTCTTTTTTGTTCTCAAAATAGATTAGAATATTATCGAAATATATTATATAGAAAACATTTAAATAATTGAATAGAATATTATTTATATAATATTAATAGATTATAAAATTATTTGTTAATCCAAATAATATGATTTTATATTTATATAATCTATATTGGATTTGAAAAATAATATATTTTTTTGAAACAGGATTCATTTTTATATAATAAAAAGTTTATCGAATATCGAATTTGGTAAAGATTTTAATACTGAAAAATCGAGAAAATATTTCATCGATCAAAAAGAAAAGATATCAATCCTTATACATTAAGGAATTCAATAATCTAAAGTTTATACAAAATTTCAAATTATTATTAAGTTTCTTAACAAATAAAACAAATATAATATAAAAAACTTAATTGAATTCAATAAAATCTTTGTTAAGATTATTCATAATATATTCTTTGATAATTTTTAATTGTTTTAGGGATATCTTATAAAGCAGATTATAATACAAAATTTATTCTTTTTTGTTTTTCAATATAATTTTATAATTATAAAATCGATTAGGAGGTAAAATATTTGATTTATACTTGGAAAAGGTTCGATAATATTATTGATATTTAGATAGGATTTCAGGTTTTGAATTGATTTCGGTCAGTACTCGATCGAATTTCTTTTGAATTTTTGTATTCTTAAATTTAATTAAAATAATTAATATTTTCTTTTCTATATATCATTTGTTTTATCGGAAATCTATTATATTATCGAATTCTTTTAAAATAATAATAAAAAATTCAATTTGTTTATTTCTTTTGTATTCTAATTGGAACTTATTGGATTTGAGTATATATAGATCGAGAACTTCAGGCGATATATGGGGGAAGCATTTATAGATTTATAATAATAATATAATTGGTTAAGAAAAAGATAAATTGAATTTGAAAGGAATCAGGATTTCTTTTTTTTCAACAAAAATCTATATTATATTTATATTTGAAGGTTTTTATTATATATTATTAATTATAATTAATCTATTCAATTATAAATTTCTTCGATTCCAATATTTTTTGAATTAATTATTTTATCGATTAATATCTTATTGAATTAATCGATCGATCTTTCATTTACAAAGAGATAATTGAATAACAAAGAGATTATTCGAATAGGAAATAATATAGGATTTCTTTTTAAACCATTCAAAATATCGATTGAAATAATCGAACTTCATTTGAATCTTTAATAATTAAAATTTATTCAAAATAATATTATAATTCCCTAATTCAATAATAAAGAAAAGAATAAAAGATTGTTTATAATTATCGATTATTAAATTAAAGAATATAAAATAGATAATAATATAGCCTTATATATTATTATACTCTTTAATTTCAATTGAAATTTCAAACAATATAATTCTTGATTTAAATATAAGAAATAAACAAATAAAGAATATAGTATTAATAAAAACGAATCCATTTATTTTAGAATTAATGAATATTCTTGATTAATAAATATAATCATTTTTCGAAAGGTTATAGAGAAGAATAAATACTTCTTTTTCCATAAATTTGATTAGATTAAGAAATCTTATATTCTGTATAATATTTAAAATGAAAATAGAATCTAAATATTTGGTTTTAAACGCTTTTCTTTTTCTAAACAAATATTCTATATAATTTCAATTGTAGCTTTTGAATTGAAGTCTTCTTCAATATCCTAATATTCTTCGAATTCTTTTACTTCTTTTTATACCATTTCGATTTCATTGAAATTATTAATACAAGATATCGATATATATATTATTCCAGAAAAAAGAAAGAATAATAAATATTTGAAATTCGAATAATTATTAAATATAATAAAACTGGTATATCCAAAAAGGATATTCCGGGATAGAAACGGTTTCGGGAATATAGAGATTCCAAAATTGAAATTGTTAAAGTTCCAAAAGGATTATAAAGGGTTTATAATAATCATTAATTTATAAATAATTATAAGGGTTTCTTAATTAATATAATATTGATTTCGTTTTTATAATGAAATTTCATTTTGATTTATTTTAATGAATATATTTATAAATTCTTTTGTAATCTTATAATCTTTAATAAATATTATTATCGTTTACAAAAGAAAATCGGAAATCTTTTATTCGAAATCCTTAAATAGAATTTTATTATTAATAATCTTTATTTGGATAACAAATAATCTGAATTTTCTATATTATTTTAGGAAATTGTTATATCGAATTATATTAAATATAATTCATATTTTATATTAAAAACAAATATTATCGATTTCAATTAGGTTCCGATAAATCGCTACAAATTGTTCAATCAATTCGAATACTGTAAATCGGGATATTCATATATAAAGAATATAATAATATATTTATACTTCCAATTCAGTTTGATCGATTATATATATATAATATTACATTTCATTTTTAATTGATATAATATATAACTCGAATCGTTTTATAATCAATAATTACTACAAATTAACTTTAGATTCAATACCATCGCTAAATTTAATAATAAGATTTATAAATTTTGATATATATATATTTTACTATGAATTGTAATTAACACAGGAATACAATCTTGATCGATTAGATCGGCTTTTTGAATAAAAGGATCCCTGATTATTAAATAAATCATTATTTCCTGAAAGAAAAGAAGACTTTTCGAAAGACTTTAAATGATTAGATTATCTAATCAAAATTTTCTTCCTTTGATTTCAGGATCTTCGAATTTGCTTGGATAAAGATCCTTGAATTTCGATTAAAAGAATAAAAGGAATCCTAAATATTATTATTGATTTGGATATCTATATAAATATTACTTAAAGTTCAGAAAAAAATTGTATTATTATAAAACTTATTATTATTATAACTTTCAATTATCAATTCTTCTCTTTCAAATTTATAATTATTGTATAAAAATCTTATAATTGTAATAATGATTCAGAAAAAGTAATTGAATTATTGAAAGCATTAGTTTTATATACTGGAATCTTTTTTTTATTAATCTTCTTTTTTTCAATAATAATATTATCCAATTCTATATTCATATTTTCTTTGAAAAATTATTGAAATAATTGAGGAGAAAGAAAAGGTTCCTTAGAATATACTTTCGAAAATTCAGAGTATATAGGAAAAAGAGTTCGTTGTATTATAAAAATGATAATATATTTCTAAAAGAGTTTATTTTCGTTAATTAAATTAAAATAAATCTTTTTTCTCTAAATATAATATTTGTAAAAATTCATTTAAGAAGGTATTATTAAAATAAAATATTATTTAAAAGATTATTAAATGATTAAACATTTGTAAATGAATTATAGATAATATAATGTACAAAAGCTGTAATAGAGCTGAATAAACAAGATTAATTATATTCTTTAGAATTTACAATTAAAGAATTATAGCTCGTAAAGAATAACTAGATATATATATACAAATATTCATTTATGGGCTGCAGGATTGTATATATATATAATTAGGGTTACTATTTTATTATACTAAATCATATAAATTGTAACGTATATATACGGACGATCAGCTCATTAATTGATATAGGAGATAAGAGATATCATATGGTTAGCCTCCTATGGTTCACGATTCGTGACATTATAAATCTTTATAAATTTTATAAATTTCAATTGTTTATATAAAAAAAATAAGTTCGAGGTATTTCGATCGTTATATTCAATAGGCTTTATTGTTGTTTTATATATATTAATAGATATTATTTATATATATCAATATAAATTTAATTTTATTATAATCCATGGCTCTTATTCATTATTATTTTTTATTTTCTGTTTTCAACATTATTGTTTTAATTAAGAGGGAATCAAAATAATTATATTCAAATTTTTCAAATTATAATCTTTTAATTATTCTTTTAATATTTTTTTATTTAAATTTCAATATTTTTTATATTTAGTATATTTATAAAGTATATATATTCAGTTCTATGTATTAATATCTGCTTCAGTTCAAGTAATTTTATAATCGAATCAATAGATAATATATAGATATAAATAATAAGTCTCTTACTCTATATTCATTATATTGCATTTGTTTCTGTTTATTAATTATTCCCTCCTCGGCTCTTTTCTTATTGATATTGGCTTCTCGAGGGGTAGCTAAGTCTTGCGCTTAGTTCGTTCCAAGGTAACTCCAGCCACCGTCTTCAACATCGTTTACCATCAACCAGAACACTACCTTCCAGCACATCAGCCTCCTCTTGCATTTCAACATGCAGAGTGTCTGCTCCTGACACATCAAGATCTCTCTCTAAGCCAAGGATGGTGATAGGCCTGCCCGGCAGTGAGTCGCTCCTCCGGGAGCCAGCAGAGCAAGCACTGGATAAAGTTGAGGAAAAGGTCCTTATCAGTTCCTCCCAGAGTCTTGGAAAGAGACTCTAGCGTCTTCTCGTCAGGTAGGGGAACGGAACCTCGCCATTTGCCTAGAGCAACTTCGTCAGGACCGATTGGGTGTTAATTCAAGTTCCTGCTGCCTGTTGCACTTACCGTCTTCATTCCAGTACTTGCTTGTTTCCTTACTTCTTTTTAGAAATTCGGGCGGTGGTGGACCAAGAAGAGCGGTTATCATTGCAAGATGGTAGGCGTCATTCCGCTCCCCAGATTACTCGTCGTAGACGCGGAATAGACCTTCTCGTTCGAGAAGATCCCAGGCATAGCGTGACAGAGGAATTAGCATAAGGAAACGGAATCATAAGAAGGAAAGGAGAAGATTCCATACTAAGATCCCTACACTCCAGATATCCACAGCGTTTCCCCACTTCATATTGAGAATAACCCCAGGTGCTCGATACGGTACCGGCATAGCTTTTCCACTGTGTTCGTTGCAATGCGTGCTTGCCCTAAGTCGCTGATAATGAGTGGCCCTGCACCTCCCAGCATATACCGAGAGACATAGATGATAGTGTCGTCGACATGCTTCCGCGCCGATGGCTGGCGAATCGTCGTCTTCCACCTTAGAGAAGATCGAATCATTTGTAATTGCAACAAGCAAGTTGTCGGAATGGAGGTCTTATCTTTGCTATTAGATAGGAATGATTTGTCAGCGCTACTAGATTAGGTAGGTACTTACCAGTATAGATCACGTCTGCTTCATGCAGGAAGTTCAGCCCAGTTAACACTTGGTAGAGAGCGCCTACAACGAGTCTGCTGAAAAATTCCATTCGTCTGTAATTCCTGCAAACTTCTCAAACTCACACCTAAAGGCGTCATGACAAAAACGTCGTGTTCACCATTACCGCTCTGCAATGTAAACGAATCTTCGAGACGTCGAACGTGTTTCCGACCCGAGTGTTTCATAGTGACGCTGGCCAAGTGCCAATAGACCTCGAGCTCTTGATTATGTTTTAGGGTATTGACATGCACCTTGATAGCCCAGCAGTGATGGGAGTAGTGTGAATTGGTATTATGGTGGCTGATATTGAAGCTTTTGATATCACACCAATACATTTAAATTGCGGTAATATACATTGCAGTATATATATACCTTAATATATATCATTACCAATATACAGAAATACTGGAATTCAATGAATCCCTTCCGAAATAGGCAATATTGAAGTTATATCCATTGGAATTTGATAGCTTTCAATGGAATATAGCTAATATTGCTTCAATATTGCCTGTTTCGAAAGGGATTCATTGAATTCCAATATTTCCGTATATAGATATGGTACATGATACTCTATATGATATTTATCAATGCTAATGATATGAAATTCAATATTACGCATTCTAATACGTATCCAAAAATGCGATACGCCTCATTATAGTGGGGGGTGTAGGAATTACGCCGTATACTACTCCCATCACTGTAGCCCAGTACGACCGCTCACTTAGCCAATTCGAAGATATTCACTCAGAGAGATCGATAAAACATAAGGAAGCAAACATACCTGAGATCATGGCACAACCACACTGTCGAGCTCGTACCATAACCAAGCTTAGCAACTACTTGGTAACGATCCTTGATGACCGCGCCGATCCGCATAGGATAATATTCTTCTGGGCTGTATAAAGGCAGGAGCTCCTCTTCCACCTTGTGAGACGGATCGATGACCTCGAATCCGCTCGACGCGAACTCGCGTGGTGAAAGCTGCGTCCCTAGGTTAGCGCTTTTTGAGGAAGTCATGATAGACCGCGAGATTGTAGCAGATGAGTAGAGATACAGCTGTAGGGGTGGAATTCTGCGAAAGACCCGCCTTGCAAACATTTTGTTCAAAAGGCAATGACTATTTACATTCTGTCCGACTCAGTTTCTATTTTTGGTTTTGTGTCGCATATATCACGTGACTACACGCATTGAACGTTGTCGTTTTCGCACACTGTGGTGATGGTCGGTACTATATTAGCCCGAAGCTCTAGTAGCCTCAGACCCTAAGGTATCTCAAAGAAAACAATGTGGAAGTCTGTCGAGCAAGTCGGCGGAGGAGATGGTTAGAGAGGCGGGGGGCTGTGTACGTGGGAGTGACTGGAGTAGCTGAGAGACGAGACGACGGCTCTCCTTCAGTTGGATTTCCAAATAACGTATATACGC
Source organism: Stromatinia cepivora (assembly GCA_014898415.1). Lineage (NCBI taxonomy): Eukaryota > Fungi > Ascomycota > Leotiomycetes > Helotiales > Sclerotiniaceae > Stromatinia > Stromatinia cepivora. The sequence continues at coordinate 1,084,160 of RCTD01000017.1, read as the reverse complement.
AACATCAGAGCCGTCGAAGTTATCAATCCGGCGGTCATGATTCATCTTGTGCAAGTGTTGTCGGTGTTGATGATGGCGATTCCATTGTTCCATTTGGGTACAGGATAAGCCAGTCCCATTTAGGCACCCCATAATGTTGTGCTTTATGGGGTGCCCATCTGATGCTCAAAAGCCCCATGGGTCGCAGCTGACACCTTGGATCCCATTACTGCCCCTCAACTTCTGACCTGAAATGGAAACATTATCCTCTGAAAGTAGTACCATGCCGTCAGATCTGCGGGACTCAAATCTTAGTATCGTTTCTACTCGAACGTGGAAATTGATCTCAATGTATAAGAAGTCGCTGCAGAACAAGGCGAACATGCAAGTGCCCTCCTCATCCTAAATCTGGAGCTTGCCTTACATTTGGTCTCATACCAATTGACCTCCTCACTGCAGCAAGGCAACCAGCAAGTACCTTCCTAGCCATCTTAACCCTGGGCGCTCATAACCTGTCGACGCCGTGCAGGACTTTTCCTTCGCCGATTACATCCACTTAATTCCTTTCGCATACACGATGGTGCGTGGAAGAGATATGTGGAATAGGTAATCCTACATTAAGGTACGATAGAGTAAATATATACATGGAAACGAAAAGCTAAACTAATTTAAAAATCTCTGATATTTACTTGGGTAGGTAGGTACTCTTGACTTCAAGTCAAGTCAAGTCTAGCCTCTAGGGTCCTGTCCAGTAGTAATACCCTATTTTTGTAACCTATATATATACACATTACATATATGTGAAAATATATAATATTTATATACAATATATACAAAGAAATAGAAATAAAAACCTCGAAACATCGAACCAAGCTATCCTATCCTATCTTATAGCCAACCAGTCAGTCCTAGGATAATATCATGAATACATCCCATCATCATTTCTTTCCTCATCAATATGTTCCTCTTCTACTTCTACGGTTCGCAGTACATCGATATGGATATCCCATCCTCCTTCTCTCTCTTTTTCTTTTTCTTTCTGTCGTCGAGATTCTTGAATATTTGCTGAGTGGAGATTTTGATTTTCTCTTTCTCTACCTCTCTCTCTGTCTCTTCCTCGTTCCTGATTCCGTCGTAGTGATCCGATTATTCCTCGGCTTAGGGTGGGATTATTGGTGTGAGTATTGGTATTGGTATTGGCGTTATCATTACTATCCCTATCCGAAGATACCAAAGGTGCGGCTCGAACTGTAAATCCCATTTCTTCATCCATGGCCCCCTTGGCCCGATTACTACTAGTCGTACTAGTAAAACTTGAGAGTTCGAAGATACTCGTGCCGATTGTACGATCGTAGAGGGAATCATCGGCGCTCAGAGGCGTTTTTGAATTTTGGCTGTGGAGGACTTTGGAATGGGCATTTGGCGATTTGGATGTGGTGGTGATGCCGAAACTGGGGGTTGAGAGGTTTTCGCCCTTGGAGTTGTATCTGGGAGTGAAGTTTCGGGGGGAGAGAGAGGCGTGAGAGTTGTATGAGGGGTGTGAGTTGAAGAGTTTGGGGATGTAGGTTACGAAGAAGGCTTTGGTGGCGGGGATTGAGGTGCAGATCTGGTGGGAGCACGTGTTAGAATTTGGGGGAGGATAGTGGGGAAGAGATAAGATGGGGTGAGATAGTGGATGAAAACTTACAATTCCAATATACAATTCAACGGCTGCGGAAATCCATACGGGATATGAAGCCCATACTTGATCCCATACTTGTGTAACTTTATACATGTAGTAGGTGCGGATAATACCTGCGAAACAGGAGAGGAAGCCGAGAGTGAAGAGGAAGGATATGATGAGGCTCTGGCGGCGGGGAAGATTGGTTGAGTACTTGATTAATGTTGTTAGAACATGGATCTGTGTATGAAAGGAGCTGGAGGAGCGAGAGAAGACTAACCACAGTACGAATAGGAAGAAGAACGACTAGGAAGTCGGTAAGGGTATTGACAATTCCAGCGAGTAGGAGTGTTGAAGACTGATCTATACAATTCGGTTGAGGATCTTTGGTCACTTTCCAATAATCCTGTGGGGGTCTATGGCACCGTTAGTATATCATTCTATATTGACCCACTGTTTCCCAGCTCTTCTCATCATATCAACCTTAAAGGGAAAGATCATTTAATAACTAACCTACATTGGAACACCAGCACGATACAAAACAAGCCTCCTTGTAAGCCTACTACACAAATAGCACCTAAAGTAACCCTTCTCCAAAACATCGAGGCACTGGTTAACATGCGACGGACAAGCATTAACAAGGATAGTTTGGTGAGGGTACATGCGGATGCAAACATGATCTCCATTAACAAGACCATTTTGAGTCCGAATTCGACATGGCTGCTGGGGATATCGTACTAGATATTTTGTTAGTGAGGAATAGAGGGGTTCGTATGGTGAGGGAAGATCCGTACTTGATGTCTAGTCCACATAAATTTGATATCTGCCAGCAGACTCAGAACAAAGAACCCGGTGGTGGGTATCTAAATCCTCATCTCATTAGCCTTCCCATTCATTTATATTGAATTCACCTCCTCTCAAGATCCAGACTTTAGCCAAGACAATAGGTAGACCAACCATAGCAAACAAAATCATTATGTCATCCGCCCCAAACGATGCCCTCAACCTCGTCCTCGTCCATATCCTCAATGTCATGAAGCAACATAAAATTATGTATAGTACAATATTCAGTATAACATTCCCATATCCATGTGTTTCCGGATCGACATAATTTGGTGTAGGCCATGAGGCTAGTACCCACGCGGGAGGTTGTTGCATATTGCTTCTTTGCGACTTTAGACGCAAATGGAGACTCGATATGGAAAGGAAAGGGAAGGAAAGGAAAGGGAAGGGGAGGGAAGGAAAGGAAAGGATAGTAGAAGGAGGATCGAAGAAAAGAAGAAAAGATTGTGGAGTGTGATGTGAGAAACACTATTAACTAGTATTCAATAGAATGGAAAAGTTCAACAGATAGTAAGATGCATGTGGATATCATCGATACGTCAAGCAAAGATGTGTGTAACAAGGACCAGTATGATGAACAACATGTATCAGAGACAAAAATCGATGAAAGCAAAAACCAAAAGAGAAAGATAGGGTTTGTAAACAATCCGAAAGGGCACTAGGGGATCAGAGCCAAAAGATATTGTGGTTAAGCACCCTCGCTGTGACTATAGGATGGATCCATCAAGCACAAACCACCTTTTGCACTTGGTCATGCCATTTCTCTCCTTGACATACGCCTTTAGCGCGCCGCTTAACGGATATTCATGACTCTTTTGATGGAGAGGAAAGAAAAGCTCAAACGATGGGTTCATGTCATGTAGAAGGAATTATCTCCATTAGAAAAACAATCCGTGCAGACTCCCGCGCGCATCCCCATGCAAATACCACTGTAACAGCACAAACGTTTCTATGATGGGGCATAATATATAAAATTGATTATCCTTTTCATGTGATTGGTTGAATAAAAGTGGTGTAATTTACATGATTGAGCCGGAAATCCCTCAAAAATTTGACCCACTTCTATTCATCCTAACGATTCTATTGGTCAGATTTTCACGTGCATAATTTATAGAAAATTACCTATAAATATGCCCTAAATGATAACTTATAGGTAATACGGAGTAGTTTCCCATTTACAACTATTCCTCGACCCCACCTTCTAGAGCTCTATGACCTCTCGCGGGCCACAAGCTTTGCGCCATTCAAGAAACGTGCCCTAACTATCACGAAGAGAAATTCCAGACTTGAATGGAAAGGGAGCTTGTGATAGGTGGTGAGTTTAGCTGGATGTCAGCAAGGTAGGACGAGAACATTTGAAAGTAAAAGTTTCATGTCTGTGTGTATGCACTATGGAAAGGCTCTCGGACTAGACTTGAACTCTTATTTTATAAATGACTCGAAAGAAAAACATGGTAAATGTGATTTTAAATAAATTGTGGCTAACATTGCGCGATGAACGTCCTAGTGTTTCTGGGGCCAAATGTTCATTATTCAGATACATACTCTGCATATTTTGGTTCAAGGTATCTCGCCTAACTGATTTTTCATTTTTGCAGATAGAACAATTCTGATAGTAAAGTTCATAAATTTCCATGAGCCATGAGCCATGAATGAAAGAATGAATAAATATCCCATGACACATAGGTAAGCTCAATCCTTCATATATATCTATGTAGCCTTCTTCGCGAATTCGACTCGTAAGATCAAGTGCTTGAAACCATAACCATCCATTTTTTCACACGCCTTCGCTGCATCCGATCTCTCCTGGAAACTAATAAATGCGAATCCCTTTGCCAAACCAGTTTCTCTATCCTTCGCCAAAAAGACTCTTGTGACTCTGCCGAAGCGCTCGAACATATCCCGAAGTTCTTGTTCCTCGGCCATTTCTGAGACCTAATCTATGTGTTAGTAAAGCAAGTGGGTCTACGGAGCGTGAATAACTTACGTTCGTGACACGTAGAGTCGCCAAATCGTCTCTCTCAAACTTGCCACCACCCATTCTCTCGCCACCAGCAGTACCACCATTTCTGAGATGAGGCGGTACGTATGAAGATTTACCTGCACCAAGACCGCCAGGACCCTCTGGAGTATCTGCGTGGCCAGCGGCAACATCGACTGCTCCTTCCTCACCCAAAGGTGCCATTGTGCCCTTGAAGGGACACTTGGCTGTGAAATGCTCTCCGCTACAAATACGACATTTGACTTGCTTGTCCTTCAACTTGTTCTTCATAGCTCCGGCATCTGAGACCTCCTCCTTGGCATCCTTTCTCCAGTTCGTGCTTGGTCTGAATATGATGTTCTCTCCTACACTGGTTGTATCCGAAGCAGGCTGAAGTAAAAAAAATATCAGCTATTAATTCCTCCTTGATCGAAATCCCTGTTGTACTCACCCCCGCAGCATCCTTTTGGGATAATCCGAACTTGCTCCAGGACTTTCTTTCGGCCACTCTTGGGTTGACGATTTCCTTGACTTTCGTGAATCTGATGCGGCGTGTAGTCTTGACCTTCTTTCCATCATCGTTGAATCTCCATATTACAATCGTTTGTGTGCCATCTTTATTAGTAGTAGTCGTTGACTGTGGGAGCTCGTTGGAATCCTCGAGATCCTCGTCGTCAGCCCAATCCCGATTACTATAATAGTTGTTAGATTGTGCTGACGGTTGACTAAAAATATTGAATTTTCTCACTTTGCGACTCTAGACATTGTGTGGTAGATGTGCTCTTTGTCTTTGGCGGGGTATCTAGTATGAGAATTGCGACCAAAATACGAGCCTTTACTGTATCAAGCTCTCGTAATTTTCTCTGCTAAAATTCGATGGCAGAGTGGTTGATCGTGACTTCGATTGTGGGGTGTTCGAAGTTCAACGTGAAGTTCTTATTTAAAATATCGCTTTGAGTGGGCAAATTTGCTAGGGCGAGCTTTCGTTATCAAGAATCAGCCTAACTACTTTTGGTACTAGTGCGGTAATATTGTCTTCTCCTCGCCGTTCCCCTTCAATGCTTTCGATGCATTTTACCAAGTATTGTTTGACTCATCTCGAGAATATTTGATTTATTGAAGAATATACCGATTGTTTAAAATTGGTAGGATTAATCGGACTAGTATTGCGGCGAGTTTCCTAAAAACTCTCCCAGCTCTATGTTAAGGGATTCAACTTCATTGGATGAGCAGGTCAAATACTTAGTTACCTACCAAGTAGTCATAGGGAAGAATAGCATGATGTCGTTAATTACGTGATCTTATTAGGTTGCCACAAGATATGTCAGATCATCTTCAAGTGTCGATTGAATTGAGACTGTTTATATCTACTATGTATTAAGTATTACCCACCAAGGGGAATACTCTACCTAGACCTTACGACATATGTTTGAGGCTTCAAACGTGATTAAATTTTGACACAAAGCATATAACAAGAGTAAATAACATCAATGTCATTGACGTTTTGAATTACCAAGTTGAGTCATGAGAGGGGATGTCATATTATTCGTCGTCGTCTTATCCTAATTTTTATACAGAGCCAGAGTAATGCCATTTTCCATAATTTTTGCCTCGTAACACATTCCATGAACGCTGAAATCTAGCGAACAGCATTGGTTGCTCCAACGCCTTTTTGTCCCAAAGCTATGATGAGTAAAAGAAAAAATGTATGTATGACAAGAGAAATCGTTGCTTTATATGCAACATATGAGTACAAAAATACAATGAATGGTAGCTCTATGTGTGCCCCTGGATATCGCTAAAAGAGTTGAGATGAAATATGCCTATATTAGATCTTTCAAGGCTTCTTCTCGCCGTCCTTGGCCTCGCCTTCTGATGCGCTGCCCTCAGTACCTTCTGGCTTGGCGTCTCCGGACTCGGAGCGAGCCTTGTGCATCTTGTCGAAGAGGTTCAAGCTGGCCATTTGGAGCTCGTCGGTCTTCTCCTTCAACTCGGCAGCAGTAATAGTCCCTTCTCCGGATTGACTCTTGCTGACAAACTCACGGAGAGCGGTGATCTTCTCACGGATGCCATCAGCCTCGGCCTTGTCGAGTCTGTCGGCAAATTCGTTCAAAGCCTTTTCGGTATCGTTAAGAACACTGTCGGATCTGTTGGCAGCCTCAATGGCAGCCTTACGCTCCTTATCAGATTCGGCATATCTTTCAGAATCATCAACCATGTTCTGAATTTCAGCTTCAGAAAGACCAGAACCGGAAGCGATGGTGATGGAGTGATCCTTGTTGGTAGACTTGTCCTTTGCGTGAACATGGACGATAGCGTCGGCATCAATGTCAAAGGTGACCTCAATTTGAGGAACACCTCTGTGGGCAGGTGGGATACCAACAAGTTGGAAGTTTCCGAGCATCTTGTTATCGCGGACAAGCTCACGCTCACCTTGGAAAACCTTGATCTCGACAGCAGTTTGGAAATCAGCGGCCGTAGAGAATATTTGAGATTTCTTGGTTGGGATGGTAGTGTTTCGGTTGATCAATCGGGTGAATACACCTCCGAGTGTCTCAATACCAAGAGACAATGGTGTAACATCCAAAAGGAGGACATCAGTAACGTTACCGGCGAGGACACCACCTTGGATGGCAGCACCCATGGCAACAGCCTCATCTGGGTTGACCGATTTGGCGGGGTCACGACCAAAGATGGACTTGACTGACTCGCTGACCTTTGGCATACGGGTCATTCCACCAACCAAGATAACTTCTTGAATGTCCTTAGCAGCGAGGTTAGCATCCTTCAAAGCCTTTCGTACTGGCTCAATAGTACGGCTGATCAAAGGATCAACAAGCTTCTCGAGTTGTGATCGAGAGAGCTTTTGGTTGATGTGCTTTGGTCCCGAGGAGTCGGCAGTGATGAAAGGAAGGTTGATATCAGTTTGCATGGAAGAAGACAACTCGATCTTAGCCTTCTCAGCAGCTTCACGGATACGTTGAATGGCCATGCGATCACCGGAGAGATCAATGCCAGAGTCTTTCTTGAATTGTTGAACCAAGTGGCGAACCAAGTGGATATCGAAATCTTCACCTCCCAAGTGAGTGTCTCCGTTAGTGGATTTGACTTCGAAGACACCCTTTTGAATCTCGAGGACGGAGATATCGAAAGTACCTCCACCCAAATCGTAGACAGCAATAATCTTGTCCTCGTCCTTCTCCAAACCGTAAGCGAGAGCGGCAGCCGTTGGCTCGTTGACGACTCTGAGAACGTTCAAACCTGCAATTTGACCAGCATCCTTGGTGGCTTGACGTTGGGAATCGTTGAAGTAAGCGGGAACGGTAACGACAGCGTTTTGAACAGGCTTGGTAAGATAGGCCTCAGCGGTTTCCTTCATCTTTTGCAAAACGAATCCACCGATTTGCGATGGAGAGTATTTCTCGCCACGAGCAGAAACCCAAGCATCTCCGTTTGTGTGTTGGACGATCTTGTATGGAACCTCCTTGATATCACGTTGAACCTCAGCGTCGGTGAATTTTCGTCCGATCAAACGCTTTGTGGCGAACAAAGTGTTCTCTGGGTTGACAACAGCTTGACGCTTTGCAGATACACCGACTAATCTCTCACCGTCTTGTGCGAAAGCTACGACTGATGGGGTTGTACGGGCACCTATTCATCGAGTCAGCGCGGGGTTAAAAGCAATGAGGTGCGAAAAAGATTACCCTCTGAGTTCTCGATAATTTTTGCAGTTTGTCCTTCCATCACAGCGACCGCTGAGTTGGTGGTACCTATTAAAATGTTAATATGCCATTCGAACAAGCCCACTTGCCACTGCATAGAATGAACATACCCAAATCAATACCAATGACTGGTCCCTTAACCTTCTTATCCGCATCATCTGAGTTCCATCGTCTAGTAAACGATGATCCTAATGGTGTGCGAAGAGGTGCTGAGCGTGTGACAGATGATGTTGCTCTTGGAAGCTATTTGAACAAGAAAAGTTAGCATTTCGTTGATATTGTAATGCTTTTTACTCGACTTTAGTACAAGAAACTTACAGCTCTGGAAATTTTGGAAGTAAACATCTTGATCACTTCTATAGAATGAAAAACCTAATTGTAGAAGGAATTGGTAGAAAAATGTATAAATTAGAGGTTTCTCAAGATTGAGAGGATGGAGGGAGAAAATATAATCAACGGCGGGCCACAAGGAAAAAAATGTCGATTTTAGCGTCCTTTTTTTGGTCGATTGATAGGAATTGGTAGAACATCATCGAAACTCGCACGTGATAACTTTATCTCGAGAAATATTGATGTGGCAAGGGTAATGAGCCTATGAGGTATTCAAAATGTGGGGCTACCTTATGCTTTATCCACTTAGAATGTACCAGACTCTTAGTTCCCGAAATTAGTAAGCTGCTTGACGTCGTTTTCGAATACACAACTCCGGTTGAAACATCAAAACTTCACATTATCAGTCGCAGTCGCAGTCGCAGCATCTGTATCTGTACACTTTTACCACTTGTATGCTCCGTATTATTTCTTTCATCTATGAAAGGAAATCTTTAAAAGATTACATCTGAGCATATAAATAATATTCAACATTTGCAAGGTTTAACTTTATTATATTCATCTAAATACTTTATTGTTTACACTCTGTTGTGCATGGTTGCAACATCTTGAGTGCACGACAGCATGGCTGTCAAAGAAGAAAGCTCGTGAGTTTGTACAACGTAATTTATATTGTAAATATTTGATTCTGATCCATATGCTGATCACTTGCACGGTCGTAGATATCATCCTACAGACGGCTTAATTCGCCCGTCGCCTCGGAAATACTATCGTGCTTCCATTTGCCCAAGGTATGGAAGATACTCCGTTGTGCGCATTCGTGTTTGAACCAGATGCGACGATGTGGAAGTTTACGCATCATCGCAGATTCTTTGATGGCGTCTATTCAATAAGCTGTCCTGATAAATGTCTGGTTGATATTATACTTGCTTATTTGGCAGTCGTTGGCGTCTTCTGAATGGAATGAGGAGATTTCTGACTTCATATAGTCATTGGCAGTTGCACGATTTGTTAAGTTCTCCAAGGCAGCATATTGTTTACTACCCGAGTTCGCATGACATAATCTGTCTTAATACCAAATCTCGCTCACGAGAGCTTCTTGCGACTTTAAAATACGAACCGCGATGTTTGATAGCCGCCAATGATTGGGTATGCGCTGGAGGAGATAGGGGACAATTCACAAGCTTCTATGTAGGAGATGGGGACAGACCCGGCAAGACTGATTCGTTTCTGGAGCTTGGTGCTGATGCCGATGCTCGTTTACCTCTCATCCTCCAACCAACTGCAAGAGCAATTGAAAGGGAATCTTCCAACGATTCCCGAAGATCTAGTCCTGATGCTACCACTCCGCATGTATCGAAGAAGGTCGGTTCCGATGTTGTAAACTGCATAACACTTTGGTTCCCATCAGAATCATCGCTACAAACGGGATATACAGATCCAGTGGCTGTTGCGGCACTCAACGATAGTTCTGTTACTATATTGAGTTTACATGACTCCGAGATATTAGATACCCTCACATACCCTGATTATGTGAATCGTGCTGTAATATCACCGAAAGGTGATCTTCTCGTTGCAATGTAGGCTTCCTAACTTCACTCGAAAATGGCAATTGATTAACTTGACATAGCTGTGATGATCCATTCCTTTACATTCACAAAAGACAGATGAAGCAGGTATCAAGGTCCCGTTTTAGCTCACACGTGAATGAGTACGAATGGGTGTTCTCGGGCAGGATTCAGCTCCAAGGGCAACGACCAGCAGACAAAACTTCCATGAGAGGTTCATTCGCAGCATGCTTTTCCAACTCGGGCAGATATCTTGCTGTAGCCACTCAATATGGAGTTATATCAATTTTCTTGACTGAGCTCCTCACTAGTGATGATGTCGATCCATCAGTAGTTACCTTCACTACATCGCGACCCAATGTTGCGTCTGGAGCTGTCAGAGCCATGGAATTCTCGCCAAACTCTTTCGATCTCCTTGCTTGGACTGAAGCTAATGGACGCATTGGGGTAACAGATGTCCGGGATTTGTTTATTTCTAGGCAAATAATCGATATCGATTCTCGTGGGGATGGCGTTGAACGGGTTTGGGTGATAGAGCGCTCAAATGACCCTATGACGATAGAGGCTAGGATTGATGCAAGGCTTCGTGCTTTTCGTACTGAGTCGCCCTCCGAGGCTTCTGCAAACGCAATACCAGACTATCTAGGCTTGGATTTTGATCGACAGCAACTAAGGAGTCTCACTCGCGATTTGACAGATGGACATCAACTTCCGCCAACTCTTGATGAAATGGAGATATTGCAGGCACATCGAATGGCCCGCCGACAGAGAGATGCAGCACGTGAGGCCCAAACGCAAGCGAGCAGCTCCAGATGGGGCACCTTGGATGGAGAAAGATCGGTGAATGCATCCACAACATCTCGCGATGGTCCCGGTACCACGGAACGCCGCATATCTACGACTGGTCTGCCAAGTGCTTTGCGAGAATTCGTAAATTCTGATCGCACCCCAGCTTCATTCCGAGCGTTCATTGACAGGCAAAATCAGGATCGAGAAAGGCGCGCAGTACAGAACGAGATTAGACGGCAAGCGTCATTAGTATCGGATGATAACCCAATGGATATTGAGTCTGAAAGAACTCTACGGACTAGCGCAGATACGTTTTCTGGTTTGGAACGTCTGTCACTCGCCCCTCGTCTTCCCACCATGAGCTATGAGACAGCCCCTAACGCTTGGGCTGAGCTTGAGGAGATATATCGAACACGATTTCCTCGAGATTCTCAATCCACAGTTCAAGCTGAGGGAGTGGATGAAGAAAGTCGAGCCTTTGCTCAAAGATCAAGACAACAACCATGGCGGCCTTTGGATGCACTTACTCGGCTTAGTCTCGATGTGAGGAACGATAGTAATTTATCCAGGCGAGAGCGAGAGGGCAGGAGTGAACCAGTTGAAACTATGGGGCTCGCCTGGAGCGAGGATGGCAGGCTACTGTATGCTCTTTCCCATATTCCATATTCCTGACGCTAACCTTTTCGCAGATATATTGGAGCTGGAGATGGTATTCATGAATATCAGGTGAATGTAGCTGGACGGAAAATATTTCCTCATCGTGTATTACAATAGTTGTATATTGGGATCTGGGAGGTCATTTGAGGGGATCGGAGTTTAGGAGTTTATTGGCCTAGGACGCATACCAGAATGTCCATGAAATAATTTGCTTGAGAAGTACAAAAGCTGACAATTTAATATTTTCTATTGAATCCATAATTAGCCATACAAATATTCTTAGTCTACTTGTCGCTCATAAAAAGGCAGAGGGCAGCGAGGGATACAATACCTCAACAATTACAGTTAGTACCGTTCAATAAAAAGTCATGTGATACCGTGCCTCGCGGTGCCTAAACTAAGCTGATTTGAGCTTCACATCCTTGTCTAGTTGCTCCTGATGCCTTGAACTAGTTTTCAAACTTGGGATATTAATGAGGTTTTTATGATATTAATATATGATGTAAGATAGATACTAGGTATACGTCAATCTGTATATATATACGACTCATGTCAACTTAATTCTATTTCGTCACAAATATTCTCTTCTTTGAACTTAATCATAATTAGCCGACCTCCCCATTTCCCTTTCAACTATTCCTCAGGGACCCCGACACACCCATCTCATATTTCGACGGTCATGGAAGGCAATACTTCTCAAATCGATCGATCAGAATCATCATTCAGCAGTCGAGAGATCGCTGCCCGTTTCATGATTCAAAGCTATCTGAATACTATCAAAGTACTAAGACAATCTAAACTTCTGAAAATTCATAACAAGACTGATCGTAAACCATGTAGTATCGTTTTCAAGATGATCCCACCATCTATGAACAATTCATAGAATTCACTCAAAATTTCCAAGAAGATGGTGATATATCATCTAAAGATCTTAAAATGATTGTCGATGTACTATTTGGAGGTCATGATGATCTGATCCAGGAATATCATGATTTACGACCTACTTTCGAGGAAGCGCGAACATTTCACATGGAAAGGAAACGTGAGGAGGCAGAGAAGGAAGTTAGGGAGATGAAGAAAATTGCCGATGCCAGACAAAGAGACCATATCCGAGCTTGCGAAGTGCAAAGTAAATCCGCCTTACTTCGCCTCCCAAGAGAAATCCGAGACACAATTTGGAAAGATGTTGTATCGGGGAACATAGTTCATATCTCGCGAGATGTCGAATCCTCATCTTATTGCTACCATTCGTGCGTAGCACCCAATGGTCTAAAAAGCTCCGCGTGTCCTTCTGGAGAGGGGGATCATGCTCAATGTGCTACCACGGGCCGATCGGATTTCCCATCTTATCGTCTGATATGCAAACAAATCAATCTTGAGCTTCCAGATGCCAGAGGAACTTTCTTTTCCAAGAGTGCTTTTCACTTCGATGATTTGGTGGATGCGGAGGAATATCTTTTTGGATTGAAAGAGCGTGATAGAGCTGCTATTACACATTTGAGATTACCGATCCCTTATTCATTATCGACGAAGCATGAAGATTCAGGTCCGGAGTTTCAGGCGTGGGAAGCTATTATGAATTATTTTAGTTGTCCTTGGGCGAGAGAAACGGTGAGTTTTTCTGTTAAAATCTATGGTCACTTTCCGAAATGTACAAGCTACTTTTACTTATACATCACCATATTAGCTCAATCTCGATGTCCACGATAGACACAATGCACAATACCTAAAACAGCCCTGGTACTTCTATTATTCCTCGTGCTACTACCACCAAAACCGCCACCGCATGTATAAAAACTGGCAAATCGGTTTCGGGAGCACGAGTTGGGATATGGATATTGCGTCTCTGAGATACAAAGCAGAACCCAAACTGGATATAGGGATGAACTATCCAGCATCCGGTAAATAATCCATCCCCTTTATCCCTTTTTTCCACCCCCTTCACAAACCACCTCCTTCCATCCTCACACATATATATCACATCACATCACACACTCATCAAAAACCAGCACAATCCATATTCCGCCCCCATGATCACTATACCCCCAGCGCCCCCTTCCCAACCGATCTCGATAATCACCCCCAGTGGCTGCGCTCCCTCCTACAATTTCGCCAATACTCCGGACTTAATTTTCATTTTTGGAATGAGGATGGTGTTACAAATGTGGATAGACATGAAGATTTTATACATGCGCTACGGGAACGAATATCGCGCTCGGAAATTGGTCCGTGGAAGGTGGTGGAGTTTAGGGGGGGGCGGTTTGAGAATCCGGATGGGCATTCTTTGAGGTTTTTGTAGATTTCATGGGTTGCTGTTGGCGGATTTGTGATTGTGGGGATGGATGTTTTGGGCGTGTATAGAGTTTAGTGTATGTGCATGGAATATTCTGTATTGCAAGTTTGGACCCAGATATTTAATGTACAAAAATACATCATTCTTCATACCTAACTCATTCACAATCAAATGAGTGTTGCCTTTCTCGTGAATTTCATGTTTGCTTCCATATTCATGTTCATGTCCACTTTACACTTTCCATTTTCCATAAAATCTTCATCTAATCTTGGAATCAAGCCTCATCTCCCCATTCTCCCTATTATCACTCTATCACTCCATCTCTCCATAACCCATAACCCATCATTCCTCTCCCTTTCCCTCCAACAAAACCTCAACCTACAACCTACAACCCCAACCCCCAAAACAAACACACCCCACCCACCAAAACACCCCAAACCCCCCCTAAAGCTAACCCCACAATCTTCCCCGCTCCACTAACACTCACAGTACTCGGTCTCAATACCCCCGTCTCCGTCCCCGTACCCGTGGTACTCATACTTACATCCGTGATTCCCGGTAATGTCGATGCTTTAGTCTTACTACTAATATCCGGAATGCCTGGCAGGGTTGAGAAATTCCCAGCCGTTTCACTTCCGATCGTTGCACTCCCGCCCGTCGTCACATTACTTCCCAACCCAGCTGTAGATGTACTCCAAACCGTCGTTGTACCCGCTGGAATAGGAGTGATGGTTTTTGTCGTGCTGGTTATTGGGGCGGCTGTATTTGCATTTGTTTTTGTATTTGTGTTTGTTTCTGTGAGTGTAGATATAGATATACTTATACTTGATGATGTGCTGGAAGTAGACTTGTTGGATACATATGTTGATGAAGCGGATATGTAGGAGGATGAAGATGAAGAAGTGGAGGTTGCAGTGGGAAAATTGATAGAATCGGGGTCAATATGCCCACAATTAGCTTGTTCATCAATTGCGCATTGACGTTGTGCAGCTGCATCGTTTTCGGCGGCGTAAATACAGTTTGTGTATTTTTGTTCGCATATATAGGTAGGTATAGTTTGGGTGTAATATTGGAGAGCGGGGGAAGATGAATTGGAACTGCAGGTGCAGTCATAGCAGAGGGTTGTCTAGGGGGATATTTTAGTATGTAGAATGGTTGAGAAGTATATAGGAGGTGGGATAAAGAAGAAGAAGAAGAAGAAGAAGAATTGGAAGTAAACATACTGGATCACAAGTGTTTGTATCAGAATTACCAGAGCAGAGCGTCCCGCATGTGTTGATTTGCGCAGAACACCATTGAGCTGGATATCTCATTAGTGAATTATCTATCCATAGAGTTCTCTAACAAAAGATGACTCGACTGGACTTGAATTAAATGACTTACAACGCGTAGCAGCATAGACACTATTCGGATCAATTTGCGTAGTGCAAGGTCCTGAAGAACCTCTCACCATCATCGCAAATTGCGCGACTAGACCCAAAATTTGTACAACTCTCATGATGATGAGAATATGCGGACTTGCACTTCAAGATAAATAGATGAGAACAAACAATGAATCATACAATCGCAAATCCCCAAACTGACCAGTAAAAAAAGCGAGCGCAAGATTCTGAAAATGCAAAGTAGTAACAAAGTAGTCCGTATATAACCAGGTATACGTATAACGAACGTCAAACCAAAACCGAGCCGTGCAAATATCTCTGTGCGTAGGTAAGAATATTAAAGCGAGCGCATCCTACGACAAAACCGCATGCATCATCCTCTGTCAAATGGAATCAAAATCAAACATATGGGGGCGGATATGGCTGACACTTATATAATTCGAGACGCTTATCTCATTTAAAGAAAACGGGAAAATAAGAATGCCTTGCACACATGCACATAGGATTTATGTAATTACGCCGTTAGACGCACCGTTGTACCCTTCTTTTCATTTCTTTCGTACTCCGAAGGTTTCGTAGCTTGCTTACACTTGCTTGCTTGGTCTGTCTTGTCTTGTCTTGCCTTTTGCGTTGCTTCGTTGCTTACACTCGTAGCACAGCACCGAATAAAAAATTATAGCAAAGATAAAAGAAAATGTCCATGGGATTACGGATTATGGCTGAAGGATCAAAATGATCTGAATACGAAGTGGCTCTCCATATGTTTTCAATTTCCCTAAGCCCTGCATAAACAAACAACGAATAAAAAGCGAATATTCTGTAGAAAGTCGGTTGTTTGACCCCTTCGGGTAACTTGTCCGATGCAGAGGGTTTTCTGGGCACTTGGTGTGCCTGGAGATCCGATGTACTGTACTTTTTCCGTAGTAATATAGCCGAGTCGGCATGTGGCATGTGGGATGGACTAGGTACGTGGATCTGTTGACTTCTGATGTGCTGTTTCGTTGTATGGAGTAGTTTATTCACCTGTTGAATGAATATTCGTATCAAGTGATTGGCATTGTAGTTTGGTATGGAAAGCATCCTCGCCCATAAGTTGAAAGATATTTCTTTAATGTCTATAACGACTTATCAAAGCCCTCCTTTACTCATACAGCATTATAAACAACCATCATGTCTGAGGCTCCTCTCTATACATAAATGCCTTCATCCACTCTTACATAGTACGTACTCCAGTTGAACTTTCAGAAGATATACTTTCCCAATACCATAATAAGCCATATCTTATCAACGCTATTTATTGTTCCACTAGAATAACGACATTTACCGCTAAAATTACCTGCAATGAATCCGTGATATTCATCTAACCTTCTGGATTGATATCAAATTACACCTTTACCTCAATCCTTACAACCATACTCTTTACCTATTTAGCTTATATCAAACGTTCATGAAACAATGAATCATCCTCATTGTTTTACATTCTATATAGATACTGATCTTTCAGCTTTTTAATCCTGAAGCATCTGGTTTTTTCTTGAGGTTTCTATGATAAATCCAATATCTCCATCTAAATATCCCAAATCATTCCACTATAAACTACCCAATCCCTCAAGTCTAAAACTCACTTCCATCTGATAGTTTTTCCACTGTCAATAGAGTGTTTAGTTTAAATTTTGTAAGTTTATTCACAACTGAATAAGAACTGCGATTAATGATTGATAATTAATGGCTGAAGTTATCATTTACATTAGCTGAGATCCCAAAATCTCTGCCAAATAATTATATACGTATCTTGAGCCAACCCAACCTAACAAATCCTGTCACAACCTGTCCTCCCGGATATCATCATGATGCCTATACCTGAAATTTCATAAAAGAATAATCCCTCCGTGTCATTTTCCAAGCGTTCCTCTGTTCCAAGCCATGCCAGTATCAACACCCAGTTTCCATGCCTCGTTAAAAATATTTTACAGTCATAAAGCTATCTACCTACATACAAGGCATATCTTTTCCTTTCCCCACCGATTCCCTCATAAATCACGAGATGGTGGATGCGACTGGCCACTGACAAGATTGATACAATTGTTCAACAACAATGCAGCTTCGTGCAATAATTCCCATCGCGTTAACTCGAAAACACCTTGGAGAACCATGAGCAATCCAGAACATCCATTGAGCCCGGTCAACTTTTTCAGTTCCTCGGGATTATTGATCGAGCCAAATCGCTGCAGGTAGGCTCGCATATCTCGGACTTGATCATTCTTTACATGACGATCGGGAACCGGGGCGTTGGTTGGCCCTTCAAGAGCATAGCCATAGCACCATACGATCAGAGCAGCAAAATACAGAACCCACGGTCTATTGAGAAGTATATCGTCGCGGGCGGAATAATCCGGTGGTGGATCCGGTTGTACATGATCGTAGCCATGGGACGTTGAGGCGGTTTTTTCGGGAAGGAGGACAGTGCAGAGGAATTTGATCGCATAAAAGGTTGCGTCCCTAGCTTTCGCACTCGGTGCCCAACTGTCTCTCATTCTTCTTTGAGCACTGTTTAAGTCCTGCGATCCGATCGTGCGGCCAAGGAGACGTTTTGCTCGGGCAAATATTTGACAGTCGACAACGTCAACATGCATTGCCATATGTGCGAGATGATGGAGCACTGTCCTGGATTGGTATACAACATTGTTTTCCTTACCAGTGTAGGCATATGGTCCTGTCATCGTTTCAGATTGTCTCAGCAAAGATAAGTTGAAATCTTGCATCCAGAGGTCGAATGCTCGAGTCAAGGATCCTCTCCATTTGTCCCGGCCGCCCAGTGCCTGCGATACACCCAACGAGTTGACTTGTAGATCACGTTGATTCATATGCCAGCTGACACTTAAAAGGCCCGCCATCAGTATTGTACGACCAAAAGAGTTTGTCCTCACATCTTGAGCATAAAGGGTCCGTTTGAGACCTTCCAAGAACGATATAGGTTTCATCCCATTCGCTTGGAGGCTTGACTCCAATCTACCAACTTCAGCACTACTTGTGGCAGTCCACATGGCTTCATCGCAAGGTAAAGGGAGACGCATTTCGTGAGCAACCATGACAGTAGAATGCCCGAACATTGTTGCGTGCGTGGAGTCTATAACGAATGCCGCAAATGCAGCACGTCTTGTGGCTTCATTTATAATCCAATGATTCCACCACTCGTCAGGTGTATTAGCTCCTGACGTTGACGACTGACGTGAACCATTGTGTCCTTGTTTGTCATCTCTCGCACTCGGGGGAGAATCCAATGCAGAACGGCCAATCAATGAGCTACCACGACGCATCAAAGTGATTGTAGTCGCGTGGTGGATATGAGCTCTTTCGTGAAGTGCTCTGGTCGAGTACATTTTTTCATATATCTCTAGTAGCAACAGAGCCTGGAATACCCATAACTTTGCTGGGGGACGGAATTCATGGTGGCCAAATATTTCCCATCTGAGATGCCATGCTAAGAAATTCGACAATTCCGCGCCAGCTTGCGTCACAACTGCGCCGTGAGTCTTATCAAGAAGCGAGGCACCTATGGCCATCATTGCGATCAGAAGGAGGTTTGGTGTCTTATCCGGAGAAAATGTTGGTTTGTGCACTGCAATGAAAATTAGCAAGCTTTACACCACCCGTTTAATAGCAAATAAAAATCCTACATATTGGCATTTGATCACTGAAATGTAACCAGTAACTACCGATGTATGTTTGCATCATTTTTCTACTCATCATGTGATTGTCATTACTACGGTCCCCATCGACAAGTCCCTCCTTCTTCTGCTTAACAAAGGGTGCATTTCCAGTCTCGTTGAACCTCTCCTTGATTAAGTCGATGATGGCTTGGCTCTTCTCTTCCGACAAAACTGTTTCTGGCAAGCTGGTGTCAAGTAAACTAGTTACAGCCATAGGGTGGTGAGATTGTTGAGCAGCTGGAGGATAGAAACCTCCACCGAGATCATTAGTGAAGTACGGGGCATAATACTGCGCTGTAGCATCAGGGTAGCTGCTAGAAATGTAAGTCGAATACATACCAGATTAGGAAATCAGGTCACAATACTTACTTTGGATAATGTTGTGGATTCATTGGACCCATGTCGGTTTGTTGAGTGCTAAAAAGATATGCTACGAAATCTTCGGGGATGGCGAACGGGGATCGGTTATAGCATCCTTCGCCGCCAAATACCGGCATCGTGCTTGATGCAGCCATCTGATCTAGAAGCATCATGTCTGGGCCTGATTGCTGGGCTTGGCTAATCTCATTTGGATATTCAGCAGAAACCGGAGTCTGGAACGGTGGTTCAGTCTCACGGGAAGTAATCGTGTTTGCAGCCACATTCGCAAATCCTGGAGGCGGTAAGCTAAAAGGGGGGAAATTCTGTTGACTTATATATGCCTGCGGGCTGTGTGGCTGATTACTACGGTAGTTTTGGTTGTTTGAGGCTGTCGGTAGCATACCATAATGGCCAACATTCGGTTGCAGCGGTCTCGAGAATTCTACTGACTTGGCATCAGGAGTTCCGAAGCTTTGATGCCGTTGGCCTCTGCTATTAGAACCAGCAGATGATGTATTCTGGCCCCTGGGAATCATATCAGAATCAGAACGCTTGTAATTGACCGATGGATATCCACCCCCGCCATTGGTTGATCCACCACCGGAATATGTTCCAGATGCTGGGTTAGTCACTGGCGAGTATGAGGTAGATCGAATATCTTGTGGAGACTGGTATTGTATTTGTGTTGTGCGTATTGTGGGTCCCATCAGACTCGGCCTTGTCACTTCAGGAGATGTGGACCCTTGAAGTGACTGTGGTTGCGGTTGCGGGATCTGTGACACTGGGGACCCTTGACTCAACATCGAATCTCTTCTGTGTAGTTGAGACCCTTTCGCAGTATGTCGGTCTCGATGCCTATTACACAAATCCTGCCTAACAAACGTTCTTGAACAACCCTCAAAGTCGCAGTTATATATCTGTTTCGGGGTATGATTTAGCTGGTGACGATAGCTAAAAGGAGAAGATGTCAGCAATGAATCAATGGATGCAACCGCGATTGTGTAAACCTTACAGATGTTCGGCTCTAGAATAACTCTTTCCACAGCCTTCCGTAGAACATTCGAACTTCTTGTCCAGGCCTTTGCGACTTCTCCTGCGCTTTCGCGGGCGAACATCATCACCAGAAGTGTGACCGTCTGCAAGTTCTCCATGTGAGAGCTCCCCCTCATCTTCTGTGGGTTTCAACGACGTACGGCTTCGCCGTCTACCGCGATTCTTGTCGTCAATTTCTCCGTTTGGCCTGCGTTGTACAGGCGTATCGATTTGAGCCATTATGTTAGATGCTGGCAAGGTAAGAGGATGTGCAGCTAGTATCGAAGTCATAATCTCATACTATTGTTGTGCGAAGTCGCAAGAAGTACGATATACTGGTTTATCGGTACTTCTGTCGAGAAGTCGAGAAGTATTCAAGAGCTTTATAAAGTTGGGATTGGCGCATAGGGTGGCGATGTCACTCTACTATCGACCGAGGTCAGATTGGATGAAGCATGTTATATATGAAGGAAACAAGACGAGGCAAAAGCAAAGCGAATGAGTGGAGATGGACGGTTAGCTAGACATAATGCAAAACGCAGAAGTATGCCCCCAGACTCTCCTGCGCATCAAGTAACGCGGGGAAATGTGCTGTAAGCTCCCTGGTCAACACGAGAGTGCTCTGTCGGACAGATGATGGAGTCGCAACGTGAGATGTGGCTAGATCATGCAAGAAGACACGCGGTGGCCCGAAGCTGACGAGCGCGCATAGGGCGCTTGTATGAGATTAGAAGAAAAAGGATAGAGATAATTATTGAAGATTAACAAGATGTACGACTATAAGA
Organism: Stromatinia cepivora; assembly: GCA_014898415.1. Taxonomy (NCBI): domain Eukaryota; kingdom Fungi; phylum Ascomycota; class Leotiomycetes; order Helotiales; family Sclerotiniaceae; genus Stromatinia; species Stromatinia cepivora. The sequence continues at coordinate 1,063,069 of RCTD01000017.1, read as the reverse complement.
AGTGTTTCTAGTTACTCACGCATGCTTTCAAAACTTATGTTATTGTGTTATCGATAATAAGCTGAGAAATGGAGGGGAAAAGGCGATTTATCTCGTGCTAAAATTTTTGAGTTTGTACTTGGTGAACCCGTAGAATTTATAGTGGGTGTGGTGTCTGGGGCCGGAAGCTTTTCTTTTAGCGGATCTAACCTAAAGCTGTGGATCTGTGTGGGGGGATCATATGGTTACCATAGACTTGACTTGGCTCAATCGGGCTCTTTTAGTTACTTCTTTTTGATTTTTTTCCCGTTCTTATGAGCTCGGTTTCTATCGGTCCGGGGAACTCTGGTCACACTGAGTTGAATGAAATATATTGGATATTGATATATAGAGTCGTCCTCTAGTTCTCCAAGTTAGGGTTCTCCAAGTCTGATGAGGATCGTCGGTTTGATTGATGTGATGACCTTTTCTCTTTTGTGAATTCTGTTGAGGTTTAAAAGTACTTTTCAAAATGACCACGTTCGTTTGTGTTCTTGGGATATTATTCCGATGGGTTAGGTGAGGCTTGATACTTGGTGGAGATTATGTAGGATGGAAGGCTTTCCAAGAGATCAAGAGAAGTTTAAGAATTCGAATATGTCTTTCTGCTTACAGATGAGGATCGAATTGTGGTTAAGCTTGCTAGGCTTGCAGTGCCAACTTGGCGGGAAAGGCGATTGAAGGATTTGGATTGGTTGGTTAATCTTTTAACCTTGAAATTTCATTTTATCAGCTGTATGGTGCTTGTTCTTTCTCGTGCCGTGTTGTGTTGTGTCTAAAAATAAGAAATTGTGTTCATTCACTGAATTCCTACTTTTTGCTTTTTGTTACACAGTTGTTGATAAATGTCAAACATTAAAGGCTTCTTTCGGGAAATTCTAGTTACACCCGTCATAAGTTCTCCATGAAAGTCATGTGTGGCTGGCTTGAAAGCTGGAGGATTTGATATAGATCATGTATGTTACAACTTTACAACTTTACAACTCATCTAAATCAATATCTTCACCTAGACTCAAGGTTATTCTCAATCAAAAATTCCCTCTATCTTCTCTATCTCCATTGAAAGCTGTGCGAATCTAATTGAGCATGAATTCTCGAATTAGATCTTTTCTACTCTCTTCATCCTTCTTGTTCGAGATTGATGTACGCCAAATAGAAAATTTGCAAGGAAGAAATGAGGGGTTTATTTGAGACTTCCTTGTAAGCTGCAGCTACTAGGACGGATCAAAATCATATTAAAAATTCGGCGGAGATCTTTTGTTGCTTTTTCCCCTCATGGAGAACAGAACTTTTCTTTAAAATGATATGAGGAAAGAAAGCTACGCCATCGCCGTCTTCCGATAAAGCTCGCTTGACTCCTTAAAACCTTATCATTCCAAGTACGGAGTATGCTTTGCTGTATGGCCAATGTCGAAATTGATTTGGAAAAATGAGGTTCAGTTCTTCTCTGATCACTTACTTTTCTGTACTCATTATGAACACAACCTTGGAAGCTTATATTATACTCTACTGTGGGTCAGTCGAAAGCCTCCAATCTCCAAGAACGATATCGGAACCCTCTACCTAGGTAAGAAGTTTTGAGAACAGCCAGATTTGGTCTCTACAAAATATCTAGCTGTACTCTGCATTAGCATTACCGCATCGTACCTTAGTAAAGTGGCTCTGGAAGTGTATTTTGACCCGCTACTAATTAATCCGGGGTACTGAACCCATTAATAAATCTATCCAATTTCGTAAGCCTCAATAAACTTTCATGCTGTAACTTTCACGCTGTCTGTCGGAACTTTTTTCTTCACTTGTTACCCATGACGAGCTTCACAGTGAATTATCTTTCAACACCACATCGATTAACTCTTACTACCAATGTAATTAATTACCATTTTCGAATTTCAAATTATAATTCCTCAACAACAGAAAATACAGAACTTTAAGCTCCCGAACCATCTGTAGACTTCCTTCCAAAATGCGTAAAGCGCCTCGCCCACAACAGCCTGATGATTCAGAAGCATCAAGCACCAAAGAGAAAGGAAATCCAAATGCTACACCTGCCACGAACGGGAAAGGCAAGAGAGTTGCAAGCAGTGCAGTTAATGCAAATGCATCGGGCGCAAATAACACACCCATTGCGTCTAGTGCTGTAGTAGGAGCTGCAGGAAATACCAATACCGATGGCAATGTTGGAGTATGAACCTCCGTCATCATATCAAATCGATCACAATAGCTAAGAGATAACTTGTTCCATAGATACAATGGTCAGAATTTGACCCATCTGTATTGCACAGTTATCGATACGAGCACGGGATGAATACGCCTCCTGCCTTCAATAATTCATACAATCAAATTGTTCTTTCTCAATCGAGTATCGGCCGTATGTCACCAACTATGGTCCGCAAGAAGGAGCATAAGAGGCAGAGCAAAGAGCAATTGGCCAACACTGTGCGCAAGCATTTCAACAGTCAATCTGTCAACGAAAACGACGTTATAGTAAAGTTCTTATACAAGGTTCGATATCAGGGTTAGTCGATGTGATTTTTTGCATGGTTGGCAATGAAATCCAAGCTGATTATTTATAGACAAGAAATTTCGCATGAGATTCATGCCACAGCTGCGACATATGGAGCGATCTCAGGCAGAAAGATCCGCATAGCCTACATACATACACCGGCTTTTGGCCTACTTGACTTCGATTCATCAAAGTCCGAGAACAGCTCTACAAGTTTAATAATACAATGAACATACGGCAAAGGAGTGGTGTTATAGGGATAATTGGGTTAGAATTGTATTATACATTGTACAAAAGTACTCCTAGGAAGGATCTTTTTCGTTTCAGGGAGTTGTGGACTTTACTGTGGGATTTGCATATTTGGAATAATGGCAATCATGATCATGGACAACAGAATAAAACCAATACATTCTATACCAAGCAATTCATCTATGAATGGAAAGTTTTGGTTTTTGCATATCGAACTTTTTGATTTCCATTTGAAGATTTTCAGCCTTGCACGATTTGTAATGGTTTGCTGGGGTTAATTCTACTCATCCAATCAGAGTTGAGCTATCTCAATTGATTGCCTTGCTCCGGCAAAGAAAAAAATATTGGAGCTTTCCAGAATGATCGTTGATATTCATGATAGTTTTAGCTTTACTGCTGCGATACATTCACCTCTCACAGTCTTTATTTGTTCCTATGACCACTGCAAATTTTGATATATTTCTCATGTACATTGTGAACATCATCCTATCATAATGAAAACAGGGACAACAGGCCTGACAACAGGCCTTTTGTCAAAGGCCGCCACTCCATCTCGAATTTTATGTTCTACACCAGCAAGCCGACATCGAACATTGAAGAGGGATGACAACAAGCCATCTCAAACACGAAATCTTTCAACAATATGCGCATCGAGAAGAAAATGCAGATATTCTCAGCAGGACTTGTCACTGGCACCAATACAGAGGCGCGTGAGTAGCTATTTATTCAAAATACTTCAATTCGCATCACGAAGTACTGACCAAGATTCTTTTAGCCTTTTCATGCATCAACGAGATATCAAGCCACGAAGAATCCCTATGATGTTCTCGGAGTAGACAAGGGCGCATCTGCTTCTGCCATCAAGAAGGCATATTATGGTCTTGCTAAAAAGTTCCATCCGGACACAAATAAGGATCCAAATGCTAAAGATAAATTCGCCGAAGCACAATCTGCTTATGAACTCTTAACCGATCCACAGAAAAAGGCAGCTTGGGATCAGTATGGGTCTGCAGCATTTGACCAAGGAGCAGGACCCGGACCTGGTGCTGATCCATTCGGTGGTGCGGGGGGTTTTGGCGGGTTCCCGGGTGGAGGGTTTGGAGCCGATTTCAATTTCGAAGATTTGTTTAAGGGTTTTACTGGAGGAAGAAGGGGTAGAAAAGGCGGTAGCAATCCATTTCATCATGAAGAAATACTTGTGGGAGATAGTATTGAGGTCCAAACGAATATCTCCTTCATGGAAGCAGCAAAAGGGACCAGCAAAACCATTAACATATCCCCACTATCCACTTGCAAAACATGTCGTGGAAATGGCATGAAATCTGGAACGAAGCGATCGTCATGTAGATCCTGCGGAGGGAGCGGTACACGCGTGCATTCTATGGGTGGGTTCCAAGTGGCTTCGACATGCACTGCCTGCGGTGGTCAAGGAATGACGATTCCACCTGGAGGAGAATGTGGGACGTGTTCTGGAAATGGTGTTGTGCGTGAACGCAAAACGATCAATGTTGATATACCTGGAGGGATTGAGGATGGTATGCGATTGAGATTGGATAGGGAAGGTGACGCCCCGGCTACTGGTCAAGCTGCGAACCCCGACAGTCCTTCACAACCTGGTGATCTTTATGTACTCGTTCGAGTAGCTACGGATCCAAAATTTAGTCGCTCCGGATCTGACATCTTATACACCGCAACGATTCCTCTCACAACTGCATTACTTGGAGGCGAGGTCAAGATACCGACCCTGGATGGAGATGTCAGTGTTAAGGTCGCAACTGGAACCGGTACTGGAGACAAGATTACTCTAGGGGGTAAGGGTATGAGAAAGTTGGAAGGACGTAGAGGGGGAAGTGGGGACCTGAAGGTCGTATTCAAGGTCCACATGCCCAAATCTTTCAGTGCTAACCAGCGAACGATCGTGGAAATGCTTGCCGATGAGATGGGGGATAAAACAGCGAAACGTGTTATGAATGTTGGCCGTTCCTCAAGTTCCTCGTAGGTTCAGTGTCATGTTCTCAAGCCGGGCACTGACAGAGACAGATCATCCCCATCGAATACTGAAGAGAATCATAAGCAAGAAGGGTTTCTCAAATCCGTCTGGCACAAATTTACAGATGGCGCTAATTCGCCCAAGGAGGGCGACAAAGAGGACGAATCCAAGAAGAAATGAAGCCAATGACGAAAACTCACTGTATAAATAGATGGCAAAAGTCTGGAAATGCCACTGTGTATAAAGGATAGGGGTAAATCGATGGAGCATGGCGTCTCCCGAAGATACGAATGGTGGCTGTCAATTTACGAATGCATATCTCTAGAATGCAGTTTAGAATATGTTCATGACCCATACTTAGTATAGAATGAAATGATATCTCAACTCACCGCCGTGACTTGACCAAACATCTGATGTTGCGATAAACATAGGTATCCTCAACTTCTCCATACAAAGGATCTTCATCTTCGCCTCACATCCCGCTTTCATCCCATTGCCGAGAGCATTCATCTCGGGTCATATGCATCTCGACCTCCTAGATGTGATGAACCTGGGGAATACGAAATTTCTTTACCAGTCGAGTACATGGCTGCAGCTTGCCTTTTCAGCCGATTTGTATTTCTTTTTTTTTTCTATATCGAATAAGGAGAAATTGAAAAATTGTATTTAATGAGATTCTGAAATTAGATTCGTAAAAGATATATGATGGTTTTAATGTATTGATTTGTTTTGGACAGTCAATAGTGAGTAGGTGACGAAATTCCGTAAGCACTTTTTCAATTCTTATCAAAATCAATGAAATATCAAAAAACGATAATTCATAATATTATACATCTAAAATTTTTATCAAATTTTTAGATTCATTGAAATAATTATATTAAACTTAGATATATTTTATAAATATAATTTTTAAAATCATAATTTAAATATTATCAAAGAATATTATTTAGAAATTCAAAATTTGAATAAACAAAAGTATCGATTTATATTTATTATAAATGATTTCAGAATCTTATTATATAATCTCAGTTGTAATGCTTCCCTCTCTGAATTTAGCGGCTATCGTATTAAACAAAGTATATATATAAACTGATTATTGTTTTCAACAATTATAAAAATCGTGTATTTCTTTTTCCTTAACTATAATCTTTTTCAATTCTTTTCCAATCCTTTTTTACTTGATCATTCGATTTCGTTATATTTTGTTATACAATATCGAATTTTTCTATATAAACTCATTCCAGATACTCTTTACATCGATTTCGCTATAATTGAAAACCTTAATGATATAATATCTCTGAAGTCAGAATTCCTGATTTACTCTTCTGAACTTGATATATTTTATTAATTATGATATCAATTGTTCTTTAAAATCTCATTCTATTAGCTGAAATATATATATAGAATTCTATTCAGTTTTCTTCTCTCGATATTATTGTCACGAGATACACGTGATCGCGTCCGATCGGGCTAGTATGGTACTAAGCTTCAAGCTGATCATATATATAGCTTTGTAGTATACTCTCTTTAACTCTGTAACTTTTAATTCTAAAATTGATCTTTAAATGCTTGTTGGATTTGTTATATTATTAAAAGCTTTTTTAGATAAAAAATGGAATAATATTTGTATATATTTATATATACTTCGTGTCACGAATCGTGAACCACAGGAGGCTAACCATGTGATACCTCTTATCTCCCATATCAATTTATGAGCTGATCATCTGTGCGTATGCGTTATGAATCATATGATTTAGTATGGTAAAATGGTAACCTTAATAACGCTTATATATAACCCTGCAGTCTACAAATGGGTATTTATATATATATATCTAATCGCTCCTTACGAATTATAGTTCTTCAATTGTAGATTCTAAAGAACATAATTGACCCTGTTTATTCAGTTCTACTATAGCTTTTATGTATCATATTATCTACAATTTATTTATAAGTGTTTGGCTATCTGGTGGCCTTCCAAATAATACCTCACTTTAATAATACCTTTTTAAATGAACTTTTACAAACATTATATCCAAAAGAAAAAAATCTATTCCGATCTAATCAACAAAGATATAAATACCTTTAAAAATATATTATTACTTTCATAATACAACGAATTCCTCCTTCCGTACACTTCAAACCTTCGAAAGTATATTCTAAAGAACCCTTTTTTTCTCCTCAATTATTTCAATAATCCTTCGAAGAAAATATAAATATAGAATTGGATAACGTTATTATTGAAAGAAAGAAGATTGGTAAAGAGAAGATTCCAATGTATGAAGTTGATGTTCCTAGCGATTCAATTGTTTCTTTTGAATTATTATTACAACTACAAGATCTTTATATAATGGTTATGAATTTGAAAAAGGAGAATCGATAATTGAAAGCTATAATAACGATGAGCTTTGTAACAGTGTAACCTCTTTTTGAATCCCAAATGATGTTTATACAAATATCTAGATCAACAATAGTACTTGGGATTCTCTTTATTTCCTCAATCGAAATTCAAGGATTTTCATTCAAGCAAATCCGAAAATCCCGAAGTCAAAAGAAGAAAACTTCAATCAGACGATCTAATCATCTGGAGCTCTTCGAGAATTCTCCTTCCTTTTCAGAAAGTAATAATCTATTTAATAATCAAGGATCCCTTTATTCAAAAAGCTAATCTAATTAATCAAGATTGCATTTCCGTGTTAATCACAATTTACAGCAAGATATATATACACCAAAATCTATAAATCTTACTACTAAACTTAACGATAATATTGAACCTAAAGCTAATTTATAATAATTATTAATTATAAAATGATTCAAACTATATATTACATCACTTAAGAGTGAAATGCAATATTACGTATACATAATCGATCAAATCGAATCGAAAGTACAAACACATTATCATACTCTTTATATATAAATGCCCCAACTCACAATACTCGAATTGATCGAACAATTTACAGCGATCTATCAGAACCTGATCGAAATCGATAATACTCATTCTCAATACAAGATATAGATTATACCTAATATAATTCGATATAGCAATTTCCTAGAATAATATAAGAAGTTCAAACTACTTACTATCCAAACAGAGATTACCAACGATAAAATTCTATTCAGAGATTTCGAATAAAAGATTTCCGATTTTCTTTTACGAACAATAGCAATATCCATTAAGGATTGCAAAACTACAAAAAAACTTGCGAATATATTTATTAAAATAAATCAAAACAAAGTTTCATTACAAAAACGAAATCGATATTGTGTTGGTTGAGAAGTCTCTATAACTATTTGTAAATCAATAGTTATTACAAACCCTTTACAACCCTTTCGAAACTTTAATAACTCCAATTTTGGAATCTTTATATTCTCGAAACCATTTCCACCCCGGAATACCCCTCTCGGATATACCGATTCCGTTGTACCCAATAACTATTCGAATTTCAAACGCTTATCGCCCTCTCCCTTTCCTAAAACAGTATATACATCGACACTTCGTATCGATAATTTCAATAAAATCGAGATGGTACAAAAAGAAACAAAAGAATTCGAAGAATATCGGAATGTCGAAGAAGATTTCAGCCCAAAAGCTACAATTGAAACTATATAGAATATTTGTTTAGAAAAAGAAAAGCGTTTAAAATCAAACATTTAGACTCCATCTCCATCCTAAGCATTATACGGGATATAAAATTTCTTGATTTAACCAAGTTTATAAAAGGAGAAGCATTCACCCTCCTCTACAATTTTTCGAAAAATGGTTACATTTATTGATCAAAAGCATTTATTGACTCTAAAGCAAATGGATTTGTTTTTATTAATATTACATTTCTTATTTGTTTATTTCTTATATTTAAACCCAGAATTATACCGTTTGAAGCTTCAATTGAAGTTAAAGAATATAATAGTATACAAGATCATACTATTACCCATTTCATATTTCTTAATTTAATGGTCGATAGCTATAAATAATCTTTTGTCCTTTTCTTTATTACTGAATTGGGGAGTTATAGTATTATTTTAGATAGATTTTGGTTATCAGAAACTCGAGCGAAGTTTGATTATTTCAATCGATATCTCGAATAGTCTAAAGAAAGACCCCATATCATTTCTTATTCGAATAATCTCCTCGTTACCCAATCATCCCTTCGCAAATAGAAGATCGATCAATTAATTCAATAAAATATTGATCGATGAAATGACCAATTCGAAGAATATTGAAATCGAAGAGATTTACAATTGAATAGATCAATCGCAATTGATGATATACAACAAAAACTTTCAAATATAAATGCAATACAGATTTTTGTTGAAAAGGAAGAGGTCCCGATTCCTTTCAAATTCAATCCATCTTTTTTCTAATCAATCATATCACCATTGCAGATTTACAAATGCCTCCCCTATATATCGCCTGAAGTCCTCGATCTATACATACTCAAATCCGATAAATTCCAATTAGAATATAAAAGAGATAAACAAATTGAACTTTTTACTATTACTCTGAAAGAATTTGATGATATAATAGATTTCTGATGAAACGAACGATATACAAAAGAGAAAGTATTGATTGCCCTAACCGAATTCAAGAATATAAAAGTTCGAGAGAAACTCGATCGAGTACTGATCGAAATCGATTTAGAACCTGAAATTCCATTTGAATATCGATAATATCATTAAGTCTTTTCCAAGTATAAATCAAACATCTTACCTCCTAACCGATCTTATAATTATAAAATCATATTAGAAGGCAAAAAAGAACAAGCTTTGCATTATAGCCCGTTTTACAAGATATCTCTGGAACAATTGGAAATCATCAAAAAATATATTATGGATAATTTTAATAAAGATTTCATTGAATCTAATCAAGCCCCTTATATTGTACCCATTCTATTCATCAAAAAACCCAATGATAATTTGAGATTCTGTATAAATTTCAGATTATTAAATTCCTTAATGTATAAGGATCGGTATCCCTTTCTTTTGATTAACAAAACGCTTTTTCCGGCTTTCCAGTGCTAAAGTCTTTACCAAACTCGATATTCGTTAAACTTTCCATCGTATAAAAATGGATCTTGTTTTGAAAGAGTATACTACCTTTCGAATCCGATACAGATTATATAAATACAAGATCGTACTATTCGGATTAACAAATGATTCTGTAACCTATCAGTATTATATAAATGATGTTCTATTCGATTATTTAAACGTTTTTTATATAATATACCTCGACAATATTCTAATCTATTCCGAAAACGAAAAAAAGTATCAAATTTATATCAAACTAATTTTCGAATGATTAAAAACCATTGATCTACAAATGGATCTCAAGAAATACAAATTCAATATTATATATATCAAATACTTAGGCTTTATTATCTCTATTAAAGGAGTAAAGGTAGATTTTAAAAAGATTGAAGTAATTGAGAATTGAACTTTTCCGATAACAATAAAAAGGATCCAATCATTCCTCGGTTTTTGTAACTTTTATCAACAGTTCATTAAAGATTACAATATAATAGCGAAACCTTTCAACGAATTTATTAAAGCAAACGTTAAGTTCGTATTCGACGAAGTATGCTAAAACGTATTCAATATCTTGAAAAAAAGCTTATCTCTATTCCGCTTCTATAACACTATAATCATCGACTTCTCTATATATTCAAAACAAATGTATTCGATAGAATAGTTACTAATATATTATCACAATAGTATAGCGAAGATTGATTTCCTGTAGTTTATTTCTTCAAGACCATAATTACCGCTGAACTGAACTATAAAGTTTATAACAAAGAAATGCTATCAATCATTCGATCTCTCAATTATTGGAAAACAGAATTCGCCGGTTCACCATATAAAATCAAGGTTTATACCAACTATAAAGCCCTCGAATATTTTATAATTATTAAAACTTTCAATACTCGACAAACTCGTTGAACAAAAGTTCTAACCGATTATAATTTCATCATTATATATCATTCTAGAAAAGATAACCCTTTCGCTGATGCCTTAACCCATCGGATCGACAAATTGAACCTTTAGAATCATACCAAGAAAAAGAATCGCCTTTAATAGTTTATTAAAGATAATTAAGTTGATACCGACATTATAAGAAAAACCTTACAAAAGCATTACTCAGATAAAACAGCGATTATTAGTATCGATTTGAATGAAATCGCTCCTCGATTCGATCTAGTTAATTATATCATCGAAGTAAATAAAACTATAAATAGCTTGCTAATACTCAGAATATAAGTTATCCAAGGTTATAAGTATATATCATTCCAAAATGACCTTTTACTTTACGATGACCGTTTGGTGGTATTTAACATCGACAACCTTCGAATTTATTTGATTCATGAAGCTCATAATTCCATTTCCATTGTTCATTCTAATACAAGCAAAACCTACCTTTTATTATCTCAACAATACTATTGGCCCAGAATGCACAATACCGTAACCAGATATATACACAATTATCATGCCTGCAAATACAGTTCCGTTCTATACAATCGTACCCCCGGTTTATTATATCCATTTCCGATTTCTAATCGAATATAACAATATATCATTATGGATTACTGTAGCTTTAATAAGGATAAATATGGATATAACAATATTTTAATCATTATTGATCGATTGACGAAGCAAGCTATCTCTATACCTTGTCACAAATCAATCGATACTCGAGCTCAAGTACAACTATATCTCTATCATATATATTGATATTATGGTCCCCCTAACACTATAATATCAGATCGCGGCCCCCAATTCATATCACAGTTCTAAAAGGAATTCAATCAAATCCTAGAAACCGATCTCAAATTATCCACTACTCACTATCCCCAAACCGATAATCAAATTGAGATCTATAATCAATACCTTTAGCAATAATTAAAGCTGTTTGTTAACTACTATCAAGATGATTGATCAGAATTCCTATTTATGATAGATTACATGCAATTTACTCTTTTATACGATTCCTTAGGAGAGCTCATACTCTATGAAACCTTATACAAGTATACACCGAAATGTGTATGGGAATGGAAGGAAAACACTAATAAGCCAACAAACGATATGAATATATATGATGCCCGTATATACACAGAACGCAATAGATTAGCTTTCGTATAAGCGAAAAAAGGTCTATTATATACCCAAGCCAAAATATCGAAATCCATGAATGTTCATTGGCGTGAGGTTGATTTCGATATCGGAGATTATATATAGCTCAATGTGAAAAGTTATCCTATCCAAAGATCATCCAAAAAACTGGACTTCCCAATTCAAAGAAGATTCAAGATCATTAATCGATTTAAGAACTCTTTTAAATTCGAACTCCCGATTACAATGAAAATTCATCCTATTTTCCCTCCAGATCGATTATGTAAAGTATATAACGATCCTCTTCTTAATCAAATACTCAAACCATCTCCGCCTATTAATATAATTGATAATTCGGAATAGAAAATAGAAAAGATCCTAACAATAAAGAAAACACGAAAAACTCTACTATATAAAGTCTCATAATTTAATAACGATATCGATCTTACCTGATATCCTATTTCCGATCTTAAAACATCACCATACCTCTTGTACGATTTTCACCTAGCCAATCCAATGTTGCCTGATCCTCTTAATTGATTAATCGATTAAATAAAGCTCTATAAAAACAGAAAGGATAATTATAATCATATAAATAACGATTCACCTATAAAACTAAAAGAAAGAAAAGTGTTCTTCAATACAGCAGATTAGATGTTATGATTTTATAATGATGTATATATATACAATCGTAAAAGGATCAAAGATCTATACAAATTCGAGGGAATTTGATTGTATATACACATAGCCCGAATTCTATACAACAGACGAACTGCCACCATCAAGACAATATAAAGGCAATATATTTCAAAAACTCATACCTATAATCATTTCAAAAATTATGCAAAAGAAAGCTTGAATATGATAAAAACGAAATATAATGTCACCCCTATCGATTTCGTTCAATTTGATTGATTTGGTCAATTTGGTCGATTAACTTGATCGATTTCGGAATTGACTATATTAACCATCTATCATCACTATACCATAATTCAACCTCCTTCCCTTTTCTATTAAAGCTTTTTCCTTTTAGAGATTCCCCAAATCAAGGAGAATACGAATCAATATTAATTTAACCAATTGATGAACGATTTGATCGATTTGGTCAATTCATTCGTCATTTTGGTCAATTTGGTCGATTAATTTGGTCAATTTGGTCAATTTCCATTAAATTGACCAAATCAACCAAAATGACCAATCTAATTGATTTAAAGCTCATGAACCTTCACAAAACCTGGTTTCCAATGAAATAGCAATGGAACAAAAAAATGAAACGCTCAAGGGCAAGCTTTTCCGAAGGGGAAAATAGTATCACGAATCGTGAACCACAAAAGGCTAACCATATGATACTTCTTATCTTCTATATCAATTTATAAATTGATCATCTGTACGTATACATTACGAATCATACAATTTAGTATAATAAAATAGTAACCCTAATAACACTTATACACAACCCTGCAACCCACAAATGGGTATTTGTATATATATATCTAGTCGCTCCTTACAAGCCATAGTTCTTCAGTTGTAGATTCTAAAGAACATAATTGACCCTGTTTATTCAGCTCTACTACGGCTCTTGTACGTCACACTTCGTTTGTTTTTATTTAAGTATATACTCCTACTTTTTCGTTTATATATAGATCTTTTTGATATTATTCGAAAATATTGTTTTTTTTTTATTCTTAATTTCTAAACTATAGATTACAATTCGATAAATCTTGCGATTACAGAACTTCACGGTGAAATGATTCGTTAGTGGAATGAAATCTTATTTTTATACTTTCTAATTCTCGAATGTATTTCTGTTGTTTATATTCCTTTTTATCTGAAACCCTTTCTTTCTGATCCTGAAAAGTTCAATAATAGTTTTCAAAAATTCGATACCTGGTTTCCTTTGATTCGAGCGAAACTATAAGTAGATAATACTATAATCAGCGATTTTATAGTTTAATTTTATTATATTTATTTCAATTTCGAATTTTATGTATAAATTATAATACTATTTCAGTTTTCTTCTTTTGATCAAAATATTCCTTTAGATTATATAACGATCCTAGATCAATTCATATATGTTTACAACAATCCGAATAAAGTTTAAGAAATTGAAGATAAGTTATTTATTTTTAAATAAGGAATCAATTCTTTATATATCTATATTGCGAAATTCGAAAGGATTCTTTACGAAGCCAAAGATCAGAATTAATCTGATTCGAATAAAATCTTAATTTTTTGTAATAGATTCAATATTACTCTTAGAAATCGTTTTTCTCAATAATTTTCTTTTCTTTACTTTTATTTTGATTTTGTTTAAGTTATATAACAATTAGCTGCTCGTATAGCGAATGGATTCTCTATATCATTTTATTCTAATGAATTTAGAACTCTATATATATTACAGAATCCATCTCATTCTCAGAATTACGATCCAATGGATATTAGCAATTTTAATATCTTTAGTACCTTTAGCTCTTTTGATGCCCAATCGGATAAACCTGTTTGTACCTTGATTCTACCTTGTGTACAAATGCCTGAGTTTTCCTCTTCTGAAAGAACTCTTTTGTGCAAGCAAAATAAATATATATAATACAGAAGTATCTTCTATTGAATATAAATCTATCCATTAGATCTGTATCAAGGAGTCCGAAATCAATAAGAGCTTATTCCAATTATTATATTGATTACTAAATCCGAAAGTGATGATAATAAGGATCTAAAAGAGATAATTAATAGCCGATATTTTGAAGATCATTTAAAGGAGGTATATAATATAATAGATATATATTCGTTGATTGTAATGTATACTTTGCATCAGGTATTTTTAGAAAAAGATGATTAATGATTATTTTGTATTTAATTCATTTGTTTAAAATGAGTTCGAGGCGAACTCTTCAGAAGGGGGGGGTAGTATCACGAGATACACGTGATCGTATTCGATCGGGCTAATACGGTATTAAACTTCAAACCGATCATATATATAGTTTCGTAGTATACTCTTTTTAGTTCTGTAGCTTTTAATTCTAAGGTTGATCTCTAAACGCTCGTTGGGTTCGTTATAATTATATTATTATAATCTTTATTATATTGTTTTTCGATAACTCTATTTATAAATGTTTTTATTTTATCTTTGTATTTATATATTAGGATTTAATTAATCGAAAAAAAATACTTTATAATAATATAGATAATTATTATTTAATTATATTATAAATAAATAATATATTGAAGAATAAATTCTAATAAATTTCCTACATTATAAAATAATAATATAAATAATCTACTTCGATTTAAATTAATTTGTAATAAAAAAGACCGATTCTTATCGAGTATCTCTAAAATCGAATACAAAACATTAACAATTTAAATATCAAGTTATAAACAAATATAAAGATATAAATATTTACAAAAAGACAAATCGTATAACCTTAAAAGAAATTCTATTTAGAATATATAATTATTTGGGAAGGATAAATCTTATATAAAAAGTTCTTAATACAATATACCTTCTAATAGAACAATATATATTACTACCGGAATGAATACGATTATCTACAATTGAGGGTTTCCGAATTTTTCCTGCATATTTGGAGGCTGAAACAGGGGGATTCTGAATGTACCAGTTGTATTAACGATCGAGAAATACTGCTGAGATCGGTCTATTGTAATATAAAGTATAACGGAGATATAACTATATAAAGTATATTCTAGAATAAAAGTAAGATTAACAATATTGATTTTGTAACTATTGAGAATCATTTGAGATTGTATCGATATCGAAGTACTTTTAACAGGAGATTTTTGAAAAAAAAAAGAGCGATAGTATAATAAAAGTATTATAAAAGAAGGTAATAGCTGCAGGAAGGAATGCCCAATAGTTTGAGAGATGAGGTCAAAATCTTATAGGATTCGAGCCATTAATCTTGCTTGGCAAGCAACAAAGAGGAGAACCCTGAATTCTGTTTTCCTTTATACTCCCTCGACCTTGGTGGGATCGCAGCGTTTACCTCTCGACTATTTTGCAAAGCGATTTTAAGTATCTTGCTTCAACACAAAATATCTACATCATCATGAGGTTCGTTCATCTCTTTAATTTCGACAATGGAGCTAACTACATGTCAAAGCAATCTCGGAAAGTTGCCAACGGACACATGGAAATATCATCATTTTTCTCGCTACGGTCCTAATACAGTCGAATTTCCACCACTGACAATCACCAACGATATTTACATTCACGATGAGAGGTTGATGTGTAAGCGTGGGAAGAACTGGGACAAAATGTTTTTGCTCGAGAGATATAGCCTGAGTTATGTTTCGGTAGAGGAGCTCTATGCATGCACATCAAATCTGGTTGCCGAGCAAGAGCTAGATCCTATACAACGCTACTATGCGGAGGTGTCTAAAAGGAAGATGATTCAAGATTTGGAGGAATAGGAAAGGATAGGAGAGACTTGGTATCCCAAAGATGAGTTAGTTAAAGGTGTCATCAAGCAGATGATGGACAGAATCAGATATCAAGCTCCAAAGAAATGAAAAGGAGGGCTTTGATTTCCGTTAGAACACGTTGAATGGGCATTGATCGTTTCTTGGGTTTCGTAGAACATCTCACTTGAATCGCCCCCAGTCTGATGTAGCCCATCCCCAGAGTAACTTTACTTTTTCATTCAGTGGGAGAGTTAAACTTACTACCATGACTCACTTCTCCGGATACTACCATTTTCCGCAACTGTTTGAATCTTTTCGGCTTTCCATCGTATATTCAGCCCAATTAAAAACCGACTACCTTTTCAGATTCTGATATTTCTGGCTCCTTGGACACTATTCGACTCGTTGAACGTGATCATACTTCAAGTATGGTGTGGCTTCCCGAACGGCAATCCGGGAAAGAAGGACATTATATGGAATAAGGAAAATAGCAGAATATGATGAGCTTTTCTTCTATACAAGAACTTGCTGGTTCAGTGATCGCCGATACGGGCAAATGGCGGGAATCGCGGCATCCTTTCTGACTATACAGTATACTCAATGGAACATAGTCCTTTATGCACCTCCTAAACCCCCGTATTGATTTGCCAAGGGATATTTTGCAGTTAGACGTAGGCATATAACCTGGGAGGCGTCGATATGGATCCAGATAAATTAACATACCCTTGCACCTTGGAGTAATATTGAAGGAGACTTCTTCGCGGACTTTACCCTATCCCCTTTTCTCATATATTCCCTCTATCTTAGGACTCTGCAGCTAGGGGAAGTGCATATGAGAACTTGGGCCTTCTATACGGGGGGTTGACCCAGACTGCTTTGGTTTTGACTTTTGTGAAGGATGCTTTTGAAGCATCGTGCAGCTTTCAGGTTTGTGAGGGAAACATATATTATTAAATCAGAACCAACTCCAGCGAGATATTGAGCTCGTCATTCCCGAACCTGCAGCTAGACAGGGGGAGAAGATCCATGGTATCTGCAGCGACTACTCGTTTCGTATGATGCGCTCGAAACTTCCCTGTTGGTGATCATTCCTACTTGTTGGGTACCCTGGTTACCCATATGTCGATTATCTAGCTCTTCAACCCCAATGGGTACCCATTTAGCACCTTCAACCCACCTATCACTCACCCGAAAGCCCAAGCATGCGCGGTACAGCTGATGGCAACATATGTACAGTTACAAGCAAGATGCAAAGAAGTATGATTTGGATCTACGTATCTACGAGGGGGGACGATGGAGTCGATTGATACAGAACAAGAAGCTTGGCACTATCGTTGCACTATATATGCTTCCTCGTGCTCTGTAGATAGGAACTCTCATTACGATCATCATACCTATCTAACTATCCCGCTTCTGTAGGAGATCAAGAATCCAAATGCTAACAAGCACCCTGGACCGGATGCCGGATGTACTTGATCGAGTAGAAAAGGCGATGCCTTACGCCGAGATGCTGCTAGAATTATATCTTTCATTATGGACAGATTCCAAGAAGAGGAAGCTATTAATCTACGGTGAGGAATTACCAAATCCAAAGCGACAGCATCTGTCACTCGACACCGATGCACATATGACCCAGCCGCAACAACCTTCAACCCTCCAGGACCAAGTTACGAGCCAGGTCCAACTTCAACTTCAAGAGTTCCACTACGACACAAGAATATCACACAACTCCAATAACCAAGGCGTAAGTGGGGGCTCTACTATGAGGGATATGAACTCTAGTGGGGTGTCTCATACAGAAAGTGCTCGTCAGATTGGCCCTATAGAGGATATACATGCTATCGACGGCCATATTCAAGCCATAAACATACAAAGAAGTAAGTACAAATACATATATATCTTCGAGGTTCAGGCTGACAATAGATCTAGGAATCGATGTTATATATACCAGTCCGCAAAAAGAAAAATTGGAAAGATGTCTTGATGGACCATTTCTCACAGCTTTTGAGAATCATCAACAAAGTATTATGGAAAAGTTCCCTCGAGACAGGGGGCAAGATGTTGAATTCTCTATCACTATTGATCGCAAGGCTGGTCTCGAAATGATTCGAATGTTTGGCTTACAACGTCTAACAACAAAAGTTGGAGGTCGGGTCCAGCAATATTCGAAGATGCCGATGGAAAACCTATCCCTTTTAGGACCCCTCTTTCATCGCGCTACGATTGGTTCTAGTACTTGTAAATCGGTATTGGGACCTGTTTCTGCATTTATATCTGATGATACAGATGATAGCGATATCGAATTCTCTATCATGGTTGATCCAGCGTCGGGCCGTGAAATGAGGGGTATGTTTGGATGGCAAATAGTCTAGTTTTCGTGTCAGAGAATTGAGATGGCGAAGAAGCTTGTTCAGTCCACCAAAGTTTCAGAGGCCTTCAAAGTCGCCACGGAGAATATTACAACCCCTTTCAAACCTGCCCCAAAACATGAGAATTGGAAAAAGTCTTTTCTAAAGGGGTGATATTTGGCATAACCTTAATATATTGTTACAGCGTTTTCCTGTATTCCATACGTCACTCGGATACGCCAGTATCTGGTACCATCTTGTTGATTTCTTGTAACCTATCGTCAATGGAAATCATATAGCTTTCTCAGCACGAATAGGTTCAACGCAAACTTTTACAGTTGTGGCTATATTTATATTCGACATCATGAGAGAGCTACTGCAATAATAAGTTGATGCTTAAATTAGAAATAAAAATACAATGTGTATTATAAATAGAGGCCTCAAGGTGCGAGTAGGCATCGAAAACTAAGTGGCTTCCAGGCATATGCTAGGTGGGATGGCGGCAACTAAGAGCATCACCGCCTTAACCATCGTGAGATTTTTGCTCTTTCCTACTTGAGACTAGCATATTTCTATCTGTGTACCTCTCAATATCAATGTACCTGGGGAAAATGTCACCTACAGAAATGTACGTACCTATCTTTTAGTCGGTACCTAGAAAAAAGGTACCTAGATTAAACAAGGTACCTATTTTATATGTGGTACCTTCGAGTTTATTGGTATAATTGTGAAAAGGTACCTTACTATAATAGTGTACCTATCTAGGCATTTTTCAAGAAATTAACCAATCATTGTAAGATATCGAATAATCAGTGGTTTCCAAATTTCCTTTCTGATTGGTTATAGGATTTTTATCTATATTAAAACGAAAAACACCTTTGTTACGTATATCCTCCACAAATCTAATCTTATCTTTCCTCAACATCACAACCATGCAAATCTGTCGGTTCACCAAATCAACGGTAGCACAGTGCTAGTTGGCTTGGCAATCGATTGTCCTTCGAAGTGGACAGAAGGTCGTGCACGTACACAATTCTGACTAATATCACGTGACTGACACGTGGGTACGTAGTCATGTGGTGAATACTGAATATATCCTTCCAACAAAACCTTTCACAATAATATCAAGATCTATACAGGATTCGAACCACGGGTCGATGTTTTCTTAACTTGAGCTTCAATATCCTTTGAAAGTAAGTTTATTGGAAGCGGATATGACAATCGCTATCATTTTGTTAATATCATTGGATTTTTGAAGCAACCAGTAACTTACGATCTTCCCTGCGTCGAGAGACGCACCCGTGACGAGACAAACCATAGGTACTTCGAATTCAAGCGGCTTTAAAACTATCAATGTATTAAAATTTCTATATATTTTCATTTTAGATATGTTATATGCCTCTCTCAAACATTCCTGACCTATTAATTCCGAAAATTACGATCGACGTCGTCGCCGCCCACCTGAATTATAGAGAGCCTCTTATTATAGCGTGGTAGGACCCCTCGACCCGTGACATCACTATCAAGCTCTTTTCGCTCTTTAACCTCATAGAACGATTAGATATGGATTTCCGAGTATTATCACGATGCTAAAAAGTCAATATCAGTGTTGTGGCGGCCAGAGCGCACTATGTCATGCGACGTCGCTGATATCTCGGATCCTGGTCAGCGGCGGTGTGGTTATAGTAATCTCAGTAAAATTATATAACGTATTTCACAAGCGAGCCGCCCACCCAAGCGAACCGTCTATCAAAACACCAGAACGTGATAAAATAAAGTATATTAGAGCAACATTATTAAAAAGTATTCTAGTTATTCTATTTCAATTACATTTTAGGGTTCCTTGTATATACGAGCATTGTGTTTAATTTGATTGTATAAACTATATCGCTGTCGCTTTCCTTCTGAGTGTTGGTGCTGTATAGTATTACTATCCTCCTTCTGCTGAGTTTGAGTGTTTTGTGTGAGCTCCTCTCCTTCTTTAATTGTTAGATTCCCATTCTGTAGAATTCGCTTCTTTTTCTTTCTCTCTTTTCTCTTTTTAGTTTAATTGGCCTTTTGTAAAGTCCTGATTTCAGCTCTCATAAGTATAGCTTCGTGAGCTATAACTTAAGCATTTTTAGCAAGTCGATTAAAGGATTCATTAATTGATGTTGGAGAACTATCCTGGTGTTGTACAATCCGATTTTTAAGATATATTGTTTAGGATTTAATCTTTAGTGCATTCTGTGGTGTCCTTGATATCCAATCCTCTTTTATAATAGGTGGTGGTATTGGTGTCTTGAATCGGAGATTAAGGTGGCAAAGGATATTCTTTGGATTAAATGGAACTAAGCTAGCTGCTCGAAATCCATTCTTGGTGTTTTGTTTAGTAAATGTATTTTTAAAGGCTTCTTTAAATGCAGGAAGAAATTCAAGTTTAGTGATATGGCTAATTTGTATGCGAACTAGATTCTCGACTTGCTTGCCGTACGAAGTTTTCAATGGGCTAAAACACTTAACGTCAAGAGGCTGGAGGATATGGGAGGAGTGTGGTGGTATACAGAGTGTAATAATATTGTTTTTCTGGCAATATTGTTGGAATTGAGCTGAGATATGAAATTCGTGGTCATCTAGAACCAACAGACGGTATATTCCAGTCGTATGACCCTTTGTAAACTTGTCAAAGTGTTGAATCCACTCGAAACCAATTTAATTTGTTGTCCAGCCATTTTCACTCAATGTTATTACTTAATCATGTGGCAGGCCTGAATCCTTGTACCAAGCTGAGAGGTGGTTTGCTCCCTTGAATATAATGAATGGAGGAATTGCCCAGCCGTACGAGTTAATGCTTTGGATTATTGAGACCCATTCTTTGTTTCCTGGTTGTATAGTCTTCGGATGATTCCTTGATTTAGTACTTGTAACTACTTTAGCAGTAGCAATTACTCCCATTATAAATCCAGCTTCATCAAAGTTGTAGATGTCCTTCTTCACAATACTATATTTTGCAATTGTGTTTTGTACGAGCTTGAACCAGTTTTCAATAACCACTGGATCTTTGTATAGAGATCTTTTGTAATTGTATTTGCGATTGAACTTTGTTTTGATCTCTGTACGATGATTAATGAAGTTGGAGGCCTAGTTCTTTTCTACTGGTGGCGCGTCGTGCTTGGCGAGGAGAAGGTCTGTTATTTCTCCAACACTTTGAGGTTGGGGTGGGAATCCATGTGAATCTAGGTCGAGGATATATCGTACAATAGTCAACTCTTCTATAGGAGTAAGCTTTCGAGAGTTGGGAGTACAATCGCGTCGAGAAGGTATTCTGTGTGTTTGGTTGCGATAAGTTGATCGTGGTATATTGTATGCTATAGTAGTTGCTCGGATACTTTGAAAATGATTTTGTTTGATAGTTTGGTTAGCTAAAATGATTCTGCCTTTTTTATTAGAAGGTTCAAGTGAATATGGTGGAGTCATTGGAAGTAGAATGTAGAGCAACGCGTTTCAGCATTTTAGTGGGCGGTTCGCTTGGGTGGTCGGCTCGCTTGTGAAATACGTTACAGAAGAACTTGGTTATACCGGACTGAGATTTTCGACCAATCAAATCCGGTATATCCAAGATTCCGGTATAAAAATAGTAAGGCATCAAGGCATCAACATTATACGGCTCAAAATCATCAACTTCATTTTATATTAAAGTAATCTAATATAATATCTTGCATTCTCTTTTGATCAAATTTAAACTCTACTTTACATTCTCTCTTATGTAAACTCTTAATTAGATTCATATCAAGAATACTTTGCTATTCTTAATATTTAATTAGAATCTGAATAGCTTCAAGAGTTTTAAAATCATTAATAGAAGGCTTAATCTCTTCCTTTATTCTATCATCTTCTTCATCTTCTTCAATCATCTTTCTAATTTGAATAATATCATCAATTAGAATATCCAGATTGTCGTTGTTTTCAATAATATATTTTGAATAAGATAAAACATACTCTTGTATATTAGGGATACTAATTATAATGCCTTAATACTTTAACTATATTAAAGTGAAGTATAAAGACTTTAAAATCTCTTCAGAACTTTGTTATATCATCAGTAGCATCGAGAGTTGCAATTCCAAATTGATGTATTGTGATTTATCCTAGCAATTCGAAATAATACTCGTTTTGACATTTTCCCAAACTAATATTCTTTATCTAATCATTTTTAGAATATCAAGCTCTTTAGAATAATTCAGATCATTATCAAAGCATTCAATTATGAATCTGACAGCTCGTCGTTGTAAATAGAGCTTCCAATTTTATATAATATCTTGATCGAGAAATTGAAATTTAGATATAGAATTTAAGGACAATTATATAATCTTTGTATTGTATAGTTTACCAGCTTCAAGAAAAGTAATGGCAATTAATTTGTGTATAGAGAAGTTGTTTATAATAAGCAAAGCTTTCTTTTTTATCTGCTTTATAATCCTATTGAATTATATAAGATATTCAACGAAAATTTTATTATTCATTTAGGACTTCGAATTCGATCGATATTTTATTCCTAAGCTATCGAGAATTGTCAATCCTGATTTTCTAAATGCTTATAAAGTATATATTTTTTTAATAATCTATAAAGGGAGTTTATAAATATCTATAGAATTGCTAGTAAAGAATATTGTAAATTGAACTTTTTCCTTCTTTCTGTTGGCAAATTCGAATATAGAAAGTATACGATTTAATCTATCTCTCCAAAAAAGTTCTGTTTTATTGCAATTGTAGATATCATTTGTATTATATGAAACTGCAATACATTATATCTTTTCCATTATAGTTTTTGATTTAAGGTTTATATTTACAGAAGTTTCTTCATCGAATCGATATCTTTCTTATATAGAATTATATCTTTTGAAATTATCAATAAAGTTAATTAACCAAATCTTCCCTTTATCGAATAATAGAGATTTATTTTTATATTCAGAAAGCTTTTTCCAGAATTCTATAATTTTTAAATATAAAATATCGTCTATAATAGATTCTGTATCGAAATGACGATTGTATCGAATTTGTTATTCAAATAAAGCTTCTTTAAGAACAAAGTATATAGAAAATCGAATCTTATATTGATTTAATTTGTATTATATGAATTCTATTTGATCAAGTTATTCGAATTTCGTATTTAAAAGATCACTAATAATCGATTTCTTCAATTCTATATTATATTGAACTTTATACTATGCTATTATATCATTATATCTTCTTTTCTTGTATTTAGGGTTCTGTTATTATACTTTTTGTTGGAAATGAGGCCATCATAGGATTAGAATTGAGGTCACAAGATCACAATGGTGCACAGACCATATTTGGGGATAACCTCAATTCTACTTCTATTAGAAATATAGATCCTTAATTCAATTTATATAGTCAACAATATTATTATTTTCTGTATCAAAAGTTAATAGATTATAAGATCCGATTGTATAGTAGTGATTAGAAAGCAAAGCAAATCGAAAAAGGATTAGTATAACTAGTAGAGATGGAATAGAGTGAAAATTAAAGTTTTTATATAATACTATCGAAGTAGAGTTGAAATATGATAATATAGTTTATAATTTATAATATCATAGGTCAGAGCGGAAAACAATCTGTACAATGCCGATACAGAATTATAGCAAAGGTGAAGAGCAAGTTTGTATAGCTATAAGAAAATATATTACAATACAATTTTACAAATTCTTTTATTATTTTATTTTTATATTTCTTTATTATTTTGAATTTATTTATTATATATCCTTTTTTAAAACCATCTTAAAAATCTGAAGATTATCTTTGATATTTATCAAACAATAAGAAACCTTTACAATATCGGAATCAAATAACTCTTCGAAGTTCGATCAAAATAATTATGAATGATGGTTCAAATAAACGAAGATATAATTGAAAGGGAAAGGATGGTTTTATATAATTGATCAAACATTAGATGAATATATGTAGATTGCAGGATCCAATATAGTATCTATTTATGAAATCAATGGTTATGTATATTACAATATTAAATTGAAATCGGAATATTTAAAGGATAAAGTGAATATATTATCGTATATTTGTATAATATTCAATGATAATGATGAAACCTTTATCAATGAATATTCAATAGTATATATATTTTGGAGATATTTTAAATCAAAATATATCAGAGTTAATGTAGTTATAGTCAATATATATATGATGATGATCCAAAACTTCAAATTCCAATTCAATATTTATCTCGATATAATTATTATCGAAGTTTGGGACAAATTGAAAGAGTATAGAAGGAAATTAGAAGTTATAGATGAAAACTATTGGTTAGTATATCAAGATATTATTCTGTTTTTGGTTTTAATATGTAATCTTTCAATCGATTATCAAGGAATAATGGATATATTGGATATCCAAATCAGTTTTAGTATTGATGATAAGATCAAGCATTTACAAATTAAAAAATTTTGTTTTAAGAATGGATCAGAGTTAATACAAATTGTAAAAGGATTTAGGTACACTTTTCGATGTTAAAAATCAGATTTCGAGATCCCAAATAATATTTGCAATCTATATTAAAGAGAAGATCATTATATATGAGACTACCCGCATTTAGTATAAACCAGCAAATTCCTTTGTAGTTACCTTTATCATCAAAGAAGAAGAAGATTATCAAATCCGAAGAAGGTTCATTTCAACAAAAAAGATTAAGCATACCCTATTAATAATATCTTTGAATCAGATTCTGATATTAAGGATATAATGGAGGAAGATTGTAATTTGATAAAGGAAATTATTAGTAAAGTTTCCTTTAGTAAATGGTATACCGATATAGGCGTTTCTTTATATATATCTGATCAATCTTCATTATTTAGATCAATAGAATTTATTACCAAACAAAGGATAAAGGTTGGTGGGGGAGTGATGTATTATCGTCATTGGGGTCTAATGGATATGATATACGAAGATGGTTCTAAGATGCTACTTTCAAATGTGTTATATGTATCAGGGTTAGGAGTAAACTTGCTGTCAGGAAAAAAGATCTGCGAAACAGGGTTGCAAGGGGAATTCAACTTTTATTATATATATTTCAAGAAGGACAATAAGAAAGTCATCCGTGCTAGAATGCAAAATGGAATGTACGTGATTTTATATGTGACCAAAGGATATGAGGATACAGTTTTCTGTTCTAGTGTATATCAAAATGATCAGAAAAAAAGCTTCTCTTCAGAGATAATCGATGGTACCAAAGGTATCGATAACGAATTAATATTCAAGGAGAAAGAGAGATACCTATTATGGCATCGAAGATTCAACTATCTAGGTCCAGATAAGATCAAAAATCTATACAAAATATTCAATATAACCAAGCCGATAAAGGTTCCAATTGAATTAGATATTTACGAAGTGTGTATACTTATCAAGATGATTAATTGTATTCCGAAACAATTGAATCTGTACAAATCAAAAAAACTCGAATTTATACATTTCAATGTTACAGGATCATTCCCAAAATCGATTCGAGGGAATTGTTATTTTATATTAATTATTAACAATTGTACAAAAATAAATTGAATTATACCATTTAAATAAAAAGATAATGCAATTTAAATATTGAAAACTTAAAAAAAGGAGATGGAATTAGCTATTAAAGAAAAGATCATTACAGCTAGGATTAATAATATATTGGAACTTCTATAAGCTATTTGTAAATAATTATCAGGCATATGATCCGAAGTTATAATAATTTCCTCTTTATATCAAAATGAACCTACAAAACGAAATATAAGGATTGCAAAGATAAATATAAAAGCAATACTAAAAGAAACTGGATTACCATTAAAATTTTGGGATGAAGTTGTAGAATACGATATTTATATCAGGAATTGTATTAGTATTAATCCTGATATAAATAGAATAGATCGATTTTTTATAAAAGTTTTTATAGGTATAGTACCAGATATAAAGATATGCAAAGTTTGGGGGAGTAAATGTTATATTTATATTAATCCCAAGATTATTCCGAAAGGGTAGAGATACAACAAATTGCGGGATACTTCGAGAATCGGTGTATTCCTAAGGTACTCAAAAGTTACGAACAAATATATCAAAGTGTATTCTTTAGAATTAGGTTATATATTTCGATTAAATAGAATAATTATAGATGAATCTTATTGAGGAAGAGATTTGGATCTTAAATTAAGAAATTGTAAATCAAGTCTACAAAGAATAAAGAATATAAAACTAGATCGAAAATCTCATAGTAGATTAATAGCAAACAAAACATTTTTTTTATCTTTAATATCAAATGCAATATCTATATCACCTTCGTTTTAAATATTCTTTTTAGCAGATATTATACCGAATTCAGTAATTATACCAAGCACCCCAATTATCGAATTGAAACCAGGTAAATTAAATATATCAATACTAATATACGATGAAGATAAAGATGGCAATATCCAGAAAACAAATCAAGAATCTTCTTTCAAGAATACTTTAGATATCGAATCCATTATTTTAGAGGGTTCAGCCCAAAAGTCAACTTCTGCAAACTCTGAATCTATATCAAAAGCAAAATTTAAGATTATTTTAAATTTTGTTGATAAGCTTATTTTAATAGAATCAAAAAGCGAAGTAAATCCATAATCATTTGAAATTGAGTAAAAAGATAAAATAGACCTTAAAAACGAATCCCTAAGATATCTAATACAAAAACGGAAAAGAGATATAGAATAAGATCCTGAAGAAGAATGGGAAAGCAAGATTATAAAGGCATTGATTATAATATCTATGTAAGCTAAAATTCAAAAAAATATAGAACATATTATAATTACAATCCCAATTATTTATAAGATAAACCTTTATATCAAAGATAAGATTATTTCAGATTTCATGATTTCGTTGATAAATACAGATAATATAAAAAATGTAGCATATCCGGCCAAAGAAGTTTTAGGAATCAAAATATCAAGAACTTATAAGGAAACAATATCGAATTGAAAATATACTAAAAAATGGAAGAAAACTATCCAAAAGGAAATTATATCCTTGATTCAAAATAATACTTGGAAAGAATATATACTTTTTAAAAAAAATAATCTGGTTTCAATGAAATAGATATTTATAATTAAAATCAAGAATAACAAAGTAGAACAATTCAAAGCAAGATTAATAGTTCAAAGGTTT
Organism: Stromatinia cepivora; assembly: GCA_014898415.1. NCBI lineage: Eukaryota > Fungi > Ascomycota > Leotiomycetes > Helotiales > Sclerotiniaceae > Stromatinia > Stromatinia cepivora. The sequence goes on along the minus strand of RCTD01000017.1, from coordinate 1,035,258 downwards.
AATTAAATATTAGAAAAGGATTACAATAAAACATTTGTATTAATAATAAAATTAGATATATTCAAATTATTCCTAATTATTATCGTAAAGGAAAATTTGGAATACTTATATTTCGATATCAAAAATGCCTTTACCGAATCGCACTTGAAAAAAGAAATCTACTTCGAATTACTCCAAGGTATCAAAATCAAAAAGGGATATATATTATAAACTCTACGAAACCTATATAAATTGAAACAAACTAAAAAGGACTAGAGTTTATTATTAAAGAAAAAGCTTTTAAATATAAATTTTGTACAAAATTTGGCAGACCCATATCTATATACATCCAAAGACTGTAATATAATATTACTGATATATATCAACAATATCGTTATTGTATTATATATATCATTGTAAATCATTTGATTCGATGAAAAACTATTAGCCCATTTTAATATCAAGAATCTAAAGGAGATTAATAAGATCCTAAATGTTAAAATTATTTGTAATAAAAAAACATATACATTAATTATAAATCAAAAAGAATATCTCGATATTATACTAATCAAATATAATATTATATATAAATAATATCAAATCAAAAAACTATCAATAATGAATTATATCCATTTCCGGTTAACAACCAATAATAATGAATTAATAGATATAAACGAATATCAATAACGAATAGGAAATATAATTCATCTAATAATATATATTTGATTAAATATAGTATTCTTAATTGAAAGACTTTCACAATTTATGGCAAAATTAGTAAAATATTATACTATAGCTTTGAAGAATCTGATATAATATCTATGATCAATAATCAAATAGAAGCTATAATTCGGATCAAAAAAGTACAATCTGACATCTATAAAGAATATAATATACCTGATAATACAATAAAAGTATATATAAATGCAGATTGGGTTAATAACAAATATAACCGGAAAAATGTTTCAGGGAGAGTTGTAATATTCTACAAAGGTTTTATATTGTAGGCTAGCAAGAAACAAATATCTATGGCTACCTCTAATACGGAATTAGAATATATTGCAATAGTAATATTCATCAAACAAGGGAGATGGGTTGTATAAATGCTTAAAGACCTATTCAGATCAAGTTACATTGGAAAAAACGGAGATACAGTTCAGATACTCGGTGATAATTAAAACGTTTTAGCTTTAACTAAGAATCTATATTTATATAAACGATCCAAATATATAGATATCAATTATCATTTCATCAGGGATTTAATAGAAAAGAAGAAAATCGCCACTAATTATATCAATATATACAATATAATTACCAACAGAATGACAAAACTTTGTACAAGGATTGCTTTCGAAAGGTTTAAGAAAATGTTAGGATTAATAATCTAAAAGGATCGAATAGGATATCCTCAATAAAAGAGTATTGAAAATGAAGCCATCATAGGATTAGAATTGAAATTACAAGACCATAATAATGTACAGACCATATTTGGGGATAACCTTAATTCTACTCCTACTAGAAATATAGATCCTTAGTTCAATCTATATAGTCAACAATACTACTACTTCCTGCACCAAAAGTTAACACTTTTAAAGTTTTTTTTTATTGATTTGATGAATTGATTTGAGGGTTATAATGATCGATTCTTTTCGGCTTTTTCGATAACGATAATGATGATAATAATAATATTATTATATTCAAAGATTCATCTTTATTAATATATAGTATATTGATCAATAATAAAGATTTATATTGGAATTCAATTAATTCAATCCGGTATTTCGATTTTCATCGAAATTCCGGTATTCCTATATAAATTTCGGAAAAAAGGAGAAAAAATTCCGGTATATCCAAGATTCCGGTATATCCCAATCCGGTATAGCCAAGTTTTTCTGTATAATAAAATCTGTGGCTGCTAAACGTGTGGCTACGATGTTTGTGGCTGCGTGTACCTTGCCGGAAAATTCCCGTTTCCCGACATCCTCCGATTAGAGCAAAAAGTGGTCTTGTACACAGCCAACAAATACTTCTGTCGCAATGAACTTTTGGACCCACTTGCGCGGACACTAGTATGATTATGGCCTAGCTAAGTCATTCAGATCCCGCATCCCCCCTGCTTGGCGGGGACACCCAACTGCGAAAATCGGCGCTTAGATTTATTTTTGTTTAGGATTATGAAGATGACATTCCCAGACCAACTTAACCACTACATTATATACGCGTAGGAGGCGTACTTTTGAGTACTTAAGTTAAGCTGGCCCAGCGCGCAGACTCCTGAAGGCAGTCCGGAGAGGGGAAGTACCAGAAAGCTCGTCGGCGCCTTAGAAACGAGATGGCGCGGCAGCGGAGGCTGCTCCTGGTTGAGATTGTCGACTGCTTCAAGAAGGAGCAACCGGTGATCGATAGTGAGCGGCAGCTCTCGGGGAAGGTGGTCGACGAGGACACGCGCGGCGCACTGGAGCGATCTGACCAGATGACGCCGGAACAGCTGCTCCTGATCGACGCGATCTTGACCCTGCCTGAGACGTTGCCAGAGGGGGAGTTGCAACGGAGGATCGCGGCGATCCACGCTGTGACGGCGTACTGCGGCGTGGAGGAGGGGAGGTCTCACCTCCATGTTCGGCAAATCAGATTCGTATTGCCGCGTTCGAGAAGGGACATATGAAGATGAGAGCTCGTCGTTCAACAGACTGACAGTTACATAGCTCTATATGTCCAGCCTATCGGATATCAATCCCACTGCTGGCTGATGCGGTGCGCGACACCGGATTTATCAACGTAACGACACGGTTCTCCCACATACCGATACGCATATGGCTGCAAGGAGATAGAGATGGTAGAGCGGCGTTGGAGCCGACAGTAGGTGGAGGTGCGGCTAGTGGACATTCGGAGGAAATCGCTGAACACTGGACGCAACAGCATAATGAACAGTCCAATGATTACAGCTATTGTTAACACATCAGTGGTTTTCTAAAGTCCGCACACAATTGCAAGAGTATGATTCAAGGTATCTAGCTAAATCAAACCGTACCACAATCTCATTTCTTCTCCGCCGCTACAAACTTCAAATATTGCCCCACAAGCTCTTTCAACGTCTCCTCGAATGATACGAACTCCCACCCAAACTCTTTCTCCGTCTCCCGAGTATCCAACCTCCAGATCCTCGCCATCTGGCTCCCCCCCAATTTCAATGTCCCGTTCTCCACAGCTTCTGGAAAGAACTTCCTAACATAGTTCTGCGCATCTTCCCAATCAATACCATCCGGTGCATCAGAACTCAAAATATAGTCTTTGTTCCCTTGCACACTCGGCTTCAACGCATCGATATGCGCCCTAGCCGCATCATCAACGTGCACTGTAGCCCCCACCATCTGCGGGATATTGGCATCCAGGAGCGGACCAAGTGCGAGAGAGTTCCCGGCCGTCACCAACTCAGCGGCATTTGTAGCCAGTTCATCTGGCCCGAATACTACTGTTGGCAGCAAGTTGACGAACTCAAATTCTGGCTTCTCCTCCTCCATGAATTTTCTTGTGGCAATGCGGGATAGGGTCTTGGATGCGAAGTATGCTTCCATTGACGTGCCGTAGGGACCGGCAATGTTGGAGTTGATGTCGGCTGCGGTAAATAGTGTGAGGTCTGGGGACGCAGGCGCGGGACCAAACATCCAGGCGAAGGAGATCAGGGTTACGGCGGAGGAGGTGATGACGACACGCTTGATTGATGGAGTGCGGTGCGCGGCGTTGAGGATGGAGAGGGTCACTTTTAAGGCTGGGTCGATAATGTCGCGGTCATAGTCGTCCGACTAAGAAGGATTAGCTTTGTGACGATCAGGCACGGAGATGGGTAATACCTCGATGGCAGAAGGGGAGGCGATATGGAGAATCCCCGTGACACCAGCGAGGTGAGGATCGAAGGAGTGGGTGTCTGAGAGATCGGGAATAACAACCCATTGTAGGTTGTCCATGTGGGGTGCGACTCGAGCGTGAGACTGGAGTTTTGTGGCCTGTTCGGCCTTGCGGATGACCGCACGTACTGGGAACCCTGCTTCAAGAGCTAGGATCAGAGTCTTGAATCCGATATAGCCAGAAACGCCCGTAATCTATGAAGGTGTAAGTAATTGTCGTTGGTGAAAACGGCTTTGGGACCTGTGGAGCCTGTGGTTTCTCACCAGAATGAGATCTCCTGCCATTATAATTCGAGATGTTCAGAAGAGACTTGGAAATTTTCTTTGAAAGAAGTTGAGATGAAATGGGAGGAGATGGGAGTGTTGGGATCTCGAATATGACGAAGATGAGGTGGATGATGAAGGGAACAGGAGAGAGGGGAATTGCATGCCATTTTATACACTTGCGAAGGCATTTCAAGGCGACAATAATCTCCGGACATGAACAAGAACGATGCAATGAAAATTCCATTGCATTAGATGTTGTGGTACTTGGCAATTGTGGCAGCGGAAAATATTGTACAGCCCGGAAAATCGACAAAACGCTAGCACGGATGATCGGAGATAACCGTATTCCCGCCAAAAGCCGATTTTTTACCATCCCACTTTTTATCAATATCTACGGAGGTTGATGGAGTAAGTATTGTAAGACACACTAAAAAGCGGCCGTACTTTTCCCTACATATAAGGGTTCTAGCCAATAATATTGTTATGCTAATTGAAAATTTATATAATAGAAAACAAATGAATAAAATATTATAAAGAAAAATTCCAAGAATAATTAAAATTTCGTATATATACTATTCAATGATATTACAATTTTACAATATTCTTTTATAGATCTAAGTATTTCTATTAGATAATTATCTGATATTATTTCTTATATCTTCTTTATAATTATTCTAAGTCTATTATAACTTATATTATCCTTTAAATAATAATTTGATATTCATTTTTCATCCAATTTTATATATTCTCAATAAGATTGAGATCAAAGGAATAAAAAGTCTAATCTATTATTTGAATCTCTTTCTCAAAGAGTTTTATAACAATTATAACAATTATATAATTAAAGGCTTTATTTTGTATAAATATATAATCTGAATATAATCTCATTCATTTATAAATAATAAGAACTATACAAATCTGATACAATTTAGTATTGATAAAACTCTATTCTTTCTTTCAGAATACTTCAGGACCTTTTCCTACCTTTTCTGAAAAGTATCTTCAAAATATTCAATCTTTAGATTTTCTTGGTTTTTCTATTATATATATAGGATCATAAGCTTTATCTTTTTGATATATAATATAGGTTTTTCGATGATTTTTTAATACTATTTATATTTCATTTAATTATAAAATAGTATTTCATTATCCATTTATTCAATCTTTATATTCTAATACAAATTGTAATCGAAGATAACGATTTTTTTCCGAAATAGAAGGCTTTCGAAGTATAATATAACATTTATAATTTATTTTACAAAGAGTAGAATATATAATAACTTCTATTACTTTTTTTTAATTTAATATAAAAATGATCTTTCAATATAGTATACATCGATTCGTCTTTGAAATACTTATAAATTCGATAATTTGATCAATTTGAAAAGAAATTAAAAGAAGGGATTAATCAGAATGTTTTTTGAATATTGTATATATTGTATATATATATATATATTATTTGCTTACAATTCAGATCAATTTCTTGAGTAAAAAAGAAGGTTCTAATTTCAATGAATTACTTCTTAGTACAATGAAGAATCCTAATTTCAATATATTGATTTCGAATTATCTTTTTTTGAAAAGGGGTTTTGAATATAGATAGTAATGATAAAGATGAAAAAGGAAATAGAAATAAGAAGGATAATAAGGAAGACTCTTTTAATAATTATTGTACTTCCATTTTGATGAATTTGAAAATATAAATTTCGGTTTCTATTATTAATGATTATATTGATTCTTATAGTTATACTATATAATATTTTGAATTTCTGAATTATATCATTTTTATTAAAGCAGTATTAGAATAATATAAAATGATCAATAAAAATCTTTCGTTTAAATTCTACAGGGGTATATGGGCCCCTAGTGTGTAAAATATACCAAAAAATGACCGTGCTTGGTTCCACAGACAGGGGTTCTGACCAATAATATCATTACGCTGATTGAAAATTTGTATGGTGAAATCTAAGTGATCAAAGTATTGTAAATTCTTAATTATCTATTTAAAATCATTCAAAATCATTCAAAATCATTAATTTTTCATTCAAAAATCTATTCTAAAATTATTAAAAAAGATTATATAAGCTTTAAAAACTTCAAAATCATTAAATTGTTGAGATTTAATTGAAATCCTCGAAATACAATTAAAATTTTCAAAATTCGAAATTTGAAGGGAGAACAGCTCAATATCTATTCAAATTGTTTAAAGCAGCATCAAAAGACAGGAAAAACAGCGATTTGTGGGTAAAAAATGTCTTACAATACTTACCCCATCAACCTCCGTACTTACCCCATCAACCTCCGTACTTACCTCATCAACCTCCGTATACTTCAGAGTACTCCCAAACGATGGCCAGAACAGATAAATCATCCCGAGTTGATGAAATAATTGAATTAATTCGAAATGGATCCTTTTCGAATTATTCAATTGTTGCAAGGTATATTGATTGCAATCCTATAGCAGTTTCCAAGCGAATATATAGTCTTACAAAGACTTATAAACAAACCAACTCTATCTATTAAGTCAACTACCCCATATATGGGCCACCCCTGATATGTGCCATCTCCAAAAATATTATTATCCAATTTTTAAATTTTAATAATTCAATAATTATTTAATTTCAATAAAATCCTTTATTGTTACGGAAAGCCCTGCGATCCCCTGTATTCTACGAAGGATCAAAGGGTATACTTTCCAATCGGAATGAAGGATCTTCTAGTCCTTATCACTCTCTTCGATTAATAAAATGATTCTGATATACTAATAAACAAAAATCTAGTTTAATTAAGGTATATATTGGCTAGATAATCATTCATTTGTTCTATATATATAGTTCTTGATTCATATAATCAAGAACAAATCATTCAATTCTTTTATTCTATCAATCATATATATTATTTATTTCCTGATTTCTGAAAGTGCTTTGTAATTATACTATCCTGTAATAATTATGAATTTGGTAGCTCTTAATTTATATAATCTTTTATTTAATGATTATTAAATATTCAAAGAATCATTTTTAAAATATCATTTCTATTTTATTTATAATTCAATATTTATATCAATTCAATTATCTTTATTTAATATAATAAAAGATTAAAACGATTTTTTTTTATAATCTATATTCAATAATCAAAATAGTATTTATATTTGAAAAATAAATATCAAATTCAAGGAATCTGGAATTCAATCAATTCAAAGAACGATCTATTTGTTTTTATATCAGCTATATCCATTTCAAGTTTTGATCTGATGAATAAATCTATTCATATTCAGATCGATTGATTTTCAATCAAATCATCTGTTTTATTTTTTGTAATCGATCTTCAAATTAAATACAATCAAAAGAAACAAATTCAATACCAAAAGGAATTCTCGGAATATCTTATAATAATCTAATTCAAAAAAGATATAAATAAAAATATAAAAATGAAAGATTCTGATGATAATATATTGAGATCTATTTTTAATAAATCCATTATTTCATTCCTAATTACTTTTTAAGAAATCTCCTTCGAATTTATTTTTCTTCAATTAAAGTATCGATATCGATAATAAGAATATATATAGAATTATAAAACCTTCTATAATATTTATAAATAAATCGAATCGTTAATTGATTAAATATATCTTATAAAGCTATCCATTCTAAATCAGGGTATTATAATTCTTCTATTCAAAATAATTATCAATATATTTAAAAAAAAGCTTGTATCTATAATAATTACTACTAAATTAATAATATTATATGAATATCAATCTGTTCTAATACAAATCTTGTTTAATAGAATCAATCCTATTAAATGATATAAAGATTGAATTATAATCTATATCAAAGCTTTTATATATAAGATCATTGAAATACAAAATGAAATTGTTATTAATATTTTTCTATAAATTGTTGATATTAGAATACTTCTAATTTAAATAAATATTATAATTATATAGATCGAAATAAATAATCAGTTTGGATTATTTAATCTTTTATTTAAACAATTTGAAAATATTTTTAAAAATTAATCTTCTAGAATTTTATTTCTTTAAAAGTTAAAAAAAGAGTATATTCTATATTTATCTTTTTTTAGAGTGATAGGGAGTTTGGGAGAAGTAGAAAGAGTATCAATTTTGAAAGTAATCAAAGGATCAAAAAGATTTGGGAATATTTTTGCAGAATTGAATTTGAATAAAATAATAGAATTGATTATAATTATATTATTCACAATTGTAAAATCATAAAGTTAGTGTTTATTGGAAAGATCAATTTATTATTCAAAAAGGTATTCAGCGAAAACGAGCTATAAATAATTAAGGATCAAACAAGATTGCATTTATAAAAGCAATTTCATTTTAATTGGATTAAAAGAAAATAGATAAAAAGTTCTATTAATCTTTTAGAGCCTTCAATCAATACTATTATCTTGGATATTCGATATAATCAATCAAGAATATATTCTATAATAATAAGAGTATATTATTTATCTAATAGTATTTTGCTTGATAATTGTAGTATTATATATATTGTGAATGATATATCTTTATTGAATGATTATTAATATCGATTATCCGATCCTAATGATTTTGTAGAAATAGATACTTCTAACTTTCAAATCTTAGGATATAGGGTTTGAATTATTAAAAGGATTATTAAAAGAGAAGATTATCTTAATAATGATCTGGTTTTGAACGATGTAGTATTTATTTTTGGTTTTTATATCAATATAATTCATTTTTTTTTTTCATTTGTTATACCTATCAACCCCTATAACAATTTTCGATTATAAAAATGTTTCTTCCTATTCAATAAATACTAAATAAAAATTTCTTAAGGAATCATTGAAGATATATAAAATTCAAAAAAACGAAATAATAATATCTAAAAAGCTATTGTGATTAATTGATAATTATAAATCAAATCTTTAATCATTATTAATTATTTATTGTAGAAAGAAATTTTTCGATTCTTTAGATAAGAATTATAAGATAATAAAAAACATTACAGGTTTCGTTGGAGGCTCGATATGGTGCACAACATCGGTCACCGGTATTTCAGCTACCATTACTAATGTATTGAAAAATCAATGAGCACAAAAAAGGAAAGAAAAGAACAATATGATAAAAAAGTATATTGGGCGATATATCAGAAGAAGAAGACTTTAATTAATTATAAATTTGAAAGAGAATGAACTTTGTAATATATACAATAATATAATTATTCTATATATTTGTGAATATTTATACCAAACTTTTATATTACTGAAATAAATGATCGAAATCATTTTGAAAAGAAAATTTTGAATATATCTTTTTCAGTCGAAAATCTATTCAAATTATTATTTTGAAATCATAATTCTTGAACCTTGATCTAATATACTGTATAATATTATATGCGTATTTAATCCCCGTCTGGAATTTATCATGAATTAGTTAATTCGTATAAAAAAAGTCCTCAAACCTTTGGTAAAAGATAATCCGAAATATTACACTATCAGGACGGGATCATATAACCGCATATATAGGTTTCGTAGTCCTAGTTTTTAGAATCTCACAATATTACAATAATACTAGATTATCTTCACCATATACCCATATACACTGATATCAACTTCGATAAAAGTGGTATCAGCTTAAACCAAAATATTTGCTTGCATATACTAGCTCAGCTGTATAATAAACTTTTTCTTATTTTATCACTTTATCACGGGGCGGCAGGCAGGATCAGGGGACAGATTCAATTCTAACTAACTTTGCTACTTTTTGGCAAAGCTCACGGGCACGTGCTTCACCCCGTGACACACTTCTTATTTTAGCACTTCTTATTTTAACATTTCTTATTTTAGCACTTCTTATTTTGTCACTTTTTATTTTAGTTTTTCTTATCTTAATACTTCTTATTTCGATACTTCTTTTATTATATCCCTTTTTATCAGAGATCACGCGACGATAAGAGATGCAGATCCTGAACAGAAAAAACGTCCCATCAAAACCATTAAAATCAAAACTCTTTTTAGAGGAGCATCTGAAAAGATAATAGAACATTAATTCTCTCCACTAAATCAAACAAGCTTTAATATACTATTATCAAATTCGAAAACTTGGAATTTTTAATATCTTTTTCAATATAGTATCTATAGATAATACTTTAAACTTTGAATCATTGAAATTATAAACTTTCAAGAACTTAATTTCAGCATTTCAATTAATTAATTATAATTCACAATAATTTTGAATAATTGAACTTATTAAAAATCTTGAATATACTTTAGATATAGTAACGTGGTTTATCATCGAGTGGGCCACTTCAAAATACATACAAAATTCGTCTGTGTATAACCGTGCACTTTCTTTATTTATCGATATAATTTAATTCTTTTTTCTGAATATTATATTTGTTTATATAAATAATATGAAAGTTAATTAAAATTCAAAAATTTCAAATAAATAAAAAAGTTATTCAAAAGAATAGATTTTTGTAATACAAAGTGTGACAGTTTTGAGTTATAATCGAAATATTTATAAAAAGATAAAGTATTATAAATATTTTATTTCTAATTTTTATGAAGAAATTATTTTTTGAAAAAAATAATGATTGGTTATTTAAATATAAATATTAAAAAACTGCTGATTTTGATGTATTTTGAAGTGGCCCACTCGATGATATGGCCCACTCGATGATAAACCACGTTATACAAATTTTAAATAATTAATTCCGAATAGGATTAACTAATTTAATTGAAAAGATATGCCGCCGTAACATTCTTTCGGCTATATTGAATATATATATTAATCACAGTCAATATGCTTAGTCACTACCAATAGAATTGAATTTGATAAGCCACCGTAACATTAATTTATAAGCCTCAGTGAAGTTGCTTATATAATGCCATACAAAAGTACAGATCGCAATTACTACTCTAAATGAGTTAAGTTGAATAAAGAGTCTTGATATCTTACTATTATTTCAAACGTTTCCTAATTCAATTATACCAAAGAAAACAATAGATACTTAGGGAGAACTATCTAAACTCCAATATATTATTATATTTTCATAGATTTTTAAGATTTCCATTTCAAACTTCTTTTTTATTATTGTTATTTTCGGTTTTAATTCCTAATTGAAGATCCTTGATATCTTTATATAATACAATTTGTCAAATTGATATATAATATTGATAATATTATTATTGATAATTATAATATAAAATTCATCAATTTATTTATCCTTTAATACTATATAATATCATAATATCCGTTTAATTATATAATCTATCTATAAAAACATTTTAATATAATATTTAATCGATATCTTATATAAGATAAGAATCTTTATATCGAAAATTTATTATCTTGATTGAATATTAGTATAATATAAGAGATAATTGTTATCAAGAAATATATATATTTTATAAAATATCTTTTCATTAATAGATGATAATTTAATAAAAAAAAAAATAATAAATATCGTTATTAGGATTTATATATATAATTTGTATTTTTGATACTATATTATATAAACGATATATAAACTTTTTATAATATTTTAAAATGTAATACTTTGATTTTTGATTAATATAAAAAAGAGCAGATTCTAATATCAAATATAACTATATTCTAAGATTTGCTTTAAAATCAAATACAATAATGCGATTATAAATCAAAGTTTCCATTTATATCATTTCATAAATCTCAATAAAGAGTTTTTAGAATAAATGAAAAAATAGAAACATTATTTAAAAAGTATAAATTCTGTTTGGAAATTTAATAGAATAATAAGGAATTAATATTTGTTATATATAAGCAAATCTTTTAATTAAAAAGGAATCTTAATTTATAATAAATTTCAAATATCTTTTAAATAAAATAAAAGAAAATAAATTTAATAAGATCAAAATAGGATAAATTAAAAGGTTGATTATAATCTTTATTTATTTTGGTATATCAAATAAAACTAAATGATGCTAATAAAAGAATATACGAAGTGAATGAATCAGATTTCCCAGTGATTGAGATCTAAGAATACTCGATAACATTTTTCAATTGAAAGATATTGTTTTCTACTGTTATATCTTATCAAAAGATTCAGAGAACCTTATATACACAGATATCTTGAAATGCTACAAATGTTTCTATACAATTCTGAGAACCTGAATAATTTTATTATTTAATATATAATTTCTATCTGAAATTAATAACTTTGAAAATTTCAATTTTTAAAAACAAAAATATAATCTTAATATAAATATAATATATATTTTATATATAAAACTCAAAAATTATAATTATCTTTTAATAATAATATCTTAACAATTCTTTGTTATATATTTTACAATATTGTAAATATTTTTCATTTCAATATTATTTGCTTTATTCGAATTATACTCTATCCCAATACCGAAATCTACTATAAAATCTTTTATAATAATAATTTTAATTTTCATTCCTTCAAAATCATTCTAATATAAAAATCCCAAATACAATTCTATATCTTCAATCTTTAAATCCTTCAATAATTGAAAATATACTCTATCTATACAATATTTAGATATAGATATATAAAATTAATTTACTAATCTTTTCTTCCTTATTTCTATCAAAACTTTGTTTGCAATATCAATCAATAAACTTATATCTTTGGGTTATACAAAATATTGATATCCCAAATTATTATAATAAAAATGGAATCCTATTTCTATTTCTTTGTCTATATAATTTGCTAATTCTAAAATACTTTTGATAATCTTTTTCTTTAAAATCAAAATCCAATATAATAAAAATCGAATTCTATTTTTGAGAAAAACAAATTTGATAATGATATTCTATTGAATTGTAAGATTCTTAATGGGGATTTTGTCTTGGATATTATAAATATAGATTAGGTGTTGGAAATGAGGCCATCATAGGATTAGAATTGAGGTCACGTGATCACAATGGTGCACAGACCATATTTGGGAATAATCTCAATTCTACTCTTATTAGAATAATAGATCCTTAATTCAATCTACATAATCAACAATACTATTACTTTCTGTATTAAAAGTTAACAAATTATAAGATCTGATTATATAGTAATAATTAAAAAGCAAAGCAAATCGAGAAAGGATTAGTATAATTAATAAAGATAAAACAGAATGAAAATCAGAGTTTTTATATAATATTATTAAAGCAGAATTGAAATATGATAATATAATTTATAATTTATAATATTATAGGCCAAAACGGAGAACAATTTGTATAATACTGATATAGAATTATAATAGAAGTAAAGAGCAAGTTTGTATAATTATAAGAAAATATATTATAATATAATTTTACGAATTTTCTTATTGTTTTATTTTTATATTTCTTTATTATTTTGAACTTATTTGTTATATATTTTTTAAAATTGTTTTAAAAATTTGAAGATTATTTTCGATATCTATCAAACAATAAGAAATCTTTATAATATCGAAATCAAACAATCCTTCAAAGTTTGATCAAAATAATTATAAGTGATAATTCAAATAAACAAAGATATAATTGAAAAAGAAAGGATAATTTTATATAATTGATTAAATATTAGATGAATATATATAGATTATAGGGCTCAATATAATATTTGCTTATGAGATCAATGATTGTATATATTACAATGTCGAATTGAAATCAGAATATTTAAAGAACGAAACGAATATATTATTGTATATTTGTATAACATTTAATAATAACGATAAAGCTTTTATCGACGAATATTCAATAATATATATATTCTGGAGATACTTTAAATTGAAATATATTAGAGTCAATATAATTATAACCAATATATATATAACAATGATTCAGAACTTCAAATTCCAATCCGATATTTATTTCGATATAATTATTATCGAAATTTGAAACAAATTGAAAAAGTATAAAAGGAAATTAAAGATTGTAGATAAAAATTATTGATTAATATATTAAAATATTACTTTGTTTTTGGTTTTAATATATAATTTTTTAATCGATTATCAAAAAGTAATAAATATATTAAATATTCAAATCAATTTTAATATCAATAATAAAATCAAGCATTTATAAATTAAAGAATTTTATTTTAAAAATAAATTAAAATAAATATAAATTATAAAAGGATCTAAATATACTTTTTGATATTAAGAATTAGATTTCGAGATTCTAAATAATATTTGCGATCTGTATCAAAAGGAAAATCATTATATATAAGATTATCTATATTTAATACAAATCAATAAACTCCTTTGTAATTATCTTTGTTATTAAAAGAGAAAAAAATCATTGAATTCGAAAAAGGTTTATTTTAATAAAAAAGACCAAATATACTCTATTAATAATATTTTTGAATTAGATTTCGATATTGAAAATATAATAAAAAAAGATTACAATTTAACAAAAGAAATTATTAATAAGGCTTCCTTTAACAAATAATATATTGATATAGATACTTCTTTATATATATTTGATTAATTTTCATTATTTAGATCAATAGATTTTATTATTAAATAAAGAATAAAAGTTAATAAAGAAGTAATATATTATTATTATTAAGGTTTAATAGATATAGTATACAAAGATGATTTTAAGATACTATTTTCAAATATATTATATATATTAAAGTTAAAAGTAAATTTATTATTAGGAAAAAGGATTTGCGAAATAGGGTTGCAAAGAGAATTCAATTCTTATTATATATATTTTAAAAAGGATAATAAGAAAATCATTTATATTAGAATACAAAACGGAATATATATGGTTTTATATATAATTAAAGGATACAAGGATATAGTTCTTTATTTGAATATATATCAAAATGATCAAGAAAAAGGTTTTTCTTCAAAAATAATTGATGATATTAAAGGTATCGATAGTGAATTAATATTTAAGGAGAAAGAAAGATATCTGTTATAATATTGAAGATTCAATTATTTAGGTCCAAACAAGATTAAGAATCTATATAAGATATTCAATATAATCAAGCTAATAAAGGTTCCAATTGAATTAGATATCTGTGAAATATATATATTCATCAAAATGATCAATTATATTTCGAAGCAATTGAATCTATACAAATCAAAGAAATTTGAATTTATATATTTCGATATTATAGAACCATTCTCAAAATCGATTTGAAAAAATCATTATTTTATATTGATTATTAATAGTTATACAAAAATAAATTGAATTATATTATTTAAATAAAAAGATAATACAATTCAAATATTGAAAATTTGGAAAAAGGAAATAGAATTGATTATTGAAGAAAAAATCATTATAATCAAAATTGATAATATATCGGAATTATTATAAACTATTCGTAAATGATTATTAGGTATATAATTTGAAATTATAATAATTGTTTTTTTATATCAAAATAGATCTACAGAACGGAATATAAAAATTGTAAAGATAGATATGAAAATAATATTAAAAAAAGTTGGATTATTATTAAAATTTTGGAATGAAATTATAAAGTATAATATTTATATCAGAAATCGTATTAGTATTGATTTTGATATAAATAAAATAGATCAATCCCTTATAAAAGCTTTTATAAATATAGTATTAGATATAGAGATATACAAAGTTTAAAAGAATAAATATTATATTTATATTAATTCTAAGATTATTCTGAAAGGGTAAAAATACAATAAATTGTAGAACACTTTGAAAATCAGTATATTTTTAGAATATTCAAAAATTATGAATAAATATATTAAAGTATATTCTTTAGAATTAAACTATATATTTCAATCAAATAGAATAATTATAAATGAATTTTATCGAAAAGAAGATTTGGATTTTAAATTAAGAAATTGTAAATTAGATTTATAAAGAATTAAGAATATAAAATCAAATCGAAGATTTTGTAATAGATTAGTAACAAATAAAATATCTTTTTTATTCTTAATATCAAATACGATATTTATATTATTTTTATTTCAAGTATTCTTTTTAGTAAATATTATATTGAATTCAATGATTATATTAAGTATTCTAATTATCGAATTGAAATTAAATAAATTAGATATATTAATATTAATATATAATAAAGATGAAGATAGTAATATCCAAAAGACAAATTAAGAATCTTTTTCCAAGGATATTTCAGATATTGAATCCATTATTCTAAAGATTCTAATCCAAAAATCAACTTTTGTAGCTGAATCTATATTGGAAACAAAATTTAAGATTGTTTTAAATTTTATTGATAAATTTATTTTAATAGAATCAAAAAGCAAAATAAATTTATAATTATCTGAAATCGAACAAAAAGATACAATGGATCTTAAAGACAAACTTTTAAGATATTTAATACAAAAATAGAAAAAAGATATAGAATAAAATTCTGAAGAAAAATAGGAAAATAAGATTATAAAAACATTGATTGTGATATCTATATAAATCAAAACTCAAAAAAGTATAAAATATATTATAATTACAATTTCAATTATTTATAAGATAAATTTTTATATTAAAGATAAAATCATTTCAGATTTTATAATTTCATTGATAAATATAAATAATACAGAAAATGTAGTATATTTGGTTAAAGAAATTCTGAAAATTAAAATACTAAGAATTTATAAAGAAATAATATTGGATTAAGAATATTTTGAAAAATAAAAGAAAATTATTCAAAAGGAAATTATATCTTTAATTCAAAATAGTATTTGAGAAGAATATATACTCTTTAAAGAAAATAATCTGATTTCAACGAAATAGATATTTATAATTAAAATAAAAAATAACAAGGTAAAATGATTTAAAGTGAAATTGGTAGTTCGGAGGTTTAGTCAAGTACTGGAGAAGGATTGCAACGGGATATTTGTATTAGCAATAAAGCTAGATATATTCAAGTTATTTTTGGTTATTATTGTAAAGGAAAATTTGGAATATTTATATTTCGATATCAAAAATATCTTTATTGAATCATATTTAAAGGAAGAAATCTATTTCGAATTATTTTAAAATATCAAAATCGAAAAAGAATATATATTATAAGTTCTACAAAATCTATATAATTTAAAATAAATTAAAAAGGATTAAAATTTATTATTGAAGAAAAAACTTTTAAATATAAATTTTATACAAAATTTAGTAAATCTATATCTATATATATCCAAAGATTATAATATAATATTATTAATATATATCAACGATATTATTGTTATATTATATATATCATTATAAATCATTTGATTTAATAAAAAATTATCAATCCGTTTTAATATCAAGAATTTAAAAGAGATTAATAAAATCCTAAATATTAAAGTTATTTGCAATAAAAACGTATATATATTAATTATAAACTAAAAAGAATATCTCAATATTATATAAATCAAATATAATATTATATATAGATAATATCAAATCAAGAAATTATCAATAATGAATTATATCTATCTTCGATTAGCAATTAATGATAATGAATTAATAAATATAAACAAATATCAATAATAAATAAGAAATATAATTCATTTAATAATATATATTCGATTAAATATAATATTCTTAATTAAAAAACTTTTATAATTTATAATAAAACCAATAAAACATTATATTATTATTTTGAAGAATCTGATATGATATCTATAATCAACAATCAAATAGAAATTATAATTTAGATTAAAGGGAGTATAATCTGATATCTACAAAGAATACAATATATCTAACAATATAATAAAAGTATATATAAATATAAATTGAATTAATAACAAATATAATCAAAAAAATGTTTTAAAAGGAATTGTAATATTCTATAAAGATTTTATATTATAGATTAACAAAAAACAAATATCTATAATTACTTTTAATACAAAATCAGAATATATTACAATAGTAATATTCATCAAACAAAAGAAATAAATTATACAAATACTCAAAGATCTATCCAAATCAAATTATATTGGAAAGAACAGAGATACAGTTCAAATGCTTAATAACAATTAAAGCATTTTAGTTTTAATCAAAAATCTATATTTATATGAACGATCCAAATATATAAATATCAATTATCATTTCATCAAAGATTTGATAGAAAAAAAGAAAATCGTTATTAATTATATCAATATATACAATATAATTATTAACGGAATAACAAAACTTTGTATAAGAATTGTTTTCGAAAGATTCAAGAAAATGTTAGGATTAGTAATCTAGAAGAATCGAATAGGATATCCTCAATAAAGGAGTATTAAAAATGAAGCCATTATAAGATTAGAATTGAAATCATATAATCACAATGATACACAAATTATATTTAGGAATAATCTCAATTCTATTTCTATTAGAATAATAGATCCTTAATTCAACCTATATAATCAACAATACTACTACTTCCTGCACCAAAAGTTAATATTAGGAAATATTTGATATAAATTAATTCAAAAACTTTTTGATATTCTAGTTCGATTATAATATAAAGGATATTGATAAATATAAAAAGAGAAATCTGAAATTTCATTTTTTCAGAGATAATATTATTATTATATAATTAACGAAAAGTAGAATAAAAATTGATTATATATATATTGTACTTAATAAACATAAATCTGATTTCTTTTGAAACAATTCGAATAAGTTTTGGATCTTTTGTCAGAAAAAAGTAAAAAGATCGAACAAAGTAGAGATATCAATAAAAGATATTGCATTGCTAAAGAATAAAGTTACCCTATTTATCAAACTCATTATCAAAAATGTATTTCAATTGAATAAAGAAAATTCCAATTAATTAATAGAAGATTACAAATATATTAAAAAGATAGATACTATCAACGAAATAAATATTCTTGATAATGAAAGAATTCGATTCTATATTAAAGGATTCAAATATATAAAATAAATACAAAAAATCAAAATATATTTGAAGTAATATTTAATATAATATTATATATAATCGTTATTAGTTTAAGAATCCCAAAATCCTAAAGTTTATTATTATTGTAAAGCTTCATTATAGATTAATACATTATATATTTTCTTATATTCCATTAAGATCTATCTTATTCAGTATTATTAGTAAATCAAGGGTAATTAGAGTAGATTCATTCTTTATAAGGCAATTATAATGTTAATATTAAAACAAGACAGATATCAATTGAAAAAATATTAGATTAAGAAATTTTAGAATAAAGAATATTAAAATGGAACATATCACAATTCAGAATATAAAAGTAAGATTTATATAAATTAATAGTTAATAAAGATTTTATAAATAAGAGATATAAGAGTTGTCGATAAAGAGATTAACAAGAACTAAGCGATTTTTTGCATCGAGATTAACCTTATCGCACGTGCTTCATGCTCTAGAAATCTTGCGTATGTACTATATAGCGTGCAGTTGTTTATTATACAGTCCTATATAAGATATCACAAAAGCTTCTACTAAATTAGATAATATATCAAAATAAAAGATGGCCTAAACAAATGATAATAATAATAGAGAAGATATTAAGATTAATCCTTTTATAGAAGATAAGATTATAATATAATATTTAGATCTTATTATATTATCAGATCATATCGATCAATTGCTTTTTTCAAAATCAGATATTATATCAATAATTATATATTGTTTTATATCAATCTTATTTCGAATAATTAATTAGAATTATAAGATTAAATTATAGATTGTAGAATTGGAGGTTTTAATAGGATTGAAATCTTTTATTAATTGATCTATCAAAATTTTTATCAAATTTTTATCAAAATTATATTTGAAATATATGAAATTAATGAGAACTTCTATTAAGATTAGAATTCATAAGAAGCTGAGGGTAGAATTTGATGGTATTTCGAGATTATAATTCTATTAAGGTCTTTGACTCTTCTAATAACCAGAGTTCTCATTTGTATAAGAATCTAAAAGCTAAGAGTATGACCGCTATCTATTGTAATACTGGGATACTACAACTATTAATACTAGCTATATAATATGATCACTACTTAGAAAAAGTAAACAATTAAATTCAATTCACATTTTCTATTTAACTCAGATTAATTATTATATTATACTTTTAATTTGTATCTAAACTTCAAATAATTAAATTTTTCATTATATTCCAAAACTGATCATTAAAAAGATTTAACGAAAAGAAATAATATATATTATATTATATATACCATTAACTTTCCCTAATATCAATCCTCTACTCTAAATTCTTCATTTATAAATTTAATACACCTGAAAATGATAGTTCTCGATTATTCCAATCAATGTATATATTATAAATCCCCTTTTATAATTTCCATATTTGCGATTTAATATCCTAGATATTTAGATCTCTTCAAATCAATTCAAAGTTCTTTTTCACTTTTTCTTATAATATAATCTTAATTTTATTAAAACCTCGAAATTGTTAAACTAGCCCATCAGATACTCCAATATATAATTGAACAATTTCTATATTATCTATAATTTCTGAATTCTCAATCTATATATTTACTTGTATAATGATATCCTATAAGTTTTTTATACCACCTTTCTTCATTATCCCAAAAGGAAATTCTGGTAATAATAATTGTATAATTTTTTTAATTGATAAATTAGAATATAAAAAAAATAATATATAATAATCTATAGCCGAATTTGTACCGCAGAGTAATATTTTGTAAATCAAAAGCATGATAATTGATATAAATGCCTTCTGTAAAGTTCGATTAAAGAAAGTACTCTGTCGGGATATCAATTATATAATCATATAGAGAGTGCTATATTAGCTAGTGCAGGCACTAGCTTCTACCTATAAATATACATAGCTTCTTATAGTTAAGAATGATAAGAACGATTACAATCATAATAGACTAAACTACTTTACACTTATCAACCAAGTTGATACCAATATACTCAAACGGAGATTCCGAAAGGGAGGAGAATAAAAGCAATCCATAGTCGGACTCATTCATAGAAATAGAATACAGAAGTTTATCAGAAGATACAATATCTCTGTAAAGAATAGAAACGAAAATGCAATCAAATTCTTGCTTTAATAGATAAGTAAATATAATAATGATAATATTATCGTAATTGATGAATTAATCTACAAAACGTATATCAACATTATATATTATAATGATAATATTTTTATATTGATCTGCAATCTGCCTATATATCAATTTGAATTACAATCTTAATCTAATATAATAGTATTCAGTTTACATTATTGATCAATATATCAAAATAATCATTATATAAACCAACCCGATCAATATTTTCATTAACAAAAGTATTAATAAACATTAAATATATATCTAATATCGGATCAATGTTTACTATTATATTAA
The DNA here is from genome assembly GCA_014898415.1 of Stromatinia cepivora. Taxonomy (NCBI): domain Eukaryota; kingdom Fungi; phylum Ascomycota; class Leotiomycetes; order Helotiales; family Sclerotiniaceae; genus Stromatinia; species Stromatinia cepivora. Next base: position 1,013,832 of record RCTD01000017.1, on the reverse strand, counting down.
TATTAATAAAATCCTAAAAGATACTACCTCTATTATCAAAGATCTATTGGTGTATTATATTTAAAGGCAAACTGATATATAAGAAATTATTAAAACCGAAATTATCTTTATTAATCAGTATATCGTCTATCGCAATTTGTAATATATTTGTATCTAATTGGTAATCAAGAAAATATAGAAGAGTTTTATTTATATTAGTAATTTCAAACCCAAATGTTTATAATGAATAATTCAATCCGGGATTATTTTAATCAAAGACTTTTGTATTATAACTAAATAACGAAAAAAGTTTTGGGGATTTTAATAATAAAGTATTATTTATATTCTTTACTAATATATAACCTTGTACTACATTATCAAATAATATTTATTTCAAGATAGAATCTCTTCCATTAATTGATATATAAGATTTGAGAAGATTATATAGAATACTTGTCACGGAAAGCCCTATGATCCTCTGTATCCTATAAAGGATCAAAGTGTATACTTTCCAATCGGAATGAAGGATCTTCTAATCTTTACCAATCTATCGATTGATAAGATAATCCTGATATATTAATAAATAAAGATCTAATTTAATTAAAATATATATCAAATAGTTAATTATTCATTTATTCTATATATATAATTCTTGATTTATATAATCAAAGATAAATTATTCAATTCTTTTACTCTATTAATCATATATATCATTTATTCTCTGATCCCTGAAAGTACTTTATAATTATACTATTCTATAATAATTATAAGCCCAATAGCCCTTAATCTATATAACCTTTTATTCAATAATTATTGAATATCCAAAAAATCATTCTTAAAATATTATTCCTATTTTATTTATAATTCAATATTTATATTAATTCAATTATCTTTATTCAATATAACAAAAAATCAAAACGATCTTTTTCTTATAATCTATATTCAATAATTGAAATAATATTTATATTTAAAAAATAAATATCAAATTCAAAAAATCTGGAATTTAATCAATTCAAAAAACAATCTATTTGTTTTTATATCAATTATATCCATTTCAAATTTCGATCTAACAAATAAATCTATTTATACTCAAATCAATTAATTTTCAATCAAATCATCTATTTTACCTTTCGTTATCGATCTTCAAATCAAATATAATCAAAAGAAATAAATTCAATATCAAAAGGAATTCTCAGAATATCTTATAATAATTCAATTCAAAAAAGATACAAATAAAGATACAAAAATAAAAGATTCTGATAATAATATATCAGGATTTATTTCTAATAGATCTATTATTCCATTTCCAATTACCTTCCAAAAAATCTTTTTTGAGCTTGTTTTTTTTCAATTGAAATATCAATATTGATAACAAAAATATATATAAAATTATAAAGTTTTCTGTAATATTTACGAATGAATTGAATCGTTAATTAATTAAATATATCTTATAAAGCTATTCATTTTCAATTAAAATATTATAATTTTTTTATTCAAAATAATTATTAATATATTCAAAAGGAAACTTATATTTATAATAACTATTATCAAGTTTGTAGTATTACAAGAATATCAATCTATTTTAATATAAGCTTTATTCGATAAAACCGATTTTGTTAAATAATATAAAGATTAGATTATAACCTATATCAAAGTTTTTATATACAAAATCATTAAAATACAGAATGAAATTACTATCAATATTTTTCTATAAGTTATTGATATTAAAATACTTTCAATTTAAATAAATATTATAATTATATAAATCGAAATAAACAATCAATTCGGATTATTTAATCTTTTATTCAAACAATTCGGAAACATTTTTGAAGGATTAATCTTTCAGAATTTTATTTCTTTAAAAACTAAAAAAGAAATATATTCTATATTTACCTTTTTTTAAAATAATAAAAAATCTAAGAAGAATAAGAAAAATATCAATTCTAAAAGTAATCAAAAGATCAAGAAAATCTGAAAATATCTTTACAAAACCGAATCTGAATAGAACAACAGAATTGATTATAATTATATTATTTATAATTGTAAAATCATAAAATTAATATTTACTGAAAGAACCAATCCATTATTCAAAAAGATATTCAATGAAAATGAATTATAAATAATTAGGGATTAAATAAGATCATATTTATAAAAGCAATTTTATTCTAATTGAATCAAAAGGAAATGAATGAAAAGTTCTATTGATCCTTTAAAACCTTTAATCAATACTATTATTTTGAATACTCGATATAATCAATTAAAGGTATACTCTATAATAATGAAAATATATTATTTATTTAATAATATTTTACTCAATAATTATAATATTATATATATCATAAATAATATATCTTTATTAAATAATTATCGATATCGACTATCCGATCCCAATGATTTTGTAAAAATAAACACTTTCAGTTTCCAAGTTCTAAGATATAGAATTCGTATTATCAAAGGAATCATTAAAAAAGAAGATTACTTTAATGATGATCTAATCTTGAACGATATAGTATTCATCCCTGACTTTTATATTAATATTATTTCGAAAATTCGATTAAAGAAAACCGGTTTATAATTCTTAGGATATAATTATACTTTTTATAAAGGAAATTATACAAATAATATAATAATTGCTTAATATATTTATATTGAAAATCTTATATTTTTAGAATACAAATCATTTTCTATTTATTCAAGTATTCTTTTATTTATTTTTTTAAATATTTTTTTTATAATATATCCAATAATGAATAAAAAAATAAACAAAATATTCTATTATTCTTATAATTCATTTTTTCCAAAAGAAGATACAAAAGAAATATAATATAAATATTCTGAATATTTGAATAAGAAAGTTTTTGAATATTTAGTATTTGTAAGACAAAATATCAAAATAAAAGGTATCATTCGTTCCAATTACATCGATTATACTTATATCTATACAAAGCAAATCATTTCTTGTATTCTAAATGATCATCAGTTATTTCGGCTCTTTTACAAAATCCAATGAGATCTTTTTGATTTCGATAAAAAATATAATAATATATTATAACTCCTATTGATCAAAGAAATATATTATAACAAGATTTTTTTATATCCAATCTATTGCAAAATATATAACAAAGTATTTATAATTATTCAAAGCTTTGTAGTCTGGGTTTATTATAAATATAACTTAATGATTATAACGATTAAATAGAATAATAATATATCTATCATTGGAATTATAAAAACAATATTATTTGAAAAATAGATTAAATAAGAAGATATCAAATTCGAATTATCTTTGTTTTATATATATAAATTCAATAAAGAATCAGAATATATAGAATAAGAAATAATTATAAAATAAATAAAAATATAGATTATAATAAATTTATTAAACAAATTGTGAATAGAAATAATACAAATTATTATTTATCTATATAATATAAATCCTTTGAAAACTAAATCCTTCAAATTGCTCAATGAAATATTCGATATATAGTTCTATAATTATCTTTATAAAGATAATCCTTTATTTGTAAAGAAAATATCTAATGATCTTTATTCCAATTGGAATAAAATCTATAAATATGAATACTGAATTTATCCTTTGAATAAAAACAAAGAAACTAGAATTAATAGAAAATAATATAAAATCAATCCTCGAGTATATATTAAATATTTAATAAACTATATTCCAGATATATTGATCTATTATATATAAATATCTAAATTTAATAGAATTATTGTTATTCGAAATATAATGTTCAATAAGGAATTCATTTATTATATGAATTCTATTAATCAAATAATCGATATTTATATTATAGAAGAATTTAAGCAATTCACTAGAATTCTTGATTTACAAGATTATATCGAAATAAACAGAACGATTATTCAAAACAAGGATAATTATAAAGATTTTATTCATCTACTTATTTTTATAGATTGAAAAGCCCTTAATTTATTTACCAAATATACTTTAGATTTATTACTTATAAACAAATTGATTTCGAAAATAAATATAGATTTGAAGAATAAACAATCCCAATATTGAATTCTATATAAAAACTATTATATCTCAAAGAATAAATTTAATAGAATTACCTTATTTAAATAACTTTCATTTTATATTCTGATTTGATCAATAAAGAATAAACAATATAAAAAAATATTCTCAATTTATAACAATTCATAATATAATCATTACTAGAATTAAAACAAAACCATCATTATCTTTCATTTGATCTACAATCAAAAGATTACAAACAATACCATTTCCTCGAATTCATATATTTACAATTCCAAAATTATCTCGTTTTTATTATCAATTAAAAGATTATCAAATAAAATATTAATTCAAATAGAATTACAATCTTAAAATTAATAACCTTAAAACTAAAAAAACCTGATATAAAATCGATTCTAGATCGGAATCTACAAAATCGATTCCCTTTTAATAAATATTTATATATAAATATAATGATCAAGATCTAATCATTTATTATCATTTATATTTAATAATACAAAAAGATTTCCAAATTAAAAATATTATTGAGATTATTTATACTATTTATATTAACAAATCGATTATTTCAAATTATAATAATAATTATTATTAAATATAATCTTGAAATTGTCACGAGATACACATGATCGCGTCCGATCAGGCTAGTACAGTATTAAGCTTCGAGCCGATCATATATATAGCTTTGTAGCACTCTCTTTTTAATTCTATAACTTTTAATTCTAAAATTGATCTTTAAACATTTATTGGATTCATTATATTATTAAAAATTCTTTCAAATAAGAAATAAAATAATATTTATATATATTTATATATACTCCATTTATTTTTATCTAAATATATCGTTTTTGCTCTTTTGTTTATATATAAATCTTTTTGATATTATTCAAAAGTATTGTCTTTTTTTTTACTCTTAATTTCTAAACTATAAATTATAATTCGATAAACCTTGCAATTACAAAACTTCATAACAAAATGACTCATCAACAAAATGAAATCTCGTTCTTATACTCCTTAATTCTCGAATGCATTCCTATTGTTCATATTCCTTTTTGTTCAAAACTTTCTCTTTCTGATTTTGAAAAGTTCAATAATAGTTCTCAAAAATTCGATATCTGATTTCCTTCGATTCGAACGAAATTACAAATAGATAACATTATAATCGATAATTTTATAATTCAATTTTATTATATTTATTTCAATTTCGAATCTTATATACAAATTATAATATTATTTCAGCTTTCTTCTTTTGATCAAAATATTCCTTTAAATTATACAACGATCTTGAATCAATTCATATATATTTACAACAATCCGAATAAAATCCAAAAAGCTGAAAACAAATTATTTATTTTTAAATAAAAAACCAATTCTTTATATATTTATATTACAAAATTCGAAAGGATTCTTTATAAAGTCAAAGATCAGAATTGATCCGATTCGAATAAGATTTCAATCTTTTATAATGAATTCAATGTTATTTTTAGAAATCATCTTTTTCAATAACTTTCTCTTCCTTATTCTTATTCCGATTTTGTTTAAATTATATAACAACTAATTATTCGTATAACAAATGAATTCCCTATATTATCCTACTCTAGTAAATCTAAAGCCTTATATATATTACAGAATCCATTCCATTCTCGAAATCACAATCCAATAAATATTAACAACTTTAATATTATTGATATCTTTAATTCTTTTAATACTCAATTGAACAAACCCAATTGTACCTTAATTCTACCCCATATACAAACACCCAAGTTTTCCTCTTTTGAAAGAACTCTTTTATATAAACAAAATAAATATATACAATATAAAAGTATCTTTTATTAAATACAAATTTATTTATTAGATCTATATCAAAAAGCCCAAAATCGATAAAAGCCTATTCCAGTTATTATATTGATTATTAAATCCGAAAACAACAATAATAAAGATCTAGAAAAGATAATCAATAATCAATATTTTGAAGATCACTTAAAGAAAACATATAATATAATAGATACATATTCGTTAACTATAATATATACTTCGCATCAGATATTTTTAAAAGAAAACGATTAATAATCATTTTGTACTTAATTCATTCGTTTAAAATAAATTCGAAACAAACTCTTCAAAAAGGGAGAATAGTATTACAAAATACATATAATCATATCCGATCGGATTAATATAATATTAAACTTCGAGTTGATCATATATATAACTTCGTAGTACTTTCTCTTTAGCTCTATAACTTTTAATTCTAAGATTGATCTCTAAACGTTTGTTGGGTTCGTCACAGAAATAAAGTAATACAATATAATCAACATTTTCGTTAATACTTTATATAATCCTTCCAATACCCTAATTATATATTATTTATTTAATGAATATAAAATCCCAAACAAAAATATTATAATCGATTAAGTTTTATATAATCTATAAGATTCCCTAATTATATAATTTAAGGATTTCATACAAACATTTAAAAAACTAGAATTGATATAATATAAAAAAAATTATGTTTATATATTAATCCAAAGTATATTATTATAATTCTTTTCTTTGTAAACAATATTTAGATTATTTATTATAAAAAAAAACGAATCAACTGTTATAAAGATTATTAAAGGAATTAAAACTATATATGAACTATAAGATCTAGGAAATACTAAATAGTTTCTAGATATATATATATTCTATAATCGATTCAAGAAAAAGCTATAATTAATTTATAATATATATATTGAAAAGATTATTAAAAAATTCAAAGTAACAAATAGAATAATAAATACTCTATTCTCAATAATAATATTTCAGAAAAATCAGAGTTAAATTTTTATATATATTATAAAAATGTATCAAAAAAAAATGGGATCAATATTATATACTATAATTATTATAAGAATAAATATATTATTCGCTATTTTACAATTAAACTATTATTTGATTAATCTATTAAATAATTATATAAAAACTATCAATCATTATTTATAATATCTATAGAATATAAGATATCTTATAATCCAATATAATAATAATTAAATACCACAACTTTTTGTTTTCTCAAATATTTCTTTTATAGATAATCCAGATACTTATTGATCATTTTAAGGGTATATTATATTCCTTTTTGATAATTTAATTATATAGAAAGTATTCAAGCAAAATACTATAATTATCTTGATTATTAAAATAAAACTTTTCGGAATCAAATATATATTAAAAGAAACCATAATTATTCTATATTTCTTAAAAGAAATCGATCTAATAATGAAAGAATTTATAACGATCTTTTATAACAATTAGTAAACAATTAAATTGATAGTTGATGAGAATAAATAGATTATTACGAAACTATATTACATCGATATCCAAAATATATAATTACATTAAGAATATTTAAAAGGGAACTTTTATATAATCTATTTATCGATCATTGATATAATTATTGATAAATTCATTAAGAATTTTACAAGACAAAAGTTCAAATACTTCCGATCCCTTTTCAATCTACAAGATATAAACAATAGAATCATAAAGCTTGAATAATAACAATCTGGATTATAAAGCTTAAATAACAATAATCTAAAGTTTGTAATTCTTCCTTTTGGTATAGATAGAATAAATTCTATTTAATATCCCAAACCATTATATTTTTCTATAATACATTTCAATTCGTATATTCTATATCTATCAAAAAACAAAGAATAATCAAGATTGATCATTTCTCCGCTTTTCATTTTCCTGTCCTCGAAAAAGGATAAACTTCTTTCTAAATTTAATAACTTGAAATTCAAATAAAAAAACCTCAAAATTATCCATAATAATCAATGAACAAAAAATAATTAAAGCAATTAAAACTATTGATGCTATTAATACTATAAAAGTCGAAGAACTATCCTTTCTTTTTCTTTTCTTCGAATATATTATTCATTCCTTTCTTTTCTTCTTCTTCATCACTCTTTCTTTTTTATCTTTATTATCGTTCTCCGAAATCATAATATACTTCTTCCATTTGGCCTTTCAAGGACTCTGATGAATAATACAGCGAAAAAAAGGGGAACGATGATATAAAAGCGAAAGAACAATTTTTCTCTTCTTCTTAATCTTCAATATCACTTTTATTATAATCCTGTATTCCTATTTAAACTATATAACCAATAATTAATATATTATAAAGATAAAAGATAAACAAAAAATTTACTTTCGAATTTTGCCAATAAACAATAATATAATAATCTATTAAAGGATAAAAGAAAACCAATAAAGAAATATACAAATAAATATTACAATTCCAATATCAACGATTATTCGGTTTAAAAGAATCAACAAAGTATTTATTATAGAAATTATATCTTTCAACAATTAACGATTTTATATATCGAATATATAAATAATCATTTCTTTCTTTACAATTCCCTTTATTCTTTATTTTGATTAAAAAATCAATAATTTTCAACAATCTTTTTTCTTTTTCTTTTTCATTTAATTTATTATCCGAAAAATCCAGTATTGAAGAATCGAATAGATTATTATCATTAAATAAAGAAACCCTTTCTTTTTTCTCTTTTTTATTAAATAATCCTTATTTCGATAATTACAAATATAGGATTAATAAAACCTTTCAATTATATAATAAAATTCAAGAACAAAATCTATCTTCAAATTATTATCTAAATCTATAACAAATAATTGATTATAATAAACAACAATTCTTTCAATAAAAAAAAATGATTTCTGAAATAGATAATTGTATATCATTCTAGAAACAGATTTAATTAAATTATATTGCCAAAAATCGATATCTTGATTTATTATCTATATTAAATTCATTAACTTTCTTTATTCGATTTATTAATTCTTCAAAAGAGTACTGAAATCTTCTCTTATATTTAATTCTTTCAAAACTTTTTTCTCAACTATTATTTGCTTAATACAATTGAGATTCATTTATTTAGCCTTCTTAAACCCCAAAATCTTAAACATAATAATAATCAATAAAAACTTAATTAAAACAAAAACAAAAATATAAAAAGGAAATCTATATACCTTTAAAAATTCATTCATTTTATTTCATTATCGCAATCAATATATTATAATCTAGCAATTATATATATTCTCAATTACTACACTACAAAATCAATCATTCTTCTGTATTCTCTTGATAAAAAACTTTCTTTTTATTATTCAAAATCTTGATTTCGAAGAATATTGTATATAACAAATCAAAAATCAAAAGATATTTATGATTTATATACAATTAAATTCTTCCCTATTCTAAAAATACCAAAATCATTTCAGATTTATATATTATACTATTTTTTTATTAATATCTATTTATAATTGCTTTATATATTTATTTACGAATTATATAAATTGCTATTTTCTATACCTTTCTATTTGTTTCAAATTGCTTTTCAATTTGGGGGGTATATTATGGAAAGTTTTGTGATCCTTTATATCCTATAAAAAATCAAAGTATATACTTTTCAATCAAAATAAAAGATCTTCTAATCTTTATTAATCTATTGATTAATAAAATGATTCTAATATACTAATAAACAAAGATCTAATCTAATTAAAGTATATATCAAATAGATAACTATTCATTTATTCTATATATACAACTTTTAATTTATATAATCAAAAACAAATCATTCAATTCTTTTACTCTATCAATCACATGTACCACTTATTCCCCGATCCCTGAAAGTGCTCTGTAATTATACTATCCCGTAATAATACTATTATTAAATAATGAGCAAGCTTCATTCTGATCTATCTAATACTACATTACTAAAATCCTTAATTATTATTTTAATAAAAATTTCAAATAGTTTATTATATCTTTATTTTATCTTGTAATTATATTATTTAATCTTAATATCAATATAGAATTGTTATTAACAATCATCGTTAGATTTGGATCTTAGAAAACTTTATAGCTTATTTCTCAAATGTTTCAAAGAAAGGTGTTAACTTTTAGTACAGGAAGTAGTAGTATTGTTGACTATGTAGATTGAACTAAAGATCTATTATTTTAATAGAAATAGAATTGAAGTTATCCCCAAATATGATCTATACACCATTGTAATCATATAACCTCAATTCTAATCCTATAATAGTTTTATTTCCAATACTCCCTCATTAAAAATATTCTATTCGATCCTTCTAGATTACTAATCCTAATATTTTCTTGAATCTTTCAAAAATAATCCTTGTACAAGGTTTTATCATTTCATTAGCAATTATATTATATATATTAATATAACTAATAACGATTTTCTCCTTTTCTATTAAATCCTTAATGAAATGATAATTGATATTTATATATTTGAATTATTTATACAAATATAGATTCTTGGTTAAAATTAAAACACCCTGATTATTATTAAGTATCTGAATTATATCTTTATTCTTTTCAATATAATTTGATTTAAATAAATCTTTAAGTATTTGTATAATTCATCTTCTTTGTTTAATAAACATTATTATTATAATATATTCTGATTCTATATTAAAAATAATTATAAATATTTGTTTCTTATTAATCTACAATATAGAACCTTTATAAAATATTATAACTTTCCTTGAAATATTTTTCTAATTATATTTATTATTAGTTTAATCTATATTTATATATATCTTTATTATATTATCAGATATATTATATTCTTTACAAATATCAAATTATACTCTTTTTAATCCGAATTATAACTTTTGTTTAATTATTGATTATAAATATCATATTAGATTCTTTAAAACTATAATATAATATTTTATTGGTTTTACTATAAATTGTAAAAATCTTTCGATTGAAAATGTTATATCTAATCAAATATATATTATTGGATAGATTATATTTTTTATTTGTTATTGATATTTATTTATATTTATTAGTTCATTGTCATTAATTATTAGTTAAAGATGGGTATAATTTATTATTAATAGTTTCTTAATTTAATATTGTTTATATATAATATTGTATTTGATTAATATAATATTAAAATATTCCTTTTGGTTTATAATTAATATATATATTTTTCTATTACAAATAATCCTAATATCTAGGATCTTATTAATCTCCCCTAGATTTTTGGTATTAAAACAAATTAATAGTTTTTCATTGAATCAAATAATTTATAATGATATATATAATATAATAATGATATTATTGATATATACCAATAATATTATATTATAATTTTTAAATATTTACAAATATAGATTTACCAAATTTTATATAAAGTTTATATCTAAAAATTCTTTCTTTAATAGTAAACTCTAATTCTTTTTAATTTGCTTCAAATTATATAGATTTTGTAGAACTTATAATATATATCCTTTTTTGATTTTAATATCTTAAAATGGTTCGAGATAGATCTCTTTTTCAAATATAATTTAATAAAGATGTTTTTGATATCGAAATATAAGTATTCCAAATTTTCCTTTACAATAATAATTAGGAATAATTTGAATATATTTAATTTTATTATTGATATAAATATTTCATTATAATCTTTCTTTAATATTTAATTAAACCTTTGAATTATTAATCTTATTTTGAATTATTCTATTTTATTATTTTTTATTTTAATTATAAATACCTATTTTATTAAAACCAAATTATTTCCTTTAAAAAGTATATATTCTTTTTAAATACTATTTTGAATTAAAGATATAATTTCCTTTTGGATAATTTCCTTTTATTTTTCAAAATATTTTTAATCCGATATTGTTTCCTTATAAATTTTTGATATTTTGATTATCAAAACTTTTTTGATCGGATATATTATATCTTCTGTATTGTTTATATCTATTAATAAAATTATAAAATCTGAAACGATTTTATTTTTGATATAAGGATTTATTTTATAAATAATTGGGATTGTAATTATAATGTATTCTATATTTTCTTGAGTTTTGATTTATATAGATATTGCAATCAATACCTTTATAATCTTGTTTTCCTGTTCTCCTTCAGAATCTTGTTTTATATCTCTTTTCTGTTTTTATATTAGATACCTTAAGAATTCGTTTTCAAGATCTATTATATTTTCTTATTCGATTTCAAATAATTATAGATTTACTTTGCTTTTTGATTTTATTGAAATAGATTTATTAACAAAATTTAAGATGATCTTAAATTTTATTTCCAATATAGATTCAGGATTTACAAAAATTGATTTTTGAATTGGAATCTTTAAAATGATAGATTCGATATTTGAAATATCCTTGAAAAAAGATTCTTAATTTGTTTTTTAGATATTACCATCTTTATTTTTATTATATATTGATGTTGATATATCTAATTTATTTAATTTCAATTCGACAATTAGAATATTTGATATAATCATTGAATTCGATATAATATCTACTAAAGAGAATATTTAAAACGAAAATAATACAAATATTACATTTAATATTAAAAATAAAAAAAATATTTTGTTTATTATTAATCTATTATAAAATCTTTAATCTAATTTTATATTCTTTATTCTTTATAAATCTGATTTACAATTTCTTAATTTAAAATCCAAATTTCTTTTTTGATAAGATTTATCTATAATTACTTTATTTGATCGAAATATATAATTTAGTTTTGGAGAATATATTTTGATATATTTATTTATAACTTTTGAATATCCTAGAAATACATTAATTCTTGAAATATCCTATAATTTATTATATCTTTGCTTTTTCGGAATAATCTTGAGATTAATATAAATATAATATTTATTCCTCTAGATTTTATATATCTTTATATTTGATATTATATTTATAAAAACTTTTATAAAAGATCGATTTATTTTATTCATATTAGAACCAATATTAATACAATTCCTAATATAAACATTATACTTTATAACTTTATCCCAAAATTTTAATAATAATCCAATTTCTTTTAATATTACTTTTATATCTATTTTTGTAATTCTTATATTCTATTCTGTAAATCTATTTTGATATAAAAAAGCAATTATTGTAACTTTAGATTATATACTTAATAATTATTTACAAATAACTTATAAAAGTTTCAATATATTATCAATTTTAATTATAATAATCTTTTCTTCAATAATCAATTCCATTTTCTTTTTTCAAATTTTCAATATTTGAATTATATTGTTTTTTTGTTTAAATAATATAATCCAATTTATTTTTATACAATTATCAATGATTAATATAAAATAACAATTCCTTTAAATCGATTTTAAGAATAATCCTATAATATTGAAATATATAAATTTGAATCTTTTTGATTTATATAAACTCAATTGTTTTGGAATATAATTAATTATTTTGATGAATATATATACTTTATAAATATCTAATTCAATTGGGATCTTTATTGATTTGATTATATTGAATATTTTATATAGATTCTTGATTTTGTTTAAATCTAGATAATTGAATTTTCAAAATTATAATAAATATCTTTTTTTCTTCTTAAATATTAATTCATTATCAATACCTTTAATATCATCGATTATCTTTAAAGAAAAACCTTTTTCCTAATCATTTTGATATACATTCGAATAGAAAATTATATCCTTATATTCTTTAATCATATATAAAATTATATATATTCCGTTTTGTATTCTAATATTGTGAGAAAGTTGGGATATCAAGGCCTAACACGTAGCTAGTTCGTAGTCATATGATCACATAACTCTTCGTAGTTAGATATAAAAGAGGGCTCTGCTCCCCTCTCCTTGAAAAAAATCAATCGTTTTTCCATTAGTCTTTTTGTACCCTATTTGTGCACAACCCAAACCATTGTTTAAACCTACTAGTTTTACTATTTGAAGTTTCTATAATGTAATCTGATCAATTCCAATTCCCATTTCCCTTCGCAGTGTGCTATCGGGACGCACGTATCTCGACCTACCTCTTTCACAATATGACTCTTTGTAGTTAGATATAAGAGAGGGCTCTGCTCCCTTTTTCTTGAAAGAAATCAATCGTTTTTTTATTAATCTTTTTGTACCCCATTTGTATATAATTCAAAATTATTGTTTAAATCTATTAGTTTTATTATTTGAAGTTTTTACAATGTAATCTGATCAATTCCAATTCCCATTTCCTTTTGCAGTATGTTATTGGGATGTATGTATCTCGATCTACCTTTTTTACAATGGTGATCTATATAGGGATCGAATTATATAGTTTATATTATACAAATATATTTGCAAGGAAATTATAATTGAAAAGAAAATAGAATTAACAATTTATAAATAAAAGGATAGAATTAATCTTAAAAGAATAACTTTTTCAAAAATATGGGATTATTAAATTCTGAATAAGGAAGTTTTGATTATCGAAACTCCCTTATTTGTATTCATTTATATCACGGGATAGTATGATTACAGAGCACTTTCAGGGATCGGGGAATAGATGGTACACGTGATTGGTAGAGTAAAAGAATTGAATAACTTGCCCTTGATTATATAAATCAAGAGCTATATATATAGAACAAATGAATGGTTATCTAATCAATATATACCTTAATTAAACTAGATCTTTGTTTATTAGGATATCAGGATCACCTTATCAATTGGTAGATTGGTAAGGACTAGTAGATCCTTTATTCCGATTGGAAAGCATACGCTTTGATCCTTCATAAGATACAGGGGATCACAAGGCTTTCCGTGACAATTTATTATATCAAAGATGAATTATTTTTTAGTAAAACTATTATTCTATTTTCTATTTTGAAAGGAATATATTGATAAAGGTTTTATTCAGGGATACAATTAGTAATACTAAAAGTATATTAGAATTTCAAATATAATGGAATCTTTATTTGTAAACAAATCATTTATTTCTGCAAACAAAAAAACTCCAATCCCGAGGACGATCTTGATTGAATACAATTAATCATATTGAAGGATCTTGAACGTTTTATATATTTTTAGAACTATTTGAATATCTAAATATATATTGGAGTAATAGAAAGGATTAAATATAATATATTAAATTATCATTTTTGATATTGATAATCAAAAATTTAAGATATATTTTAAAAAACTTTTAGCTGAAGGGTTTGAAATTTATATATTTCTTTAGAAGAAGGAAAACTTTGGGAAAGATTATATATATCTTTTTTTTTCTTTTGAAAATTTATTAAAAGAAAATTATGAATATTGAAAGCTATCAAAAACCAAATATTGAATCAGATTTTAATGAATCGAATATTTTTCAATCAAATTATAATAATATAATGGATAATTTTGATCTATTTATGAAATTAAATTTCTTGTAAAATATTTCTTAAAAATCAAAGGATAATATTATTACTTCAATTATCGATTCTTTTGAATCTATTAAAGAATTTTTTATTAATAATAACGGAAATTCTATTAAAAAAGAAGAAAAAATAAAGAAAACCAAAAAAGAAAAAAAAGTAAATTAATAATAACAAAACCCATCAAAAATTCTATTTGTTATTTATATTAAGGATCATATATATATATTTTTTATTATATTATATATTAGAAATATTGTTGTCTCTATTTTCAATAGAATCGATATATTTAATTTCCTTACAATTTGGGATGCCTTACAAATTGATTATAGTATATCCAATAAGGAAATGCGAATTCGATTTCCTTAATATTATAATTATACCATTATTATTCAAATCAAATTTATACCGGAATATAACCTTATTAAATATAATTGAAAAGAAAGATTAAAATCAATATTACTCTGATACTTTTGCAATTATAATATTCAGCAAATAATAGGTATTTAAAACTTTTTTGATTAATTTATTAATAATTAATATAACAAAAATGAAAAGAATTATAATACAAATTCAATAATAGTAAAGGATTATATTATCAAGTTTGTATTTTCGGTTATTCAATTTATTAATAATTATATGATTATCGAATTCAAAATTGAAAGGATATTCCTATATAATTTGTATATTCAAATAGAAAAGAAGATTATTAGATAATTTAAAATTGATTTCAATAATTTTATTTCTGTAAATTTCAAGAGAATGATAAACGAAGCCTATAAATAATACTTTTCTAAAGATTCTATTGCCCGAATTTATAAAAAACCTTAATCTCATCAAATTATTGTTTTTTAAACTGTATATGAATATATAAAAACCTTATTTATCTTTGATACTAATATAAAACTTTATTCTTAAAAACAGAAGATAAAAAATACTATAAATGAAATTATTGATCTTTTGAATAAATTCAGTATAAATCATTTAAAAATGAAAATTAAAGGTATAAGAGATTTGAAGTTATCTTTTTTATTATTACAATATCAAATTATTCATTAAAAAGACAATATAAAATATAATGATTATTTTATTCAAAATAAACAAAAAGAAATTCTTTTTGATATAAATAAAATTTATAAAAAGGATTATCTTTATTATTATTATTTTGGAAGATCTTTTTATAATAATAATTATATTATAAAACAAAATTGTTCTAAAAAAATTGATAATATTAATATTGGATTATATTATTATAATAAATATAAAATCTTTATATTTAATCCCAAAGAATGTTTTAATTCTTTTTCAATCTTCAAATAAAAGGATTCTCCAAAGAATTATTAGATTGAAATATATACAAAAACTTATAGATTTGATTAATAAAAAAAATAATTGAAGAAATCTAATATTGAAGATAACTTGCTGAATTTTAGAATCTTTAATATCGAAATTATAAAGGATATATTTATAAATAATATCAATTATCAAGAAAAGGAAATTATCAATATCAATATAATTATTCAATTTAAAGAAACTTCAAGGTTATAAAATTGATTATTTAAAAAGTCCAAATCGATAAAATAAAGCAGAATTGATAAATCCCAAAAATCGTTAAGCATTTTTTGAAAGATATTATTCAGAATAATAAATCAAATTGAAAAAAAAAGATTAAAGAAAGAATTCTTTAATAAAAATAAAATTATAGATATTGATGAAAACAGAAAAAACAAAGAAAAAGAATCTCAGAAAGGAAAAGGCCTTCCTGAATTTGATAAGAATAATATAATATAAAAAAATAGAATATTCAATTTTTATATTAAATCCTTAAAAATAAAAAAGCAAATATTAATTATTATTTATATTATAGAATCCCTGATAGAAATTTTGAAATAGATTTATAGAATCGAAATCCTAATAATAATTGGGATTATTTTTATATATATACCAAATCTTTTTAAACAAATTTTTAAGAAAATATTAATTATAAATATCGAAGAATAAAAAAAACTTTTCAAAAATTCAGAAATTCCTACTGAAAAAGTTATAATAATTTTAATAATTATTAATTATTTAAATACTTTTTTTAATTATCAATCAAAAGAAATATATAATATATTTATTATTATTGTAACCCTTACAAAAAGAATATCAAGATTAATAATATTATCAATTCGGGATCGATAATCAATATAATAAATCTGGAAGTTGTAAGAAAATTGGAATTTACAATATACAAATATAAAGCGATAATAATCATTTTTAATAAAAATATCATTATTTTATATGGATTAATTGAAAATGTAAAAATCAATTTTGAAGGAGTTAAAAATATTGTCGATATCTTTATCTTGAATAACACTAAAGATTCATTGTTGTTAAAAATGTTATATCTATTTATAAGAAAAATCGATTTTGAATATAAAGAAAATGAATAGATTATATAGATTATTAATAACAATAATATTAATAAAACCGATTGTTAAACGATTAAATCAAAATACAAAGTAAATATTATAAAAACTGGTTTTGAAAAACCAAGAAAAAAATAAATAATACAAATCTTAAGGATTGTATTGATAACCTTTCAAAAATCCTAAATATCATCAAGAATAAAAGGAAATTTAAAGAATTTATTAAAAACCATTTTCTAGAATTCCTAATTAATATTCTAAATTTTAAAATAATCTTAAATTCTATAAAATTTAATATAGATATTGTTCGAATTAGTTTTGATTTTAATATTGAAGATATATTTGATAATATTAAAAATTCGGAATTAAAAGGATTTTAGGAATATTTTATTATTAATAATATTGATCTTGATTTGAAAGAATTTAAAGCAAAAAGTAATATTTGGAAGAAATTAATCGATATCAAATCCGAAATTCTTATTTCAATTAATAGTATATATAAAAAAAAGAAGGATAAAATAAAACCTTTGAATGAAATAGAATATATCAATAAAAAGATTCTAAAAAGTAATTCTAATTGATTAAAATTGGAATATATAAAACATTTTAAATATCAATTATTAGATTCCTTTTCGAAATATTTGATATTATATTTCGATACTAAATTTAAAGATTTCTGATTAATATAAGAATATTTAGTATTATTAAATATTGGAAATATACTTTAGAAATATAAAAAGGAATTTTTCCTTATATTATTATAAAATCGAAAAGCAATATTAATTTTTAATTAAACAAAAATCAATAATATCAAATCTTCAATTATTCTATTATAGATTATCAAAATAATATTATATAAAGCCTAACAAATTTTTGGTTTTATATTCTTTAAAGTCTTTTTATTAATAATTATCGAAATGATAAAAGATTATATTAAACGAAATATATTAAAAGAAAAAAAAGAATTATATTGAAATCTTTGATATTTAATTAAAAAAAATAAGATTGATAAATATTATATTATTATTATAATAACAAAAGCAAATAATATAATTCTATGAAATATAAATATATCTTCAAATTTAAAGGAATTTATTGAACAAATAATTAAATATTTATTAATATCTTTAATTGATTTCTTTTCTGAATATAATCAAATACTTTTAAATAAAAAGAATAAAAATATTATTATTATTATAATCTCTTTTAGTTTGATAAAATTCATTACTTTATTATAAAAAATTATTAATTCGATTACTCAATTTGTAAGAATTATATCAAAAATATTATAGGATATTATACCTAACATTGCTATATTTTATTTGAATAATATTGAAGTTAAAGATCCCAAAATTTGATATAATGAAATTGAAATTGAATTTGGATTGAAAAAGTTTATTATTAAATATCTAAAAAATCTAAATATTATAATAGAATATATTGAATATATAGAATATATTATCGATATTAAATCTAAATAATATTACAATGGAATCTGAATTATAAATTATTATATTAATTTTGAAAGAAGAAATCCTAATATTATCAAAATTATTAAAATATTTGAATAATCATTTTGTTCAAATAATTATAAAATTAAAATATTCCTTAAAGTATATATCTTCTATCGATTTTGAATAAAAAATTTTGTTATTATTATAAAATTTTTTTATATATTATTAAAGAAAAATATAGAATTCATTTAGATTATTAATTATAATATTACAATGATTTTATTGAAAAACAAATTAATTTTGGCTTCAATCCTTCTTCTATTGATTTATTCATTTGAAACCGGAATTATCATATTTGTTATTGATATTAGTTTAATAGGATAAAGAACTATTCTAAATCAAATATATAATGATAAACTTTACATTATTATTAAATATAAAAATAATATATAGAATTATATTAAATAGAATTATAATATTATTAAAAAAGAATATAAAAGAGTATTCAAAGTTTTACAAAAATATAAAAAAGATTTTTATAATATTCATTTTCTTTTAAAAATTGATATAAATATATTTGTAATTTAATTAAATAAAATAATTATAAATCTATCTAATATTTTAATTACAAAATGGATTATTTGAATTAGATTCTTCGATTTTGATATCAAGTATATTTCTGGAAACAAAAACATTATTGTAGATACTTTATTACAATGATCATAAACTATTTTGAACAATATTAATGAGGAATATAAAGAAAATATTAATAATTCAATTATTATGAATTTGAATTCATTATAAATAAATTTGATGGTGAGTATAAATAACTTCAAAATTTTAAGACCATTTTAAATTTTGGAAGATGGAAATAAAAGAATATAAATGATTATTCAGTATATTATTATATTATAGAAATCTAAAAATATATTAATAAAGGATTAATAAGTTTTCAAAAAAAAAGCTTTCAATTTTTATATAAAAAATCATTATCTATTTAGAATCCAGAAAAATGGATTATTTTTCGTTTATATAATAATAAATAATAATTTAATCGAAAAAGCAAAAATTATGATTCGAGTATATAAAGAATTAGATTATAAAGATTTAGAATTATTATATATTAAAATACATAATTATTATTAATGGAATAGGATATACAAAGATATGAAAAATTGAATAACTTTTTATTTTGTTTATTAATTTAGATTATTTAAATAAATAAATGAATTAATAATTGTTATTTGGATTTTAAATATTTAATATAAAGTTGGTATAGATATTACAAAAATGTTTAACAATTATAAATTCAAATGCTTTATTGTTTTATAAAAAGATTTGAATAATTAAATGGAAATTAAAGCCTTGTAGAATTTTATCTCGAAAACGATTGTCAAGTTTTTTTATGAAATAATTTGTTGTTATAATCTTTTTGGAGAAATCATTATAGATAAAGGATCTGAGAATAAAGACGTTATATTTGTTTATTACGAAAAGTATAGAATCGATAAAATCAAGATATTAGTTTATTATTTATAAATCAATAAAATAATGGAAAAAGATTATCATTTTATTACAAAAGTATTTTCCTATTTGTTACAAAAAGGGTATAAATAATTTAAATAATTGAAAATAATATTATTCGCTGATCATATTTCAATTTATAAATTAATAAACAAAATACTGTTTGAATTGATTTATAAACAAAAAACTATATTATTTTTTGAAATTATATATACAATTTAAAGGATTCTTGATTAGGAAAATATACAAATCCAGAAAGATTTATTGGTTATTAAAATATAATAATTAAAAATATTAAATAAAGATATTAAGAAAGTAATTCTTTACAAATGATACTATAGAGAAAATAATAAATTTCGATATAATCTTGATTGCAAAATATTAAATAAGAATATTCGAATTGAAAATATAATTCTATATTACAATCCTTGATCAAAAATCGATATATCTTGTAATATAAAACTTACTTTCAAATAATATAGATCTTACAAAATAACAAAGAAGTTGGAAAGTTTTTCTATATATACTTTTGAAGAAATAAATGATATTCTATTTAATAGAATCTATATAAACATTTGTTTCAAGAAATATATTTTATATTTAGATCTTTTTGTAAATAATAATTCTAAAGATTTATATAAATAGATAAATTAAAAAAATCGAGTTTCTAAATATTTATAGTTTTCTAAATAAAAAATAATAAACAATCAAGGATTATTCTTTATCCAATTATAAAACAATATAAAACCAAAAGGAAAAAAACAAATATAATAAATTAAAAAGAAATTATTATTATAAACTTTTGATTGCTAATTAAAAAGTTTAATAAGGAAAGCTTTATAATTCTTAAAAGGGAAAGAATATTTGAATTTTTTTTGAAAAAAACTTATTATATTATCGATTTTGTTCTTGAACAATTTACAAACAATTCCTGAATAATATTTGAATAATTCAATATTTTCTTTTTAAATCTATTCTTTCTAATAATTTGATTTGAAATTATCAATTCTTTGTTTATATTTATTTTATTATTTATATAAACTTTCATTTAAATTTTAATATAATATCTAAAGAAGAATCTAATCAAACTATAACCTTTTATTCTACTAACAATAATATTCTTTTTTTTATCTAATATAAGAATCATTCTTTCAACAATGAAATCGAAGTATTTGTATTTATTAAAATTCTTGAAGTTAAGAAAAAATATAACGTTTTTGGATAGTAATTTAATTACTTTATAAATATTACTGATTTTGTTAAAGATTTTACAAATAAAATAAGAAATCGAATCGAAGATTAGAAATTCTATAAAACAATTGATTTCTCTAAAACTAATTATTTTGCTAAAAACAATAATACAATTCAATTTATCAAATAATGTTATAATAAAACTAAAGAAGATCTTAAAAATCTTAAAAGAATTTAAATAACTATTTAAAAAAAAACTTTTGTTTATTTTTAATTGAAAGATATAAATTTAAATAATATTTCAATAAAAATAGATATAACCTATTATACCTTTCATTTTAATCTTCAAATCCTTATAAAGTTTCTAAACAAATATATAACCAAACATTTTATACAAAAAAAAAATAAGAAAATTAAAAAGTATAGTTTTGTAAATTTCTATATTATACATAAATTCATTATAAAAATCAATACAAAGAATAAAAAAGATTAAATACTTCTTTTTTATAATTTTATATAGAATTCTATCTTTAAAATCTATAGATTTATTCTTGATAATCTCAGATTTCTAAAAGAATATTATAAAAACGAAAATTCTTTCGAAATTTAATAAAGAAATAAATTTATCTACAAAATAATTACCATAGAAATTACTCCAATATCCTTTAATAATAATAATAATGAAAAAGAATCTAATATTAAAAAATAATTAAAAGTAATTGCTATATTAGATACCCTTTATATATACTAATTTCTCCATTCTTAAACGATTATATCAATTTCGGAATCTGTAATTACAAATATCAACAAATGAAAAAAGAAAGATTATCATTTTAATCTCTCAAAAAAAACCTCTTTTCATTCATCTATTCTAAACAAATTCATACCTCGTCATTATACAACTAATTACAATATTAAGCTTATTTCAAACAATAACGATTCAGCCTCCGATAATTTTAAGATAATCTTAAATTCTTTATAAAAACTGAAAAACTACTCTTACAATTTAAATTATTAGCTTGAAAAAAGATAATATTTTTTAATAAACGATAAATATATTATCAACCAAATAAAATAGAAAATTCTTATATTACTAAAAAAGCAAATCACCATAGATACTCTATATATATATCATTTGTATGCTCTAGCAAAGCTTTTCGATCTAAAATCGAAGTATATTTCGATTAAAGAATTACAAAACAGATTGGCTATTATTATTAGAAACCGAAAGTATATTAACGAAATAAGATTGATAGAGATATTCTACCTTTAATTCCATCTATATCAATTCTTGATTTTAGAACAATCAAAGCAAATCCTTGATCTTAATCAATTCGATTTTATAAAAAGCTTTTATTCCCCTAATTCTAATAAAACTTTTAAAAATAATCTTTTTCTATTAGAATCATTAAATAAAGAATCTTTTGAGAACTAATTTATTTTATATATCCTTTCGTTTTAATATATCTTCAAACAAAGAAATAGATTCGATTTGTAAAATATTTGCGAAAATGTTCTCACTATTTATGAATAATATTTCTATAGAGTTTTTAAAAAAGGTCTGTTTCTAAATTACTACTTTTCGATTATTCAACTCCTTTTAAGATACGATTTTACTTTATAATATACCGTTATCTATATTCGAAAGAATAAAGAGTTCTGTTTTATATCAATACCTTTATTTATATTGTATTTTCCTAATTGTAATAAAAAGTTTAATCTCTATTATCCCTTTTTTAACCTTTTTTATTTAATTTCTAAAAGCAAACGAAAAGAAATTTCAAAAAGAATAACTATTATAATCAATCTTTCTAAATCAGGGGAATCGATTAAAAGCTTTTATAAAGAATATCAAATCCTTATTCCTTATAAATTAGATAATAATGATAATTTAATTCGGGAATTTTTAAAGAAACATTTTTTCATTTATCAATTATAATATAATTTTGATTAAATAATAAAAAGAAAAGCTTTCTAAAAAGCTGAATAAAAGAATCAGTTTTGTTGAAGAATCTTGATTAAATCTGAATCCCGAATAATTGTAATATAATTAAATATTATTTTGAAATATATTGGTTCTTTTGAATCCTATGGATCGATTTTGATATCGATTTTCTATTTTATTATAGTTTTGAATGAAAAGAATATAAAGGATAATAATTTTTATGAAAATCTTTAGAGATCTTTTCAAAATCAAATTGTTCTTTTTGAGTTAAACAAATTTAATAAAGAAAGTCTTTATATCCTTCAATCCTTTTTTTTTAATATCAATTTTGTTCTACAAGATTTTTTTCTATAATCTTTTTAGAATACTTATTTTGGAATTCTAATATTATAAAGGGAATAGTAAATAGATTATTCAAAATTAATAATAATGAATTCGAATTTTAATATAAACGATAGTATAATCTTGTAATAATAGATTTGATCATTTAATTTAAAGTATTCTAAAATAAGGAAAAGTAATAAAGAGATCGATTATTATTTACAAATTATAATATACTTTTATAAAAGCAAAAAGCTTTTTGTAATAAAAATTTCGAAAATAATGAATTCCTTGATAAAGAAAACACTGGTAATTGAAAGATTATAAATCTAATTGACAAAGAATCTTTTATTAAGAAATTTCAATTTACACCAAAAAAGTTTATTAAAAAGAAAAAAGAAATTACAAAGTAAAAACCAATTCAAAATCAATTTATAATACTATTCAATCTATTCCCAATTGAATCTTCTGGAATATAAAATATCATTTCAATCCCTAATCCGGATTATGAATTAGATAGAAAATAAATGAATCGTTTTTTAACAAAAAAGCTTTCTATAAAATCTAACAATAAAAGAAAAAATCATCTTTTTAATATTAAACAAAAATTTATAACACCAAAAGCCTTTATTCGTTATTCAAATTGTATTCAGAAATCATCAAAAAGTCCGATTGTAAATATAAAGTTCATTATAAAGTATTCAATTAAACATTCAAAAAAGACCGGAAATAAAAAGGATAATGAAAATGCTTCTTAGGAATTTAAAACTTTTATCGAATTTGATAAAAAAACAATAAAAATAGATTTAAATTAATAAAAATCTAAAATATATTATTTTTTTAAAACAATCTTAAAAATTGTTGATAATCTAATTTGTTGATATTTTAATTAGCTTTTTCTAGTTTAATTATTTTTTGATCTTTTTGGTTTTTACTTTTTATAATTATTCTAAAATTAAATAGAATATATATTCCAAAAGAGGGAAAAGTATAAGAAAATTGGAATATCAAGGTTTAATATATAATTAATTCATAATTATATAATTATATAATTTTTTGTAATTAAATATAAAAAAGAATTCTATTTCTTTTTTTTTGAAAAAAATCAATTGTTTTTCTATTAATCTTTTTATATCTTATTTGTATATAATCCAAAATTATTATTTAAATCTATTAATTTTACTATTTGAAGTCTTTACAATATAATCTGATCAGTTCCAATTCCTATTTCCCTTTATAACATGCTATCGGGACGCATATATCTCGACCTACCTCTTTCACAATATAAATGATTTTTTTATTATCTTTCTTGAAATATATATAATAAGAATTGAATTCCCTTTACAGCCTTGTTTTGCAAATCCTTTTTTCTAATAACAAATTTACTTTTAATCTTAATATATATAATATATTTGAAAATAATATTTTAAAATCATCTTTATATATTATATTCATTAAATCCTAATAGCGATAATATATTACTCCTCTATCAATTTTTATTCTTCGTTTAATAATAAAATCTATTGATCTGAATAATAAAGGTTGATTAAATATATATAAAGCAACGTTTATATTAGTATATCATTTATTAAAGAAAACCTTATTAATAATTTCCTTTATCAAATTATAATCTTTCTTTATTATATCCTCAATATCGAAATCTAATTTAGAGATATTATTAACAAAGTATATTTAATCTTTTTTGTTAAAATAAACCTTCTTTAGATTCGAAGATTCCTTTCTTTTTTAATAACAAAAATAATTATAAAAGAGTTTATTGATTTATACTAAATATAGATAATCTTATATATAATAATCTTTCTTTTGATATAGATCACAAATATTATTTGAGATCTTAAAATCTGATTTTTGATATCGAAAAATATATCTAGATTTTTTTACAATTTATATTTACTTTGATTTATTCTTAAAACGAAATTCCTTAATTTACAAATACTTAATTTTATCATCAATACTAAAACTGATTTAGATATCCAATATATCTATTATTCTTTAATAATCAATTAAAAGATTATATATTAAAACCAAAAGCAAAACGATATCTTAATATACTAATTGATAGTTTTCATTTACAATCCCTAATTTCTTTTTATATTCTTTCAATTTATCTCAAACTTCGATAATAATTATATCGAAATGAATATCGGATTGAAATTTGAAGTTCTGAATCATTATTATATATATATTGATTATAACTACATTGATTCTGATATATTTTGATTTAAAATATCTCTAAAATATATATACTATTAAATATTCATCAATAAGGGCTTCATCATCATTATTGAGTATTATACAAATATATGATAATATATTCGCTTCATCCTTTAAATATTCCGATTTCAACTCAATATTATAATATACACGATTATTGATCTCATAAATAGATATTATATTGGATCCTGTAATCTATATATATTCGTTTAATATTTGATCAATTATATAAAACCATTCTTTCCCTTTCAATTATATCTTTATTTATCTGAATTATTATTTATAATTGTTTTGATTGAATTTCGAAAGATTGTTTGATTTCGATATTGTGAAGATTTCTTGTTATTTGATAAATATCAAAGATAATCTTTAGGTTTTTAAGATAATCTTAAAAAATGTATAGTAAATAAATTCAGGATAATAAAGAAATATAAAAATAAAATAATAAGAAAATTCGTAAAATCGTATTATAATATGTTTTCTTATAGTTATACAAACTTACTTTTCACTTTTATTATAATTCTGTATTAGCATTATATAGACTATTTTCCGCTTTGATCTGTAATATTGTAAATTATAAATTGTATTATCATATTTCAATTCTATTTCAATAATATTATATGAAAACTTTGATTTTCATTTTATTTTATCTCTATTAATTATACTAATCTTTTTTCGATTTGCTTTACTTTCTAATCACTATTATACAATCGGATCTTATAATCTATTAACTTTTAATATAAGAAATAATAATATTGTTGATTATATAGATTGAATTAAGGATCTATTATTCTAATAGAAATAGAATTGAAGTTATCCCCAAATATGGTCTGTGCACCATTGTGATCACGTGACCTCAATTCTAATCCTATGATGGCCTCATTTCCAACAAAAGGTTTAATATTTTATGTTTTGTTTTTATTTGATAATACCATTATTATATTCAAATTTGAAAATGTAGATACAAATCCTGAATATTGAATATCTCAATCTGAAATCATAAATCCATTAAATTCTAACTTTTTTTTAATAACCCATTTAGTGTTTTATTATTGATATGATTGTAAGAACATATAATGCTGTCAATATCAATATATAAAGCATCTAGAAGAGTATTAGAAAAAATTGATATATAGATGAGATTGACTTTCTTTGAAAAGGCTACAGATAAAGCTTATGCATGGTCTTATCATCAATATTTGAAGTCAGATTTGTCGTGTATTAGAAAGACGCATGATGTAAAAGCCTACCTTGGTACTAATTATAATCTCTTGCACTTGTATTCCATAAACCATTTTGAAAACCAATGAACTATAAAGATATAAATCATTTGAAAACCCTTAGGAAAAATTAGTTGTTTAAATGATGAAATAACTAAAATATTGAATTTACCTTCCCAATTTTTGCCTCCCTGAATTATATGTTCAAATGGTTTGATAATTGTTTATATTAATCGAAGAATTTGTTTCGAGTTATTTTAAAAAACCAAATATCTGGACCAAGTACAACGTTGATATCAAGAGCGAGTGTTTTGTTCCAACTAGTAAATTAATACAAGTAAATCGAATTATACTGAGAACAACTATTTTGTTCTAATATAAATATCATTTAGAAAATTACTTGAAAACTTTATATCTTTAATATCATTACCTGAATTCTAAAAATATATTCTTAAAAAACCGATATATAGAATTACTAGGATGATTCCCGAATATTCATTATTTGTATTTATGATATTTATAGTAAATTTGGATTAAGATTATTAATATTTATTATAAAAATGAAGAATATTGATTGAATAATTAATCTTTTCTTTAGTTTTCATATAATTTATTATGAATATAATCTTCATATAAGTTTTCTATAAAGGAGGACCGGTGCTGATAACTGTAATATATATTAGTTTTCTATTCCTGATTTTCAATAAGAAAAAAGCATTTCTCGGCATGTAAATATACGGTTTGAATATATAAAAAGATAATTATTATCGAAATAGCTTTTATTCATAATATTGTATGTGATAGAACGATTAATTAATGATTTTAAGGTAAATAATACTAAAAACAATACTTTATATATAAATATATTTGAATATAAAGTGAGATAAATAATAAAAATGAATGATTTGATATCTTTGTATTTTTTGATAAGGTTACAATTACTCTTTATAAAGTTCATAGAATTTGTAATTCAATAAAGAAAACTCGGCTTAAGATATCGATCAATTAACAAAAATAAGAATCCATAATTTGTAGTGGTTAAAATTATATTTCAATCAATTAAAGTGCGAAGTCAAGATTAAAAAGATATAAATAACTAATTATAAATATGTCGATTTTTCGTAAGTCGATATACAATGCATTTTTTTGTTACTAAAGTATGTTCAATTATAGAATAAACTTTTTTATCTATATTCAATTTCAGAAATTACAAATTAAGTTGTTTAAAAGAAGGAAAATAGATCTAAAGATATTTCTATGAGTTAGTTATTAATTAATGTTTAGTTATATATTTAATACTTTTTAAAATCAATTATCTAATTACTAATCATTATGTGATGACTCTCTTTATTAAGAAAACGAAAATAATAATAATAATAATATATAATAAAGTTTTCAATGGAAATCCCAGTATCATTATAAACTTAATACAAGATTGGGGAAAAGATTCATTATACCATAAGTCCATGTATATTTGATTCGAACTATAGTCCATCTATTATAATACATTTCCATCAATATAGAAATTCTCTTTCAACATCTATCATAATCCATTTGTTTTATATATAGATCTAAAATTGATTTTCCTAAATGTTTCCATTTTTATATAATATCTACTTGAACCATATCTTTAAAATGATTCATTTGAGTAAATATTAGTTATTTTCATATAAATTGAATATAAGAATATTTATCTTCTTTAAGGTTCTATTATAATATAAATATCAATATAAAGTATTACTCTTTTTAATATTTTTTTTAGCAAATTCATTTATTATTAAATTCTAGCTTTTGTTTTCCCTTTTTTAATATATTAATTGAATTTTCAAATGAAATTTCTTTTTTCAATGAATAAATGAGGTATTATTTTCGAAAAACGAATATAAAGATGAAGATTTTATTATATTAGATATAAATAGATTTATTGATAATATTATATTGAATAAAAGAAGAGATGGTAAAGATAATATATTAAATAAAGGTAAAGATAATAAAGATATTGAATCAAGTAAAGGAACTAAAGATATTATATAATTGTAAAAAGCCCTTTGAATTAGTTTTTGTTGAAAAATTATATATTACGGAATGAAATAAAAGGGATTGTATTAAGTTTATAAAGGATAGATGAATTCTGAAGGAAAGTATGAGTATATTTTATCCATTATCTGAATATCAATTACAGATAAAATCAAGTAATAGTTATCAAAGAGTCGTTTCTCTAATTGATATCCGAGTATACGAAAGCGATGATGAGGAGTCTTGGGTTCAGGTAGGAATACTTTATATTTATAAGTTTTTTAGTATAATATAAATTGTACTTTAATTAAAAGTATATATATAATCTAAAACCGTTTATAATATATTAATATATAAAAACTTTAATTGATTTGTTATATTGATAAAACTTTATATTGAATTCTAAATAAAAATAAAAATCCTAGAAAATTGAAATCTTATATATTCAACAATTCAAATAAATGATATAATAAAAGATCGAAATATTGGAATATATTATTTATAAATATTATCGGATTCTCTGTCTTTGTAATTATATAATGACGATTATATCCCGAGAATATTTATGTTATTCAATATAATTAAAGATAAAATTGTATATTATACTTTATAATAATAATAATTTTATTATATCATAATAAAGATTTGTTTACATCCGGAATATATATTATAACTTTTGGTAATATAAAGACAATAACTATTAGAAAAGTAAGGGGTATAATTTATTATATCTTTTTGATCTAAATATATCCAAATTCAAACAAGATATTATATTTGAATTGATTTATAAGATTAGTAATATAAAGATAGTAATTGTTAGAAAAGTAAGGGGTTAATTTATTACATCTTTTTGATCCGTTTACATCCAAGTTTAATAGAGATATTATGTTTGAATTGATTTACAAGATCGATAATATAAAGATAGTAATTATTAGAAAAGTGAGGGATTAATTTATTATATCTTTTTGGTTTGGGTATATTTAAGTTTAAGAAAGATCTTATATTTAAATTGGTTTACAAAATCAACAAGATTTCATGATTAATAGTTTTAATTTGTAATTATATATTTGTATATTATTTGATTTTATGTTCAAAACGAAACATCGTTGAAGTAATTTCGGAGTATTAATATTCTATAGTAAGGATCTATTTAAATTAGGAATTAAATATTTCGATACTTTGAAATTGAGATAGAATTAAGGGATATTAATTGAATACAAAGATAATAATAGATTTTGTAAAAGAGTTTCTTTTATTCTAATATCGGATTTCCCGAAGTTAGTACAAAGAATTTCTTAATCAGATTTAAAATTATAAAGATGAAAAACCATCCGCCTTAATTATTTGAAAACAACGAATAATATCTCCAATTATCGAGCTCAATATAAAGTCTTACAAAATAATTTAAGAAAATAACAATCCAAAATAATACTATTACAATAGAATTTAACTATATCGAATTAGGATATATCGAAATCCTGAAAATACTAGAATAATTTCCTGATTTGATTATTTTTTATATAAAAATACCGGATTTTTAAATAAACCTAGAATACAAGACACTTTTTTACGAATTCGATATAAATTTTGATAATAGATTTAATTAAATAAATTTGATTGATTATTATCATATAATATTTTCAAAAATATTAAGATTTAAAACTGAAATCCAATATAAATATTGATTAAGGTATTTGAATTACTATTTTTTATACCAGATTTTATCAGTTCAAATTTCATTCTAGTATAATCAAATTCTATTATAATGGAATCATATTAAAATTCTGGCCACGACTAACCGCCCCCCCCCCTCCCTATAACAATTGTAACAGAATCCTCATAAAAATTAGGGTTTCTCAAGATTATAATTTGATAGGGATCTAGAAAATTGGAAAAACAGGGATTTTAGGTAAAAAAGCGTTATATATATGGTAAGCCGTAGCGGGAACTCTTATAAGGCTTAAAATCATAAAAGATAAGATAAGAAAAGAAGTGAAATGTGACCAAGCGCGTTAATATCAAAACGAAGAATAGTGGGTTTCAAAATCAGCCCCTCTGATTCTAGATGATTCTTATTCTGGCTTCTCTTAATGAAATCAATCTATATATATATAGTTATAATAGAAAGAAATGAATAAATAAAAGGCATCTAAATAAGAATATTCAAAATAAAAGAAATCAAGACAAAATCTTTCGATCAAGATAACTGAAAGATAATGATAGTTTTACTTATGGCTTATAACTTTGGATTATATTTAATTACAATAATATATTAATCATCTAATAATGAAAAGAAGGTATTAAAATTAATATTATGAGTTTCGTCTGTGTGAATATAGATGAATAACTTCGATATAATGATCACTGTACCATATATCTGAGCGAATGCGAAAGAGACTAGCTCTTTTAATAGGCCCTATATAAGGGCTACTACTTCTTATATATGGATAACTCTTTAGACAAGATAAAGATTGATAATTGAGGCCTACAAATCGTAATTACTATGTCATTTGTATTCTTCTCAACTATACGAATGATTTTAAGAGTTGAGATTGATATTCATATTCAAGTTGTAAGTTACTAGTATTCTATACAATATTAATAATTTTCTTGAAGGAGGTTGATTGGTTAATAATAATGAATAATATAATAATAATATTATTCACTATTATTATAGTGGAAGACTTAGTTATACAGCTTAAAAGGGTAATCGAATATATAATGGTTGAAGTCAAAATATAAGTGTATTGAATATTGAATTTATTTTGCTTGTTTTTCAGAAGAATTCTTTGAAGAAAATCTTCTTATTTATAATATTTGATAGGATTCTATGAAATTCTATAATATTCTATGATTATAAATAAGATCGATTTAAATCGAATCTTATAGAATCATTTTATATAATGAAATGAAATAGTAACCAATAATATTTAACCTTAGAAATAAGAAAGTTCTATACGCTTCCATCACATTCTATTCCATTATAAATCATTCTAATATGATATATGATCGAGATTTTGTATAATAATAAAATTTAATAATATTAAATTATATTATTAATATATTACATGATCATATAACCATCGGTTCGGTTAATATTATTAAGTGATTTAATAAACTTATTAGAAATTCTTATAAATTTGACATGTTTAATTTAAATATATCGTATTCTTGATATTGATATAGAATATTCTTTCTATAAAATAATAATGATTTTCGTTAACTTAAGGACCTTTTATTCTGTATTAAGTTTATCGAGTTTTTATTTGTTTCATTGATAAATATATATCAATATAATAGATAGTATTTATATATAATATAATATATAAAATAATATATAATGAATATCGAAATATATTCTAAAACAATTTAATTAAAATCAGGATTTGAAAATAATTTTAATCTTGATAGTAATAAATATCAAGTTCTTTATTACTTCAATATACTTTTAATCCATTTTCTATATAATAGGAAAAATTTCATTAATAAAATACTTTCCTAATTTTTTATAAAAAATTCAAAAATAATCAATATTAATCCTTATTATAATACTATCCCTTTTTTTTTTTCAAATTCAGCTCTTTATCGTTTCGATATTTCATTCAAATAATTTGTTTTATTTATTTAAATAATATTTTATTAATTATTTATATAAATTGAAAATCCTTTAGAATATCTTGTCCAGTTTATTATTTTCAAATATATTTTTGAAGTATAAAAGCTTATAAATTGATGATTGTATTGATAATATTGTTTTATTAAAAAATCGATTTTTTAGAAATCTTAGTAATCGTGGCATAGATAATGATTTAATTGATATTAATGATAAATTTTCTAATTTCTTATATATAATATAATATATTATAGATAAATTCGAATCGATGAAGGATTGAAAGAGATAAGTATTTGTAATAAAATTAAATAAAGTTTGTTTAGAATATTTCAATTTATCTTTTAGAATTAATATTGTGAATGATAAATTATAAATTGAATTATTCAAATCTTTATTAAATAATCTAAAAATAAAAGAAGATATATTATACGATTATTGTATATTAATATAAATTGATAGATCTAGTTTGTTTTTATTAGAAGATTCAAAATCTTTTTTTAATATTATCAAAGTAGTTGTTATATTTTTGTTAATCAATTTATTAAAACCCTTTATTAATAATTTTAAAATAAAAGAAGATAATTTATATAATAATTCAATCTTTTTATAATATTATAATAATGATTTTAGTTTGTATTCAATATCCGAAACTTTTAAATTTGCTTTTTTGTATTTTAAGAAAATATTAGGGATTTTGTTTTATCTTTTTTTTTCAATATGAATATTTTTATTAATCATAATTATATTATTTTCTTTCAGCTCGAAATCTTCTAATAGATAATTAATTGAATTGCTCAATTTTGTTTGTATTTAATCAATCAATTGAATTATTTTTGAACAAATAGATTATATATTTATTATTTCTATAATTAAAGATAATTAGGATTCATTATCTTTTGATCTATAAATATAATATTGTTGAGAAATAGAATTGAACAAAATCATAATTATATCTAGTTTTATTATTTTTCGAAATTGCTTTACTTTCTTTAGTAATCTATATTATTGTTTTTTAGATGATTATCGAGCTTATATATATTCTTGAAACTCTTTGAATTATTATAATTCGAATATATTTTGATCAGATATTTCATTAAAAATAATTGTACTTTGAAATTTGAACGATTAAAATATAAGAGTTATAATAAATATTTCATAATTAGATTTGTTTTATTTTGAAAAAGATTTCAAAAGTTATATTGATTTAATTAAGTTTAAATTAAGAGTCTTTCTGTTTAAGTTCAAACAAGCGCCATCAACCATCTTGTATTTCACTATCTTATGAAATGTGCCTCGGTTGGAATATGATATACTTTCTGATTATATAATAATTTATTATAAATAGAATTATCGAAAATTATTCTATCGAAATGAAGTATATATTATATTCAAATTATCGGGATTTAATGGATATTATATAATACAATAATGGGATTTCTTTATCGCTGTTAACGCGGATTCTACTTGCCGGCTATTCGAAAAATTCTGCCGACCACCCTCGCTATATTATGAATAGCCGACAAGTAATTCGGAGTCCATGATTTATTCTTGAAACAATTTAATTAAATGTAGTCTAGATTACATATATTGATAATTTATTATATAATATACTTTACTATCATTATAATAAGACTAAGAAAATTCTCCTTGTATATTATACTAATCATTCTCGGTATCCCTTTAAACTTTAATAAATCCTTTAATTATATTCTTTAATCGTTTTATAATAAATATTATATTATCGAAAAATATTTGTATTATATCTCTCATTTATTAATAATAATATATTTCCAATTTTAATTGATCATTCTTCTTCATCAATTCCTTAATTTTTTGAACTATACTTAAGTATTGTCACGAATCGTGAACCACAGGAGGCTAATCACGTGATACCCCTTATCTCCCATATCAATTTATGAGCTGATCGTCCGTGCATATGCGTTACGAATCATATGATTTAGTATGGTAAAATGGTGATCCTAATAATGTATGTATATAGTTTTATAATTTACGAATGAGTATTTGTGTATATATATCTAGTTGCTTTTTATGAGTTATAGTTCTTTAGTTGTAGATTCTAAGGAACATAATTGATTCTGTTTATTCAGCTCTACTACGGCTCTTATGCGTCACAAGTATTATATTTGTTTGATTACTTATAAACACTCAGGAATCACTTTTAATATAATAATGGAACCTTTTTAAAATTCTATTTGGATATTAATAGCTATTAGTGTATACAATTTGTTTGATAAGTTTTTATTATTGATGATATAATTACTATTAATATATATAATCGTTTAGGTTTGATGAAGGATTGGATAAATAAATTATCACGGGATAGTATGATTACAGAGCACTTTCAGGGATCGGGGAATAGGTGGTACATATGATTGATAGAGTAAAAGAATTGAATGACTTGTCCTTGATTATATGAATCAAAAGCTATATATATAGAACAAATGAATGGTTATCTAGCCAATATATACTTTAATTAGGCTAAATCTTTGTTTATTAATATATCAGAATCACTTTATCAAATTGGTAGATTGATAAGGGTTAATAGATCCTTTATTCCGATTGGAAAGTATACACTTTGATCCTTTATAAAATATAGGGAATCACAAGACTTTCCATAATACACCTCTTAAATCGAAAAGCGATCTGAAACAAATAGAAAGATATAAAAAATGGCAATTCATATAATTCGTAAATGAATATACAAAACAATTATAAGCAGATATCAATAAAAAAATGATATAATATATAAACCTGAAATGATCCTGGTATTTTTAGAATAAAGAAGAATTTGATTATATATAAATCGCAAATTTCTTTTGGTCTTTGGCTTAATATCTGTGATATTTTTCGAAATTAAGATTTTGAATAATAAAAAGAAAGTTTTCTATTAAAAGAATACAAATGAATAATCGATCCTGTAATATAACAATTGAGAATGTATATAGTTGTTAAACTATAATATATTGATTATGATGATGAAATAAAATAAATGAATTTTTAAAGATATATGGATCTTTTTTTTATATTCTCGTTTTTGTTTTAATCAAATTTTTATTGATTATTATTATATTTAAGATTTCGGAATCTAAAAAGATTAAATAAGCAAATCTTAATTATATTAAACAAATAACAACTGAAAAGAAAGTTTTGAAAAAATCGAATGCAAAAGAAGATCCCAGTATTCCTTTGAAGGATTAATAAATTAAATAAAAAGAATTAATGAATTCAATACAAATAACGAACCAAAATATCGATTTTTGGGAGTATAATTTAATTAAATCTGTTTCTAAAATAATACACAATTATTTATTTCAGAAATTGTTTTCTTTTATTAAAGAAATTATTGTTTGTTATAATCAATTGTTTATTATAAGTTCAGATAGTAATTTAAAGGTAGATTTCGTTTTTGAATTCTATTGTATAATTGAAAGGTTTTATTAATTCTATATTTGTAATTATTGAAGCAAAGATTATTCGATAAAGGAGAGAAAAGAGGGAGGATTTCTTTATTTGATGATAACGATTTATTCGATCCTTTAATATTGAGTTTTTTGGATAATAAATCAAATAAAAAAGAAAAAGAAAAAAGATTATCGAAAATTGTTGGTTTTCCAATTAAAATAAAAGATAAAGAGAGTTATAAAGAAAAAAACGATTATTCATATATTCGATATATAAAATCGTTAATTATTAAAAGTGTTGGAAATGAAGCCATCATAGGATTAGAATTGAGGTCACAAGACCACAATGGTGCATAAACCATATTTGGGGATAACCTCAATTCTACTCCTACTAGAAATATAGATCCTTAGTTCAACCTATATAGTCAATAATACTATTACTTCCTGCACCAAAAGTTAATAGATTATAAAATCCGGTTGTATAGTAATAATTAAAAAACAAAGCAAATCGAGAAAGGATTAGTATAACTAGTAAAGATGGAATAAAGTGAAAATCAGAGTTTTTATATAGTATTATTGAAGTAAAGTTGAAATATGATAATATAGTTTATAATTTATAATATTATAGGTTAAAGCGGAAAACAATCTACACAATACCAATACAAAATTATAGCAAAGACAAAGAGCAAGTTTGCATAGTTACAAGAAAATATATTATAATATAATCTTATGAATTCTTTTATTGTTTTATTTTTATATTTCTTTATTATTTTGAATTTATTTACTGTATATCCTTTTTTAAGATTGTCTTAAAAATCTGAAAATTATCTTCAATACCCATCAAACAGTAAGAAATCTTTATAATATCAGAATTAAATAATCCTTTGAAACTCGATCAAAATAATTATAAATGATGGTTCAGATAAACAAAGATATAATTGAAAAGGAAAGGATGGTTTTATATAATTGATCAAATATTAAACGAATATGTGTAGATTGCAGGATCCAATATAGTATTTGCCTATAAAATCAATGGTCGTATATATTACAATATCAAATTGAAATCGGAATATTTAAAGGACAAAGCGAATACATTATCGTATATTTGTATAATATTCAATGATAACGATAAAGCCTTTATCAACGAATATTCAACAATATATATATTTTGGAGATACTTTAAATCAAAATATACTAGAGTTAATACAGTTATAGTCAATATATATATAACGATGATCCAGAACTTCAAATTCCAATTCAATATTTATTCCGATATAACCATTATCGAAGTTTAGGATAAACTAAAAGAGTATAGAAGGAAATTAGGAATTGCAGATAAAAACTATCAATTAGTATATCAAAATACTGTTTTGTTTTTGATTTTAATATATAATCTTTTAATCGATTATCAAAGAGTAATGGATATATTGGATATCCAAACCAACTTTAATATTAATAATAAGATTAAGCATTTACAGATTAAAGAACTTTATCTTAAGGATAGATCAGAGTTAATACAAATTGTGAAAAGATTTAGGTACATTTTTTAACATCAAAAATCAGATTTCGAAATCCCAAATAATATTTGTAATCTATATCAAAGGGAAGATCATTATATACAAAACTGCCTATATTTAATACAAACCAACAAACTCTTTTATAATTACCTTCATCATTAAAGGAAAAAGGGATTATTGAATCTAAAGAAGGTTCATTTTAATAAAAAAGATCAAATACATTCTATTAACAATATTTTTGAATCAGATTCCAATATTAAGGATATAATAAAGAAAAATTATAATTTGATAAAGAAAATCATTAATAAAGCTTCCTTTAACAAATAATATACCGATATAAGTGTTTCTTTATATATATCTGATCAACCTTTATTATTTAGATCAATAGAATCTATTGTTAAATGAAGGATAAAGGTTAATGAGGGAATAATATATTGTTGTTATTGGGGTTTAATGGATATGATATACGAAGATGATTCTAAGATATTACTTTCAAATATGTTATATGTATCAAAGTTAGGAGTAAACTTGTTGTTAGGAAAAAGGATCTGCAAAATAGGGTTGCAAAAGGAATTCAACTCTTATTATATATATTTCAAAAAAAACAATAAAAAAATCATCCATGCTAGAATACAAGACAGAATATATATGGTTTCATATATAACCAAAAGATATAAGAATATAGCTCTCTATTCTAATATATATCAAAATAATCAGGAAAAAAACTTCTCTTCAGAAATAATCGATAGCATCAAAGATATCGATAACGAATTAATATTTAAGAAGAAAAAGAGATATCTATTATGATATCAAAGATTCAATTATCTAGGTTCAGATAAGATCAAGAATCTATATAAAGTATCCAATATAACCAAACCAATAAAGATCCCAATTGAATTAGATATTTACAAAGTATATATACTCATCAAAATGATCAATCATATTCCGAAGCAATTAAGTCTATATAAATCAAAGAGACTCAAACTTATACATTTCGATATTACAGAACCATTCCCAAAATTGATTCAAGGGAATCGTTATTTCATATTGATCATTAACAGTTATACAAAAGTAAATTGGATTATACCACTTAAACAAAAAAACGATACAATTTAAACATTGAAAACTTGAAAAAAGGAAATGGAATTAACTACTAAAGAAAAGATCATTACAACCAGGACTAATAACACACCGGAATTCCTACAAGTTATTTATAAATGATCATCAGGTATATAATCCGAAATTACAATAATTTCCTCTTCACATTAAAACAGACCCGCAAAACAGAATATAAGGACTACAAAAACAAATATAAGAACAATACTAAAAGAAACTAAATTACCATTAGAATTTTGAGACGAAATTATAAAACATGATACTTATATCAGAAATCACATTAATATTGATCCTGATATGAATGGAATAGATCGATCCCTTATAGAAACTTTTATAAATACAATACCAAATATAAAGATATATAAAATCTAGGGAAGCAAATATTATGTTTATATTAATTCCAAGATTATTCCGAAAGAATAAAGATACAACAAATTGTGGGATATTTTGAGAATCGGTATATTCCTAGGGTATTCAAAAATTATAAACAAACATATCAAAGTATATTCTCCAGAATTAGATTATACATTTCAATCAAATAAAATAATTATAGATAAATCTCACCAAGAAGGAGATTTGGATTTTAAATTAAGAAATTATGAATCAGGCCTACAAAGAACAAAGAATATAAAACCAGATCGAAAACCTCGTAGTAGACCAATAACAAATAAGGCATCTTCTCTATTTTTAACATTAAACGCAATATCTATATCATCTTTATTCTAAATGTTCTCTCCAATAGATATTATATCGAATTCAATGATTATATTAAGCACCTTAATTATCGAATTGAGACCAAATAAATTAGATATGTTAATACTAATATACAATAAAAATGAAGATGGCAATATCCAAAAAACAAATCAAGAATCTTCTTCTAAAGATATTTCAAATATCGAATCCATCATTTCAAAAGGTCTAACCCAAAAGTTAATTTTGTAAACCCTGAATTTATACCAAAAGCAAAATTTAAGATCGTTTTAAATTTTACTGATAAGTTTATTTCAATAGAATCAAAAAGTAAAGTAAATCCATAATTATTTGAGATTAAATAAAAGGATAAAATGGACCTTGAAAACGAATCCCTAAGATATCTAATACAAAAACAAAAAAGAGATATAGAACAAGATTCTGAAGAAAAACGGGAAAGCAAGATTATAAGAATATTGATTGCAATATCTATATAGATTAAAATTCAAGAAAATGTAGAATACACTATAATTATAATCCCAATTATTTATAAAATGAACCCTTATATCAAAGATAAGATTGTTTCAGATTTTATGATTTCGTTAATAGATACAGATAATATAGAAAGTGTAATATATCCAGCCGAAGAAATTCTAGGAATCAAAATACCAAGAACTTATAAGAAAGCAATATCGGATCGAGAACATACTGAAAAATGGAAGGAAACCATTCAAAAGGAAATTATATCCTTAGTTCAAAATAGTATTTGGAAAGAATATATATTCCTTAAAGAAAGTAATCTGGTTTCGACGAAATGGATATTTATAGTTAAGATTAAGGATAACAAAGTAGAACGATTCAAAGCAAGATTAATAATTCGAGAGTTCAATCAGGTATTAGGAAAGGATTACAATGAAATGTTTGTATCAATAATGAGGCTAAATATACTCAGATTATTCTTAACTATCATCGCAAAGGAAAATTTGGAATACTTATATTTCAATATCAAAAACGCCTTTATTGAATTGCATTTAAAGAAAGAGATCTACCTCAAACCATCTTAAAATATCAAAATCAAAAAGGGACATGTACTATAAGCTTTACAAAGCCTATATAAATTAAAACAAACTGAAAGGGACTGGAGTTTATTATTAAAGAAAAAGCTTTTGGGTATAAATTTTGTATAAAGTTTGGCAGACCCATATCTATATATATCCAAAGACCGTGATATAATATTACTGGTATATATCAACGATATCATTATTATATCATATATATCATCGCAAATCACTTGGTTCGATGAAAAACTATCAGTCTGTTTTAATATCAAGAATCTAGGGGAGATTAGTAAGATCCTAGATATTAGAATCATTCGTAATAGAAAAGTGTATACATTAATTATGGATCAAAAAGAATATTTTGATGTTATACTAACCAAATATAGTATTATATATAAATAACATTAAACCAAGAAATTACCAATAATGGATTATACCTATCTCCGACCAACAATCGATAACAATGAACTAACAGATATAAACAAATATCAATAATGAATAGGAAGTATAATTCATCCAATAATATATACCCGATTAGATATAATATTCTCAATTGAAAGACTTTCACAATTTATGGCAAAACCAGCAAAATATTATACTATAGCTTTAAAGAATCTAATACGATATTTATAATCAATAATCAAATAGAAGCTATGATTCAGACCAAAAGGAGTACAATCTAATATCTGTAAAGAATATAATATACTTGATAATACAATAAAGGTATATACAGATATAGATTGGATTAATGATAAATATAACCGGAAAAATGTTTCAAAGGGAATTGTAATATTCTACAGAGGCTTTATATCATAGACTAACAAAAAATAAATATCTATAACTATCTCTAATACAGAATCAGAATATATTGCGATGGCAATATTCATCAAATAAGGAAAATGGATTATACAAATACTCAAAGACCTATTCAGATCAAGTTATATTGGAAAGAATAAAGATACAGTTCAAATACTCAATAACAATCAAGGCGCTTTAGTTTTAACCAAAAACCCACATTTGCATGAATGATTCAAATATATAGATATCAATTATCATTTTATTAGGGATTTGATAG
The DNA here is from genome assembly GCA_014898415.1 of Stromatinia cepivora. Taxonomy (NCBI): domain Eukaryota; kingdom Fungi; phylum Ascomycota; class Leotiomycetes; order Helotiales; family Sclerotiniaceae; genus Stromatinia; species Stromatinia cepivora. The sequence continues at coordinate 971,797 of RCTD01000017.1, read as the reverse complement.
AAAAAAAGAAAATCGTTATTAATTATATTAATACATGTGATATAGTTGTCGATGGAATAATGAAGCCTTGTGTAAGGATTGTTTTCGAAAGATTCAAGAAAATATTAGGATTAATAACCTAAAAGGATTGAATAGGATATCCTCAATAAAGAAATATTGGAAATAAAGCCATCATAGGATTAGAATTGAGGTTACAAGATTATAATGGTGTATAGATCATATTTGGGGATAATCTCAATTCTATTCCTATTAGAAATATAGATCCTTAGTTCAATCTATATAGTCAACAATACTACTACTTCCTGCACCAAAAGTTAACAAAAAGATATAATTTCTATAGCGAATGTTTTATTGATTCTTTCAACCGAATAATTATCGATGTTGGAATTGTAGTATTCATCTGTATACTCCCTTATCAACTTTCCTTTATCCTTTAACAGATTATTATATCATTATTTATTAGCAAAATTCAAAAATAAGTTTTTCATTCACCCTTTATTTTGATAATATACTGATCATTGATTATATAATCCAAGCAGGGATACAGAATTACAATAAAGATGATACTGAAGATCGAAAAGAAAAAAGAAATTATTCCTTCACCCCCACATCATCGTTTCCCCTTTCCTCGTTGTATTACTCACCAAAATCCTCGAAAACCGAACAGAAAAAATACATTATGATTTCGGAGAACAATAATAAAAATAAAAGAGAAAAAGTAAGAAAAAAGAAAAGGAGAAAAGAATAAATAGTATATCCAAAAAAAAAAAAAAGGAAAGATAATCCTTTAGTTTTTGTAATATCGATAATATCAATAATTTCAATTGCTCCAATTGTTCTTCATTCTTTAATTATTATAAATAATCCAAAAACTTTTTTATTTGAATTTCAAATTATTAAGTTTAAAAAGAAACTTATCCTTTTTCGAAAATAAGAAAATAAAAAACAAAGAAATAATCGATCTTAATTATTCTTTATTTCCTAATAAATATAAAATATACAAATTAAAGTATATTATAAAAAAATATAATAATCTGAAATATCAAATAGGATTCATTTTATTTATACTAAAAGAAAAAATTACGAACTCCAGATTGTTATTATTTAAATTCTATGATTGTTGTTATTTAAACTTTATAATCCTATTACTTATATTTTGTAGATTGAAAAGAGATCAAAAGTATTCGAACTTTTGTTTTGTAAAGTTCTTAGTAAGCCTATTAGCAATTATATTAGTGATCGATAGATAGATTATATAAAAGTTCCCTTTTGAATATTCTTAATATAATTATATATTTTGAATATCAATATAATATAGTTTCATAATGATCCGTTTGTTCTTATTAATCATCAATTTGATTGTTTGCTGATTATTGTAAAAAATCGTTACAAACTTTTTCATTATTAAATCAATCTTTTTTAAAAAATATAGAATTATTATAATTTCTTTTAATATATATTCGATTCCAAGAAGCTCTATTTTAATAATCGAGGTAATCATAATATCTTGCTTGAACACTTTCTATACAATTAAACTATCGAAAAGGGATATAATATATCCTTAGAATAATCGATAAATATCTGAATCATCTGTAAAAGAAATATCTAAAAAGATAAGAAATTGTGATATTTGATCATTATTATATTGAATTATAAGATACCTTATATTCCATAAATATTATAAATAATGATCGATAGCTTTTATATAATCATTAAATGGATTGATCAAATAATGATTTAATTGCGAAGTAATGAATAATATATCTACTCTTATAATGATTGTAATATATAATATTGAGCCCATTTTCTTTTAATACATTTTTATAATATATATAGGAGCTTAACCCTGATTTTTCTGAAATATTATTATCGAGAGCGATATATTTGTTATTCTTTTTATTACTTTGAATTTCTTAGTAATTTTTTTAATATATATATTATAGACTAATTATAGCTTTTTCTTGAATCGATTATAGAATATATGTATATCTAGAAACTATTTAATATTTCCCAGATCTCGTAATTTATATACAGTTTTGATTTCCTTAATAATCTTTATAACAACTGATTTGTTTTTCTTATAATAAATGATTTGAATATTATTTATAAAGAAAAGAATTATAATGATATACTTTAGATTAATATATAAATATAATTTCTTTTTGTATTATATCAATCCTAGTTTCTCGAATATCCGAATGAAATCCTTAAATTATATAATTAGGGAATCTTGTAGATTATATAAAGCTTGATTAATTATAACATTTTTATTTAGGATTTTTTATCCATCAGATAGATAATATATAATTGGGGTATCAAAAGGATCGTATAAAGCATTAATGAAAGTGTTGATTATATTATATTATTTTGTTTCGAAATTGTATTTAGCGATAATTGCTATTACAATTCGGAATGATCGGTTTGTTAATATAATAATATAAATAATTTCAATAATACTTTTAATTTGGAAATCTCTTTGTATTATTAAATATAAATAATAACGAATGATTAAACCTTGATCATTATATTTATATATAAATATTTATTGAAGAGAGATCGGTTTTATAAATTTTGATTTAGAATTGATTTTATATCAGGTTTTTCTAGCCTTAAGATTATTAACCTCAAGATCGCAATTCTGTTTGAATCAATATTTTATTTGATAATCTTTTAATTGATAATAAAAACGAAATAATTTTGGAATTGCAAATATATAAATTCAAGGAAATAGTATTATTTGTAATCCATTAATTATAGATCAAATAGAAAGTAATAATGGTTTTGCTTTAATTCCAATAGTGATTATATTATGAATTGTTATAAATTGAGAATACTCCTTTATATCATTTATTCCTTATTGATTAGATCAGAATATAAAATGAAAATTGTTTAAATAGAATAATTCTATTGAATCTATTCTTTGAGATATAATAGTTTCTATATAAGATCCAGTATTGAGATTATTTCCTTGATAGTATTGTTGTATATGCAATTGCCTTTATATATATACTGATTGTTTTGGGATACAAAAGTTAAATGATTTCTGGAAGAGAAATGATTTTGAATAATAATCATATAATTGAAACTCAAATAGATTGATTTGAACCCTGAATATTTCAATCCTTATAATATAAGCTTTCTTAAATATCTATTTGAGATTATAAATCTATGAATCCTTTATAAATCGATTAAATAAATATATAGGGTATAATAGTCTTTGTAATAATTGGATTTCCTTTATGGAATACTCTAATTGATTATTCTAATGTATATACTTTCTTTTGGAATATTGAAATTGATTGATTGAAATAGTCTCTAGATCACTTTTGTATATATTACAAAGAATTTTGATGATATAATTAATAGATTTATACTTTATATTCTTTATATCAATATATTCAATAAAATCGGGATCTGTATTATTATTACGGATATCTTTTTGAATAATACCAATATCTTTATTTACGAAATATAATTATTCTTTAATAAAAGAATCGATTTCTTTAGTTTCTTCAATAAAAAGGTCGATCAATATTTATATATCTTTATTATATACTTTATCCTTATTATCTAAAGAATTAAATAGATTGGATAATCCTAGATCGATTTCTTTATTCTCATTATCATTCTTCAAATCTATATTTATCCCTAAGACCAATTCATTTATAAATAATAGATCTGAAATACATTTGATGAATAAATCAAAGACTTTTCGATCTATAAAAATAAATAAATGAATGAAGTTTTTATGATTATTCTTGTTTTGAATAATCGTTCTGTTTATTTCGGTATAATTTTGTAGATCAAAGACTTTAATAAGTTATTTAAGTTTTTCTGTAATATGAATATCGATTATTCGATTAATGAAATCTATATGATAAATGAATTCCTTATTGAATGTTATATTTCGAATAACAATAATTTTATCGAGTTTGGGTATTTATATATAATAAATCAATGTATCTAGAATATAGTTCATTAAATATTTAATATATGCTTAAGGATTGATTTTGTATTATTTCTTATTAATTCCAGTTTCTTTATTCTTATCCAAAGAATAAGTTCGATATTTATATCTTTAGATTCCATTCCAATTGGAATAGAAATCGTTAGATATTTTTTTTGCGAGTAAGGAATTATCTTTACGAAAATAATTATGGAATCATATATTGAGTATTTCATTAAACAATTTGAAGGATTTGGTCTTCAAAGGATTTATATTATATAGATAAATAATAACTTGCACCATTTCCATTTACAATTTGTTCGGTAAATCTGTTATGATCCGCATTTTTATCTATTTTATGATTATTTTTTGTTCTATGTATTCTAATCCTTTATTGGGTTTATATATATAAGATGAAAATAATTCGAATTCGATACTTTTTTGTTTGATTTATTTCTCAAATAATATTATTTTTATAATTCTAATAACAAATATATCATTATCCTATTTAATCATTATAATTACTAAATTATACTTATGGTAAATCCAAACTACAAAGTTTTGAATAATTGTAAATACTTTATTATATATTTTACAATAAATTGGATATGAAAAGATTTTGCTATAGTATATTTTTTTGATCAATAGAAGCTATAATACATTATTATACCTTTTATTGAAATCAAAAAGATTCTATTGAATTTTATAAAAAGACCGAAATAACTGATAATCATTTGAAGTATAAGAAATGATTTGTTTTGTATAAATACGAATATAATCAGTATAATTGGAACGAATGATATCTTTTATTTTGATATTTTGTATTACAAATATTAAATATTCAAAAGCTTCTTTTTTTAAATATCTAAAGTGTTTATATTATATTTTATTTGTATCTTCTTTTAAAAGAAATAAATTATAAGAATAATGAAATACTTTGTTTATTTTTCTATTTATTATTGGATATATTATAGAAGGGTTGTTTATAAGAATAAATAAAAGAATATTCGAATAAATAAAAAATGGTTTGTATTCTAAAAATATAAGATTTTCAATATAAATATATTGAACAACTATTATATTATTTATATGATCTTTTTTACAAAGAATATAATTATATCTTGAGAATTATAAACCAACTTTCTTTAATCGAATCTCCGAAATGATATTAATATAAAAACCAAAGATGAATATTACATTATTCAAAATCAGATTATTATTAAGATAACCTTTTCTTTTAATAATCTTTTTGATAATATGAACTTTATATTCTAGAATTTGAAAGCTGAAAATACCTGTTTCTACAAAATTATTAAGATCGGATAATCAATATTGATAATTATTCAATAAAGATATATTATTCATAATATATATAATACTATAATTATCGAACAAAATACTATTGAACAAATAATATATTCTTATTATTATAAAGTATACTCTTAATTGATCATATTGAATATCCAAAATAATAATATTAATTGAAAATCCTAAAGGATCAATAGAACTTTTCATCCATTTCCTTTTGATCCAATCAAAATGAAATTACTTCTATAAATATAATCTTGCTTAATCCCTAATTACTTGTAATTCATTTTCATTGAATACTTTTTTAAATAATGAATTGATTCTTTCAATGAATATTAATTCTATAATTTTACAATTATAAATAATATAATTATAATCAATTTCATTATTCCATTTAAATTCGATTCTATAAAAATATTCCTAAATCTTTTTAATCCTTTAATTGTTTTTAGAATTAATACTCTTTTTATTTTTCTTAGATTTTTTATTATTTTGAAAAAAGGTAAGTATAAAATATATTCCTTTTTTAGTTTTTAAAAAAATAAAATCCTGAAAGATTAATTCTCCAAAAACATCTCCAAATTATTTGAATAAAAGATTGGATAATCCGAATTGATTATTCATTTCAATCTATATAATTATAATATTTGTCCAGATTGAAAATATTCTGATATCAATAATTTGTAGAAAAATATTGATAATAATTTCATTCTATATTTTAATAATCTTATATATATAAACTTTAATATAAATTATAATCCAATCCCTATATTATTTAATAAAATCGATTCTATCGAACGAAATTTATATTAAAACAAATCGATATTCTTATAATATTATAAATTTAATAATAATTATTATAAATACAAATTTTCTTTTAAATATATTAATAATTATCTTGAATAAAAAAACTATAATATCCTGATTAAGAATAGATAACTCTATAAAATATATTTGATCAATTGATGATTCGATTTATTCGTAAATATCCTGAAAAGCTTTATAATTCTATATATATTTTTATTATCAATATCGATATTCCAATTAAAGAAAAACAAACTCAAAGGAAATTTCTTGAAAGATAATTGGAAATAAAATAATAAATCTATTAGAAATAAATCCCGATATATTATTATCAGAATCTTTTATTTTTGTATCTCCATTAATATCTTCTCTGGATTGAATCGTTATAAAATATTCTGAGAATTCCTTTTAATATTGAATTTGTTTCTTTTAATTATATTTAACTTAAAAATTGATAACAAAAAATAAAACAAATAATTTGATTAAAAATTAATCGATCTAATTATAAATAGATTTATTTATCAAATCAAAATTTAAAATAGATATTACTAATATAGAAACAAACAAATCGTTCTCTAGATTAATTGAATTCTAGATTCCTTGAATTTGATATTTATTTTTCAAATATAAATATTATTTCAATTATTGAATACAGATTATAAAAAAAAGATTGTTTTGATCTTTTATTATATTAAATAAAAATAATTGAATTAATATAAATATTGAATTATAAATAAAATAAAAATGATATTTTAAAAATAATCTCTTAAATATTTAATAATTATTAAATAGGAAGTTATATAGATTTAAGGATTATCAAATTTATAACTATTATGGGATAATATAATTACAAAGTATTTTCAAGGATCAAAAAATAAATAATATATATGATTGATAGATAAAAGAATTGAATGATTTGCCCTTGATTATATAAATCAAGAATTATATATATAAAACAAATGAATGATTATTTAATTGATATATATTTTAATTAAGCTAGATCTTTATTTATTAGTATATCAAGATCATTTTATCAAATTGATAGATTGATAAAGGCTAGTAAATCCTTCATTCCGATTGGAAAGTATACGCTTTGATTCTTTATAAGATACAGGGGATCACAGGGCTTTCCGTGACATAAATAAATTTCGAAATTATTTTAATTGGATTTCAAAATATTGAATTAATATATATCTAGATTATAATAGTGTATCAAATATCCAAGCAGAAATCAATTCTAGTTATTCAATTATATTTCAAAAATCGGTAATGATCGATTTTGAATTGTAATAATCAATTTCCAATCAAAAGAATAATTTTTTGAATTTAAATAGAGAAAATGGTTCTGTTATTGATGTAAATTCGGAAAACGAATGATATATAAATAAGAAAGATAAATTATATAACTAATTCTATAAGGTCTTTTCAAAAGATGAACTCTTTTTTTGTTCAATGAAAACAATAATATTAAAAAATTTTCGCATTTTAATCATTTATTCTATATTTCTTTAAATATTATTTTTATAAATGATTCTTAACGAATCTTCAATTTATATAGTTCGAATATATTGCGATACAAATATTGTATTATTATATAAGGAATTTTATAGTATCTTCGATTTTAGAAATATGATTTCTTTATTTATAAAGAAGATTATATAGATTAATATAATATTAAAATATTTTTGATTTATTATAATAATTATAATTTTAGAATATGATTTGTGGGTTATAATATTTATTAAGCTAATCCTTAACGATTTCAATTTTTATATATAATATAATTAGAAATTTGGGTTTGGTGAGGTTCGAGGATTAAGGTTTTATTATATAGATTTATTATTCAATTTAATATTTTATTTAATGGATGTAGACGATTCTGATTGTGAAAGTATTATATTAAAGTAATATCTGTTTTTCGATTTTGTTGAAACCTTTAATTATTTCAAAGAAAACCTTTATATATATAAAATAGTTGTGATTTCCGAGAATATAATTCGATTATTTATTTTCTACTGAAAATATCCTTTCGAAAATAAAGAAAAGCTGTTTAAATTTTATTATAAATATAAATAAAAGCTATTTGTTTTTTCTATATCAAAATTATTGAATTTACAAAGGCAGAATTAGAAGATATTAATATCAGAAATATATTATAAATAGAAAAAAAAGCTTGATTTTTTATCGTTATTTTATATTATGAAGTTCTTTAACTCTTCTTTTATTGGGCCCCTATCTTATATTTCAAAATTCATTTTCTTTTATATTTATAATATAAAATTTGATATTTAAGTTCTTATTTTTCTTTTATTTATTAATCTTCCTTTTTATAAGTTTTCTCTTTTTGGCGAATTGGATATTGAAAGATTCATTAATCATTATCAATTAATTAGCAAACCAGAAATTATAATTCGTATTCAAAAGGCAGATGGCAAATTTATTGGCCCTTTGTATAATACTCCTTTCGGATCCGATATCAAAACCTAAGATTTCTTTATTTGGTTTATACAAATTGCAAATCAGTCTTTTACCAGTATCCCTGATATATTGCAAATTTGCTTTAAGAATATTATTCCAATTGTTGAATATAAGATTTATCGAAAAAATGAAAAACAATTTACAAAAATATAATGTAATATTCTCTTTAATATTATTGTATTATAATAATAATATTATTATTAAATAAATTTGTTATTTTTATTCAGGCACTTTATTGATATATTGATTCATTCTAACCCCTATTTATTTTTAGTTATCCATTATATTCTAAAAAAAGATGAAATTTCTTCAATATTTTTGAATCTTTTAGTTTATATATTGTATCTTATATTTATCTTTATCAATAATTTAAATTGTATTTGTCAAAAATTGATTGATATCAAAATAAACATTTATAATCTTTCTTGATTTTAAATATATTAATTGATATTTATAAAATAATACTATGAAATTTGTATCTATATATATATCTCTATATGGAAATTATATTTTCTGTAATATAATCAATTCAATATTCTAGTAAATTTACTTCTATTTAACAATTCATCTCTTGCATTTTCTGTATTATAAATTGTTCAAAATTTTCTATGATTTTAGGTATATTAGTAAATTCAATATCGCTTTTTCGATAAAAAAATTCTAAGAATAGATTTGGTCATTATGCATTACATTTCTCTCTGTTATATCTTAAATTCATTTAAATCCAAAGGAAACAATATTTCTAATGAATCTTTTCGAATATCTGTTTATTCGATTATGAAGTTCTAAGTTGAAGATAATCTAAAGAATAATCATCAATTATGTATAAAGTATATTGATTATGAAAATTTTATTGAAATACTTCAAATCGTTATTCATTATATCAATTTGAAGAGTATTATTAAAGATACAATTCCTAAATTATATTAGTTATACTCTTTCTATTATTAGACTGCGCAACAGGTACCCGCAGGGCGGATAATGGTTTTGATAAATAATCTATGGATTATTTGTGGTAGGGCGGGTAATTCAAAATTTGGGATGGGTAATCTATAAAATGGATATAGATTATCTGTAGGTATTTATTTATTTATATATTGTATAATATTTTATAAAACTAATATAATTTTATAATTAGTATAAAAATTAATATAAATCTAAATTTGGATCATTTTTAGACTATAAAATGATTTGAGAATAACTTCAAATTTAAGCGAAAAGTGGATAATCCATGGATAATCTGTAGATTATCTATAAATAATTTATATATCTATGGATTATTTGCAAATTATTTGTATATCTATAGGTTATTTATGGATAATCTATTTATCTATAGGTAAATAGATTATTTACAGATAATCCATAGATTATTTGTGATAGAATAGATAATTTTAAATCTGAATGGGTAATCTGCAGGGCGGGTAGGATCTTTAATGGGTATTCATGGGGCAGATTATCTGTGGATAATTTATGGGTACAGATAATTTTTGCGCAGACTATCTATTATTCGCAAAAATATCATTCTTATATAGAAAAGAAGTTTCAAAATACTTTAGAAAGTTTATTAGAAGAAGATAAGATTATATGATTAAAGTTTTAGGAGTATTTATATAAGAATATTTATGTTTATCTCTTTAACGAAAGTTTTAATCAATATATACAAATATTAATTATTGCGATATATTTTAGTTTAAAATCTATTATATCTTATATATAATCATTTCCCTTTTATAACTTTCAGATAGGCCTAAAAATTGAATCGTTAATATATCAAATTCTAATAAATATAAAAAAAAACATAATTGTATATTTAGGAAATGAATTTGATGAATTTGAAAAGCTAATTATATTTAGGATTGAATTTATAAGAATAGGATTATAATCGATTATCAACGAAATGCTCATCGCTATAGAAGTTGAAATTATCATTGTTAATCATCCGATTGTGACGCACAAGAGCCGTAGTAGAGCTGAATAAACAGGGTCAATTATGTTCCTTAAAATCTACAACTGAAGAATTATAGCTCGTAAGAAGCGATTAGATATATATATACAAATACTTATTCATAGGTTGCAGGGTTATATATATACATTATTAGGATCACTATTTTATTATATTAAATTATATGATTCATAATATATATATACAGACAATCAATTTATTAATTGATATAAAAGATAAAGAACATTATATATCAATCTCCTATAATTTACGATTCATAATATTATTCTTCTTTTCAGAAAAGTTCGTTCTTGAACATTTTACTCCTTTATTCTATTACTATTTCATCGGAAATCAGGTTTTGTAAAGGTTTATGAACTTTAAATCAATTAGATTGATCATTTTGGTTAATTTGATCAATTTACTGGAAATTGATCAAATTAACCAAAATAATTGATCAAATTGATCAAAATAACGAATGAATTGATTAAATCGATTAAATCGTTTATTATTTGATTAAATTAATATTGATTTATATTCTTCTTGATTTGGGGAACTTTTGAAAAGAAAAAGTTTCAATAGAAAAAGGGAGGAGATTGAATTATAGTATAATAATAATAAATGATTAATATGATCAATTCTGAAATCAACCAAGTTAATCGATCAAATTGACTAATTAATTGACCAAATCAATCAAATTGAACGAAATCGATAAAGGTAATATTACATTTCGTTTTTACTATATTCAAACTTTCTTTTTGTATGATTTTTGAAATAATTATAGGTATAAGTTTTTGAAATATATTGTCTTTATATTATCTTAATAATAACAACTCGTTTATTATATAGAATTCGGGTTATATATATATATAATCAAATTCCTTCGAATTTGTATAGGTTTTCGATCCTTTTATGATCATATATATATATACCATTATAAAATTATAACATTTAATTTATTGAATTGAAGAACACTTTTCTTTCCCTTGATTTTATAAATGAATTGTTATTTATATAATTATAATTATTCTTTTCGCTTTTATAAAACTTTATTCAATCAATTAATCGATTGGGAGGATTAGATAATATTGAATTGACTAAATGAAAATCGTATAAGAAATATAATAATGTTTTAAAATTGGAAATAGGATACCAAATAAAATCGATATCGTTATTAAATTATAAAATTTTGTATAATAGAGTTTTTCATATTTTCTTTATTATTAGAATCTTCTTTATTTTTTATTCCGAATTATTAATTATATTAATAAACAGGGGTAATTCGAATATTTAATCAAAAAAAAGATTGTTATATACCTTATATAATCGATCTAAAAGGAAAACAGGATGAATTTTTATTGTAATCGGGAGTTCGAATTTGAAAGAGCTTTTAAATCGATTAATGATTTTGAATCTTCTTTGAATCAGGAAGTTCAATTTTTTGAATGATTTTTGGATAGAATAATTCTTTATATTGAATTATATATAATCTTTGATATCGAAATCAACTTTATATCGATAAACATTTATAAATTTCGATATCTTGATTTGAATATATAATAGATCTTCTTTTGTTTATATAAAAGCTAATCTATTGTATTCTATATATATATAGGTATTATATATATTTATATCGTTTATTAGTTTATTAATATCTTTTTTCTATTCTTATATATATTTCAGTGTATACCTGTATAGGATTTTGTAGGATATAAACCCTCCTAAAAAATCATATAGAAAAGTAAGTTGTATATAATTTATTATAAATAAAAATTCTGATTAATCATCTTGATAGTAACTAATAAATAATTTTAATTGTTACTGAAAGTATTGATTATAAATCTCAATTTGATCATTGGTTTGAGAATAATAAGTAATGGATAATTTGAAATCGGTTTCTAAGATTTAGTTGAATTCCTTTTAAAATTATAATATGAATTGAGGATTGCGATTTGATATTATAATATTGATATATATAATAAAGATATAATTGTATTTAAATTTGAATATCAATTGATTTGTAATAAAGTATAAAGATAATTTGTTTTATTAATCGATTAATAATAATTAAAATATTGTTATATTTATATTTATTTTTATTAAAATTATAATAATCTATAATAATATATTGCTATATTCGATTAGGAATCGAAAATGGATATAATAAATCAAGAATATAATCATATAAAATGGAATTGTATTTGTAAATGTAACAATTGTATATATATCTGACTATAATATTGTACATTCTGGACCAATAGTATTATTGAAATAATAAAAGGTAGATTTTGTTTATATCAAAATAAATAATGGAAACGGAATTATAAATTTCATAAATCAAATAAATTCAAAGGTTATCGATATCGGATATTATTAGATGGTTATTATAAAACAAAAAATCATTTTGAAATGATATATATTTGTAACCTTGAATAATTTATATTTGAATACTAAGAAATTATCTATAATTTTATGTACTTCGATGATATAATTAATTAAATCGAATCGAAGAATGATTTTATTCAAATCGATACTAATAATCATTATTTCGTCTGAATGATACTTTCGTAAAGCTTTTCTTATAATTTCGGTATCAATTTGGTTATCTTTAATAAACTATTAAAAGCGATTTTTTTTCTTAATATAATTCTGGAGATTTAATTTATTGATCTGATGGATTAAAGTATCAATAAAAGAATTATCTTTTTCAAAGTGATATATAATAATAAAATTATAATTGTGACGAACTCAACAAACGTTTAGAGATCAACCTTAGAATTAAAAGCTACAGAGCTAAAGAGAGTATACTACAAAGCTATATATATGATCGGCTTGAAGTTTAATACTGTACTAGCCCGATCAGATACGATCATATGTATCTCGTAATACTACCCCCCCCTTCTGAAAAGTTCGCTTTAAATTTATTTTAAATAAATAATTTAAATATAAAATGATTACTAATCTTCTTTTAATAAAAATGCCTGATATACGGATTATATTATAATTAACGAATACACATCCACCGTACTATATATCTCCTTCAAACGATCTTCAAAATATCGACTATTGATCATTTCTCCTAAATCCTTATCATCGTCGTTTTCGGGCTTAATAGTCAATATAATAACCGGAACAGGTTTTTATCGATCTTGGATTCCTTGATACAGATCTAATGGATAGATTTATATTTAATGAGAAATATTTTTATATCATATATATTTATTTTGTTTATATAAAAGAGTTTTTTTAGAAAAGGAAAATTCGGGTATTCGTATATAGAATAGAATCAAGGTATGATTGGGCTTGTCCGATTGGGTATCAAAAGAGTTAAGGGTATTAATGATATTAAGGTTATTAATATCCATTAGATCATAATTCCGAAAATAGAATGAATTCTATAATATATATAAGGCTTTAGATTTATTAGAATAGAATGATATAGGGAATCTATTTGTTATATAAATAATTAATTGTTATATAATTTGAATAAAATTGGGATAAGAATAAAAAAGAAAAAATTATTGAAAAAGATAATTTCTAAAAGTAATATTGAATTTATTACAAAAAATTGAAATCTTATTTGAATCAAATTAATTTTGATTTTTGGTTTTATAAAAAATTCTTTCGAATTTTGTAATATAGATATATAAAGAATCAATTCCTTATTTGAAAATAAATAATTTGTTTTTGGTTTTTTGGATTTTATTTGGATTGTTATAAATATATATAAATTGATTCAGAATTATTATATAATCTAAAGGAATGTTTTGATCAAAAAAAGAAAACTAAAATAGTATTATAATTTGTATATAAGATTTAAGATTGAAATAAATATAATAAAATTGAATTATAAAATCGCCGATTATAATGCTATCTATTTGTAGTTTTATTCGAATTGAGAAAAGTTAGGTATCAAATTTTTGAAAACTATTATTGAACTTTTCAGGATTAGGGAAAAAAGGTTTCAAACAAGAAAAAATATAAATAATAGGAGTGTATTCGAAAATCAAAAAATATAAAAACAAAATTTTATTTTATTAATGAATTATTTTATTGTAAAGTTTTATAATCACAAGGTTTATCGAATTATAATTTATAATTTAGAAATTAAGGATAAAAAAAAAACAATATTTTTGAATAATATTAAGAAAATCTATATGTAGGTGAAAGAGTAAGAATATATGTTTAAATAGAAGCAAACGGAATATATATAAGTATATACAAATATTATTCTATTTCTTATTTGGAAAAGTTTTTAATAATATAACGAATTCAATAAACATTTAGAGATCAATTTTAGAATTAAAAACTATAGAATTAAAAAGAGTGTATTACAAAGCTATATATATGATCAATTCGAAGCTTAGTATTGTACTAACCCGATCGGACGCGATCACGTGTATCTCGTGACAATAATCGGTTAGAATTTTTATTCAATGAATTTATTAGATATTGAGAATCTTAATAATTATGAAATATTCAAAGATTTTGTAATCGATATAAATCTTAATCTTATATAATAAATCGATAAATTTTGTTCTTCAATAATTGAAAAATCGAATGATTAATAGTATTTCTTTATCATAAACTTTGTAATTTAGTTTGATAATAATTATAATCTTGAAGAAATAAACTATAAATAATTAATCTTTGTTATACTATTATAATAATATATTAGCAATTATTTTATTAAATATATCTATTTCGAATATATAAGGGAATCGATAATTATAGTATTACAAAAACAAAATGGAAATAAACTTTTTCTTTAAGATATTGAATATATTTTGGTATACTTCGTCGAATACAAATTTAATGTTTGCTTTAATGAATTCATTAAAAGATTTCACTATTATATTATAATCCTTAATAAACTATCAATAAAAATTACAAAAACCAAAAAATGATTAAATCCCTTTTATTGTTATCGGAAAAATCCAATTCTTAATTATTTTAATCTTTTTAAAGTTCATTTTTACTTTTTTAGTAAAAATAATAAAACTCAAATATTTAATATATATAATATTGAATTCATATTTTTTGAAATCCATTTATAAATCAATGATTTCTAATTATTCGAGAATTAATTTAATATGAATTTGATATTTTTTTTTGTTCTCGGAATAGATTAGAATATTGTTGAGATATATTATATAAAAGATATCTAGATAATCGAATAGAATATCATTTATATAATATTATGTTAACTTTTGATGCAGGAAGTAGTAGTATTATTGATTATATAGGTTGAATTAAAGATCTATTATTCTAGTAAGAATAGAATTGAGTTTATTCTCAAATATAATTTGTATATTATTGTGATTATATAACCTTAATTCTAATTCTATAATGGTTTTATTTTTAATACTCCTTTATTGAGGATATCCTATTCGATTTTTTTAGGTTATTAATCCTAACATTTTTTTGAATCTTTCGAAAGCAATTCTTATATAAAGCTTTATCATTTCGTTAACAATCATATTATATATATTGATATAATTAGTAGCGATTTTTTCCTTTTCTATTAAATCTTTAATGAAATGATAATTGATATTTATATATTTGGATCGTTTATATAAATATAAATTCTTAATTAAAACTAAAGTGTTCTAATTGTTATTAAGTATTTGAATTATATTTTTGTTTTTTTCAATATAATTTGATCTAAATAAATCTTTAAGTATTTATACAATCCATCTCCCTTATTTGATAAATATTGTTATTACAATATATTCTGATTCTATACTAAAAATAGTTATAAATATTTATTTCTTGTTAACCTACAATATAAAGTTTTCATAAAATATTATAATTTCCCTTAAAACATTTTTCCGGTTATATTTATCATTAATTCAATCTATATTTATATATACCTTTATTGTATTATCAGATATATTATATTCTTTACAGATATCAGATTGTATTCCTTTTGATCCGAATTATAGCTTCTATTTGATTATTGATTGTAGGTATCGTATTAGATTCTTCAAAACTATAATATAATATTTTATTGGTTTTGTTATAAATTGTAAAAATCTTTTAATTAAGAATATTATATTTGATTGAATATATATTATTAAATGAATCATATTTCTTATTCATTATTGATATTCGTTTACATCTATTAATTCATTATCATCAATTGCTGATCGAAGATGAGTATAATTCATTATTAGCAATTTCTTAATTTAATATTGTTTATATATAATATTATATTTAGTTAATATAATATCGAGATATTCTTTTTAATCTATAATTAATATATATACTTTTCTATTATAAATGATCCTAATACCTAGGATTTTATTAATCCCCCCTAAATTCTTGATGTTAAAATAGATTGATAATTTTTCATCGAATCAAATAATTTATAATAATATATATAATACAATAACAATATCATCAATATATATTAATAATATTATATTATAATCTTTAAATATATACAAATATAAATCTGCCAAACTTTATATAAAATCTATACCTAAAAGCTTTTTCTTCAATAATAAACTTCAATCCCTTTTAATTTATTTTAAATTATATAAACTTTGTAGAATTTGTAATATATATTCTTTTTCGATTTTAATATTTTAAAATAATTCGAAATAAATTTCTTTCTTCAAATATAATTCAATAAAGATATTTTTGATATCGAAATATAAGCATTCCAAATTTTCCTTTGCAATAATAACTAAAAATAATCTGAATATATTTAGCCTTATTATTGATATAAATATTTCATTATAATCTTTTCCTAATATCTAATTAAATTTTCGAACTATTAATTTTGCCTTGAATTGTTCTACTTTATTATCCTTTATTTTAATTATAAATATCTATTTCATCAAAATCAAATTATTTTTTTTAAAGAATATATATTCTTTTTAAATATTATTTTAAATCAAAAATATAATTTCCTTTTAAATAATTTCCTTTCATTTTTCAAAATATTCTTAATCTGATATCACTTTCTTATAAATTCTTAATATTTTGATTCCTAGAATTTCTTCAACCAAATATATTATATCTTTTATATTATCTATATTTATTAATGAAATTATAAAATCTAAAATAATCTTATTTTTGATATAAAAATCTATCTTATAAATGATTAGGATTATAATTATAATATATTCTATATTTTCTTAAGTTTTGATTTATATAAATATTACAATTAATACTTTTATAATCTTACTTTTTTATTCTTTTTCAGGATTTTATTTTATATCTTTTTTCCATTTTCGTATTAGATATTTTAAGGATTCGTTTTCAAAGTTTATTATATTCTTTTGTTTAGTTTTAAATAATTATGGATTTACTTTGCTTTCTGATTTTATTGAAATAGGTTTATCAGCAAAATTTAAGATAATCTTAAATTTTGCTTTCGATATAAATTCAGGATTTGTAAAAGTTAATTCTTAAATTAGAATTTTTGGAATAATGAATTCGATATCTAAAGTATCCTTAAAAAAAGATTCTTGATTTGTTTTCTGAATATTATTATCTTTATCTTTATTGTATATTGATATTAATATATTTAATTTATCTAATTTCAATTCGACAATTGAGGTATTTAATATAATCATTGAACTCGGTATAATATCTGTTGGAAAGAATATTTGGAATAAAGATAATATAAATATCGTATTTGATATTAAGGATAAAGAAAATATTTTATTTGTTGTTGATCTATTACAAGATCTTCAATCTAATTTTATATTCTTTATTCTTTATAAATTTGATTTATAATTTCTTAATTTAAAATCCAAATCTCCTTTTCGATAAGATTTATCTATAATTACTTTGTTTAATCGAAATATATAATTTAATTTTAAAGAATATATTTTGATATATTTATTTATAATTTTTGAATATTTTAGAAATATATCAATTTTCGAAATATTCTGTAATTTGTTGTATCTTTATTTTTTCAGAATAGTTGTGGGATTAATATAAATGTAATATTTGTTCCCCTGAATTTTATATATTTTTATATTTAGTATTATATTTGTAAAACTTTTATAAAGGATCGATTTATTCTATTTATATTAAAATCAATATTAATATGATTTTTAATATAAATATTATATTTTATAATTTCATTTCAAAATTTTAATGATAATCTAGTTTCTTTTAATAATACTTTTATATTTACCTTTATAATCTTTATATTCTATTCTATAGATTTGTTTTGATATAAGAAAACAATTGTTGTAATTTCGAATTATATGTTTGATAATCATTTATAAATAGCTTATAGAAGTTCTAATATATTATTAATTCTGATTGCAATGATCTTTTCTTTAATAATCAATTCATTTCCTTTTTCCAAATTTTCAATATTTGAATTGCATCATCTTTTTGTTTAAATAATATAATCCAATTTACTTTTGTATAATTATCAATAATCAATATAAAATAACGATTCCTTTGAATCGATTTTAAAAATGATCTTACAATATCGAAATATATAAATTCAAATCTCTTTAATTTATACAAATTCAATTATCTCGGAATACAATTGATTATTTTAATAAATATATATATTTTGCAAATATCTAATTCAATTAGGACCTTTATTGATTTAATTATATTAAATATCTTATATAAATTCTTAATCTTATCTAAATCTAAATGATTGAATCTTCAATACTATAATAAATATCTTTCTTTCTTCTTGAATATTAATTTATTATCGATATCTTTAATACTATCGATTATCTCTAAAGAAAAACCTTTTTCCTAATCATTTTGATATATATTCGAATAAAAAACTATATCTTTATATCCTTTAATTATATATAAAACCATATACATTTCATTTTGTATTTTAATATAAATAACTTTTTTATTATCCTTTTTGAAATATATATAATAAAAATTGAATTCTTTTTGTAATCCTATTTCACAAATCCTTTTTTTTAATAACAAATTTACTTTTAATTTTAATATATATAATATATTTGAAAATAGTATTTTAAAATTATCTTCATATATTATATCCATTAAACCCTAATAACGATAATATATCATTCCTCTATTAATCTTATTCTTTATTTGGTAATAAGATCTATTAATCTGAATAATAAAAATTGATCAGATATATATAAAAAAGTATTTATATTGATATACTATTTGTTAAAGAAAGTTTTATTAATAGTTTCTTCTATTAAATTATAATCTTCCTTTATTATATCCTTAATATTAGAATTTGATTTAAAGATATTATTAATAAAGTATACTTAATCTTTTTTGTTGAAGTAAATCTTTTTCGGATTTGATAATCCCTTTCTTTTTTGATAATAAAGATAATTACAAAGGAATTTATTAGTTTATATTAAATACAAATAATCTTATATATAATAATCTTTTTTTTGATATAAATTATAAATATTATTTGAAATCTCGAAATTTGATTCTTAATATCGAAAAGTATATTTAGATCTTTTCGTAATTTGTATTCGTTTTGATCTATCCTTAAAACAAAATTCCTTAATTTACAAATACTTGATCTTATTATCGATATTAAAACTAATTTTGATATCCAATATATTCATTACTTTTTGATAATCGATTGGAAAATTATATATTAAACCCAAAAACAAAATAATATCTTAATATATTGATCGATAATTTTTATTTATAATCTCTAATTTTCTTTTATATTCTTTTAATTTATCTTAGATTTCGATAATAATTATATCGGGATAAATATCAATTTGAAATTTGAAGTTCTGAATTATTATTACATATATATTGATTATGATTATATTGATTCTAATATATTTCGATTTAAAGTATTTCTAAAATATATATATTATTGAATATTTATCGGTGAAAGCTTTATTATTATCATTAAATGTTCTATAAATATATAATAATATATTCACTTTGTCCTTTAAGTATTCCGATTTCAATTTAATATTATAATATATATAATCATTAATCTTATAAGCAAATATTATATTGAGTTTTGTAATCTATATATATTCATTTAATATTTGATCAATTATATAAAACCATCCTTTCCCTTTCAATTGTATCTTTGTTTATCTGAATTATTATTTATAATTGTTTTGATTGAATTTCGAAGAATTGTTTGATTTTGATATTATAAAGGTTTCTTGTTATTTGATAAATATCGAAGATAGTTTTCAGGTTTTTAAAACGATTTTAAAAAATATATAATAAGTAAATTCGGGATAATAAAGAAATATAAAAATAAAACAATAAGAAAATTCGTAAAATTATATTATAATATATTTTCTTGTAGTTATACAAATTTGCTTTTCACTTTTATTATAATTCTATATCAGTATTATATAGATTACTTTCTATTCTGATCTATAATATTATAAATTATAAATTATATTGTCGTATTTCAACTTTACTTCGATAATATTATATAAAAATTCTGATTTTCATTCCGTTTTATTTTTACTAACTATATTAATCC
This sequence comes from Stromatinia cepivora, assembly GCA_014898415.1. NCBI lineage: Eukaryota > Fungi > Ascomycota > Leotiomycetes > Helotiales > Sclerotiniaceae > Stromatinia > Stromatinia cepivora. The sequence continues at coordinate 950,863 of RCTD01000017.1, read as the reverse complement.
TTTCTCGATTTGTTTTATTTTCTAATCATTATTATACAATCAGATCTTATAATCTATTAACTTTTGATATAGAAAGTAATAATATTATTGATTATATAAATTGAATTAAAGATTTATTATTCTAGTAGGAATAGAATTGAAATTATTCCCAAATATGATCTGTACACCACTGTGATTATGTGATCTCAATTCTAATCCTATGATGGCCTCATTTCCAATATATTAGTAGATTACAGGATTATTTGTTAATTCAAATAATACAATTTTGTATTTATATAATGTATATCAAATTCGAAAGATAGTATACTCTTTCGAAATAGAATCTATTCTTATATAATAGAAAACTTAACGAATATCGAATTTGGTAAAGATTTTAATATTGGAAAGTTGAGAAAGTATTTTGTTGATCAAAGAAAGGGGATATCGATTTTTATATATTAAAGAATTCAATAATCTGAAATTTATATAGAACCTTAAATTATTATTAGATTTCTTAACGAATAGGATGGGTATAATATAAAGGGTTTGATTGGATTCAATGAAATCTTTGTTGAAGTTATCCATAATATATTCTTTAACAATTTCCACTTATTCTAGGGATATCTTATAAAATGGATTATAATACAAGATTTGTTTTTTTTCGTTTTTCAATATGATTTTATGATTATAAAATCAATTAGAAGGCAAGATATTTGATTTACATTTGAAAAAGATTCAATAATATTATTGATATTCAAATGATATTTTAGATTCTGAATCGATTTCGATCAATGTTTGATTGAGTTTCTTTCGAACTTTTGTATTTTTGAATTCGATTAGGATAATTAATACTCTTTCTTTTATATATTATTCGTTCTATCAGGAATTTATTATATTATCGAGTTCTTTTAAAATAATAATAAAGAGTTCAATATATTTGTCTCTTTTACATTTTAATTAAAACTTATCGAATTTGAATACATATAAATTAAGGATTTCGAACGATATACAGGGAAAACATTTATAAATCTATAATAGTAATATAATTAATTGAAAAGGAAATAGATTGAATTTAAAAAGAATTAAGGTTTTTTTCTTTTTAATAAGAATCTATATTACATTTATATTTGAAGATTTTTGTTGTATATCATCAACTACAATTGATCTATTTAGTTGTGAATCTCTTCAATTCCAATATTCTTCGAATTGGTTATTTCGTCGATTAACATCCTATTGAATTAATCGATCGATTTTCTGTTTGCAAAAAAATGATTAAATAACAAAGAGATTATTCGAATAGAAAATAATACAAAGTTTCTCTTTAAACTATTCGAAATATCGATTGAAACAATCAAACTTCGCTCAAATCTTTAATAACCAAAATCTACCTAAAATAACACTATAATTCCCTAATTCAGTAATAAAAAAAGGGACAAAAAATTGTTTACAATTATCGACCATTAAATTAAAGAATATAAAATAAATAATAATATAGTCTTATACATTATTATACTCTTTAACTTCAATTGAAATTTCAAACAATATAATTCTTGATTTAAATATAAAAAATAAACAAATAAGGAATATAATATTAATAAAAACAAATCTATTTGTTTCAGAATCAATAAATATTCTTGATTGATAAATATAATCATTTTTCGAAAAATTATAAAGAAAAATGAATACTTCTCCTTCTATAAGTTTTATTAGATCAAGAAATCTCATATCCTATATAATACTTAAAATAAAAACAAAATCTAAATATTTGATTTTAAACATTTTTCTTCTTTTAAACAAATATTCTATATAACTTCAATTGTAATTTCTAAACTGAAATCTTCTTCAGCATCCCGATATTCTTCAAATTCTTCTACTTCTTCTTGTACTATCTCAATCTCATTGAAATTATCGATATAAAATATCGATATATATACTACTCCAAGAAAAGAAAAGAACAACAAACATTTGAAATTCGAATAATTATTGAATACAACAAAACCGATATATCCAAAAAAAATATTCCAAAATAAAAACAATTTCAAAAATATAGAAATTCCAAAATTGAAGTTATTAGAACTCCAAAAAAATTGCAAGGAATTTGTAATAATCATTAATTTGCAAATAACTATCAAAATATCTTATCCAATATAATATCGATTTCATTCTCGTAATAAAATTTCATTTTGATTTACTCTAATAAATATATTTACGAATTCTTCTATAATCTTACAATCCTTAATAAATATTACTACCACTCATAAAAGAAAATCGGAAATCTTCCATTCGAAATCCTTAAATAAAATCTTATCATCGATAATCTCCATTTAAATAACAAATAATCTAAACTTCCTATACCATTCTAAAAAATTGCTATATTTAATCATATTAAATATAACCCACATCTTATATTAAAAACAAACATCATCAACTTTAATCAGATTTCAATAAATCACTACAAACTATTCGACCAATTCGAATACCATAAATCAAAATATTTATATATAAAAAATATAACAATACATTTATACTTCTGATTCGATTTAATCAATTATATATACACAACATTACATCTCACTCTTAAATAATATAATATACAATTCGAATCATTCTATAATCAATAATTACCACAAATTAATTTTAAATTCAATACCATCATTAAATTTAATAATAAGATTTATAAGTTTTAATATATATATATCTTATTACAAACTATAACTAACACAGGAATACAATCTTAACCAATTAGATTAGTTTTTTGAATAAAAAGACCCCTAATTATTATATAAATCATCATTTCCTAAAAGAAAAAAAGAATCATCGGAAAACCCCAAATGATCAAATTGTCTAATCAAAATTTTCTTCTTCTAACTTCGGGATCTTCGAGTTTACTTAAATAAAGATCCTTAAGTTTCAATTAAAAAAATAAAGAAAATCCCAAATATTATTGTTAACCTAAATGCTTATATAAATATCATTTGGGACTCAAAAGAAGGTTACACTATTATAAAGTTTATTATCATTATAGCTTTCAATTATCAATTTTCCTCTTTCAAATTTATAATTATTATATAAAGATCTTATAATTATAATAATAATTCGAAAAAAACGATTATTAAAAGTATTAGCTTTATATATTAGAATCTTTTTTTTATCAGTCTTCTTTTTTCTAATAATAACATTATCCAATCCTATATTTATATTTTCTTTGAAAGTTTGTTGAAATAATTGAAGAAAAGGGAATAATTCCTTAGAATAGGTTTTCGAAAGATCGGAATATATAAAAGAAGGAATTCATTATATTATAAAAGTGATAATATACTTCTAAAAGTGTTTATATTTTTATCGACTAAATCGGAATAGATCTTCTTCCTTTAAATATAATATTTATAAAAATTCATTTAAGAAGGTATTATTAAAGTAAAATATTATTTGAAAGATTACTAGATGATCGGATACTTGTAAATGAATTATAGATAATATAATATATAAGAATTGTAATAAAACTGAATAAACAAGATCAATTATGTTCCTTAGAATCTACAATTGAAGAATTATAATTTATAAAGAGCGATTAAATATATATACACAAATACCCATTCGTAAGCTGCAGGGCTATATGTATGCATTATTAGGATCATCATTTTACCATATTAAATTGTATAATTCGTAATACATATACACGGACGATCAGCCCATAAATTGACATGGGAGATAAGGGGTATGCCTCCTGTGGTTCACGATTCGTGACAGAATCAATCGATGACGCGTACTATACAACTAACGAATCCATGTATTATATATTGTACTTGCTCTATCTTGTAGTATATGTCTTTAATTGATATTATTTCTTCTATCTATTGAACACCCTTATCAACTAAATTGTTGTATCAAATGTATATTTTGTACATTTGCATTTCTAATATTTTATTCATTAACATAAAATTCCTCATTTTTATCTATCAATATCATAAAGTTCCGATGTATGCCTTAAGACGACTTCACATGCTTTGGCTTTTCTCCTTTAGCTCGTACATCATTCTACTCATCTTTGATTCTTTGCATAATTATGCTTTGTATTACGGGAGCTGCCTCTAAGATCACATGGAAGTGTCTAAAGATCTCTCGAAATGGTTTAAACTAAACTTCAAGTAGGAATTCAATAAGGTTGTAACTAATTGCAATTCTCGTAACTATAATATGAAACTAATGATTGTCTTGAGCACGAAGCCCTACATTATAATGAAATCCCATTTCCTATATAGACCTTCGTTCCCTACGGATCAGTTGGATCACTAATGATTTCCTTGATCCGCTCAGTTGGATCAGTACTGATCCCAATGATCGGATTACCTAAGCGTTTTGTAATCATGTGATGACCGTTATAGAAGACCGACGTAACTATCACGGTGCAGGTAGAGAGGACCTAGGTACTAGGTAATATATGTGATATTCTACAAAGAGGGAAGAAGGTAGCTGGAAGAGCGCGAACTATATAGGTGTGAATGCCTAAGGCATACACGTGACTACGCTAGTGAACCTGTGACAGTAACACTTTGCCATCTAAAAATCATTAATTGTGTCGATTTGATGATACTCGATAATTTGGGCGTGTAATTCTTAGACGTTTCTCAATCTTGTTCTTTTCGTATACTCAAAATGGTCAAGCCACTGATGATTGAATAGTATTCGATTTGATCGAGTAATATATTATGATTATAACTTTTACAAATAGCAATAAAGAACCAAGGAAAATATATAGATTGATATATTATTTATATAATTTTAGTAGTATAATTCTTAATCTTTGTAATATCAAAATCATTTTCTTGACTCCTTGTCTCGAATATCTTCCATTGTGCTGAAACGTGATTATGAACTATAGCTAGCAATAGCAAGTCACAAATATGAGACTATCTCACGTGATTTGTAATGATGGGAAAACGATCACGCTCTTGTACGAAGAGCGGGGTAGACGGTAGTTCATATAGTTAGGAACCCCTCTTCATACAAAAAGAACTGACGGAAAAATAAGAACCATTTTGACCTAGTATATAAGTATATTGAATAAATTCCTTGAAGTCATTCCTACACTTTATCTTCAACATTTCTCGTACATAACGCTCAGCACTATCAAATGGAACTAAAAGAATGTCAGTCTTTTCAAACATCCGAGACAACCAGGTTTCATCCATTACTATCCCATATTAGTGATGATAGCCATGAGGATTCCAAGAAATCAAGTTCGCAGATTAAACAACAAGTCGATGCTTTCTTGAGTGCCCCCATATTCAGCGCAGCTGCCTATGATCTCGTCATTAGGTCTGCGAGCGCAACTTTAACCACAATTCCAGACATAACACCCCAATATGGATTAATCGGAATAGAAGTGGGAGAAGAAGGTTGCAGTGTAGAAGCTGGGCACCGACTGCTTCTTGCCAACCTAAATATGCCTTGGTCCGCATTCATCTGCGGTTCACAAGGTGCTGGCAAGAGCCATACATTGTCTTGTTTGTTGGAATCATCCTTGCTAAAAGACAATTCAGCAGGCGAGCTTCCAAGTCCCTTGGCTGGTTTAGTCATGCATTACGATGCTTTCACTAGCAGTAATACGAGTCAACTATGCGAAGCCGTTTATCTGTGTTCATCCGGAATTCCTGTCACAATTATGGTATCACCATCGAATATATGGTCGATGAAAAGACTCTATGGGGAACTTTCATTACATAACAATGGTGGACTTCCCCCACGCGTCGTTCCGCTCTATCTCAATGAAGACCAATTGGATAGTTCCAGAATTCTTAAACTCATGGCTTTCGATCCGAATTCCGACAACGTACCTCTGTATATGGGAGCTGTCATGAGCATTATTCGAGAGATAGCTATGTCTGGTGTTAAGTTCACATACACGCTTTTTCAGCAACGGCTCGCGGATGTACGCTGGACTGCAGGGCAGGAGATACCTCTTAATATGCGACTTCAAATGCTCGACACCTTTCTAGCGCCGTCTACGAAGACGAAGATCTTGAAACCAGCCGCAGATGAAGAAAATATATGGTCTTTTCAGCCGGGATCATTGACGATTATTGATTTGAGTGATCCTTTCATGAGTACCGGTGATGCATGCTGCCTATTCTCCATTTGCCTCTCCATTTTCCTTGAAAACAGGGGCGAATGCGGACAGGTTGTCGTATTGGACGAAGCACATAAAGTAAGTGCAGCAATATATCCATAGATACTAAGCATACTTCGGGTGACGACATTAATATTTCAAAATTAGTTTCTACTTCAGTCGGGCGACGCTAAAGTACTTACAAATGAACTCAAGTCAGTCATTCGACAGCAGCGGCATACCGGAACTCGCGTTCTCATTGCAACACAAGAGCCGACTCTGTCACCTGACTTGATCGATTTGGCAAATGTGACGTTTGTTCACCGTTTTCAATCTCCTACTTGGTATAGCACTCTCAAAAAACATTTAGCAGGAGCAGATCGCGATGACCTGTTCCATGAAATCGTCGCACTTCGAACAGGAGAGGCATTCTTATTTTGTCCCACGGCTCGGGTTGTGGTGGACGGAGATATAACAAAGTGCAAGCAATTAGATAATCTCGGGGAAAAACGTCTGCGCATCAGAATGCGGCAGCGCATTACCGCCGATGGCGGCGCGAGTATCATGGCGAATGACCAGAAAAAGATTAGCTCTATGATTATGGAAACCGTTCGCATGCATGTTGTCACAGGCAAAAGTTCGCACGAAAACTCGGACAAGAAAGCGAGATCTAATATCCCCAACCCATCTACAGAAAGCTCAAGCTCGAAACTCATTACACCTTCAAAAATCTCGAATGGTCAGAAGATTGAAACTAACACCGGGCAGGATAAGGGTAAGAGAGCTACAGCAGCCCCCGCGACTGTTACGTCTTCCAATAATCAAGTTGGGAAACATGATAAAATTGACCCTAATACCATGGTGAAAAGTAATGCTAGCCAAAGCAGTATGCAGCCTAGTGGCAAAAAGTCCAATCACGAATGTACGTACGTTTCTTCCCAAGAATGACACCACTTGTGGTAATAACCTTTCAATCACATCAGTGAACAGCCACAAACTCATCCAAACTAAGGCTCAGCTCAATTCTTCCATTGAACAACACGTTTCAGTCGCGGCCACCGATACAACACTCTTAACGACAAGTGAAATGTCACGGACTGAAAAAAGAAAACTCTTTCGAATTTACCGACAGACTATTAAACTTTCACCCGAGTTTATAAGCATAGATCAAATGAGAGAGATTTTTTTTCAACGTTTTGAAGTAAGCCACCTTTCTTGTTATCAATTAAGTTTCTAAGTGTATGTATGCAGGCAGCCTTGGTGAGAAAGAGAGCAAAGTGAGAAGAATACTCTGGTTATTATACTGGCATCTAGCAATGAATTTTTTGATTTCGCGGAGGCTATATTCCAAAATAGATATATACGGCTCGATTAATGACTAGAAACGGTCTAGTGCTTCAACTTCAATATATTTAGAGCTATATCCAATTGGAATCCAATTTCAAGTATTGTAGATAAAATGGAGGCAATCATATCACAAATGCAAGTAGAAATAACATTGAGATCTTACAAAAAGTATATGGTTACTGACATGTAGATATCACTAGAGAGCTAGTCACACGAATCACCGGTATCTAGTTAACCGATTGAATTCGAGGAAGGAATACAAAAGCCTATATAAACAAGATACATCTCCTTATATTATAAGCTTTATACTCAGGATAAATTATAGCTCCATAATTAACATCCACTTGACAGTATTAAATCCCATTCAGACGTCTAAATGGATTTTCGAATAGGGATAAAATAATAATATAGCTCATAATACAAGCTGTATATATATCCTATGTGGAAAGTATATTTTCTGAATGTTACGGGAGCTGCCTCTAGGGTAGGCTGCGCAACGGGTATTCATGAGGCGGGTAATGATTTCGATGGGTAATCTGCGGATTATCTGTAATGGGGTGGGTAATTCAAAATTTGGGATGGGTAATCTATGGAATGGATATAGATTATCCATAGATATTTATTTATTTATATATTGTATAATATTTTATAAAACTAGTATAATTATATGATTAGTATAAAAATTAATATAAATCTAAATTTGAATTATTTTTGGGCTATAAAATGATCTGAGAATAGCTTCAAATTTAAGCGAAAAGTGGATAATCCATGAATAATCCGTAGATTATCTGTAAATAATCTATATATCTATGGATTATTTGCAAATTATCTGTATATCCATAGATTACCTGCGGATAATCTGCGGATTATCTGTAAATAATCTATATACCCACAGATTATTTGCAAATTATCTGTATATCTATAAATTATCCATGGATAATCCATCTATCTATAGATAAATGAATTATCTATAGATAATCTGTAAATTATTTATAACAGAGCAGATAATTTTAAATCTGAATAGATAATCCACAAAACGGGTAGGATTTCTGATGGATACTTACAGAACGGATTATCCGTGGATAACCTATGGGTACAGATAATTTTTGCGCAGCCTACTCTAGGGTTATGTGGAAGTATCTAGAGATCTTTCGAGGTGGTTTAAATTAGATTTCAAGTAGGAATTCGATAACAATTGGTGGTTGGCCTTTGTTCAAAGGAAAAAATAATTGGAATTCGATATCTTTATATAAAAGCCTAACAAAAGCTTTTGGCCTAGTGGCAGTACAACCAGTAAGATTCAGAAAGGGAGATATTTGTACTTGGAGGCGTTCATAAGCATAAACCTCAGTATCGCGAACCCAATGACCATTTTGAAGAGTGCATAAATCTTCGACAAAAAGCCCCGACTTTTCTTTTTCTGAATCGTTGAGTCCAAACTTAATAGTCAAATTCTGCGGAATCCATTATTGTCAGATTAGTATGATCTTCTAACTAGAAAATATAAAGATAGATAACGTGGTTTATCAGTAGATCAGCTATATTAATGAATCGACCATTTCAAAAATACATCAAAATTGTTCTTTTTTCAATATTTATATTTTAATAACTAATCAATATTTTTTTTAACAAAAAGCGATTTTAAGCCCTAAAAAAATTTAAATATCCAAAAATCTAATTTTCATAAAAGAAAATCTATCATATTTCAAATTTAATTAAATTTGTCACGATTTTCGTTACAAAAAAACTATCTTTATAATTACTACTAATGTAGTTTATCAGTGCGTGCACCATATCAGTGCACGCATCACTTTCATCTCAATTTACATTCTTCAATTTCAATATACGATTTATTAACAATATAATATATAATCGAATAATAAAGAAGGCCAAATACTCTTAATTATCAAAACTATCGAAAAAGATAAAAAACTCTCGATTCGGAAAACTACTAAATTATATAATATTATATATACAATATTTATTCGAAAAATAAATAAAACAATTCCTATTATCGAATTTCAATTACAAAATCTGAAATTTATTAAAATAGAAAAGCAAATAATTATTTCATATATTCTTGATATAAATTCAAAAAGTTTTTTTTTAAATTTAAAGGGATAAAAGATATAGCGAATTATATTTTCGAATTGAAAAAAGGAAAAGTTGTTAGAAAGCTTTGAATATATCGATTTGTAAAATGTTATAAAGAATTAAAGATATATTTTAGTTGTATTTATAACTTTTAAAGAATTCTCTATAAAGATTCTAAGTTTATTGAAAAATGATTTCGATTAATTATAAATATATAAATGAAATATAGTATTTTGAATAATGATTTTTATAATTTCGATAAAACAGATTTTATAATAGAGATTATAAATACAGCAATAATTATTACTAATACTGAAAAATACAATAAAAGTAAATCAGTATAATTAAATAATCGAGAATAGATTATAACAATAATATACAGAAATAAAGAAGATGAAATTATTCCTTCATTTCTAATAATTTAAGGATAGATTCATCTCTTTAATTGATATATTGAAACTAATCTTTCTATAGAATGGATTATTAAATCTATATCTAATAGATGAACAAACAATAAAACAGATTTAAAATGATTGAAATACTTCGATAAATATACTAAGAATCAAAGAAAAGGCAAATATCGAATATTAATATTAGATAAATATGAAAGTTATAAATCAATAGCTTTTCAAATATATTGTAAAGAGAATGATATTATATGTTTATATTTATTATTGTATTCAAATCATTTAATTTAATTATTTGATATTAATTGTTTTAGTAATCTGAAATATTCATATAATAATCAAATTGATGGATTTATCAAAATACATATTAATCATATTTCGAAAATTGAATTCTTTATAATTTTTAAAATTGTATACAAAGAATTAATCATCTCTCAGAATATGAAATCAGGATTTCAAGGAACAAATTTAATACCATTTAATCCTAAAACTATATTTTCGAAATTAGATATTCGAATTCATAGATCTATTTTCTCCTTTTTCAATCTAGATCAATAGATTTCCTAAATCTTTTATAATTTAATTAAAACTCTTTTTTAATCAATATTAGTTAAATCTCGAATAATTTATTATCAATCAAGTTCCCTTATATTTATATTTGAAACTATATTAATTCTCATTAAAAATACAAAGCAATTAACTTATGAAAATATACTCTTGAATATAAAGATTCATATATTTCAGAAGGTAAATGAAGTATTAAGCAAATATCGATATACAAAAAAAACCTAATTATATCAAAGAGGAATATTTATTGAATAAAAGATTCTTAATATATTATCTCAACAAAAGATTGATATTCAGATTCAATATAATGAGTATTAAAAAGAGAGGAATTCTAATAGAGAAGTATCTTCTAATCGATATTATAATAAATACGGAAAGATAGATCATAATATAAGAATCTATCAAAATAATATAATAAATCCTAGATGTCACGGAAAGCTCTGTGATCCCCTGTATCTTATGAAGGATCAAAGCGTATACTTTCCAATCGGAATGAAGGATCTTTTAGTCTTTACCAATCTATTAATTAATAAGATGATTCTGATATATTAATGAATAAAGATTTAGTTTAATTAAGATGTATATTGGTTAAATAATTATTCATTTATTCTATATATATAATTTTTGATTTATATAATCAAGAATAAATCATTTAATTCTTTTATTTTATTAATTATATATATTATCTATTTTCCGATTTTTGAAAATACTTTGTAATCATATTATCCCGTAATAATTATGAGTTTGGTAGTTTTTAAATCTATATAATTTCCTATTTGATGATTATTAAATATTCAAAGGATCATTTTTAAAATATTATTTCTATTTTATTTATAATTCAATATTTATATTAATTTAATTATTTTTATTTAATATAATAAAAGATTAAAATAATCTTTTTTTTATAATCTATATTCAATAGTTGAAATAATATCTATATTTGAAAAATAAATATCAAATTTAAGGAATTTGGGATTCAATTAATCCAAAGAATGATCTGTTTGTTTTTATATCAATTATATCTATTTCAAGTTCTGATTTGATGAATAAATCTATTTATATTTAGATTGATTGATTTTCAATCAAATTATCTATTTTATCTTTTATTATTAATTTTTAAATCAAATATAATTAAAAGAAACAAATTCAATATCAAAAAGAATTCTTGGAATATTTTATAGCGATTTAATTTAGAGAAGATATTAATAGAGATATAAAGATGAAAGATTTTGATAATAATATATCGGGATTCATTTCTAATAAATTTATTATTCTATTTTTAATTATTTTTCAAGAAATCTCTTCCAAACTTGTTTTTCTTTAATTGAAATATTGATATTAATAATAAGAATATATATAGAATTATAAAGTTTTTTGGGATATTTATAAATAGATCGAATTATTAATTAATCAAGTATATTTTATAGAATTATCTATTCTCAATTAAGATATTATAATTCTTTTATTCAAAATAATTATCAATATATTCAAAAGAAAATTCGCATTTATAATAACTATTATTAAGTTCACAATATTATAAAAATATTGATTTATTTTAATATAAATTTTATTCGATAAAATTGATTCTATCAAATAATATAGGGATTAGATTATAATCTATATTAAAACTTTTATATATAAAATTATTAAGGTATAAAATAAAATTATTATTAATACTTTTCTATAAATTATTAATATCAGAATATTTCTAATTTAAATAAATATTATGATTATATAAATCGAAATGAATAATCAATTTGGATTATTTAATCTTTTATTTAAATAATTCAGAGATATTTTTGAAGGATTAATTTTTCAGGATTTTATTTTTTTAAAAATTAAAAAAAGAATATATTCTATATTTATTCTTTTTCAAAATAATAAAAAATTTAAGAAGAATAAAAAGAATATCAATTTTGAAAGCAATTAAAGGATCAAGAAGATCTGGGAATATTCTTATAAAATCGAATTTGAATAAAACAATGGAATTGATTATGATTATACAATTTATAATTACAAAATTATAAAATTAATATTTATTGAAAGGATCAATTTATTATTCAAAAGAATATTTAATGAAAATGAGTTACAAATAATTAAAAATCGAGCAAAATTATATTTATAGAAGCAATTTCATTTTGATTGAATTAAAAAGAAATGAATAAAAAGTTCTATTGATCCTCTAAGATCTTCAATCAATATTGTTATTTTGAATACTTGATACAATTAATCAGGGGTATATTTTATAATAATAAAAATATATTCTTTATTTAATAGTATTTTGTTCAATAATTATAATATTATATATATTATAAATAATATATCTCTATTAGATAATCATCAATATTGATTATCCAATCTCAATGATTTTATAAAAATAGATATTTTTAATTTTCAAATTCTAGAATATAAGATTTATATTATTAAAGGGATCATCAAAAGAGAAAATTATCTTAATAATAATCTAATCTTAAATAATATAATATTCATCCCTAGCTTTTATATTAATATCATTTCGGAGATTCGATTAAAGAAAACCGGTTTATAATTCTTAAAATATAATTATACTTTTCATAAAGGAGATTATACAAATAATATAATAATTATTTAATACATTTGTATTGAAAATCTTATATTCTTAAAATATAAATTATTTTTTATTTATTCGAATATTCTTTTATTTATTCTTATAAATAATCTTTTTATAATATATTCAATAATAAACAGAAAAATAAACAAAATATTTTATTATTCTTATAATTCATCTTTTCTAAAAGAAAATATAAATGAAATATAATATAAATACTCTGGGTATTTGGGGAAGGAAGCTCTTGAATATTTAATATTTGTAATATAAAATATCAAAATAAAAGATATTATTTATTCCAATTACACTAATTATATTTATATTTATATAAAGCAAATTATTTTTTACGCTCCAAATAATTATTAATCACTTTAATCTTTCTACAAAATTCAATGAAATCTTTTTGATTTCGATAAAAGGTATAATAATATATTATAGCTTTTATTAATCAAAGAAATATATTATAATAAAATCTTTTTATATCCAATCTATTACAAAATATATAATAAAGTATTTATAATCATTCAAAACTTTATAGCTTAGATTTATTATAAATACAATCTAATAATTATAATAATCAAATAGAATAATAATATATTTATTATTGGAATTATAAAAACAATATTATTTAAAAAATAGATTAAATAAAAAGATATTGAATTCGAATTATCTTTATTTTATATATATAAATCTAATAAAGGATCAAAATATATAGAATAAGAAATAATTATAAAACAAATAAAAATACGGATTATAATAAATTTATTGAATAAATTATAAATAGAAATAATATAAACTATTATTTATTTATATAATACAAATCCTTTAAAGATTAAATCTTTCAAATTGTTTAATAAGATACTCGATATATGATTCTATAATTATCTTTGTAAAAATAATCCCCTATTTGTAAAGAAAATATTTGATGATCTTTATCCTAATTGGAATAGAATCTATTAATATGAATACTGAGTTTATTCTTTAAATAAAAATAAAGAAATTAGAATTAATAGGAAATGGTATAAAATTAATCCTCGAATATATATTGGGTATTTAATAGATTATATCCTAGATATATTGATTTATTATATATGAATATCCAAATTCGATAGAATTATTATTATTCGAAATATAATATTCAATAAAGAATTCATTTATTATATGAATTCTATTAATCAAATAATCGATATTTATATTATAAAAGAACTTAAATAGTTTATTAAAATTCTTAATTTATAAAATTATATTGAAATAAATAGAACGATTATTCAAAATAAGGATAATTATAAAGACTTTATTTATCTATTTATTTTTATAAATCGAAAAACCTTTGATTTATTTATCAAATATATTTCAGATTTATTGTTTACAAACGAATTGGTTTTGAAGGTAAATACAGATCTAAGGGATGATAATAAAAATAAAGAAATCGATTTAGAATTATCCAATTCATTTAATCCTTTAAATAATAAAGATATATAAATATTGATCGATCTTTTTATTAGAGAAATTGGAAAAACTGATTCTTTTATTGAAAAGTAATTATATTTTGTAAATAAAGATATTAATATTGTTTAAGAAGATATTTATAATAATAATATAGATCCTGATTTTATTGAATATATTGATATAAGGAATATAGAATATAAGCCTATTAATTATATTATTGATATTCTTTATAATATATACGAAAATGATTTAAAGATTATTTCAATCGATTAATCTCAATATTCCAAAAGGAAGTATATATATTAGAATAATTAATTAGAATATTCTGTAAAGGAAATTCAATTATTATAAAGATTATTATATTCTATATATTTATTTGATCGATTTATAAAGGATTCGTAGATTTATAATTTCAAATAAATATTTAAAAAAGTTTATATTATAAGGATTGAAATACTTAGAGCTCAAATTAATCTGTTTGAATTTCAATTATACAATTATTATTCAGAGTTACTTTTTTTCTAGGAATCATCTAACTTTTGTATTCTAAAGCAATCAATATATATAAAGGTAATTATATATACAATAATATTATTAAAGGAGCAATCTTAATGCTGGATTTTATATAAGAATTATTATATCTCAAAGAATAGATTCAATAAGATTATCCTATTTAAACAATTTTCATTTTATATTCTAATTTGATCAATAAAGAATAAATGATATAAAGGAATATTTTCAATTTGTAATAATTTATAATATAATTATTACTGGAATTAAAACAAAATCATTATTACTTTTTATTTGATCTACGATCAATAGATTATAGATAATATTATTTCCTTGAATTCATATATTTATAATTCCAAAGTTATTTTATTTTTATTACCAATTAGAAAATTATCAAATAGGATATTGATTCAAATAGAATTGCGATTTTGAAATTAATAATTTTAAGGCTAGGAAAATCTAATATAAAATCAATTCTGAATTGGAATTTATAAAACCGATCTTTTTTTAATAAATATTTATATATAAATATAATAATCAAGATTTAATCATTTATCATTATTTATATTTAGTAATATAAAGAAATCTTTAGATTAAGAGTATTATTAAAATTATTTATATTGTTATATTAATAAATCGATTATTCCGAATTGTAATAATAATTATCGTTAAATACAATCTCGAAACAAAATAATACAATATAATTAATATCTTCGTTAATATTCTGTATAATCCTTCCAATACCTCAATAATATATTATCTATTTAATAAATATAAAATCCTAAACAAAAACATTATAATCGATCGAATTCTATATAATCTATAAGATTCCCCAATTATATAATTTAAGGATTTCATTTGAATATTTAAAAAATTAGGATTAATATAATACAAAGAGGAATTGTATTTATATATTAATTTAGAGTATATTATTATAATTTTTTTCTTTGTAAATAATATTCAGATTATTTATTATAAGAAAAACGAATCAATTACTATAAAAATCATCAAGGGAATCAAAACTATATATGAATTACGAAATCTAGGAAATACTAAATAGTTTTTAGATATATATATATTTTGTAATCGATCCAAGAAAAAGTTATGATTAGTTTATAATATATATATTGAAAAGATTATTAAGAAATTCAAGGTAACAAACGGAATAGCAAGTATACTATTCCCAATAATGATATTTCAGAAAAATCAAGGTTAAGTTCCTATATATATTATAAAAATGTATCAAGAGAAAATAGGGTTAATATTATATATTATAATTATTATAAAAATGGATATATTATTTATTGTTTTGTAATTAAACCATTATTTGATCAATCTATTGAGTAATTATATAAAAACTATTGATTATTATTTATAATATTTATAAAATACAAGATATCTTACAATCCAATATAATGATAATCAAATACCACAATTTCTTATCTTTTTAGATACTTCTTTTATAAATGATTTAGATATTTATCAATTATTCCAAGGGTATATTATATCCCTTTTCAATAATTTAATTATATAGAAAATGTTCAAACAAGATATTATGATTATTTCGATTACCAAAATAGAATTTCTTGAAATCGAATATATATCAAAAGAAACCATAATAATCTTATATTTTTTAAAAAAGATTGATTTAGTAATAAAAGAGTCTATAATGATCTTTTGCAATAATCAATAAGCAATCAGATTGATAGTTGATGAGAACAAACGGATTACTACAAAACTATATCATATTGATATCCAAAATATATGGTTACATCAAGAATATTCAAAAAAGAATTTTTATATAACCTATCTACCAATTATCGATATAATTACTGATGGATTTATTAAGAACCTTATAAAACAAAAGTTCGAATACTTTCGATCCCTTTTTAATCTATAAAATATAAATAATAGGATTATAAAACTTGAATAATAATAATTATAAAGTTTGAATAACGATAATCTGGAGTTTATAATTCTTCTCTTTAATATAAATAAAATGAATCCTATTTGGTATCCCAAATCATTGTATTTTTCTATAATATATTTCAATTTGTATACTTTATATCCATTAGAAAACAAAGAACAATCAAGGCTGATTATTTCTCTGTTTTTTATTTTTCTATCCTTAAAGAAGGATAAGTTTCTTTCTAAATTTAATAACTTAAAATTCAAATAAAAGAACCTTTAAATTATTCATAATGTGAGAAAGTTGAGATATCAAGGCCTAACACGTAATTAGTTCATAGTCATATGATTATATAATTCTTCGTAGTTAAATATAAAAAAGGGTTTTGTTCTCTTTTTTTTAAAAGAAATCAATCGTTTTTCTATTAGTCTTTTTGTATCCCATTTATGTATAATCCAAATTATTATTTAAATCTATTAGTTTTATTATTTGAAGTTTCTATAATGTAATTTGATCAATTTCAATTCCTATTTTCTTTTGTAATATATTATCGGAATATATATATCTTGATTTATCTTTTTCATAATAATGATTTACATTGAATCCGAATTATATAATTTATATTGTATAAATATATTTGCAAGGAAATTATAATTGAAAAGAAAGTAGAATTAATAATTTATAAATAAAAAAATAGGATTGATTTTGAAAGGATAATTTTTTTCAAAAATATAGGATTATTAAATTCTGAATAAAGAAGTTTTGATTATCGAAGTTCTTTTATTTATATTTACTTATTATATCGAAGATGAATCATTTTTTAGTAGAACTATTATTTTATTTTTTATTTTGAGAGGAATATATCGATAAAGATTTCATTCGGGGATATAATTAATAATGTCAAAAGTATATTAGAATTTTAAATATAATAGAGTTTTTATTTGTAAATGAGTTATTTATCTTTGTGAATAAGAAAACTTCAATCTTGAAGGCGATCTTGATTGAATATAATTAATTATATTAAAGGATCTTGAATGTTTTATATATTTCTAAAGCTATTTGAATATTTAAGTATATATTGGAGTAATAGAAAGGATTGGGTATAATATACTAAATTATTATTTTTGATATCGATAATCAAAAATTTAAAATGTATTTTAAAAAACTCTTAGCTAAAAAATTTGAGATTTATATATTTCTTTGAAAAAAGGAAAACTTTAGAAAGGATTATATATATTTTTTCTTTTCTTTTGGAGATTTATTAAAGGAAAATTATAAATATTGAAAACTATTAAAAGCCAAATATTGAATTAGATTCTAACGAATTGGATATTTTTTAATTAAGTTATAATAATATAATAGATAACTTTGATCTATTTATAAGATTGAATCTTTTATAAAATATTTTTCAAAGATCAGAGGATAATATTATTATTTTAATTATTGATTTTTTTGAATTCATTGAAGAATTTTTTATTGATGATAATAGAAATCCTATTAAAAAAGAAGAAAAAATAAAGAAAACCAAAAAGAAAAAGAAGTAAATTAATAATAGCAAAATCTATCAAAAATTCTATTTATTGTTTGTATTAAAGATTATATATATATGTTCTTTATTATACTGTATATTAGGAGTATTGTTGCTCTTATTTTCAACAAGATCGATGTATCTGATTTCCTTACAATTTGGGATGCCTTATAAGTTGATTACGGTATGTTCGATGAGGAAATGCGAACTCGACTTTTTTGGTACTGCGACCATGCCATTGCTGATCTGAGTGGTTGGGTGGAAGCTAAAGCCTTGCGGAATGCTATCTCGGAAGCGGTTGCCAAGTTCCTTTATGAAGTAGTTTGTCGTTATGGTTTCTTTAGAGAAATTATTGTGAATAAAGAGCCTAAAAACAAAAGTGTTGTATTTATTTATTACGAAAAGTATGGAATCGATAAAATCAAGATATCAGTTTATCATTTACAAGTTAATGGAATAATGGAAAGAGATTATTATTCTATTGCGAAAATATTTTCCTGTTTATTATAAGGAGGGTATAGATAATCTAAATAATTGGAAATAGTATTATTTATTGATTGTATTTCAATTCATAAATCGATAAACAAAATATTATTTGAATTGATTTATAAATGGAAAGCTGTATTGTTTTTTGAAATTATGTATACAACTTAAAGGATCCTTGATTAAGAAAGTATACGAATCCGGGAAAATTTATTGATTATTAGAATACGATAATTAAAAATATTAGATAAAGATATTGAAGAAGTAATCTTTTGTAAATGATGTTACAAGAAAAATAGTAAACTTCGATATGATTTCGATTGTAAAACACTAAATAAGAATATTCGAATTGGAAATATAATTCTATATTACAATCTTTGATCAAAAATCGATATATTTTGTAATACAAAATTTGCTTTCAAATAGTATAAATTTTATAAAATGATAAAGAAATTAAAGAATCTTTTTATATATATCTTTGAAGAAATAAATAATATTTCGTTTGATAGAATTTATATAGATATTCGTTTCAAGAAATATATTTTGTATTCAGATCTTTTTGTAGATAATAATTCTAAAGATTTGTATAAATAGATAAATCAAAAGAATCGAGTTTCTAAGTATCCATAGTTTTTCAAATAAAAGATAATAAATAATTAAGGATTATTCTTTGTTCAATTGTAAAACAATATAGAATTAGAAAAAAAAAACAAATATAATAAATCGAAAAGAAATTGTTATTATAAATTTCTGATTGTCAATTAAGAAGTTCGATAAGGAAAATCTTATAATTCTTAAAAAGGGAAGGGTATTTGAATTTTCTTTGAAAAAACTTATTATATTGTGAGAAAGTTGGGATATCAAGGCCTAATATATAGCTAGTTCGTAGTCATATGATCATATAACTCTTCATAGTTAAATATAAGAGAGAGCTCTGCTCCTCTCTCTTTAAAAGAAATCAATCGTTTTTCCATTAATCTTTTTGTACTTTATTTATATATAATCCAAATTATTATTTAAATCTACTAATTTTACAATTTGAAATCTCTATAATATAATTTGATCAATTCCAATTCCCATTTCCCTTTACAGTATATTATCGGAATATATATATCTCGATCTATTTTTTTCATAATAATGATTTATACAAAATTCGAATTATATAGTTTATATTATACAAATATATTTGTAAAGAAATTATGATTAAAAAGAAAGTAGAATTAGTAATTTATAAATAGAAAGATAGGATTGATTTTGAAAGAATAATTCTTTCAAAAATGTAGGATTGTTAAACTTTGAATAAGGAAGTTTTGATTATCGAAGCTTTTTTATTTGTGTTTATTTATTATATCGAAAATAAATCATTTTTCAGTAGAATTATTATTCTATTTTCTATTTTGAAAGGAATATATCAATGAAGGTTCTATTTGGGGATATAGTTAGTAATATCAAGAATATATTAGAATTTCAAATATAATAAAATCCTTATTTATAAACAAATCATTTATTTCTATAAATAAAAAAACTTTAATTTTGAGGGCGATCTTGATTGAATACGATTAATTATATTGAAGAACCCTGAATGTCTTATATACTTTTAGAGTTATTTGAATGCTTAAATATATATTAGAGTAATAGAAAGGATTGGATATAATATATTAAATTATTATCCTTGATATTGGTAATCAAAAATTTAAGATATATTTTAAAAAACTTTTAGTTGAAGGGTTTGAGATTTATATATTCTTTTAAAAGAAGGAAAACTTTAGAAAGGATTATATATATTTTTTCTTTTTTTTTGGAAATTTATTAAGGGAAAATTATGAATATTGAAAGTTATCGAGAATCAAATATTAAATCAGATTTTAATGAATCAGATATTTTTCAATCAAATTATAATAATATAATGAATAATTTTGATCTATCTACAAGATTGAATCTTTTATAAAATATTTTTTAAAAATTAAAGGATAGTATTGTTGCCTTAATTATTGATTCTTTTGAATTTATCGAAAAACTCTTTACTAATGATAATGGAAATCCTATTAAAAAAGAAGAAAAAACAAAGAAAACCAAAAAAGAAAAAGAAATAAATCAATAACAACAAAACCCATCAAAAATTCTATTTGTTATTTGTATTAAGGATTATATATATATATTCTTTATTATATTATATACTAAAAATACTATTATCTTTATTTTTAATAAGATCAATATATCTGATTTCTTTATAATTTGGGATACCTTGTAAATTGATTATGATATATCCGATAAAGAAATACGAACTCGATTTCCTTGATATTACAATTATATTATTATTATCCAAATCAAATTTATATCCGAATACAATTTTATTAGATACAATTGGAAAGAAGGATTGAGATCAGTATTACTCTAATGTTTTCGCGATTATAATATCCAATAAATAATAAACATTCGAGACTTTCTTGATCAATTTATTGATAATTAGTACAATAAGAATGAAAAAGATTATAATACAAATCTAATAATAATGAAGAATTATATTGTTAAATTCGCATTTTCGGCTACTCAATTCATTGATAATTATATAATCATTGAATTCGAAACTAAAAAGATATTCCTGTATAGCTTATATACTCAAATGGAAAAGAAGATTGTTAGATAATTTAAAGTTAATCTTGATAATTCTATTTTTATGAATTTTAAGAGAATAATGGATGAAGTTTATAAATAGTGTTTTTCTGAGGATTTTGTTATCTGAATTTACAAAAGATTTAAATTTCATTAGATTATTATTTTCTAGACTGTATATGAATATATAAAAACCCTATTTATTTTTGATATCAGTACAAAATCTTATTTTCAAAGATAGGAGATAAAGGATATTATAGATAAAATCATTGATCTTTTGGATAAGTTTAGTATAAATTATTTAAAGATGAAAGTTAAAGGTATAAAGGATTCGAAGTTATTTTTTTTGTTATTATAATATCAAATTATTCATTGAGAAGGTAATACAAAATATAATGATTATTTTATTCAGGATAAATAAAAAGGGATTTTTTTTGATATAAATAAAGTTTATAAAAAGAATTATTTTTGTTATTATTGCTTTGAAAGATTTCTTTATAATAATAATTATATTATAAAACAAAATTGTTTTAAGAAGATTGATAATATTAATATTGGATTATATTATTATAATAAATATAGAATCTTTATATTTGATTTTAAAGAATATTTTAATCCTTTTTTAATCTTCAGGTAAAAGGATTTTTTAGAGAGTTATTAGATTGAAATATATATAAAAATTTATGAGTTTGATTAATAAAAGAAGCGATTAAAGAAATCCAATATTGAAAATAGTTTGCTGAATTTTGGAATCTTTAATATTGAAATTGTAAAGAATATATTTATAAATTCTTGGAGGAGGTTGATTGGTTAATAATAATGAATAATATAATAATAATACTATTCACTATTATTATAGTGGAAGACTTAGTTATATAGCTTAAAAGGGTAATCGAATATATAATGGTTGAAGTCAAAATATGAGTGTATTGAATATTGAATTTATTTTGCTTGTTTTTCAGAAGAATTCTTTGAAGAAAATCTTCTTATTTATAGTATTTGATAAGATTCTATGAAATTCTATAATATTCTATGATTATAAATAAGATCGATTTAAATCGAATCTTATAGAATCATTTTATATAATGAAATGAAATAGTAACCAATAATATTTAACCTTAGAAATAAGAAAGTTCTATACGCTTCCATCACATTCTATTCCATTATAAATCATTCTAGTATGATATATGATCGAAATTTCATATAATAATAAAATTTAATAATATTAAATTATATTATTAATATATCACGTGATCATATAACCATCGGTTCGGTTAATATTATTAAGTGATTTAATAAACTTATTAGAAATTCTTATATAAATAATATTAATTATCGAAAAAAGGAAATTATCAATATTAATATAATTATTTAGCTTAAAGAAACTTTAAAATTATAAAATCGATTATCTAAAAAATCCAAATCGATAAAATAAAATAAAATTGATAAATCCTAAAAATCGTTAAATATTCTTTAAAAGATATTATTTAAAACAATAGATCAAATTAAAAGGAAAAAACTAAAGAAAGAATTCTCTAATAAAAATAAAACTATAGATATTAACAAAAGCGAAGAAAACAAAGCAAAAGAATTTTAAGGAGGGGAGGGTTTTTCTGAATCCGATAAAAATGATATAATATAAAAGGATAAAATATTCAATTCTTATATTAAATCCTTAAAAATAAAAAAGCAAATATTAGTTATTATTTATATTATAAAATCCCTGATAGAAATTTTAAAATGGATTTGCAAAATCGAAATCCTGATAATAATTGAAATTACTTTTATATATATACCAAATCTTTTCAAATAAATTTTCAAGAAAACATTAATTATAGATATCGAAGAACAAAAAAAGCTTTTTAAAAATTCAGAAATTCCTATCAAAAAAGCTGTAATAGTTTTAATAATTATTAATTATTTAAATATTTTCTTTAATTATTAATCAAAAAAGATATATAATACATCTATTATTATTGTAATTCTTATAAATAAGAATATCAAAATTAACAATATTATCGATTCAGGATCGATAATCAATATAAATAAGTCTGGAAGCCGTAAAAGAATTGGAATTTATAATATATAAATATAAGGCGATAATAATTATCTTTAATGGAAGTATCATTATTTTATATAGATTGATTAAAAATATAGAAATCAATTTTAAAGGAATTAAGAATATCATCGATATTTTTATCTTGAATAATGCTAAAGATTTATTATTACTAGGGATATTATATCTGTTTATAAAAAAGATCGATTTTGAATATAAAAAAGATAAATAAATTATATAAATTATTAATAATAATATTAATAAAATCGATTGTTAAACAATTGAATCAAAATGCAAAGTAGATATTATAAAGATTGGTTTTGAAAAACCAGGAAAAGAATAGATGATATAAATTCTAAGGATTATATCGATGATCTCCCAAAAGTTCTAAATGTTATTAAGAATGAAAAGAAATTTGAAGAATTCGTTAAAAACCATTTCCCAGAATTTTTGATTAGTATCTTAAATTTTAAAATAGTTTTAAATTTTGTAAAGTTCAATATAGATATTATTCGAATTGGCCTTAACTTTGATATTGAAAATATATTTGACAATATTAAGGATTTGAAATTAAAGGGATTTCAGGAATACTATGTTATTAATAATATTTATTTCGATTTGAAAGAATTTAGAGTAGAAAATGATATCTAAGAGAAACTAATTAATATTAAATACAAAATTCTTGTTTTAATTAATAATGTATATAAAAAAAAGAAGGATAAAATAAAACCTTTGAACGAAATAGAATATATTAATGAAAAGATCCCAAAAAGTGATTTTAATTGGTTAGAATTGGAATATACAAAATATTCTAAATATCAATCATTAAATCCTTTTTCGAAGTATTTGATATTATATTTTGTCACGGAAAGCCTTATGATCCCCTGTATCTTATAAAGAATCAAAGCGTATACTTTCCAATCAGAATGAAGGATCTATTAACCCTTACCAATCTATTAATTAATAAAATGATTTTGATATCCTAATAAACAAAAATCTAATCTAATTAAAATATATATTAACTAAATAACCACTCATTTATTCTATATATACAACTCTTGATTCATATAATCAAGAGCAAATCATTCAATTCTTTTACTCTATCAATTATATGTACCATCTATTCCCCAATCCCTGAAAGTGCTCTGTAATCATACTATCCCGTGATATATTTTGATATCAAATTTGAAGATTTCCGATTAATATAAGAATATTTAGTATTATTAAATATCAAAGATATATTTTGGAAATATAAAAAGGAATTTCTCTTTATATTATTATAGAATCGAAAAGTAGTATTAGTTTTTGATTGAACAGAAGTTGGTAATATCAAATCTTCAATTGCTCTATTATAGATTATCAAAATAATATTATATAAGACCTGATAAGCTTTTGGTTTTGTATCTTTTAAAGCCCTTTTATCAATAATTATCGAAATGATAAAAGATTATATTAAACGAAATGTATTAAAAAAAGAAAAGGATTGTATCGAAACTCTTGATATTTAATTAAAAAGAATGAAACTAGTAAATATTGTATTATTATTGTAATGATAAAAGTAAATATTATAATTCTGTGAGATATAAATATGCTTTTAAACTTAAAGGAATTTGCTGAACAAATGATTAAATATTTATTAACATTTTTGATTGATTTCTTCTTTAGATATAATCAAATATTTTTAGATAAAAAGAATAAAGATATTATTATTATTATAATTCCTTTTAATTTGATAAGATTTATTATTTTATTATAAAGGATTATTAATTCAATCATTTAATTTACAAAAATTGTATTAAGAATATTATAGGATATTATATCTAATATTGTTATACCTTATTTAAACGATATTGAAGTTAAAGATTTTAGAATTTGATATAATGAATGAAATTGAAATTTATTGTTAAATATCTAAAAAACTTAAATGTTATAATAAAATATATTGAGTATATAAAATGTATTATCGATATCAAATCCAAATAATATTATAATAGAATCCGAATTGTAAATTATTATATCAATTCGAAAGAAAGAAATCCTGATATTGTTAAAATCATTAAGATATTTGAATAACTATTTTATTTGAATAATTATAAGGTTAGAATATTCTTTGAAGTATATATTTTCTATTGATTTTGAATAGAGAATTTCGTTATTATTATAGAATCTTTTTATATATTATTAAAGAAAGATATAGAATTCATTTGGATTGTTAATCATAATATTATAATGATTTTATTGAAAAACAAATTAATTTTGATTTCAATTTTTCTTTTATTGATTTATTTATTTAAAACCAGAATTATTGTATTTATTATCGATACTAATTTGATAAAATAAAAAGTTGTTCTGAATCAAATATATAATAATAAATCTCGTATTATTGTTAAATATAAAAATAATATATAGAATTATATCGAATAGAATTATAATATTATTAAAAAAGAATATAAAAAAGTATTCAAAATTTTATAAAAATGCAAAAGGGATCTTTATAATATTTATTTCCTTTTAGAAATTAATATAAATATATTTATAGTTTATATTAACTTTTGGTGCAGGAAGTAGTAGTATTGTTGATTATATAGATTGAACTAAGGATTTATTATTCTAGTAGAAATAGAATTGAGGTTATTCTCAAATATGATTTATATATCATTGTGATTATATAATTTCAATTCTAATTCTATAATGGCTTTATTTTCAATACTCCTTTATTGAAGATATCCTATTCGATCTTTCTAAATTACTAATCCTAACATTTTCTTGAATTTTTCGAAAGCAATCTTTGTATAAAACTTCATTATTCTATTGATAATTATATTGTATATATTGATATAATTAATAGCGATTTTCTTCTTTTCTATTAAATCCTTAATGAAATGATAATTAATATCTATATGTTTGGATTATTCATACAAATATAGATTCTTGATTAAAACTAAAGTATTTTGATTGTTATTAAATATCTAAATTATATCTCTGTTTTTTTTAATATAATTTGATCTAAATAAATCTTTAAATATTTATATAATCTATCTTTTTTGTTTGATAAACATTATTATCGTAATATATTCTGATTCTGTATTAAAAATAATTATAAATATTTATTTTTTATTAGTTTATAATATAAAATCTTTATAAAATATTATAATTCTTTTTGAAACATTTTTCTGGTTATATTTATCATTAATCTAATTTATATTTATATATATCTTTATTATATTATCAGATATATTATATTCTTTGCAAATATTAGATTGTATTTTTTTTGATCCGAATTATAATTTCTATTTGATTATTGATTATAGATATTGTATCAAATTCTTCAAAGTTATAATATAATGTTTTGTTGGTTTTATTATAAATTGTAAAAGTCTTTTAATTGAGAATATTATATTTGATTAAGTATATATTATTAGATAAATTATATTTCCTATTTATTATTGATATTCGTTTATATTTATTAGTTTATTGTTATCGATTGTTGATTGGAAATAGGTATAATTTATTATTGATAGTTTTTTGGTTTAATATTGTTTATATATAATATTGTATTTGGTTAATATAATATTGAGATATTCTTTTTGATTTATAGTTAATGTATATATTTTTTTATTATAAATGATTCTAATATTTAGGATTTTATTAATTTCCTTTAAATTCTTGATATTAAAATAAACCGATAGTTTTTTATTGAATCAAATAATTTATAATGATATATATGATATAATAACGATATTATCGATATATATTAATAATATTATATTATAATCTTTGGATATATATAGATATAAATCTATTAAACTTTATACAAAATCTATATCTAAAAGTTCTTTCTTTAATAGTAAATTTTAGTTCCTTTTAGTTTGTTTTAAATTATATAGATTTTATAGGATTTGTAGTATATATCCCTTTTTGATTTTAATACTTTAGAATAATTCAAGATAGATTTTTTTCTTCAAATATGATTTGATAAAAGCATTTTTGATATCGAAATATAAGTATTCCAAATTTTCCTTTATAATAATAATTAGAAATAATCTGAGTATATTTAATTTCATTATTGATATAAATATTTTGTTGTAATTTTTTCTTAATATTTAATTGAATCTTCGAATTATTAATTTTGTTTTAAATCGTTCTATTTTATTATTCTTGATTTTAATTATAAATATTCATTTTGTTGAAATTAAATTATTTCTTTTAGGAAATATATATTCTTTTTAAATATTATTTTGAATCAAAGATATAATTTTCTTTTGGATAGTTTTCTTTCATTTTTCAAAATATTCTTGATCCGATATTGCTTCTTTATAAATTCTTAGTATTTTAATTTCTAAAATTTCTTTGATTAGATATACTATATTTTCTGTATTATTTATATCTATTAATGAAATTATAAAATCTAAAACAATTTTATTTTTGATATAAAGATTTATTTTGTAAATAATTGAGATTATAATTATAATATATTTTATACTTTCTTGAATTTTGGTTTGTATAGATATTATAATCAATATTCTTATAATTTTGTTTTTTTGTTTTTTTTTAAGATTTTGTTTTATATTTTTTTTCTGTTTTTATATTAAATATTTTAAAGGTTTGTTTTCAAGATTCATTTCATTTTTTTATTCGATTTTAAATAATTATAGATTTATTTCGTTTTTTGATTTTATTGAAATAAATTTATTAATAAAATTTAAAATAATTTTAAATTTTATTTCCAATATAGATTCAGGGTTTATAAAAGTTGATTCTTGAATTGTATTTTTTGAAATAATGAATTTGATATTTAAAATATCTTTGGAAAAAGATTCTTAATTTGTTTTTTGAATATTGTTATCTTTATCTTTATTATATATTAGTATTGATATATTTAATTTATTTAATTTCAATTTGATAATTGGGATATTTAATATAATTATTGAATTCGATATAATATCTATTGAAGAGAATGTTTGGAATGAAAGTGATATAGGTATTATATTTAGTATTGAGGATGGAGAAGATGTTTTGTTTATTGTTAATCTATTATAAAATTTTCGATTTAGTTTTATATTCTTTATTTTTTGTAGATTTGATTTATAATTTCTTAATTTAAGATTCAAATCTCTTTTTCGATGAAATTCATTTATGATTATTTTGTTTGATTGAAATATATAATTTAACTTTGAAGAATATACTTTGATATGTTTATTTATAATTTTTAAATATTCTAGGAATATATCGATTTTCGAAATGTTCTGCAATTTATTGTATCTTTATCTTTTCAGAATAATCTTGGGATTGATATAAATATAATATTTACTTTTTCAAACTTTATATATCTTTATATCTAATATTATATCTATAAAAGTTTTTATAAAAGATCGATCTATTCTATTTATATCAAGATTAATATTAATACAATTCCTAATATAAATATTATATTTTATAACTTTATGCCAAAATTCTAATAATAATTCAATTTCTTTTAGTATTGTTTTTATATTTACCTTTATAATTCTTATATTCTATTTTGCAAATCTATTTTGATATGAAAAAACAATTATTGTAATTTCGGATTATATATTTGATGATTATTTATAAATAACTTATAAGAATTCCGGTATATTATCAATCCTGATTATAATAATCTTTTCTTTAATAATTAATTCCATTTCCTTTTTCCAAATTTTCAATATTTGAATTACATTATCTTTTTGTTTAAATAGTATAATCCAATTTATTTTTGTACAATTATTAATGATTAATATAAAATAATAATTCTTTTAAATCGATTTTGGGAATAATCCTGTAATATTGAAATATATAAATTCGAATCTTTTTGATTTATATAGATTCAATTGCTTCGGAATATAATTGATTATTTTAGTGAGTATATATATTTCATAAATATTTAATTCAATTAGGACCTTTATTGATTTGATTATATTAAATACTTTATATAGATTCTTGATCTTATCTAAATCTAGATAATTGAATCTTCGATATTATAATAAATATTTCTTTTTCTCTTTAAATATTAATTTATTATTAATATTTTTAATACTATCGATTATCTCTAAAGAAAAGCCTTTTTTTTGATCATTTTGATATATATTAAAACAAAGAATTATATCTTTATATTCTTTAATCATATATAAAATCATATATATTCCGTTTTGTATTCTAATACAAATAACTTTTTTATTATTTTTCTTGAAATATATATAATAAAAATTGAATTCCTTTTGCAGTCTTATTTCACAAATTCTTTTTCCTAATAGCAAATTTACTTTTAACCCTAATATATATAATACATTTGAAAATAGTATTTTAGAATTATCTTCGTATATTATATCCACTAAATCTTAATAATAATAATATATTATTCTCTTACCAATCTTTATTCTTTATTTGATAATAGATTCTATTAATTTAAATAATAAAAATTGATCAGATATATATAAAAAAGTATTTATATTAATATATTATTTGTTAAAAAAAGCTTTATTAATAATTTCCTTTATCAAATTACAATCTTCCTTTATTATATCCTTAATATTAAAATCTGATTCAGAAATATTGTTAATAGAATATATTTGATCTTTTTTGTTGAAATAGATTTTTTTCGAATTCAATAATCCCCTTCTTTTTTGATAATAAAAATAATTATAAAGGAATTTACTAATTTATATTAAATATAAATAGTTTTATATATAATGATTTTCTTTTTGATATAAATCATAAATATTATTTAGGGTTTCGAAATCTAATTCTTAATATCGAAAAGTATATCTAGATTTTTTTGCAATTTACACTAATTCTGATTTATTTTTAAAACGAAATTCCTTAATCTATAAATACTTGATTTTATTATTGATATTAAAGCTGATTTGAATATCCAATATATCCATTATTTTTTAATAATCAATTAGAAAATTATATATTAAAATTAAAAATAAAATAATATCTTAATATATTAACCAATAATTTTCATCTACAATTCCTAATTTCCTTTTATACTCTTTCAATTTATCCCAAACTTTGATAATAATTATATCAGAATAAATATTAAATTGAAATTTGAAATTTTGAATTATTGTTATATATATATTGATTATAATTATATTAACTCTAATATATTTTGATTTAAAATATTTCTAGAGTATATATATTATTGAATATTTATTAGTAAAGGCTTTATCATTATTATTGAGTATTATACAAATATATAATAATATATTCGCTTTATTCTTTAAATATTCTGATTTCAATTCGATATTGTAATATATATAATTATTGATTTTATAAATAAATACTATATTGGATCCTGTAATTTACATATATTCGTCTAATATTTGATCAATTATATAAAATCATTCTTTCCCTTTCAATTATATCTTTATTTATCTGAACTATCGCTTATAATTATTTTGATCGAACTTCGAAGGATTATTTGATTCCGATATTATAAAGATTTTTTATTATTTGATGAATATCGAAGATAATCTTCAGATTTTTAAAACAATTTTAAAAAAAAAAATATATAACAAATAAATTCAAAATAATAAAGAAATATAAAAATAAAATAATAAGAAAATTCATAAAATCATATTGTAATATATTTTCTTATAGCTATACAAATTTATTCTTCACCTTTACTATAATTCTGTATCGATATTATATAAACTGTTCTTTACTCTAATCTGTGATATTATAAATTATAAACTATATTATCATATTTCAATTTTGTTTCGATAATATTATATAAAAACTCTGATTTTCATTTTATTCCATCTTTATTAATTATATTAATCCTTTCTCGATTTGTTTTGCTTTCTAATTATTATTATATAATCGGATCTTATAATTTATTAACTTTTAGTATAGGAAATAATAATATTATTGATTACATAAATTGAATTAAGGATCTATTATTCTAATAAAAATAGAATTAAGGTTATTCCCAAATATGGTCTATACACCATTGTGATCATATGACCTCAATTCTAATCCTATGATGGCCTCATTTCCAACAGTTTAATTAAATAGAATAGTTATAAATCTATTTAATATTTTGATTATAAAATAGATTACTTGAATTAGGCTTTTCGATTTTGATATCAAATATATTTCTGGAAATAAAAATATTGTTATAAATGTTCTATTACGATGATTACGAATTGCTTTGGATGATATTGATAAGGAATATAAAAAGGATATTAATAATTCGATTATTGTAGATTTGAATTCGTTATAAATAGATTTGATGATGAGTATAAATAATTTCAAAATTTTAAGATTATTTCAAATTTTGGAAAGCAGAAATGAAAGGATATAAATGATTATTTAATATATTATTATATTATAAAGATCTAAAAATTTATTAATAAAGGATTGATAAATTTTCAAAAAGAAAGTTCTTAATTTTTGTATAAAGTATTGTTGTTTATTTAGAATCTAAAAAGATAAATTATCTTTTGTTTATATAATAATAGATAATAATTTAATCGAAAAAGTAAAAATTATGGTTCAAGTATATAAAGAATTGGGTTACAAGGATTTAAAGTTATTATATATTAAAATGTATAATTGTTATTAATGGAATGGAATATATAAGGATATAAAAAATTGGATAACTTTTTGTTCTGTTTGTTAATTTAGATTATTCAAATAAATAAATGAATTAATAATTGCTATTTGGGTTTTAGGTATTTAGTATAAAGTTGATATGGATATTACAAAAATATTTGACGATTATGGATTCAAATGTTTTGTTATTTTACAAAAAGATTTGAATGATTGAATAAAAGTTAAAGCTTTATAAAATGCTATTTCGGAAATGGTTGTTAAGTTTCTTTATAAAGTAATCTATTGTTATAATTTCTTTGGAAAAATTATTATAGATGGAAGACTTGAAAATAAAGATGCTGTATTTGCTTATTACAAAAAGTATAGAATTGATAAAATCAAGATATTAATTTATCATTTATAAATCAATGGAATAATGGAAAGAGATTATTATTCTATTGCGGAAGTATTTTCCCGTTTATTATAAGGAGAGTGTAAATAATCTGAATAATTGGAAATAGTATTATTTATTGATTATATTTCAATTTATAAATTAATAAACAAAATATTATTTGAATTGATTTATAAACAAAAAACTATATTACCTTTTGAAATTATATATACGATTTGAAGGATTCTTGATTGGAAAAGTATATGAATTTAGAAAGATTTATTGGTTATTAGAATATAATAATTAAAAATATTAGATAAAGATATTAAGAAAGTAATTTTTTGCAAATAGTATTATAAAGAAGATGGTAAATTTCGATATAATTTTGATTACAAAATATTGGATAAGAATATTCGAATTGGAAATATAGTTTTATATTATGATTTTTGATCAAAAATCGATATATCTTGTAATACAAAACTTGTTTTTAAATGATATAGATTTTATAAAATAATAAAGAAATTGAAAGGTTTTTCTATATATACTTTTGAAGAAATAGATGGTATTTTGTTTAGTGGAATCTATATAGGTATTTATCTCAAGAAATATATTTTGTATTCAGATTTTTTTATAGATAATAATTCTAAAGATTTGTATAAATAAATAAATCAAAAGAATTGAATTTCTAAGTATTCATAATCTTCTAAATAAAAGATAATAAATAATTAAGGATTATTCTTTATTTAATTGTAAAATGATATAGAATTAGAAAGAAGAAAGTAAATATAATAAGTCAAAAAGGAATTATTGTTATAAATTTCTGATTATTAATTATAAAGTTTGATAAGGAAAGTTTTATAATCCTTAGAAGGGGAAGGGTATTTGAATTCTTTTTGAAAAAACTCATTATATTATTGATTTCGCTTTTAAATAATTTACAAATAATTCCTGAACAATATTTGAATAGTTCAATATTTTCTCTTTAAATCTGTTTATTTTAATAATTTTATTTGAAGTTATTAATTCTTTATTTGTATTTATTTTATTATTTATATAAGTTTTCATTTAAATTTTAATATAATGTTTGGAGAAGGATTTAATTAAGTTATAACCTTTTGTTTTATTAATAATAATACCTTTTTTCTTGTTTGATATAAGAATTATTCCTTCAGTAACGAAATCGAAGTATTTGTATTTATTGAAATTTTTGAAGTTAAGGAAAAATATAATATTTTTGAATAATGGTTTAATTACTCTATAAGTATTGCTGATTTTATTGGAGATTTTGTAAATAAAATAAAAGATCGGATCAAAGATTAGAAATTTTATAAAGCAGTTGGTCTTTTCAAGGCCGGTTATTTTGTTAAGAATAATGATACAATTCAATTTATTGAATAATATTATAATAAAGTTAGAAAAAATTTTAAAAATCTCGAAAGAATTTGGATAATTATTCAAGGAAAAGCTTTTGTTTGTTTTTAATTGAAGGATATAAGTTTAAATAATACTTCAATAAAAACGGATATAATCTATTACATCTTTCATTTCAGTCTTTAAATCTTTGTAAAGTTTCTGAATAAGTATATAGCTGAATATCTTATACGAAAGAAAGGTAAAAAAGCCAAAAAATATAATTCTACAGATTTCTGTATTATATATAGATTCATTATGAAAACTGATATAAAAAACAAAAAAGATTAAATACCTTTTTCTTATAATTTTATATAGAATCCTATTCTTAGAATTTATAAATTTACTTTTGATAATCTTAGATTTCTAAAAGAATATTATAAAAACGAAAACCTTTTCGAAGTTTAACAAAAGAATAAATTTATCTACGAAATAATTGCTGCGAAAACTGCTCTGGTATTCTTTAATAATGATAATAATGAAAAGAAATCTAATATTAAAGAACAATTAAAAGTAATTATTATATCAAATATCTTTTGTATATATTAACTTCTCTATTCCTAAACGATTATATTAATTTCGGAGTTTATAATTGTGAATATCGATAAATAGAAAAAAAAAGGTTATCATTTTGATCTCTCGAAAAAAGCCTCTTTTTATCTATTTATTCTAAATAGATTTATATTTTGTCGTTATATAACTAATTACAATATTGAATTTGTTTCAAACAATAACAATTCAATTTCTAATAATTTTAAAACAATCTTAAATTCTTTATAGGAATTGAAAAACTGTTCTTATGATTTAGATTATCAATTTGAAAAAAAATAATACTCTTTGATAAACGATAAATACATTGCTGATCAAATAGGGTGAAGAATTATTGCATCACTGGAAAAACAAGTTATTATAAATATTATATATATATATTATTTGTATACCCTAACAAAACTCCTCGATCTAAAATCGAAGTATATTTCGATTAAAGAACTATGATGTTAACTTTTGGTACAGGAAATAGTAGTATTATTGATTATATAGATTGAACTAAGAATCTATAATTCTAATAAGAGTAGAATTGAAGTTATCCCTAAATATGATTTGTATACCATTATAATCATATAACTTCAATTCTAATCCTATAATAGCTTTATTTTCAACATTTCTTTATTGAGGATATCCTATTCGATCTTTCTAGACTATTAATCCTAACATTTTTTTGAATGTTTCGAAAACAATTCTTATATAAAACTTTATTATTCTATTAACAATTATATTATATATATTGATATAATTAATAACGATTTTCTTTTTTTCTATTAAATCCTTAATGAAATAATAATTGATATCTATATATTTAAATCATTTGTACAAATATAGATTTTTGATTAAAATTAAAGCATTTTAATTATTATTAAATATTTGAATTGTATTTTTGTTCTTTTTAATATAATTTGATCTGAATAGATTTTTGAGTATTTGTATAGTTTATTTCCTTTATTTAATAAATATTGTTATTGTAATATATTCTGATTTTATATTAAAGATAATTATAAATATTTATTTCTTGTTAGTTTATGATATAAGGCTTTTATAGAATATTATAATTTTTTTTGAAATACTTTTTTGATTATATTTGTTATTAGTTTAATCTGTATTTATATATATCTTTATTGTATTATTAAATATATTATATTTTTTATAAATATTAAATTGTATTTCTTTTAATCCGAATTATAATTTCTATTTGATTGTTGATTGTAGATATTATATCAGATTCTTTAAAGTTATAGTATAATATTTTGTTGGTTTTGTTATAAATTGTGAAAATCTTTTAATTAAGAATATTATATTTAATTGAATATATATTATTGAATAAATTATATTTTCTATTTGTTATTGATATTCGTTTATATTTGTTAGTTTATTGTTATTGATTGTTGGTTAGAGATGGATATAATTTATTATTGATAATTTCTTGATTTGATATTATTTATATATAATATTATATTTGATTAATATAATATCAAAATATTCTTTTTGATTTATAATTAATATATATATTTTTCTATTATAAATGATTTTAATATTTAGGATTTTATTAATCTTTTTTAGATTTTTAATATTAAAATGAATTGATAGTTTTTTATTGAATCAAATGATTTGTAATGATATATATAATATAATAATGATATTGTTGATATATATTAATAATATTATATTATAATTTTTGGATATATATAGATATAGGTTTATCAAATTTTGTATAAAGTTTATGTTTAAAAACTTTTTCTTTAATAACAAACTTTAATCTTTTTCAATTTATTTTAAATTATATAGATTTTGTAGAGTTTATAGTATATATCCCTTTTTGATTTTGATATTTTGAAATAATTCAAAATAAATCTTTTTTTTTAAATGTGATTCAATAAAGATGTTTTTGATATTAAAATATAAATATTCTAAATTTTCTTTTATAATAATAATTAGGAATAATTTGAATATATTTAGTTTTATTATTGATATAAATATTTCGTTGTAATCTTTTTCTAATATTTAATTAAATCTTTAAATTACTAATTTTGCTTTGAATTGTTTTATTTTGTTATCTTTAATTTTGATTATAAATATTTATTTTATCGAAATCAGATTATTTTTTTTAAAGAGTATATATTCTTTTTAAATATTATTTTGAATCAAAAATATAATTTCTTTTTGAATAATTTTCTTTTATTTTTCAAAGTATTCTTAATCCGATATTGTTTTCTTATAAGTTCTTAATATTTTGATTTTCAAAATTTTTTCAATTGAATATATTATATCTTTTGTATGATTTATATCTATTAATAAAATTATAAAATCTGAAATGATTTTATCTTTGATATAAGAATCTATTTTATAAATAATTGGAATTGTAATTATAATATATTTTATATTTTCTTGAGTTTTGATTTATATAGATATTGTAATTAATGTTTTTATAATTTTGCTTTTCTATTTTTTTTCAAAATTTTATTTTATATTTTTTTTCTATTTTTATATTAAATATTTTAAAGATTTGTTTTCAAAATCTATTACATTTTTTTATTCAATCTCAAATAATTATGGATTTATTTCACTTTCTGATCCTATTGAAATAAACTTATCAATAAAATTTAAAACAATCTTAAATTTTGTTTTTGATATAGATTCAGGATTTGTAAAAGTTAACTCTTAAATTAGAATTTCTAAAATGATGAATTCAATATTTAAAATATCTTTGGAAGAAAATTCTTGATTTGTTTTTTAGATATTATTATCTTTATTTTTATTATATATTAATATTGATATATCTAATTTATTTGATTTCAATTTAACAATTGGGATGTTTAGTATAATTATTAAATTCGATATAGTATTTGTTAAAGAGAATATTTAAAACGAAAATAATACAAATATTGTATTTGATGTTGAGAATAAAGAAAATGCTTTATTTGTTGTTGATTTATTATAAAATTTTCGATTTGGTTTTATATTCTTTATTTCTTATAAATTTGATTTATAATTTCTTAATTTAAAATCCAAATCTTCTTTTCGATAAAATTCATTTATAATTATTTTGTTTAATCGAAATATATAATTTAGTTTTGGAAAATATACTTTGATATGTTTATTTATAACTTTTGAATATTCTAGAAATATATTGATTCTTAAAGTATTCCATAATTTATTATATCTTTGCCTTTTCGGAATAATCTTGGAATTGATATAAATATAATATTTACTCTTTTAGATTTTGTATATCTTTATATTTAATATTATATTTGTAAAAGCTTTTATAAGGGATTAATTTATTTTGTTTATATTAGAATTAATATTAGTATAATTTCTAATATAAATATTATATTTTATAATTTCGTTTCAAAACTTTAATAATAATTCAGTTTCTTTTAGTATTACTTTTATATTTGTTTTTGCAATCTTTATATTTTATTTTATAAGTTTGTTTTGATATAAGAAAGTAATTATTATAATTTCGGATTATATATTTGATGATTATTTACGAATAATTTGTAAGAGTTTTAGTATATTATTAGTTTTGGTTGTAATGATTTTTTCTTCAATAATTAATTCTATTTCCTTTTTCCAAATTTTCAATATTTGAATTGTATCGTCTTTTTGTTAAAATAATATAATCCAATTTATTTTTGTATAATTGTCGATAATCAATATAAAATAACGATTTTCTTGAATCGATTTTGAAAATAATTTTGCAATATCGAAATATATAAATTCGAATCTTTTTGATTTGTACAAATTCAATTGCTTCAGAATATGATTGATCATCTTGATAAATATATATACTTCACAGATATCTAATTCAATTGGGATCTTTATTGGTTTAATTATATTAAATACTTTATATAGATTCTTGATTTTGTTTGGATTTAAATAATTGAATCTTTGATATTATAATAAATATTTCTTTTTTTCCTTAAATATTAATTTATTATTGATATTTTTAATACTATCAATTATCTTTGAAGAAAAGCCTTTTTCCTAATCATTTTAATATATATTCGAATAAAAAGTTATATTCTTATATTCTTTGATTATATATAAAATCATATATATTCTATTTTGTATTTTAATATAGATGATTTTCTTATTGTTTTTCTTGAAATATATATAATAAGAATTGAATTCCTTTTGCAGTTTTATTTCGCAGATTCTTTTTCCTAATAACAAATTTACTTTTAGTTTTAATATATATAATATATTTGAAAATAGCATTTTAGAATTATCTTTGTATATTATATTTATTAAATTTTAATAATAATAATATATTATTTCTTTATTAATCTTTATTCTTTATTTAATAATAGAATTTATTGATTTGAATAATAAAGGTTGATTAGATATATATAAAGAAATATTTATATTAGTATATTATTTGTTAAAAAAAGTTTTATTAATAATCTTTTTTGTTAAATTGTAATCTTCTTTTATTATATCCTTAATATCGAAATTTGATTCAAAAATATTATTAATAAAATATATTTAATCTTTCTTATTGAAATAGATTTTCTTCAAATTCGATAATCTCCTTCTCTTTTAATAACAAAAATAATTATAAAAGAATTTACTGATTTGTATTAAATACAGATAATCTTATATATAATGATCTTCTTTTTAATACAAATCGCAAATATTGTTTAAAATCTCGAAATCTGATTCTTGATATCGAAAAGTATATTTAGATCTTTTCATAATTTATATTTATTTTGATTTATTCTTAAAACAAAATTCCTTAATCTACAAATACTTAATCTTATCATCGATATTAAAATTGATTTGGATATCCAATATATTCATTATTCCTTAATAATCGATTAAAAGATTATATATTAAAATTAAAAACAAAATAATATTTTAATATACTAATCGATAATTTTCATTTACAATTTCTAATTTCCTTTTATACTCTTTTAATTTATTCCAAATTTCAATAATAATTATATCGAAATGAATATTAAATTGAAATTTGAAGTTTTGAATTATCGTTATATATATATTGATTATAACTACATTAACTCTAATATATTTCGATTTAAGATATCTCCAGAATATACATATTATTGAATATTCATCGATAAAAACTTCATTATTATTATTAAATATTATATAAATATACAATAATGTATTCGTTTTATCCTTTAAATATTCCGATTTCAATTCGATATTATAATATATACGATCATTGATCTTATAAATAAATATTATATTGGGTTTTGTAATTTATATATATTTGTTTAATATTTGATTAATTATATAAAATCATTCTTTCCTTTTCAATTGTATTTTCATTTATTTGAATTATTATTTATAATTATTTTGATCGAATTTCGAAGGATTGTTTGATTCTAATATTATAAAGGTTTTTTGTTATTTAATAAATATCGAAGATAATCTTTAGGTTTTTAAGATGGTTTTAAAAAATATATAATAAATAGATTCAGGATAATAAAGAAATATAAAAATAAAATAATAAGAAAATTTGTAAAATTGTATTATAATATATTTTCTTATAATTATACGAATTTGTTCTTTGTTTTTATTATAATTCTATATCAGTATTATACAGATTGCTTTCCGTTTTGATTTATAATATTATAAATTATAAATTGTATTATTATATTTCAATTTTACTTCAATAATATTATATAAAAATTCTGATTTTTATTCTGTTTTATTTTTATTAATTATATTAATCCTTTTTCGATTTGCTTTATTTTCTAATTATTATTATATAATTGAGTTTATAATTTGTTAACTTTTGATATAAAAAGTAATAGTATTGTTGATTATATAGATTGAATTAAGGATTTATAATTCTAGTAGGAATAGAATTGAGGTTATCCCCAAATATGGTCTGTGCACCATTGTGATCACGTGACCTCAATTCTAATCCTATGATGGCCTCATTTCCAACATATGAAACAAATTAACTATTATTACCAAAAATCAAAAATGTATTGACGAAATAAAATTGATAGGGGTATTTTACCCTTGATTTTGTTTATATCAATCCTTAGTTTTGGAATAATCAAAACAAATCTTCGATCTTAATCGATTCGGTTTAATAAAGAATTTTTATTCTTTTGATTTTAACGAAGCTCTTAAAGATAACCTTCTTTTATTAAAACTATCAAACAAAGAATCCTTTGAAAATCAATTTACTTTATATATCCTTTCATTTCAATATATCTTCGAATAAAAAAATGGATTCGATTTATAAAATATTTGTAAAAATATTCTTATTGTTTATAAATAGTATTTCCACGGAATTTTTAAAGAAGGTTTATTTCTGAATTGCTATTTTTCGATTATTCAATTCCTTTTAAAATATAATCCTATTTTATAATATACTATTATCTATATTCAAAAGAATAAAGAGTTCTGTTTTGTATTAATATCTTTATTTATATTGCGTTTTTTTAATTGTAATAAGAAATTTAATCTTTATTATTCCTTTTTTGATCTTTTTTATTTAATTTCTAAGAATAAACGAAAAGAAATTTCAAAAAGAATAATTATTGTAATCAACTTTTTTAAACTAAAAGAATCGATTAAAAGTTTTTATAAAGAGTATCAAATCCTTATTTCTTATAAGTTAAATAATAATAACAATTTAATTCAAGAACTTTTAAAAAAATACTCTTTTATTTATTAATTATAATATAATCTTGATTAGATAACAAAAAAGGAAGTTTTCCAGAAAGCTGAATAAGAAAATCAATTTTGTTAAAGGATTCTAATCAAACTTGAATCCCAAACAATTATAATATAACCAAATACCATTTTGAGATATACCAATTCTTCTAAATTCTATAAATCGATTTTGATATCGATCTTCTATTTAATTATAATTTCAAACAAAAAGAATATAAAGAATAATAACTTTTACAAAAACCTTCAAAAAAATTTTCAAAATCAAATTATCCTTTTTGAATTAAACGAATTTAATAAAGAAAATCTTTATATCCCTTAACTCTTTTCTTTTAATATCAATTTTGTTCTATAAAATCATCTTTTTATAATCTTTTTAAAATATTTATTTTGGAATTTTAATATTATTAAAGAAATAACAAATAGATTATTCGAAACTAATAATAATGAATTCAAACTTTAATATAAACAATAATATAATCTTGTAATAATAGATTTAATTATCCAATTTGAAATATTTCAAAACGAAAAAAAACAATAAAAAAATCGATTATTATTTGCAAATTATAATACATTTTTACAAAAACAAAAAACTTTTTATAACAAGAATCTCGAAGATAATAAATTCTTTAACAAAAAAAATACTAATAATTAAAAGATCATGAATTTAATTGATAAAGAATCCCCTACTAAAAAATCTCAATTTATATCAAAGAAATTTATTAAAAAAAAAAAAGAAATTGCAAAATAAAAACCGATTCAAAATTAATCTATAATATCATCTAATTCATCCCCAATTGAACCTTTTGAAACACAAAATATTATTTTAATCCCTAATATAAATTATAAATCAAATAAAGAACAAATAAATTATTCTTCAATAAAAAAACCTTCTACAAAATCTAATAATAAGAAAAAGGATTACCTTTTCAATATTAAAAAAGAATTTATAATACCAAAAATTCCCATTCGTTATTCAAATTGTATTCAGAAATCATCAAAAAGTTCAATTACAAATACAAAATTTATTACAAAATATATAATTAAACATCCAAGAAAAAACAGAAATAAAAAAAACAATAAGAATACTTTTTAGGAATTTGAAATTCTTATCGAATTTGATAAAAAAGCAACAAAAATAGATTTGAATTAATGAAAACTTAAAGTATACTATTTTTTTAAAATGATCTTAAAAATTGCTCATCATTTTAATTTATTAATATTCTAATTGATTTTCTTTAATCTAATTATTTTTTGATCTTTTTGATTTTTACTTTTTATAATTATCTTGAAATCAAATAAAACATATATTCCGAAGAAAGAAAAAGTATAAAAAAATTGGGATATCAAAGTTTAATATATAACTAATTCGTAATTATATAATTATATGATTCTTTATAATTAAATATAAAAAAGAACTCTATTCCTTTTTCTTTAAAAAAAATCAATCGTTTTTCCATTAATCTTTTTGTATCTCATTTATACACAATTCAAATCATTATCTAAACCTATCAGTTTTACTATTTGAAGTCTCTACAATATAATCTGATCAGTTCCAATTCCCATTTCCCCTTGCAATGTGCTATCGGGACGCATGTATCTCGACCTACCTCTTTCACAATAATAATCAAGAAACAAAAAACAATTGAAACAATCAGAATTATTGATATTATCAGTATTATAGGAATCAAAGGATTATCCCTTTTTTTCTTTTTCTTTAAATATATTATTTATTCTTTTCTTCTTTTTTTCTTTATTATTTTTTCTTTTTCATTTTTATTATTGTTTTCCGAAATCATAATATACTTTTTTCATTCAATTTTTCGAGGATTTCAATGAATAATACAATAAGGAAAGGGGAAACAATGATACAGGGGTAAAGGAACAATTTCTCTCTTCTTTTTAATCTTCAATATTATTTTTATTATAATTCTATATCCTTATTTGGATTATATAATCAATAATCAATATATTATAAAAATAAAGAATGAATAAAGAATTTATTTTTGAATTTTGTCGATAAACAATGATATAATAATCTATTAAATGATAAAGGAAAATCGGCAAAGAAGCATACAGATGAATACCACAATTCTAATACTGATAATTATTCGATTTGAAAGAATCAATAAAATATTCACTATGGAAATTATATTTCCTAATAATCAACAATTTCATATATCAAATATATAAATAATTATTCCTTTTCTTACAACTCCCTTTATCTTTTATTTTAATTAAAAAACCAGTAATTTTCGATAACTTTTTTTCTTTCTCTTTTTTATCTAATTCATTATCTAAAAAACCTAATATTGAAAAATCGAATGGATTATCATTATTAAATAAAGAAACCCTCCCTCTTTTCTTTTCTTTATCAAATAATCTTTATTTTTATAATTACAAATATAAAATTAATAAAACCTTTTAATTATATAACAAAATTCAAAAATGAAATCTACCTCTAAATTATTATTTGAATCTATAATAAATAATTGATTACAACAAATAATAATTCCTTTAATAAAGAAGAACAATTTCTGAAATAAATGATTATATATTATTTTAGAAATAGATTTAATTAAATTATATTTTTAGAAATCAATATCTTAGTTTATTATCTATACTAAATTTATTAATTTTTTTTATTCGATTTATTGATCCTTTAAAAGAATATTGGGATCTTTTTTCATATTTGATTCTCTTAAAGTTTTTTTCTCAGTTATTATTTGTCTAATATAATTAAGATTCATTTGCTTAACTTTTTTAGACCCCGAAATCTTAGATATAATAATGATTAATAAAAACTTGATTAAA
Source organism: Stromatinia cepivora (assembly GCA_014898415.1). NCBI lineage: Eukaryota > Fungi > Ascomycota > Leotiomycetes > Helotiales > Sclerotiniaceae > Stromatinia > Stromatinia cepivora. Next base: position 906,842 of record RCTD01000017.1, on the reverse strand, counting down.
ACAAAAACAAGAATATGAAAAAGGGATCCATATACCTTTCAAAATTCATTCATTTTACTTCATCATTGTAATCAATACATTATAGTCTAATAACTATATATATTCTTAATTGCTACACCGCAGAATCGATTATTCATCTATATTCTCCTGACAGAAAACTTTCTTTTTATTATTCAAAATCTTGATTTCGAAGAATATCGCAAATAGCAAACCAAAGATCAAGAGAAATTTGTGATTTATATATAATCAAATTCTTTTTTATTCCAAGAATACCAGGATTATTTCAGATTTATATATTACACTATTCCTTTATTGATATTTGCTTATAATCGCCTCACATATTCATTTACAAATCATATAAATTACCATTTTCTATATCTTTCTATTTGTTTCAGATCGTCTTTCGATTTAGAAGATATATCACAGAAAGCCCTATAATCCCCTATATCTTATAAAGAATCAAAACATATACTTTCCAATTAAAATAAAGAATCTTTTAACCTTTATTAATCTATCAATTGATAAAATGATCTTGATATACTAATAAACAAAGATTTAACCTAATTAAAGTATATATCGATTAAATAATTATTCATTTGTTCTATATATATAGCTCTTGATTCATATAATCAAAAACAAATTATTCAATTCTTTTACTTTACCAATCACATATACCACTTATTCCCCGATCCCTGAAAGTGCTCTGTAATCATACTATCCCGTGATACTAGATTATTAGATTCTTAATAATTTTAATCAATGAATTCAATCATTGTTAAATAATATAGATTTGAAAATGTAAATTGAGATGAAAGTGATGCGCGCACTGATATGGTGCACACATTGATAAACTATGTTATATTAATATGATTTTCCTAATTATTTTTAGAATTTTATATCATTTATACATATAAATATCATATATTTGAATTTCAGAAAATTATATCAATAAATAAAGAAAGTGCACGATTACGCACAGACGAATTTTATATATAAAAAGAAGTGGCCGATTCACTGATATGGCCGACCTACTGATAAACCACGTTATATATAAAACAAATAAATGATTATTTAACCGATATATATCTTAATTAAACTAGATCTTTGTTTATTAGTATATCAGGATCACTTTATTAATCGGAGAGATTAGTAAAGGCTAGAAGATCCTTCATTCCGATTGGAAAGTATACCCTTGATCCTTCGTAGAATACAGGGGATCGCAGGGCTTTCCGTGACACAAATATAATACAAAAATCATTATAGATATATATTCAATTCATTAAATTTATAATCATTTCATATATAAATTGATTTGAACAAAAGAACAAAATGAGAATTAGAATTGAAAAGAATACTCGTTTGCTAGGTATATATATTCTTGAAATATATAATACTTCGATTTTAAAAGAAATTACGAATATCGGAATATGAATTATATATATAATAAGGATGGTAAAGATGATAAGGATCGTAAGGATAGTAAGGATTATATATCTATTAATATTTGTATTCATACTTTGATATATATTATTATATAGCTCTTCATCCTCTTTAGATTCTAATTCTTCAGATAAATCAAAACGTGTTAACCAAAGAGTTCAATATGTTCGTTGATAAGCTTCATTTCCCCGTATACAGTTGTCCCGACAATATTAAATATCTTTCTTTGGATATATATAATTATTTGAAGTTTTTTTGATAGATTTTTTTGAAGATAATGAAATTTGATGATTATAATATCCAAATATTCTATTATTGATTTTCTAGGATTTTATATAATGATTGCTTTGAATATCATATAATCTTATTTCTTTATAAATCTATATTGATACTTTTCTTCTTCAAAGAATATTTTTATTATTTTGTAGATACTGTTCATTATATTTGGAATATAATTAAGATTCGAATAATAAAATACAAAAGCCTCCTTCTTTAGTATTATTGAAAATATCTTTATATAAAGATTTGAATAAATATCGATCCTTTTATAATAATTAAAAAAGATAATATATTTATAATCGAAATTGTTTTCTTGATTAATATATTTATTGATATTATTATAAAGCTTCTCAAGGTTTCCGAAATCATGATTGATATTATTGTTTTATATATAATTGAATAATATGTTTTTAAAATTTCTTGAATCGTTTTTTTCTTTATTATTAAATAGATTTTTTCCTTCTTTATTACTTTTATAAAGATATATATAAACATCATTTTAATCTATATTATTTATTTTATAATTATATTCGAATTATTTATTATTATTTAAAGATTTTCTATTCTTAGATAATTTGTTTAATAATCCTTTATTATTAATAGATTTCTTTCTATTCGATAATTTTTCATTTTCAAATAATATATTATTATTATACAATAATTATAATAATATTGAGTATCGTTTCTATTCTGGGTTTTGATATTTGTTATATAGGAATTCCTTGAATATATAAAATCCTAATTTCTTGCTCAATTATAATAATTAAATTCTTTTATATTATATTGGAAATAATTATTTTATATATTAACTTTTGGTGCAGGAAGTAGTAGTATTGTTGACTATATAGGTTGAATTAAGGATCTATTATTCTAATAGGAGTAGAATTGAGGTTATTCTCAAATATAATCTATACATTATTGTGATTATATAATTTCAATTCTAATTCTATAATGATCTTATTTCCAATATTCCTTTATTGAAGATATCCTATTCGATCTTTCTAGATTATTAATTCTAACATTTTCTTGAATTTTTCGAAAGCAATCCTTGTATAAAATTTCATTATTCTATTGACAATTATATTATATATATTGATATAATTAATAGCGATTTTCTTCTTTTCTATTAAATCCTTAATGAAATAATAATTGATATCTTTATATTTGAATTGTTTATATAAATATAGATTCTTAGTTAAAATTAAAATACTCTAATTGTTATCAAGCATTTGAATCGTATCTTTATTCTTTTCAATATAATTTAATCTAAATAGATCTTTGAGTATTTGTATAATCCATCTTCCTTATTTGATAAATATTATTATTATAATATATTCTGATTTTATATTAAAGAAAATCACAAACATTTATTTCTTATTAATCCATAATATAAAATCTTTATAAAATATTATAACTCTTTTTGAAATATTTTTCCAATTATATTTGTTATTAATTCAATCTATATTTATATATACCTTTATTATATTATCAAATATATTATATTCTTTATAGATATCAAATTGTATTCTTTTTAATTTGAACTATAGTTTCTATTTGATTATTAATTATAAATATCGCATCAAATTCTTCAAAACTATAATATAATATTTTATTGATTTTATTATAAATTGTGAAAGTCTTTCAATTGAGAATACTATATTTAATCGAATATATATTATTGAATAAATCATATTTTCTATTTATTATTGATATTCATTCATATCTATTAATTCATCATCATCGATTATTAACCGAAAATAGGTATAATCTATTATTGATAATTTCTTAATTTGATATTATTTATATATAATATTATATTTAGTTAATATAATATCGAGATATTCTTTTTGATCTATAATTAATATATATACTTTTCTATTATAAATAATTCTAATATTTAAAATCTTATTAATCTTTTTTAGATTCTTGATATTAAAATGAGCTAATAGCTTTTTATCGAATCGAATGATTTATAATAATATATATAATATAATAACGATATCATTGATATATATTAATAATATTATATTACAATCTTTAAATATATATAAATATAGATCTATCAAATTTTATATAAAGTTTATATCTAAAAGCTTTTTCTTCAATAATAAACTTCAATCCTTTTTAGTTTGTTTTAAATCATATAGACTTTGTAGAACTTGTAATATATATTCTTTTTCCATTTTAATATTTTAAAATAATTCGAAATAAATTTTTTTCTTCAAATACAATTCAATAAAGATATTTTTGATATCGAAATATAAGTATTCCAAATTTTCCTTTGTAATAATAACTAAAAATAATCTGAATATATTTAGCCTTATTATTGATATAAATATTTCATTATAATCTTTTCCTAATATTTAATTAAATTTTCGAACTATTAATTTTGCCTTGAATCGTTCTACTTTATTATCCTTAATCTTAATTATAAATACTTATTTCATCGAAATTAAATTATTTCTTTTAAAAAATATATATTCTTTTCAAATATTATTTTGAATCAAAGATATGATTTCCTTTTAGATAGTTTCCTTTCATTTTTCAGAATATTCTCGACCTGATATTGTTTCCTTATAAATTCTTAATATTTTGATTTCCAAAACTTTTTTGATCGGATATATTATATCTTTTATATTGTTTATATTTATTAACAAAATCATGAAATTTAAAATGATCTTGTTTTTGATATAAAGATTTATTTTATAAATAATTGGAATTGTAATTATAATATATTCTATATTTTCTTGAGTTTTGATCTATATAAATATTACAATCAATACCTTTATAATCTTATTTTCCTATTCTCCTTCAGGATTTTGTTTTATATTTCTTTTCTGTTTTTATATTAAATACTTTAAGGATTCGTTTTTAAGATCCATTATATTCTTTTATTCAATCTTAAATGATTATAAATTTATTTCGTTTTTTGATTCTATTAAAATAAATTTATTAACAAAATTTAAGATAATCTTAAATTTTGCTTCTGATATAGATTTAGGATTTATAAAAATTGATTTTTAGATTAGAATCTTTGAAATAATAAATTCGATATTTAAAGTATCCTTGAAAAAAGATTCTTGATTTATCTTTTGGATATTATCATCTTTATTTTTATCATATATTAGTATTGATATATCTAATTTATTTGGTTTCAATTCAACAATTAAAATGCTTAGTATAATTATTGAATTCGATATAATATCTACTAAAAAGAATATTTGGAATAAAGGTAATACAAGTATTACATTTAATATTAAAAATAAAAAAGATACTAAGAATAAAGAAAATATTTTATTTGCTATTGATTTACCACAAAATCTTTAATCTGGCTTTATATTCTTTGTTTTTTGTAAACTTGATTTATAATTTTTTAATTTAAAATCTAAATCTTCTTTTCGATAAAATTCATTTATAATTATTTTACTTGATTAAAATATATAGCTTAGCTCTAAAAAATATACTTTGATATATTTATTTATAATTTTTGAATATCCTAAAAATACACCGATTCTCGAAATGTCCCACAACTTATTATGTTTCTATTTTTTCGGAATAGTTTTGGAATTGATATAAATATAACATTTGTTTCCCTAAATTTTGTATATCTTTATATTTGATATTATATCTATAAAAACTTCTATAAAAAATCGATCTATTCTATTTATATCAAGATCAATATTAATACAATTTCTGATATAAACATTATACTTTATAACTTCATTCCAAAACTTTAATAATAATTCAACTTCTTTTAATATTATTTTTATATCTATTTCTACAATCCTTATATTCCATTTTACAGATTTGTTTTAATATAAAAAAACAATTATTATAACTTTGGATTATATATTTGATAATTATTTACAAATAATTTATAAGAATTCTAATATATTATCAATCCTAACTATTATAATCTTTTCTTCAATAACCAATTCCATTTCCTTTTTTCAAGTTTTTAATATTTGAATTATATTATCTTTTTATTTAAATAATATAATCTAATTTACTTTTATACAATTATCAATAATTAATATAAAATAACGATTTCTTCGAATCGATTTTAAAAATGATCCTGTAATATCGAAATATATAAATTCGAATCTCTTTGATTTATACAAACTCAATTACTTCGGAATATGATTGATTATTTTAATGAATATATATATTTTACAGATATTTAATTCAATTGGGATCTTTATTGATTTAATTATATTAAATACTTTATATAGATTTTTGATTTTATCTAGATCTAGATGATTGAATCTTCAATATTATAATAGATATTTTTTTTTCTTCTTGAATATTAATTCGTTATCGATATCTTTGATACTATCGATTATCTTTGAAGAAAAGTTTTTTTCCTAATCATTTTAATATATATTCGAATAGAAAACTATATCTTTATATTTTTTAATTATATATGAAATCATATATATTCCGTTTCATATTTTAATATAAATGATTTTCTTATTATTCTTTTTGAAATATATATAATGAAAATTGAATTCCTTTTGCAGTTTTGTTTCGCAGATCCTTTTTCTTAATAATAAGTTTACTTCTAATTCTGATATATATAACATATTTAAAAGTAATATCTTAAAATCATCTTTATATATTATATCCACTAAACTTTAATAACAATAATATATTATTTCTTTATTAATTTTTATTCTTTATTTAATAATAAAGTTTATTGATTTAAATAATAAAGATTGATCAGATATATATAAAGAAGCATTTATATCGGTATACTATTTGTTAAAGGAAATCTTATTAATGATTTTCTTTATTAAATTATAATCTCCCTTTATTATATTCTCAATATCAGAATTTGATTCAGAAATATTATTAATAGAATATATTTAGTTTTTCTTGTTGAAATAAATCTTTTTCGGATTCAATAATCTCTTCTTTTTTTTGATAATAAAAATAACTATAAAAGAATTTATTAATTTATATTAAATACAAATAATCTTATATATAATAATTTTCCTTTTGATACAAATCACAAACATTATTTAGGATCTCGAAATCTGATTTTTGATATCGAGAAGTATATTTAAATCCTTTTACAATTTATATTCGTTTTAATCTATTCTTAAAACAAAGTTCTTTAATCTACAAATACTTGATTTTATTATTGATATTAAAACTGATTTGAATATCTAATATATTTATTACTTTTTGATAATCGATTAAAAGATTATATATTAAAATCAAGAATAAAATAATATCTTGATATATTAATCAATAGTTTTTATTTGTAATCTTTAATTTCCTTTTATATTCTTTCAATTTATTTCAAGTTTCGATAATAATTATATCGGGATGAATATCAGATTGAAATTTGAAGTTCTGGATTATCGTTATATATATATTGATTATGATTATATTGATTTTAATATATTTCGATTTAAAATATCTTCAGAATATATATACTGTTGAATATTCGTTGATAAGGATTTTATCATCATTATTAAATATTATACAAATATACAATAATATATTCACCTTGTTCTTTAAATATTCTAATTTCAATTCGATATTATAATATATACAATTATTGATTTTATAGATAGATACTATATTAAATCCTACAATCTATATATATTCATCTAATATTTGATCAATTATATAAAACTATCCTTTCCCTTTTAATTGTATCTTTGTTTATCTAAACCATCATTTATAATTATTTTGATCGAATTTCAAAGGATTATTTGATTCCAATATTATAAAGATTTCTTATTATTTGATGAATATTGAAAATAATCTTTAAATTTTTAAAACGATTTTAAAAAATATATAATAAATAAATTCAGGATAATAAAGAAATATAAAAATAAAACAATATGAAAATTCGTAAAATTATATTATAATATGTTTTTTTGTAGTTATACGAATTTGCTTTTCGCTTCTACTATAATTCTGTATTAGTATTATATAGATTGCTTTTTGCTCTGGCCTATAATGTTGTAAATTATAAGCTATATTATCGTATTTCAACTTTACTTCGATGATATTGTATAAAAACTCTGATTTTCATTTTATTTTATCTTTATTAATTATATTAATCCTTTCTCGATTTGTTTTGTTTTCTAATTACTATTATACAATTGAATCTTATAATTTATTAACTTTTGATACAGAAAATAATAGTATTATTGATTATATAAATTGAATTAAAAATCTATATTTCTAATAGAAATAGAATTAAGGTTATCTCCAAATATGGTTTGTATATTATTGTAATCATGTAACCTCAATTCTAATCCTATGATGGCCTCATTTCCAACAATTCTTCTTTTTCAAATTTATAATTATTATATAAAGATCTTGTAATTGTAATAATGAATTAGAAAAAGCAATTGAACTATTAGAAATATTAGGTTTATATATTAGAATCTTTTTTTTATTGATTTCCTTTTTTTTAATAATAACGTTATCAAAATTTATATCTATATTTTCTTCGAAGAATTGTTGAAGTAATTGAAGAGAAGAAAAGAGCTTTTTAGAATAGGTTTTCGAAAATTCGGAATATATAAAAGATAGAATTTGTTATATTGTAAAAGTTAGCCTCCTGTGGTTCACGATTCGTGACAATATTCATTCTAAATAATAAAATCAATACAATAAACAAGATCGACTAAATCATTTTGATCAATTAGATTAATTTGATCAATTTGATTGATTTGATCAATTTGATTAATTTGATCAATTTGATTAATTTGATCAATTTGGTTGATTTAATTAATCAAATTGATCAAATTAATCTAATCAATCAATTCAATCTAATCGATCAATATATAAATACGAATTCGAACTTTACTAATTCATTAGTATATACAAAATCATCGAATTCATAAATATTCGAATAAAGAAATCCAAATTAATCGAATACTAAAATTATTCGAAATAAAGAACCTTTATTATACTAATCAAGATAATTAAAATAATGAATCTTTATTTAAATTGACAAATAAAAATAAAACATTGATATATAAAAGAATTCAGAAAAAGCATATAAAAAAGCTATATTCTTAATATTGAAAATTAAGAATCTATACTTTAATATTATATATAATATCATTATATTATTCAATTTTTACTATTATAATTTGATATTTGTTTATTCTATTATAATCTCTAAATCACTACTTCTCAATTATAAGATTTGTCATCTTAAATATATAACCTTCAACATTTCGAAATTCGTAGAATTTAATATTATATAAACTACAAAATAAAGATTAAGATAAACAATTGTTTTTTTACTTTTTCTATTTATAGTATATACTAGTAATGTTTTCCTTTGTAATATTTATATCTTTTGATAGAAAAGAATTATTTTTATTCAATTTTTGAATATTGATTTTGTAATCCTTTAATATGAATTTAATTTTTTGAGCTATTATTAAAGATTACTATATTATAAAAGAAATTATTGGAGATTAATATTCTCAAGAGTATTATTATAAAAGTAACGTTTTTTCGAAGTATTAATTATAATCAATAACAAAAAAAGATTTGAAAGAAAAAGAAAAGGATAAATTGAAAAATGTTCGAATATAAATAAAGGTATATTATTAAATGAAATAAAAAGATGTTGAGAAAAAGAGAAATAAAAAGATTATAGTTTAACTAATTTAAATATAGTTATTTTTAGTTCTCTTTTATTTAGAATAGCGATATTGAAAATGGGAAACAGAAAGGGATAGATAAGGGCTATAAATTTTAGTAGGGTGGAGTTCGCGTTGATGTATGTGAACGATATCGTAGTGCGTGCTGAGGCTGCGTAAAACAGCGACGAGGCTCGCCGAATGTAGCGGCCGAAACACCTCGAACTCGCTTTATCTTATAATAATTGATAATTATAGAATTATATACATTTAAAAATGTTGAGTTTTGCGTTATTCATTATTGAATGAAGATTGTTGAACATCTTATATGGCTGCTGTGATGACTACCGTTGCATCGAACATACTAGCTATTTTGCATGCTGCATTCATTTGTATACGGAAAGACAGAGTCTAAATAGTCCAATGTAAGTTTCACAGGGAGATTTGTTCATTGGTTACTCCTGTTGATAATTGATGATGAAATAAATTGATATTGAGATTATAGTATCATTTCGTATTGTGCTGAGTTGACCCCCCTTATGCAGACAAGGGCGCTTATTACATACGCTCATACCCTATAGTTGAGAAACATCCCTTCATCATCAGAATGTGATGGTGGGCCATAATCTAATTGTGGTTGAAGAACAAACTATTTGTTGGATTGATGTTTCTTCATTTCTGTCTTCAAGTTTTGTAATTAAATTATCATTCGTGATTGATACCTAATGATGGAGGATGGAAACAACATTTATGTATTGGTATGACACAAAAAGGAAACAGATATTTCGAGTGTTAGGCATTTAACAATAAAATAATTCATATATAATACGAAATATCCTCTGGCGCTTATCTGAGTAAATCTGGGTCTCCTGAGAGGCCGCAGGAAAACACCAGCTAGTTCCTGTAGTCCCACAAGCACACACAAATTAATGAAAGCTTGGGCATCATCAACACCTACCTACCTGCTTGATACCTAGGAATCGGATTACTTTCACTTCATACATCTGCAATCACAAACATTTCCTACTTATTCTTCAATCTATCAATCTATCAATCTATATCAATCTATCAAACTATCAAACTATCAAACTACACAATAATAATTCTCAGTATTATAACCCGATGACGAGCTAGGTATGAGATAGCCATGAAATACATGAGTGAAATCTTGCGCAAGGATCGGATCATTCTTTTCAAGATACTGCGCACCCAAATTAATTAACAAGTTAACAAGTTTACCACTGACGACACCAACCCCTCCTCCCCACCGCTTTCCTGTCCACATTCAACGAATATCGGTGTGCACAATATTGACCATCTTATTTATCTTTTACCTTCAGTCAAACTATTGAATACGCTCCGAAGTGACATATTTCCTTCACGAATTTTGCCCGGGCATCCACGATCAGGGTGTCGAGCATCGTCCGGTCAAATCTCGAGATGCAAGCACCGATGATATCAGTGCCTCTTAAGGCAACCAACGAAATTGACTGGATACAGCCATTGAAAAACTATATCAGACAGACGTATGGTGACGATCCGGAACGATATGCGGAAGAATGTGCTACCCTCAACCGCTTGCGACAAGACATGCGAGGAGCTGGCAAGGACAGTGCTGCGGGAAGAGACCTACTTTACAGATACTATGGGCAGTTGGAATTATTAGACCTGCGATTCCCGGTCGATGAGAATCATATCAAAATTTCCTTTACTTGGTAAGGGTCCGACTCAGTGAGAGATGTTGGAATCTTACTAACAATGTTGCCAGGTTTGATGCGTTCACACATAAAGCCACTGCTCAATACTCCCTGGCATACGAAAAAGCTTCGATTATATTTAACATTTCTGCCGTACTATCATGTCATGCAGCGCATCAAAACCGATCAGAAGACTCGGGCCTCAAAACTGCGTATCACTCTTTCCAAGCATCTGCCGGCATGTTTACTTATATCAATGAGAACTTTCTCCATGCACCATCCACGGACCTGAGTCGAGATACGGTTAAGACTTTGATTCAGATTATGCTGGCTCAAGGCCAGGAGGTATTCCTTGAAAAACAAATTGCCGATGGTAAAAAGGTTGGACTATTAGCAAAACTTGCTAGCCAAGCAGGTTATTTGTATTCTCAGGCGCTTGAGGGAACCCAGGACAACGTAAATAAGGCCATATTTGAGAAAGTTTGGCTACTGGTGGTACAAGTAGGTGCTTCTAATACTCCTTGTCTGGTTTTTGGGATACATTTTAGCCATATCGATGTTTCAGCGCGAGATTGGTACTGACACAAAATAGATCAAAGCAAATTACATGTCATCTCTAGCTCAATATTACCAAGCTCTTGCAGATGATGATGCAAATTCACATGGTGTAGCTATTGCACGATTAAAGGCAGCAGAACTTTCATCCAAGGATGCCAGTAAACTTGCTAACAGTTTTCCTGGAAATGTACCCGTCAATTCGAACTTCACATCAGAGACGGGCACAGCTCTAATAGAGATTAACAGGCGTCATCTTACTAATGTGCAAGAAAAACTTGCTGAGCTTATCAAGGATAATGACTACATCTATCACCAGACTATACCAGCCGAAGCAGCCCTCACCGTGATCCCCAAGCTTCCTGCTGCTAAAGCGATACCAGTTAGCGAACTATACGCTGGCCAAGATATTCAACGTATCACCGGACCTGATATCTTCCAAAAGATTGTGCCCATGTCTGTTACGGAGTCAGCCAGTTTATACGACGAAGAAAAGGCGAAATTGGTGCGGGCAGAGACGGAGCGCGTAGAAACCGCCAACAGCGAGATGGCTGCAAGTCTCGACTATCTTAGATTACCTGGAGCGTTACAGGTTCTTAAGGGCGGTTTTGATCAAGAATTGAGCGGGGGAGAAGACTTTAGGAATTGGTGCGACAATTTAGCCGGGCATGTTTCTCCTATGTCAATATTTGATTCTTTGAAATCAAGCAAAGAAGCTATAGTATCAATATTGGACAAAAGCAGCAAGCAGTTGGATATGGAGGAGAGCGTCTGTGAGAAAATGCGGTCAAAGTATGAAGGAGAATGGACTCAACAACCAAGCTCACGACTTACCTCTACACTTCGAAACGATATACGAAACTATCGTGAAGCTCTTGAGGAGGCTGCTCGTAGTGATAATCAACTTTACTCAAAAATATGCCAGCATGAGGTTGACTTTGACGAAATGCGCTCTGCTGGTGAACTAGGCGAGTCTGATGTGCTCTTCCAAAGAGCGTTGATACAGGTCGGAGGAAAGTCGAGGAATACCGCCGGAAGTCCCAGTTCGCGAGAAGGAAATCTACTTGATGATGATTTCGACGATGGGAAAAAGAGCGTTGCAGAACAGATAGCCAAGGTTGAGGAGATTCTCAAGAAATTAAATCTAGTCAAGCGGGAGAGATCACAAGTTTTGAAAGATCTAAAGGAAAAGGTACGTGAAGGAAATTGGATCTGGGGTTGGTTTTTTTGACTAATCATAGAGTAGGCACATAATGATGATATATCTCATGTCCTTATTCTCAACAAAAAGTCTATCTCAAATTATGAGACTCAGCTTTTCCAAGCAGAGCTTGAGAAGTACCGACCTCATCAGAGTCGTTTGTTATCTGCGAATCACAAACAATCATCACTAATGAAAGAACTGACACTCACATTCAATGATCTCCTGCAAGATAAGAGAGTCCGATCTGAGCAAAACAAATATGAGACTATAACCCGACAACGATCATCAGTAATGTCAAAATATAAGAGGATTCATCAAGAATATCTAGATCTACAAGCTGGTCTTGAAGGTGCAAAACAATGGTATACCGAGATGAAGGATACCGTTAATAGCCTTGATAAGAATGTCGAGACATTTGTCAATAATCGTAGGTCAGAAGGCGCTCAACTTCTAAACCAGATCGAGCAAGATCGAGCGAGCAATGCAAATGGCCATGCGGATAGGGAGCGCGAGCGTCTCAGGGGATTAATGGAACGCATGTCTATGGACCCATCAACTTCACCAACATCCGGCAAACCCCCTCGTAGGGGATCCAATGCATACAGCAATACATCTCCATCGACAAGGTACCCAAGTACAAACTTTGCCGGACAGTACCAGGTACCAACCTCGCCACCTCCACAAACTACTACTGCACCTCCGACACGCGGCTCTATACCAGCCCCTGCTAACGGGGGATATTACCCTCAACAACAACCCCAGAGAGCCGACCCGTACGGCTCAATCCCTGGGAGATCTTCACCATATGGTCAATACAACCCAAGCACGCATTCGCGCAACGCCTCTCAGCCCATGTCACCTCCACCGAACCAGAGCCAATTTCCACGCTCACCTCCGCCGCAACAAACTCAATTTCAACAGAATCAACACCACTACGCGACAATGGCACCGCAACAACAGGGGCAGTATGTTCCAGCTGGCTATGTACCCCCACCCCCACCACCAGGACCACCGCCTCTTGGCCCTCAACAAACCTTTCACCAAGCCGGCGGTTCCATGACAAGTCAAAATGAGTATGGGTATGGAAATAATGCTGCTTCTCATCAACGCGCTGCGTCGCAGCAAAGTGCGAATGATCCTTGGGCCGGGCTTAACGCATGGAAGTAAAGAACCTGGAGTACATTGGGGAAATTTCAGACATTGGAAGGAGCGCAACACAGGGAGATTACAACTTGGCTTATGGGAGGATACGGCGCCGAGGACGAAGGAATTAGTAAATGGAGATTGTGATACCAATTCATAGCGGCAATGGCACGGAGAATGGGAGAAAATGTATTTATATCCTCTGAAATCGCAGAACTATCTCTGGTCTACTTGATAGTACAATCGCCGTTCCACACTGCAATTTTGCAAAGAAATTTACACGCCTGTGGTCAATTTTGCCAAATGTGGCCCAGCTACAAGTTATCTAAAAGCCCAGAATATTAAAGTGTGTGAATCACGGTGGAAATGATTACCCTGATAATGAAAATATGTACTTGCCTGTTGTTCAAGAAATCTGGCCTGGGTCGGTAGTATCGACTATGACTTGTAGAGATTCTGACATAATGAGTTGTATCTTGGAATTTTATCATTATTCAATTAGTCGTCATTTTGATGATGTGATGATTTGAATGCAAAATATGCAAAATGTGATGTATTATTATTGCTTGAATCTAATTATAGATTATTTCAATAATTCTACTAGTATTGGTTATAAAGCTAGGGGATCAGATTTCGAAATATATCATCATCGAAAACTGAATCCTAATGTTTATACGATTTTCAAATGATCTCGCTTTTTTTCTCCCGAGTTTTTCCAAGGCCTATTATTTAGGTATTGTTCAGATATTCTAATTTCATTACAACAACCTCATCATGCACCCACTGGTGGTCTATACCTAGTAAGTCAACGGTCCCAATACTAGCTCCCACAAAAAACGTCGCTTGCCTCGTATAAGATTCAATCCTTATTCATATATTATTTCCGTATCATTCATAATCATAACGCATCATTAATTCGATAAAATCTGATATATTGCACCGACAACCCTTATTCTCATTATCTGGCTATATCTCATCTATCCAACCCATCTTGATCACGATGACCACAATTACCACGATTATCACACAGATTACAATGACTACAATGATCACACAAACCATAATAACCGCACTACCTGCACCAACCAGCGTACCAACAAATTCAACGACCATATCATCTTCAGACCCATCTCCATCATCTCCGCCGTCAAATCAAGCTTTCTTTTTCAAAAGACCATTTCATTCGGGGGCTCCATTTCTTTGGTTACTGTTGATGGCAATATTTGCGACCATCGTTTTAATACTGGAGCAATTAATTAAGGAGTCCCATGCTAAGGGCATGGAAAAGATCCGTGAGGAGGAGAAAAAGATTAAGGAAACGGAGGCCAGGGAGGCAATTGCTAGAGAGATCAGGGAGGCAGGTGTTAGAGGTATGAAGGTCAAGTAGGCAAGGATTCGAGAGGCAGATGGGTATCAATGTAAGACCTATAGAGGTAGGAATTATGCTTGCAGAGGACTTGGGGGGCAGGGAACAAAGAGGGGATGGAAACTAAGGAGGGGATGATTAGAGAGATGGGGAAGATCGACGCAAGAATTAGGGAGACAAAGGTCCTAGAGTCGAAAAATAGGGAGGCGGCAATTAGGAGGGCAGAGAAAAGAGAGATAAATAATTAGGAAGCGTTATTGCTAGAAGTATATAGTATTATGGATTTTCCTCAATTCCCCTCTATACAATCCGTCGTGTAACTAATAATGGAAGGAAGTTAATGATGGCGAGAGTACACTTGATAAGATTCTTTATGGTGATCAAGGAATCAGAATAAAGGGATAAACAGTATAACCGATCTTGAATTTCTACGGCATTGATAGCCAGGATCGAATCTCGCCCCCCGGGGGGGGGGAACATAAAACTATATGATCCTTTTGGAATAGCTCAGATCATTCAATCCGATGATAAATCGTCGGGCCTTTAAGTAATGCGAATTGAAAATATCTGGGGAATAGGTTTGACTCGGAATATCTTCTTGATACTCCGTACATGGAGGACTTCTCCTGATCGGCCCGTCCTGTCTAGATCTTACTTGGTAGCACTTGCTAGAATGAATAGAGCACCGGCAGTTGGGTGCACGGACCGCTTGCCAACTTGCAAAATCTGTAATTACTAGGTAATTTAATCTTCAACTTGATTGATTTTGAAATTCATATTCTTATTATTTGAGCTGTGATGAATAATTCATGATGTTAAAAAATAAGATTATATACTAGGTAGATATTTTGTATCGGACTGTCAGTCTGTGCACCCATTGATGAGGGGAATTCCAAGGCCCGCCGGGATTACGTTTTGCCGAAGTTTCGGGTTACCGATATTGCCGATGAGCTTAGAAAGCATACATCATGACGGAGCAGGATCGTGAAGTCGAGGGAAATAATAATTGTTACCATCTACGACTTACGTTTGCCATCCACATCAACCATTTTTCCCCGTTCTAAATCAGAAGTTTCTATTCTTTTCTACCATACAATTTAGAGATTCCTTATCCTCTGTATTCTATTTCTTAATTACCTATTCTCTCCATAATAAAAAGTTATGCTTTACGGCCAAAACTTACCGTGGCGGATTGCGCTTCGAAATGTAGCCATTAAACAAAATACAGAGACATCGAGTACGATTTTGAGGAGGACAATCAGACAGCATCATGTCGGAACTGCACATTCGTTGGTCTCTTTGCGACCTCTCTCGATTCATCCAGCTCTGGGTGGCGTCGCAAGATTTTCAACATCTCCTTCTAGACGAAAAGATGTCCCGAAAGATCTTTTCAATCAAGCAGAAATAACAGCAGCAGAAGAGAAGAAGGAGAAGAAGGCGAAGGTAAAGACTGAATCAGTTGGGGAAGTCAGTGGCGAGAATGAAGTGGAAGCCAAGAGCAAGACAAACGAAGCATCATCCTCTAGTAGCAACACTTCTTCTGGAAGTGCGATTGATGCGAAAGGAAGTAGTGCTGGGGGTGCGGGTGATTCTGGTAGTGGTGACGGCGGAAAGAAGGGCCGCAAAGGAAGTTCGGAAAAGGCTTTGCAAAAGGCTACGGTTCCAGAGGTGTATCCACAAGTGATGGCAATTCCAATAACCAAGAGACCTCTATTCCCTGGGTTCTACAAGGCTGTCACCGTACGAGATCCCAACGTAGTAGCTGCTATACAGGATATGATGAAAAGGGGTCAGCCATATATTGGAGCCTTCTTGTTTAAGGACGATAATATGGATAAAGATGTTATTGAGAATATAGATGATGTACATGATGTTGGAGTTTTCGCACAAATAACCAGCGCTTTTCCTGTTCATGGGGATGATTCCGCTCTGACTGCGGTACTTTATCCACACCGACGAATCAAGATGTCTGCTCTTATCGGCCCCGAGCGTGAGGGAGCTGATGCAAAGAAGACCGAAGGCACCCAAGCTGAGCCGCCTGTCCCTGAAATCATACCCGCAAAGTCTATAAAGGAGGAAACTTCGGAGAAGAAGGGCGATGTTGTAGCCAGCTTCGAAGAAGGGACGGTGGCGCAGAGAAGTGCGGACCGCCCCGTACTGCCATATGAGCCAATATCGTTCCTACGCAAGTACCCCATCAGTTTAGCAAACGTGGAAAATCTGACCGAAGAGTCATATGATCCTAAGAGCCCTATAATCCGTGCTGTCACAAATGAGATTGTGAATGTGTTCAAGGAAGTGGCAACTCTTAACAGTCTCTTCCGAGACCAAATTTCTACATTTTCCATGAGTCAGTCATCGGGCAATGTTATGTCGGAGCCCGGGAAGCTTGCGGATTTTGCTGCTGCCGTTTCTGCTGGTGAAGTCTCCGAACTCCAAGATGTACTTGAGACTCTCAATATCGAGGAAAGATTACAAAAGGGTTTGACTGTCTTAAAGAAGGAGTTGATGAATGCTCAGCTACAGTCCAAAATTTCTAAGGATGTTGAGAACAAGATTCAAAAGCGTCAACGCGAATACTACTTGATGGAACAATTGAAAGGTATTCGCAGAGAGCTTGGCATCGAGTCTGACGGCAAAGACAAACTAGTTGAAAAATTCAAGGAGAAGGCCGCTAAGCTTGCGATGCCGGAGGTAGTCAGGAAAGTATTTGATGAGGAAATCAACAAACTAGCACATCTCGAAGCGGCTGCGTCTGAGTTCAATGTGACCCGAAATTACTTGGATTGGTTGACACAAATTCCTTGGGGTCAGCGCAGCGCAGAAAACTTCGGAATCAACAATGCAATGACTGTACTTGATGAAGATCATCATGGTTTGAAGGATGTGAAAGATCGCATTTTGGAATTCATCGCGGTTGGAAAACTAAGAGGCACCGTAGAAGGTAAAATCTTATGTTTTGTTGGTCCTCCTGGTGTCGGTAAGACGAGTATTGGTAAGAGCATTGCCAGAGCTCTCAATCGTCAATACTACAGATTCAGTGTTGGAGGTCTTACAGATGTTGCGGAGATCAAGGGTCACAGAAGGACATATGTCGGAGCACTTCCTGGACGAATTATTCAGGCGCTGAAGAAATGCCAAACTGAAAATCCATTGATTTTGATTGATGAGATCGACAAAATTGGACGAGGTCATCAGGGTGATCCAGCATCTGCACTTTTGGAATTACTGGATCCCGAACAAAATACTTCTTTCCTCGACCATTATCTTGATGTACCTGTGGACCTTTCTAAAGTTCTCTTCGTCTGCACTGCCAACATGACTGACACTATCCCTCGACCTCTACTGGATCGTATGGAAATGATCGAATTATCTGGATACGTTGCGGACGAAAAAATGGCGATTGCGGAGCGCTATCTTGGACCAGCAGCCAAGGAATTGGCTGGATTAAATGAGGTCGATGTCAACCTTAGTAAAGAAGCTATCGAGGAGTTGATCAAGTCTTACTGCCGAGAGTCTGGTGTTAGAAATCTTAAAAAGCAAATTGAAAAGGTTTACCGCAAGTCTGCTTTAAAGATTGTGCAGGATCTTGGAGAGAGTGTTCTTCCTGAAGAAGAGGCTTTGACTGATGAAGGCAAGGCAGCGTTGGAAGAATCTAAGAAGGATCAGACGGATGTCAAAGAAACACCCGAAGCAATTGAAAAAGAGACTACTGAAGTACCTCGAGTTAGTCTCAAGGTTCCTGATGATGTGCATGTCACAATTGGCAAGGACAACCTTAAGGATTATGTAGGTCCACCTGTTTTCACCTCGGATCGCCTATACGACGTGACCCCTCCAGGAGTCGCAATGGGCTTGGCCTGGACACAAATGGGTGGTGCTGCATTATACGTCGAGTCAATCCTCGAAAGCGCTCTGTCACCATCCTCCACCCCTGGCCTCGCTACAACTGGTAACCTTCAAGCCGTAATGAAAGAATCAACCACCATCGCATATTCCTTCGCCAAGTCAGTCATGGCAAAGAATTTCCCAGACAATCATTTCTTCGACAAAGCCAAGTTACATCTTCATTGTCCCGAGGGCGCGGTTCCAAAAGATGGACCGTCAGCGGGTATTACTATGGCTTCATCCCTACTTTCTCTCGCATTGGATCGTCCCCTAGATCCTACGATTGCCATGACAGGTGAACTTACCGTTACTGGCAAGGTTCTGAGGATTGGTGGATTGAGAGAGAAGACCGTGGCCGCTAGACGAGCAGGCAGCAAAATGATCATTTTCCCGGATGACAATATGAGTGATTGGTTGGAACTTCCCGCTGTAAGTACATATCATTTGCATCCCATTTCTGAATCGCATGCCATGTAGTAGAGAGATCAATGCCAACAAATCAAATAGAACATTAAAGATGGGATCGAAGGAAAACCAGCAAAATGGTATTCTGATGTCTTTGACCTCGTCTTCCCAAATCTGGATAAAGAAGCAGCAAATGGTCTCTGGAAAGATCGATTGGCGAAAAAGAAGGGGGATAAGGAGGATGAGTGAGTTGCACTTATGAAAATGGCGAGTGATGTAAATATTAGAAGAATCTGGTGAAAATTAGTGTCACTAGTGATAACTTGGTTATATTGGTGCATGCAGCGATCCATGATTTTTAGCATGATGATTGATGAGCGGAGCCATGGGCATTTCTGGCGTTGGGGATTGGATTGAATAAAAGGAACTCTACTCTGCAAATTTACGAACGCATCTATGCATGGGCATGGCATGGCATTTGGGTGAAAAGGTGGCGAAGAGGGACGGATGGGGGGAGGTTACATGTGATTAGGTATCTCTCCCTTTAATGGCCAATTTGGTCACTCCAAGAGGTATCCCAGGACGGTGCGCTAGATGCTTCATGTTATGGTTGTATTTAGTGTGGGATTGGAATGTAATAAAGAAATAAAGAAATGCGTCTTTTGCGTGGATTTGAATTGGATTTGTATATGTATTTGAGCTTTGGCCTGGCTTGTATTTTGTGATTGTATGGTTGTGTGTTTGTGGTTGTGGTGAGTATGTATCTAGGTAGGTAGTTCGCTGGGTGATATCCATAGTTTATAATTGTCGTCAAGGAAGGTAACTTTTTGATAGTCTATATATGTAGAAGGATTTCATCTAATCGATCTTTCCTATTTTGGAATACGACAGGGGTTTGAGTTACTTGGTAGCACTTGCTATAATGAATAGTAGAATGGCAAATTCTGTTTTGGTGTATTGTTCTCTGAAGTTTTGTAGGATCCGGGTTATTCAACTTCAATTTAAATAAAATTCTCACCTACAACAACCTACTATGTCTTGTATGTAAAACAAAAGTTCCTCTTTAATGGTCACTTATCAACGATATCCATCTATTCCAAAGAATTCAAACTTACTGAATTACCCTGAATGCTATTCATATACATTACTAACAGTTATTATAGGAACAGGTCGAGACGAGTCGGTGTTCTTTGTGTCCATTTGACAGCTGTATAAATTAACGAAAACAAATAATCAGGAAAGAAATCGTCGCTGCAATCAATGAGCGAATGCACTTGTAAATCATAGCTCTTCTCTTCTTATCTGTATATCCACTAACATATCTGTTAGGGTATCAAACTTGATAACCTCGAAGTCAGTATCCACATCGCCGACCTCATCCTATGGTTAACCTTGGATATGCAACTCTAGTTCGAGGAGAATGGAAGAATTGTTAGTATATCTGCGATCTTTAGACCTTGTGATAAGATGCATGGCTGACATGAGATACGCATTGATAGAAACAATGAAAATGGGCGGCTGTTAGTGATAACGTTAACCTTATGATATAGTAAATCTTGTTTAAAGTATACCGCTGACATCACATCTGCCTTAATAGGGAATCAGTGAATGTGCAACTGCAACTGTCAGTAGCTCGCTCTCTTTACTACAGACAAACCCATTAGAAATCGGGATTGATCACTGACTTTCATGCTGTCGACAGTGCTGCAGTGGATGCGGCAAGGTCAGTGGTTCCCTTGCGATACAAGCCAATTCGATTCAACAAGCCATGGCTAAATATCACTATAGAATAGAGGAAATTCAAAGTCTGTGAGTAATTTACAACAGGGATTGCAGAAAATACAGTCGAATTTTTGCTAACTCTGGGAATAGCAAGGCACAAATGGCGGAATTGTCAGTAACATTTCCATCCATCATAATGGTTATAGCTAATGTCAATGGCTTCTCTGATAGGCAGAGAATTGTGTTCGTGATGCTACCCAGACAGCCATACTAGCAAAATGGCTAATATTCATGATTCTGTAATAGCGCCGCCAACGCAGCATCAACAGAACAATTGTAAGTGAAATCTGAAGCTCCTTGCTGAAGTAATTCGTTTCTAACGTCTAAGCTAGGCTCGGGCAGCAAACAAGAGGGTTAATTTTTATGAAATATTCTATTCAGAGATTCAGCTTCTGGACTTCCAATGCTGACTCAACATTGCTTTTAGAGCAGCAGAGCTTGCAATCGTGTGAGTAGTTATGCAATTGGAGCCTTTGGCTTCTTCATAAACGATCAAAAACAAAATAATATTGCATAGCAAAGCGGAATTACTTGCACTGTAATCTTACCATAACAGTTAGAACTATATTGAATTTAAAATGACTAATAAATGGATTTAGGAAGACAGCCACGGGGGGTGAAGAGCTAGAATTGTAAGTTCCCCTATCAAAACATGCTGTTTAAAAAGCTAGAAATGTATACATTGACTAATACTATCACAGGACAAATCAACAATTGATATAGTATGTTAAATAGACTTCAATTTTCTCAGGAGGTATAGTGATACTGATACTATAATTTTTTAGTTTCAAACGAATGAACGAGGAGTATGTCTAAAACCAAGGAGAAGCTCTATTCTTTTGTTTTACTTCAGCTGACAACATTTATCATGGAAGGCATCAATGGAAAAAAATCTAAGTAATATTGTTATAATGTCACACTATAGGCTTTCAACATCCAAGAATCAAGTTAGACTGATTACTGATTTTACTACATTAGCAATACTCGAATGGCTGGAGAGACGACCTGGTCCTACTTCAAAAGAGGTTTTCTTGTAGTTGTACTATTCATACTCGATTTGGTGTAAGTCTGCTATTTCTAATCCTTCTTTACTCTTCAACTAATCTATATACCTATGCATAGTATTAAGTTCGTTTGCCTCCTTTTTTGTATTCTCATTTTTTGGGGAGAAGGAAATCAAGAAGAAGAGAGAAGAAAGATGAGAAAAAGAATTAAAGAGCTGGGATATAATAGAAGGATATGGGATTGCTAAAGAATGATAATCATTAGACGGAGATAAAAATTTTCTGAAAGTAATAAAATTCACTTTGAGGGGTATGAGAGTAAATATCTTGTTAATATCTTATCAATGTGATTGGCTTTTGTGGTCGATATCTGTCAAATACTACTAGGTTGATTAGTAGTTCCTGTTCCTTTTCTTTGTAACTAGGTTTGACTGTATTCATTTTCCAAGTCGTAATCGGCAAGGAATTGCTTATAGTTGGGTTGCGGGTAGTTGATACATGATCTGATGTCGCACTGGATCAGGCCTTGCAATCAACACTATACTCCTAACTTGAGATTGTAGATAACTCCTCCTCCTTTCCTCGTGATTGTTTTGAAGTCCTCGTCGGAAGGAACCGACCGTGGATCATTGCGGATAGTTGATGTAATCCTATGATCTTATGTCGTACAAGATCATTGACTTCCAAGCACTAATATACCCTCGAGCTTACTGTGTATTTTGCCAATCCTTGTCATCTTCATGGTGATCAAATTTTCTCGCGAGTTCCCTTTTCCTCGGATGAACTTATATAGTTCCCCGCGATATTGATCAGTATATACATTATTGCGTGGTAACCTACATATTCTAACGGCGGGCGGGGCGACCCTCTAGTTCCCAAGGTATTGGAGAAGATTCAATTGAGTGCTAACTCGTTCGTTTCGTTCGTTTGTTCGGGCTTGTGCTGTTACCCGTAAAACACCTCTGGATCGGATCAAACCTCATGGCAAGTTTATGTCTTTACTTCATTAGGTATCCTCGTATGCAATTTCTAGAGCACCCAAGGTTGAAATCGTATATTTTAGGGTTCTCGCCTTACTAAAAGGCTAGGGAAATTCCAAAAGCGCATGATTGCATACGTGGGCGATTCACAGCAAGAAGCCTCATGTATACCCAAGGAGTGGCTTGTTAATGCCCAACGAGATCTCGATGAGATGGAATTTTTGTGATATGACGAGGGTATATAAAGGAGGTGGTGATCTGATGGCGATGTAGCGATGTACTGTACGTGCGTATAGTTTGGGGGAATAGATGTGTGTACTACTAGATACGTAGATGGAATTTTATATGGGGTCAGGAAATACAAGTACTGTTCTTTTGATGTTACAGTAACACGGGTTTGAATGTCCGTGGTCATGAAGTGAATTTGTGTTTCGTGTTGAGATTCGAGGGGAGTGAAGGATCGGTATGTAGATGTATTGCAACAAGAAAATTGTGATCAATACCTATGTACCTATCTCGTCATCATCAATTCAACATGTGAAACGAAATGTCTCAATAAATTCAAAGTGAGGCAATTGAAAAGAAAATAAAGGCAACCAGTTGGGGAAAAGTGGAATAGTGGAGAAATGACTCTCGTCCCACCAACCCCCTCAATGGAAAAATTCAAAAAGAAGCATGTTCCTGAAATCCCGGGTTATTGTTGTCATCCCGCCCTGAATAGAATAGTAAAATATTCTATGCCACCTCATATATTCTTGGGAAAAGTGTAATCACCCACTGCACTGCATTGATGCATTGTGCATGTGCATGTGCATCACACAAACCGCAGCACAGCAAATGATTGATGATGCTCTATTTTATCTTCTCGTTTTTCCACGTTCCTTTAATTTGAAAGAGTACAGCCTTCTTTTTTCTCAATTGCATTGCATCTTTTTATCCCTTTTTCTATTTCTATTCTTAAAATATACCTCTTGATCTATTCAATTGTTTTGATATATTGTACGAACAAGGCTGGGGGAATTGAACGAGTTGACCTTATTCACGACCATCTCCTGAAAAAAAATCAATAAACATCGACGTCAATATCTTTTGAATGAGATACTTATCTTCAACCTCTCATTCTCCTTTGGAATACTTTTTAATGCAATGATACCCTTCTTTTCTCTATACATTGAAAGATCATCGTGTGTCTCTTTACTTCATTTTACCGGATAACTGCTGGCTACACAAACAATTTACCCCGTACAGTCATCTTACAAGCCTACCGAATCATTGATGTGACCCCTCCTGAAAAGAAATCATATTACCATATTTCTCGGTGTTATTTCATTTCTACAGATGTAGGAATAGATTTCTCTTGCACAATACTTCAATTCGAGTTTGCTGACGAATATCCCAGTTAATGGGAAAATATTGGTTTAAATTTACGAGAAGGACAATGGCACAAACGGAGCCAGGTTTGCCGGCATCGAATGATCATAAAATATCTTGGTTTCGAAAGTTCATCTTTCCCAAGAAGGATGAACACCATACGCCACCGAGCTCTCCACCTAACGCTCCACCGAACGAGGCTCAACCGCCAGGGTTAGCTCGTCGAATTTCGAGAAGGGTTGTCCCTGGACTTCCGAGAGCAGGCACCTTTAAAAGACAACAATCGGAGCTGAGGGATAGATTAGAACCGGTCAAGCCAAATGCTGATGAACGGCGGACAGCTTCAGTGGATCGTCGACTAAATAATTCGCATCGTTCATCTTCAACTGCTTTAAATCGTGGTCCAAGAACCAGCGCTCCTGAATTTCTGGAAAGGGCGGAGACTATCGACAAGACGTTTGATAGTGTATCTGTGCGACCACCTACGGCAACTACAAGTGAACATGAGAACGAATCTCAAGATTATGTGGATGTTTCGAAGGAGGAGAAGCAGGGCTCACATATCGAAGAACAATCAATATCTACAGATACATTCGACGAGATAATACTTGAGGAGCTGGAAAAGAAATGGATCTTGAATTTGAGCATGCATTTTCGAGACAAATCTAAAAGGGAGAAGTTCTTTGTTACGTATGCAGAAACACCGACACATTGGCGAAGGGTCACAATCTCCCTGGATTATAGAAATGCACCGAGTAATTCCTTGGAGGAGGAGCTACAGCGGACAAGGTTCCAGAGAGACAAAAGTGCGCGCATTTATGAGGCTATTCGGGAGTCACTTCAGGATATCCAATTCTACGATACTGTGACAAACCTCAAGTTGGAGACGCAGGATGAAAGACTCCATGTTCATGTTGTGGAAGATCTCTCCGAAGTTATTCACTATCCTCCAGTCAAGGCTCTTAACCACCTTCCATGTCGCAGAGTTCTCGAATCGGAGCTTGAATTTGACTCTCATCTATCCGGCTTCGTTTACAAAGTTATCGTGGCCGGGCAAGTCTTTATCAAAAAGGAAATCCCAGGACCAGATCAAGTGGAAGAGTTTTTATATGAGATTAATGCCCTTCACAAACTTTCCGGATCTCATAGTGTGATTCAATTTGGCGGCGTGGTACTTGATAATGAAGCAAAATGCGTGAAAGGTCTTCTGATTAGCTTCGCCGAACAAGGAGCATTGATTGACGTTATTTATGATGGTGATGGTGGAATTCCCTGGGAACGACGGGAACGTTGGGCGAAACAAATTGTTCATGGACTTTCCGAAATTCACGAGGCGGGCTTCGTTCAAGGAGATTTCACTTTATCTAATATTGTTATAGATGCGGATGATAATGCAAAGATTATCGATATCAATCGACGAGGTTGTCCAGTTGGATGGGAACCTCCAGAGGTTGCTGCATTAATCGAAAGCAACCAGAGAATATCGATGTACATAGGCGTCAAATCCGATCTGTATCAACTTGGGATGGTTCTCTACGCCTTGGCTACTCAGCACGATGAACCAGAAACTCAAAGGCCGTTGACATTGTCGACTTTCCCGCCCGATGTGCCGAGCTATTTCCTGGAAGTTTGTGGTCGTTGTCTTAGCGAGGATCCTCGAAATCGATTGCAAGCTGCAGTTTTGCTAAGCATCTTTCCTGAGATTGATGATTATCGTGATATATATGACGATCAATCGCCAACTCCTATTGTGATCGATGTCAAACATGCCGATGAAGGGGAACCTTTGGTCACGGTTCATGACAGCAACGTCGGACGAGAAAACATTTCCGAGGCACACGACAATGATGTACCAGAAAGAGGTCGATCACGTTCTAAACCTTATTCACCACCATTTATGGCATTCAGACCACCAGAAGCGTTGATCACAAATTTGAAGACACAAAATATCAGACCATCACAGATTCAACTACCGTCATCACCTTCTGGGTCTGATTATTCGAAAGATCAACCCGACCAGCAGCAGGATCATTATCAAAATACTTCAACTATAGAGAACTCAACATTAGAAACTCGACGGCAAGATTCTGAACGTCGTTCATATTCAGAAAGGGATACGACTGATATCCAGTCCAATCCAACGACAGAACAAGCGCGAAACACAGTAGCGACACCTAATTTATCAATGGCATACGCGGGGGATTTGGCACACATTGGAACCGGCGTTGATAGTGCACATATGGGATCCTTTACATTTGGAGCGGTTAACCTAGATGATGGTGATTTAACGATAGATAACGATGCAGGCAATGTTTTCTATATGTCGACGGAGGAAAAGATATCAGTTGCATAGCATGACATTGTAAAGGATGTGAGGGACAAATATGCTTTGGATGGAAATTTTCACGCAACTGATATAATGACTTTCTTTTTCTTTTCATGGATTGCATATGTAATTTGGGTTTGGATCTTTGACTGGGTGGCAGGTATTCTCTTTAATCGTTGGTGCTTCAAAAGTGTACGATACCAAGAATATGAAGGGAAATTGAGCTGAGCTGAGCTGAGCTGAGCTGAACAGAAGTGACCCAGATGAACGATGAGATCATTATCACTCTTGAGACCCTCTTCATTGCTTCTTCTATTCTATTGATCGATATCATAGCCGCTTCCCGCAATATTGATGTTTCTCTTTCCTACCTACGAATACATAATGTCCATGAAATCTACGAATCCTATCGGGGTCCGTGATCGGCTAAACAGTTCATCTCGGAGGGCTCCGCCCAATAGGCTAAACATGGAGATCGTTAAATCCTAATCCATGTTATGGGACTGGACGGGGATGGAGGTTTTGATAACGATTGCTTATCTATCCAATTGTGTTACAAGATATGATTTGGTGGCACAGATTAATTATTTTTTTTGGGGTGGAAACTAACTTTTCTTACGGATCCCCAAATGTCAATTCCCACGCCTTATCTCCCACGGCGGTGGGTGGACTCCATTTATTGTCTTTGGGAATCCAATTATCGGTCTTCCCGCCGCACTTTACGGTGGTGAGGGGTCTTGGTAGCTGGTTTAGCTTGCAGATACACAAGTTGTACTAGGCTGGTATTCTGTCAGCTTAAATCGGAACTACTACGTCTGGACTTCTTTCATAGGAGTGGGTTTCTCCGATTTCTCTCCTATTTCATATCATTGTCGTCGTCGTGAGTTGTGATATTTATGTATTTGAATATCTTGACTTTTGTTGATATCATTTTAATTTGTTATTCGCGTTGTACTCTTTACTCAATTGCTTGCTCAGTTGTCCATCTGGGATTGTGACTTGGACTTTGAGGTTCACGGATATCTTTACATCGACATCACAAAAGGAAGCTATTATATCACACAACCAAACCGTTACCTCAGGATATTTGTTACCGATCAGTCTTCCATCTTTACTTATATATTAATACCAGTATAATGTCGGTTACCATCGACAGTGGACCACATGATGGGCCAGATCGCATTGTCCCCGAAAGCTCTCCTAAACGTTCATTTGGAGAGCGTATACACTCTACTGTGAGGGCTTTCACTACAAAAGATGGATGGACAGGGAATTATGATTATGGTATGCTCAAACCATAATTATGATATTCGAGCTCCAAAGCTAAACAATCATAGCATTTCTCTTCAAACCTAATCTTCCCTTCATGAAGAAGTCGACAAGACGAGCACCATTCTTCGGCCTCCAAGATCGCATGCCAGTTCTGCTAGGTCTCCTCCTCGGATTTCAACATGCTCTCGCCATGTTGGCAGGTGTTATTACACCTCCTATTCTCATAGCTGGATCGGCATCCTTCGACACGGAAACAACTCAATATCTCGTCTCTACCTCTCTCATCGTATCGGGTATATTGTCCGCGATTCAGATCACCCGGTTCAAGGTTATTAAAACTCCTTATTATATTGGCACGGGCTTAATTTCAGTCGTTGGTACTTCGTTTGCTATCATACCTGTTGCTTCGAAGGGCTTTGCACAAATGTACGCAAATGGTATGTGCAAAACGGCGGATGATGGAACTCCATTGCCTTGTCCGGAAGGTTATGGTGCGCTACTTGGAACGGCTTCGTTATGCGCACTTCTCGAAATAGGACTCTCGTTCATGACGCCTAAACTTCTTAAGAAACTCTTCCCTCCGATTGTTACGGGTCCAACTGTCATGCTTATTGGCGTATCGCTTATTGAATCGGGATTGCAAGGTTGGGCAGGTGGTAGTGGAACTTGTATGTCCAGACCAACTACAGGAGATTATATGCTCTGTCCCTCAAATGCTGCTCCACATCCACTACCATGGGGGTCGGCTGAATTCATCGGTCTCGGTTTCTCTGTCTTTATTACTATCATCCTTTGCGAACGATTCGGTTCTCCTATCATGAAGTCACTCGCCGTTGTCCTGGGCCTCCTGGTAGGTTGTATTATCGCAGCAGCATGCGGATATTTTGACAGTAGTGGAATTACTGCAGCCCCTGTCGCATCATTCATCTGGGTTAAAACTTTCCCTCTCAGCGTATACGGGCCTTTCATATTACCCCTCCTAGCCATCTACCTCATCCTAATGATGGAAGCCATCGGCGATATTACTGCCACCTGTGACGTTTCTCGACTCCAAGTCGACGGCCAACTATTCGACTCTCGTATCCAAGGAGGCGTCTTAGCTGATGGACTCAACGGAATGTTAGCAGGACTCTGCACAATCACCCCCATGTCAACCTTTGCTCAAAACAACGGTGTAATCGCCCTCACACGTTGCGCCAACCGGAAAGCCGGCTTCGCAGCATGTTTTTTCCTCATCGTCATGGGCGTATTCGCTAAATTCGCAGCGGCCATCACATCAATCCCCGATGCCGTTCTAGGCGGCATGACAACCTTCCTCTTCGCAAGCGTAGCCGTATCCGGTCTCCGCATCATTTCCACCGTCCCCTTTACCCGTCGCACAAGATTTATCCTCACGGCATCCCTAGCGCTAGGATATGGTGCCACGCTCGTACCAACGTGGTTTTCGTACGTCTTCACGTATACCGGGGATAATAGGGCGAAAGCGGGATTTTTCGATGCTATTGTACTGGTTCTCGAAACGGGATTTGCGGTCGCGGCGTTTGTGGCTGTGCTGTTGAATTTGGGGTTGCCGGAGGAGAGTGAGGATGAGGAGATTGAGAGTTTGGTGGGGGATTTGGGGGAGAGGGAGAGGGAGGAGAGGGAGGAGAGGGAGTTAGAGATGGAGATGGAGATTAGGGGGGAGAGGGGTTTTGGGGAGGGGGTAGAAGGGGGGAGTTTTGAGATGGGGAAGGCGGAGGTGGGGAGGGAGGGAAAGTGAGGTGATGTTAAGTGTGATTTTTTATCTGAAACCTTTTATCGCTAGCTTTGCATTCTATTGCTTTTGTAGGTGCATAAGGAAAAAGAAAGGGATTTTTGGAAAAGGAGTTTTTGATTTGGAGATTATTAATTGTATGAATATACATGACTGGCTGATTGTATGTATGAGAAGATGGAAAAACTTATATTCATCTACTATTGAATATTATTCAAGCTAGAAGTTAGATTGAGAATCGAGAATTTATAAATAAAAATATAGAATAATTATAATAACTAGAAATGAATTTTAGATTTATAAACTGTTTTGTTATTGTATTGTAAACTATTGTTTGGGAATATTAATGGGAATGTGTGATTTGGATGTGGGTTGTTATTGGGGATGATATGGATCTTGTGGTGAGGGGGATGGAGGGATAGGGATAGATGAGGAAGGGAGGAAGGGAGGAAAGGAGATGAGGAGATGAGGAGATGAGGAGATGAGGAGATGAGGAGATGAGGAGATGAGGAGATGAGGAGATGAGGAGATGAGGAGATGAGGAGATGAGGAGATGAGGAGATGAGGAGATGAATTGTTGGCTGGATTTTGGTATGAGAGGATTTTGGTATGAGAGGGTGTATATATATGTATAAGAATTCGATGATTATGGGGTTTTTGGGGCGGTGAATTGTTAGTTGAATATAAAAGTATAGGTATGGGTATAAAGAGGAATAGGAATAGGAATAGGAATAGAGATATTTGTCTAGTATTAAATTAGTAAATTAGTAAATTGTTTAATTAATTGTACATGGGAAAAGTGAGAAATATAAAAAAAGGAATAAAAGAAAAGGGAAAAAAGAAGAAAGAAGGGGAAAAAGGTGGGATAAGTAGATGGGATAAGTAGATGGGATAAGTAGATGGGATAAGTAGATGGGATAAGTAGATGGGATAAGTAGATGGGATAAGTATATTTGGGGGATCGAGGGTTAGAGAATTGATAGTTTGATAGATGGATGGATGGGTTGATAGTGAATTGAGAGTTGGAGCTCAGAAGATTGATAAGGCTGTGGTTTTGGGAGTGGAAGTTGGATATTGTATTGGATGGGATGGGATGGGAGGTTGAAGGACTTGTATTGTTTTGTTTTGTGATGGGATGGGGATACTGAAGTTGGGATGGGAAGGGATGGCGATGCTGGGTTCGAGGTTTAGTAGTTTGGTAATTTTAGGGTTTGGTTTTATAATAAGGGTTTTAGGATGTCTCTTGGATTAATGATGACTGATAAAACTGCTAGTTGGTGTAAATCCGAGAAATGAAAGAAAATTAGAAAGATTAAACAAAATAGACTGAGAAAATGAAATGGAGAAATGGGGTTCGAGAATTTGTTTTGTTTTTCTGGAGTAGGTATTAGATACTAGATGGTAGATAGAAGATATTGAATCCTGATGATGGTAGATGTGAGTTCATCATTTTGAATCTTGGATCTTGGATCAGGATGGAAGGGTTCTGGGGCGATGAATTGATGAAGTGTTTGTATGTAAGATTATGTATGAGATTAACGTGGTAAATGAATTTTATAGGGAAATGATGTTCGCAGAATCATTGTTTTTCAAAGGTACTCTTAACCTGCTCTAGATAGATGTCTTTTCAGAGATGCTTTTGCAAGGCTTTTGGGGGCTTGGCTTTGGGCAAAGGGAAGGGGTGGAGGAGGGTATCTACTAGATGACTTCCATGGTTATAGTCTAAAAATGCTACGGAAGAAAACATGAATGTCTCTAGTGTTTCAAATGATGATGTCTAACAATACCTCATATATTGATGGAAGTATATTGGAAGACTTTGCGTAAGTGGGACTTCCACTAACATGCAAGCTCAAAAGTATGCGAAGAGAAAGCCATGCGAGCAGCGAAGCATGTTCTGGAAGAGTTGAACAAATTCTAATTTTATCATAAATTGCCATATATTCAACCGCATTTCATATTTTAGCATGTAGCTCTATGTTCATTTCTCCAAGAGTTGCACTCATCTATTCATACAAAATCACCGTTCTTAAACCCTACTGAACTAACAGCTCCACAACACTATCCCCCTTCTTCTGTTCCCATAGCTCCCAAAATTTGGTAGCAATATGCTCTGGGTTGTTAACTGACTCCTGTTCACTAACTGGTCCCCCAATCTTAACAAGGGCAACATGTACTTCGCCCTTCGTCAGCTCAATCAACACCTTGACCAAACTCGCCTGAGCGGCTTTAGCCATACTCAAAGAGAACACAGGCGCATAAGGTTGATCGATAAGGGGTGACGAAGTAACAAAAAGCGAAGGATGAGAATCAGGTCTTTCCTTCGCCAATGCTTGCAAGCCAGGAAGCAATACTTTAGCCGTAGTATAAAGCCCCAAATTAGAGATCTTGAAATCTTCTAAAATATCCTCCTCTTTGTATTCGCCGAAATTTCCGTAGCTGACTCGGGCCGCGTTGTATACTACAACTTCTGGGGACCCGACTTCTTTCACGGCTTTTTGGAGTGCAGATGTTAGACCTGGAGTGTTCGTGACATCGGCTATGTAGGTGTGGATTAAAGCCGATGAGGCCGCGGCCGTAATGAAATCGCCGGATGCGGTCAAGGTGGTTTGACTGCGTGCAAAGAGCGCAATGTGTGTGAAGGTGTGGGCAGCGAAAAGGCGGGAGATCATGGGACCGGTGCCAATGACGAAAAGAGGACCTGGAGTACATGATGAAGATTTGTGAATTTGAAAGATGTAAGCCTTTGGAATGGAGAGATAAAGTATGCCTCTGGAGAGCGGTATAAAAGAAGTTCACGGTGCTGTACGCTTATGTGAAGGGTTTTGACTGCGAGGAAGAAGATTACCATATATATTGTGATCGACCCGCTACGGAAGGGCCGTGGTGTACTAAGCGGAGGTGATGTGCGCAAGCAAGGGCTCTTTCGGCTCCCGCAATCCGTGAAATAATCCGCTCTTTTCCATGAAATGCGTTCGGTAGTAAAAGAGCGGAATCCGTCGAAAAGCCCGTGTTTTGACGGATTCGCAGTTGGGGGTTTGGGGGGGGGGAGCGAATTAGAGCTTGGAGCTAAAGAAATCTATCATTCATGAAATGGGAGGAACAAAGCGCGGATTAAAAGGATGGATATCAAAAAGATGCCCTGACTTTCTTTTCCGTCAAAATCCGTTCTTTTTATTGGCTATTACAGGCTTTCTACTCTGAAATAATGAAGATTATAATATTTTGATTCTTTTATAATACTATAAGTATAAAATTCTTTTAATTTTCGAATGATACTCAATTTGAATTTTAATATATTTTCTTTTTAAAATCATTCGAGATTAGTTTAAAAATACTTTTATTTATATTTCTAATTGTCTTTATATCTAGATAAATATTATACTTAATAATGACTAATAACGAAGTATAAAATTCTATTATTATAGTTATTTTATTAATATTTAATATTATTCTTCTTATTGATATTTAAAAATCAAATTTATATTTTAATAAATTAAAAAAACGAATTGAATCATCCAACAAATATAAAATCATATAGTACTAGATCACAAATACTAGTGATTCCGGATTTTACCCGGATTTGATTATCAATATCACTCTATTCAAAGTAAATTATTAAATCAATCTTTTATTATTTTGATATAATATTTTGATATATTTGAGATTTCGATATATAATTTAATAATAATAAAAAGTTATTTATATATCCTATTCTAATTCTTCAATATTTAATATACCAGCTTTGAATTATAATATAGATCTTTATCCTTTTCGATATACTAATTCCTAGTTTTATAAATAATCCATCATCTAATATATCCTATATTACTTATAAACAACTTTCTAATCTTTGTTTAGTATATTTTATATTGTTTTGATTGTTAGCAATATCAAAAAATATTTCAAAAATATATACTTTTAAATATCATTAAATATACTTTATAGAATTAAGATCGAAAGAATAAAAGAATTATTCTTCAATCAATTGAATACTCTAATTACGAAATCATTTTTATATTTTGATAGTATAATAAATAGAAATATTATCTTATATAAATTGATACTTTGGATTTAATCCTTTGAATATAAAAACAATCTTTTTTTTTTCAAAAATCTCGAAATAAAAGTTAATGTTATACTTATATTTTATATTTCCGAAATCTCTATTTATAATATAAAGTTTATTTTTTTCAATATTACAAAAATCTTTTCAAATTGTAATTTTTATATTTTTATTTATAATATAAATTTGAATTATATTTCGATTTTATTTTTGAAAAGGAATATAAAAGATTTATTCATTTTTTTTGTTTTTGTTCTATAAAGTATTTATTAAATCAGAATATTAAATTTTATTTCTTTATTATAAAGTTTTTTATAATAAAGTATTATACAAGATATTTAAATATATTTTTGAATAAAGAATAATCTTCTTTTAGTTTTTCAATTGAAGATTTTATAATTCTTAAAGATTCTTTTAATAATAATAATATTATAATTCAATTTATATATTTTTTTAGTCTTTTTATATATAATTTTCAAATATAATCATATATAATATAATAGAATTCGTTTATTTTATTTGATATATAATTTCTTTCAAGTTTTATAAAATAAGAAGATTCTTTTATTATATAATATATTCTACTTTATAGTGTATTATGTTAACTTTTGGTGCAGGAAGTAATAGTATTGTTGACTATGTAGATTGAACTAAAGATCTATAATTCTAGTAGAAGTAGAATTGAGATTATCCCTAAATATGATCTGTATATCATTGTGATTACATAATTTTAATTTTAATCCTATAATAGCTTTATTTCCAATACTCCTTTATTGAGGATATTTTATTCGATTCTTCTAGATTATTAATCCTAATATTTTTTTGAATCTTTTGAAAGTAATCCTTATATAAGGCTTTATTATTCTGTTAACAATTATATTATATATATTGATATAATTAATAGCGATTTTCTTTTTTTTTATCAAATTTTTGATAAAATGATAATTGATATTTATATATTTGGATTGTTTATATAAATATGGATTCTTGATTAAAGTTAAAATGTTTTGATTGTTATTAAGCATTTGAATTATATTTTTGTTTTTTCTAATATAATTTGATCTAAATAGATCTTTGAATATTTGTATAATTTATCTTTTTTGTTTAATGAATATTGTTATTATAATATATTCTGATTCTATATTAAAAATAATTATAGATATTTGTTTTTTGTTAATCCACAATATAAGGTCTTTATAGAATATCATAACTTTTTTTGAAATATTTTTCCGGTTATATTTGTTATTAATCCAATCTATATTTGTATATATCTTTATTATATTATCAAGTATATTATATTTTTTGCAGATATCAAATTGTATTTCTTTTGATCTGAATTATAATTTCTATTTAATTGTTGATTGTAAATATTGTATCAGATTCTTCAAAGCTATAATATAATGTTTTGCTGATTTTGTTATAAATTGTGAAAATCTTTTAATTGAAAATATTATATCTGATTGAGTATATATTATTAAATAGATTATATGTTAACTTTTGGTGCAGGAAGTAATAGTATTGTTGATTATATAGATTGAACTAAGGATCTATAATTCTAATAAAAGTAGAATTGAGGTTATCTTTAAATATAGTTTATATATTATTGTGGTCTTATAATTTCAATTCTAATTCTATAATGGCTTTATTTTCAATACTCCTTTATTAAGGATATCCTATTCGATTTTTTTAAATTATTAATCCTAATATTTTTTTGAATCTTTCGAAAATAATCTTTATATAAAACTTTATCATTTTGTTAATAATTATATTATATATATTAATATAATTAGTAGCGATTTTCTTCTTTTCTATTAAATCTTTAATAAAATAATAATTGATATTTATATATTTGAATTGTTTATATAAATATAAATTCTTAATTAAAATTAAAATATTTTGATTATTATTAAATATCTAAATTATATTTCTGTTTTTTTCAATATAATTTGATTTAAATAAATCTTTAAGTATTTATACAATTTATTTTCTTTATTTAATAAATATTGTTATCATAATATATTTTGATTCTATATTAGAAATAATTATAGATATTTGTTTTTTGTTAATCCATAATATAGAATTTTTATAAAATATTACAATTCCCTTTGAAATACTTTTCCGATCATATTTATTATTAATTCAATTTATATCTATATATATCTTTATTATATTATTAAATATATTATATTCTTTATAAATATCAGATTATATTTCTTTTGATTTGAATTATAGTTTCTATTTGATTATTGATTGTAGATATCATATTAGATTCTTCAAAGTTATAGTATGATGTTTTGCTGGTTTTGTTATAAATTATAAAAGTCTTTCAATTGAGAATGCTATATCTAATCGAATATATATTATTGAATAAATCATATTTTTTATTCATTATTGATATTTATTTATATTTGCTAGTTCATTGTTATTGATTGCTGATTGGAGATAGGTATAATCTATTATTAATAATTTCTTGATTTGATATTATTTATATATAATATTATATTTAATTAATATAATATTAAGATATTCTTTTTGATTTATAATTAATATATATATTTTTCTATTATAAATAATTCTAATATTTAAAATCTTATTAATCTCCTCTAAATTCTTGATATTAAAATAGACCAATAACTTTTCATCGAATCAAATGATTTACAATGATATATATAATACAATAATAATATTATTGATATATATTAATAATATTATATTACAATCTTTAAATATATATAGATATAGATTTATCAAACTTTGTACAAAATCTATATCTAAAAACTTTTTCTTCAATAATAAACTCCAATCCCTTCCAATTTACTTTAAATCATATAGATTTCATAGGATTTATAGTATATATCCCTTTTTGATTTTGATATTTTAAGATAATTCGAAATAGATCTCTTTTTTCAAATATAATTCGATAAAAGCATTTTTGATATCGAAATATAAACATTCCAAATTTTCCTTTACAATAATAACTAAGAATAATTTAAATATATCTAATCTCATTATTAATACAAATATTTCATTATAATCCTTTTTTAATATTTAATTGAACCTTCGAATTACTAATCTTGTTTTGAATCATTTTATTTTGTTATTTTTGATTTTAATTATAAATACTTATTTCATCGAAATTAGATTATTTTTTTTAAGAAATATATATTTTTCTTAAATATTATTTTGAACCAAAAATATAATTTCTTTTTGAATAACTTCCTTCTATTTTTCAGAGTATTTTCGATCCGATATTGCTTCCTTATAAATTCTTGATATTTTGATTCCCAGAATTTCTTTAATTGGATATATTACATCTTTTGTATTATCTATATTTATCAATGAAATTATAAAATCTAAAACAATTTTATTTTTGATATAAAAATCTATCTTATAAATAATTGGAATTATAATTATAATATATTTTATATTTTCTTAAGTTTTAATTTATATAAATATTACAATTAATATCTTTATAATTTTGCTTTTCCATTCTTCTTCAAAATCTTATTTTATATCTCTTTTCTATTTTTATATTAAATACTTTAAAGATTTGTTTTTAAAATTTATTTTATCCTTTTATTTAATTTCAAATAATTATAAATTTATTTTGTTTTTTGATTCTATTAAAATAAATTTATTAATAAAATTTAAAACAATTTTAAATTTTGTTTTCAATATAGATTCAAAATTTGCAGAAATTGATTCTTGAATTATACTCTTTGAAATAATGGATTCGATATCTAAAGTATCTTTGGAAAAAGATTCTTGATTTGTTTTCTGAATATTGTCATTTTCATTTTTATTGTATATTAATATTGATATATCTAATTTATCTAATTTCAATTCAATAATTGGGGTGCTTGATATAATCATTGAACTCGATATAATATCTACTAGAAAGAATATTTGGAATAAAGGTAATACAGATATCACATTTAGTATTGAAAATAGAAAAGATGCCTTATTTGTTATCAATCTATTATAAGATTTTCGATTTGACTCTACATTCTTTATTCCTTATAAACCTGATTCATAATTTCTTAATTTAAGATTCAAATCTCCTTCTCAATGAAATTTATTTATAATTACTCTATTTAATCGAAATATATAATCTAATTCTGGAGAATACATTTTGATATATTTATTTGTAATTTTTGAGTATCCTAAAAATATATCGATTTTCGAAATATCCTGCAATTTATTATATCTCTATTCTTTCAAAATAATCTTGGGATTAATATAAATATAATATTTGCTCCCCCAGATTTTATATATCTTTATATTTAATACTATATTTATAAAAGCTTTTATAAAGGATTGATCTATTTTATTTATATTAGAATTAATATTAATATAATTCTTAATATAAATATTATACTCTACAATTTCATTCCAAAATTCTAATAGTAATTCAGTTTCTTTTAGTATTATTCTTATATCTATCTTTATAATCCTTATATTCCATTCTATAAATCTATTTTGATATAAAAAAACAATTATTATAATTTCGGATTATATACTTAATAATTATTCACAAATAACTTATAGGAATTCTAATACATTGTTAATTCTGATTATAATGATTTTTTCTTTAATAACTAATTCCATCTCCTTTTTCCAAGTTTTCATTATTTGAATTACATCATCTTTTTGTTTAAATAATATAATCCAATTTATTTTTATATAATTATTAATGATCAATATAAAATAACAATTCTTTCGAATCAATTTTAAGAATAATCCTATAATATCGAAATATATAAATTCGAATCTCTTTGATTTATATAGATTCAATTACTTTGGAATACAATTAATCATTTTAATAAGTATATATATTTCATAGATATTTAATTCAATTAGGATCTTTATCGATTTGATTATATTGAATACTTTATATAAATTCTTGATCTTATTTAAACCTAAATAATTAAATCTTTAATATTATAATAAATATCTTTTTTTCTTCTTGAATATTAATTTATTATTAATACTTTTGATACTATCGATTATCTTTAAAAAAAAATCTTTTTCCTAATTATTTTGATATATATTAAAACAGAAAACTATATTCTTATATCTTTTAATTATATATAAAACCATTTATATTCCATTTTGTATTCTAATATAAATAACTTCTTTATTATCTTTTTTGAAATATATATAATAAAAATTGAATTCCTTTTATAATTCTATTTCACAAATCCTTTTTCCTAACAACAAATTTACTTCTAATTTTAGTATATATAATATATTTGAAAATAGTATTTTAAAATTATCTTTATATATTATATTCATTAAACCTTAATAATAATAATATATCATTTTTCTATCAATCTTTATTCTTCATTTGATAATAGATTTTATTGATTTGAATAATAAAGATTGGTCAAATATATATAAAGAAATATTTATATTAATATATTATTTATTAAAGGAAATCTTATTAATAATTTCCTTTATCAAATTATAATCTTTTTTTATTATATCCTTAATATCAAAATCTGATTTAGAAATATTATTAACAAAATATATTTGATCTTTTTTATTAAAATAAATCTTTTTCGGATTTAATAATCCCCTTTTTTTTTGATAATAAAGATAATTACAAAGGAGTTTATTAGTTTATATTAAATACAGACAATCTTATATATAATAATCTTTCCTTTGATACAAATTGTAAATATTATTTGGGATCTCGAAATCTAATTCTTGATATTGAAAAATATATCTAAATCCTTTTGCAATTTATACTAATTCTGATCCATCTTTAAGATAAAATTCTTTAATCTATAAATATTTGATTTTATTATCAATACTAAAATTAATTTGAATATTCAATATATCCATTACTCTTTAATAATCGATTAAAAAATTATATATTAAAATCAAAAACAAAACAATATCTTGATATATTGATCGATAATTT
Organism: Stromatinia cepivora; assembly: GCA_014898415.1. NCBI lineage: Eukaryota > Fungi > Ascomycota > Leotiomycetes > Helotiales > Sclerotiniaceae > Stromatinia > Stromatinia cepivora. The sequence continues at coordinate 866,763 of RCTD01000017.1, read as the reverse complement.
TTATCTATAGTTTTTAGTTTCCTTTTATACTCTTTCAATTTATCCTAAACTTTGATAATAATTATATTGAGATAGATATTGAATTGGAATTTGAAATTCTGAATTATTATTATATATATATTGATTATAACTATATTGATTCTGATATATTTTGATTTAAAGTATCTCCAGAATATATATACTATTGAATATTCATTAATAAAAACTTTATTATTATTATTAAATATTATATAAATATACAATAACATATTCACTTTATCCTTTAAATATTCCGATTTCAATTTGATATTGTAATATATACAACTATTGATCTTATAAATAGATATTATATTGGATTCTGCAATCTGTATATATTCATCTAATATTTGATTAATTATATAAAACCATCCTTTCCTTCTCAATTATATCTTCGTTTATCTGAATCATCGTTTATAATTATTTTGATCGAATTTCGAAAAATTGTTTAATTCCAATATTATAAAGATTTCTTGTTGTTTGATAAATATCGAAGATAATCTTTAGATTTTTAAGATAATCTTAAAAAAAAAATATACAACAAATAGATTCAGGATAATAAAGAAATATAAAAATAAAATAATAAGAAAATTCGTAAAATCATATTATAATATATTTTCTTATAGCTATACGAACTTGCTCTTCACCTCTACTATAATTCTATATCAACACTATACAGATTACTCTCCGCTCTGACCTATAATATTGTGAATTATAAACTATATTATTGTATTTCAACTCTACTTTAATAACATTATATAAAAACTCTGATTTTTACTTTATTCCATTTTTACTAATTATACTAATCCTTTCTCGATTTGCTTTGCTTTCTAATTATTATTATACAATCGAATCTTATAATTTATTAACTTTTGATATAAGAAATAATAGTATTATTGATTATATAGATTGAATTAAGAATCTATAATTCTAATAGAAATAGAATTAAGGTTATCCCCAAATATAGTCTATGCATCATTATGGTCTCGTGACCTCAATTCTAATCCTATGATGGCCTCATTTCCAACATTATATTTCTTATTCATTATTGATATTCGTTTATATCTATTAATTCATCGTTATCGATTGCTGATCGGAGATAAGTATAATCTATTATTAATAGTTTCTTGATTTGATATTGTTTATATATAATATTATATTTAGTTAATATAATATTGAGATATTCTTTTTGGTTTATAATTAATATATACATTTTTCTATCGCGAATGATTTTAATATTTAATATCTTATTAATCTCCTCTAGATTCTTGATATTAAAATAGACTGATAACTTTTCATTGAATTAAATGATTTACAATGATATATATAATACAATAACGATATCGTTAATATATATTAATAATATTATATTATAATCTTTAGATATATATAAATATAAATCTACTAAATTTTGTATAAAGTTTATATTTAAAAGCTTTTTCTTTAATAATAAACTCTAATCCTTTTTAGTTTGCTTCAAATTATATAAATTTTGTAAAGTTTGTAATATATATCTCTTTTCGATTTTGATATTTTAAAATAATTCGAAATAGATCTTTTCCTTTAAGTATAATTCAATAAAAGTGTTTTTGATATCGAAATATAAATATTCCAAATTTTCTTTTACAATAATAATTAGGAATAATCTGAATATATTTAGCTTTATTATTGATATAAATATTTCATTGTAATCTTTTTCTAATATTTAATTGAATCTTCGAATTATTAATTTTATTTTGAATTGTTCTATTTTGTTATCCTTTATTTTAATTATAAATATCTATTTCATCGAAATTAGATTATTTTCTTTAAGAAATATATATTCTTCCCAAATATTATTTTGAATCAAAAATATAATTTCCTTTTGAATAACTTTCTTTCATTTTTCAAAGTATTTTTGATTCGATATTGCTTCTTTATAAGTTTTTAGTATTTTGATTTCCAGAACTTTTTCGATCGAATATATTATATCTTTTGTATTATTTATATTTATTAATAAAATTATGAAATCTAAAACGATTTTATCTTTGATATAAAGGTTTATTTTATAAATAATTGGGATTGTAATTATAATATATTTTATACTTTTTTGAATTTTGATTTATATAGATATTATAATTAATATCTTTATAATCTTGTTTTTCTATTCTTCTTTAGAATCTTGTTTTATATTTCTTTTCTATTTTCGTATTAGATATCTTAAGAATTCGTTTTCAAGATTTATTATATTCTTTCATTCGATTTCAGATAATTATGGATTTACTTTGTTTTCTAATTCTATTGAAATGGATTTATCAATAAAATTTAAAACAATCTTAAATTTTGCTTCCAATATAAATTCAAAATCTACAAAAGTTAATTTTTAAATTGGAATTTTTGAAATAATGAATTCGATATCTGAAATATCCTTAGAAAAAAATTCTTGATTTGTTTTCTGAATATTATTATTTTTATCTTTATTGTATATTAATATTGATATATTTAATTTATTTAATTTTAATTTGATAATTAAAATACTTAATATAATCATTGAATTCAATATAATATCTACTGAAAAGAATATTTGGAATGAAAATGATATAGATATTATATTTGGTATTGAGGATAAAAAAGATATTGAGGATAAAGAAAATACTTTGTTTATTATTAATCTATTATAAAATCTTCAATCTGACTTTATATTTTTAATTCTTTGTAAACCTAATTCATAATTTCTTAATTTAAAATCCAAATCTTTTTCTCGATAAAATTCATTTATAATTATTCTATTTGATCGAAATATATAATTTAACTTTGGAGAATATACTTTGATATATTTATTTGTAACTTTTGAGTATTCTAAAAATATATCGATTTTCGAAATATTCTGCAATTTGTTATATCTTTATCTTTTTAGAATAATCTTAGGATTAATATAAATATAATATTTACTCCTTTAGATTTTATATATCTTTATATCTAATATTATATTTATAAAAACTTTTATAAAAAATCGATTTATTCTATTTATATCAAAATCAATATTAATACGATTTCTGATATAAGCATTATATTTTATAATTTCATTCTAAAATTTTAATAATAATCCAATTTCTTTTAATATTACTTTTATATTTATCTTTATAATTCTTATATTTTATTCTGTAGATTTGTTTTGATATAAAAAAACAATTATTATAATTTCGGATTATATACCTAATAATCATTTATAAATAACTTATAAAAATTCCAATATATTATCAATCCTAATTACAATAATCTTTTCTTTAATAACCAATTCTATTTCCTTTTTTCAAATTTTCAATATTTGAATTATATTATTTTTTTGTTTAAATAATATAATCCAATTTACTTTTATACAATTATCGATAATCAATATAAAATAACAATTCCTTCGAATCGATTTTGAGAATGATTCTATAATATCGAAATATATAAATTCGAATCTCTTTGATTTATATAAATTCAATTGTTTTGAAATATAATTGATTATTTTAATGAATATATATACTTTACAAATATTTAATTCAATTAAAACCTTTATTAATTTAATTATATTAAATACTTTGTATAAATTTTTGATTTTATCTGAATCTAAATGATTGAATTTTTGATACTATAATAAATATCTCTCTTTCTTTTTGAATATTAATTCATTATCGATATTTTTAATACTATCGATTATCTTTAAAGAAAAACCTTTTTTCTAATTATTTTGATATATATTCGAACAAAAAATTGTATCCTTATATCCTTTAATCATATATAAAATCATATATATTCCATCCTATATTCTAATACAAATAACTTTCTTATTATCCTTTTTGAAATATATATAATAAAAATTGAATTCCTTTTACAACCCTGTTTTGCAAATTCTTTTTTCTGATAATAAATTTATTCCTAGTTTTGATGTATATAATATATTTGAAAATAGTATCTTAAAATCATTTTTGTATATTATATTTATTAAATCCTAATAATAATAATATATCATTTCCTTATTAATCTTTATTCTTTATTTAACAATAAGATTTATTAATCTAAATAATAAAGATTAATCAAATATATATAAAGAAATATCTATATTAATATATTATTTATTAAAGAAAATTTTATTAATGATTTCCTTTATCAAATTACAATCTTCCTTTATTATATCCTCAATATCAGAATCTGATTTAAAGATATTATTAATAAAATATATCTGATCTTTTTTATTGAAATAAACCTTCTTCGGATTCAATAATCCCCTTCTCTTTTGATAACAAAAATAATTATAAAAGAATTTATTAATTTATATTAAATATAAATAATCTTATATATAATAATCTTCTTTTTGATATAAATCATAAATATTATTTAGGATTTCGAAATCTGATTTTTGATATCGAAAAATATACCTAAATCCTTTTATAATTTGTATTCACTTTGATTTATTTTTAAAACAAAGTTCTTTAATTTATAAATATTTAATTTTATTGTTAATACTAAAACTAATTTGGATATCCAATATATTCATTATTTCTTAATAATCGATTGAAAAATTATATATTAAAATCAAAAACAAAATAGTATCTTAATATATTGATCAATAACTTTCGTTTATAACTCTTAATTTCCTTTTATATTCTTTCAATTTGTTCTAAACTTTGATAATAATTATATCAAGATAAATATCGAATTGAAATTTAAAGTTCTGAATCATTGTTATATATATATTGATTATGATTACACTGATTCTAGTATATTTTGATTTAAGATATCTTCAAAGTATATATACTATTAAATATTTATTAATAAAAACTTCATCATTATTATTAAATATTGTTGGAAATGAGGCCATCATAGGATTAGAATTGAGGTCACAAGACCACAATAGTGTATAGACCATATTTGGGGATAACCTCAATTCTATTTTTATTAGAATTATAAATCCTTAATTCAATCTATATAATCAACAATACTATTACTTTCTATACCAAAAATTAACAAATTATAAGATCCGATTATATAATAGTAATTAAAAAACAAAGTAAATCGAAAAAGGATTAGTATAATTAATAAAAATAAAACAAAATGAAAATCAGAGTTTTCATATAATACTATTGAAACAAAGTTGAAATACAACAACACAACTTATAACTTACAACATTACAGACCAAAACGGAGAGTAATCTATATAATACCGATATAGAATTATAACAAAAACGAAAAACAAATTCGCATAACTATAAAAAAATATATTACAATACGATTTTACGAATTTTTTTTTTTTTTATTGTTTTATTTTTATATTTCTTTATTATTTTGAATTTATTTGCTGTATATTTTTTTTTTTTTTAAAACTGTTTTAAAAATCTGAAAACTATTTTCGATATTTATCAAATAGCAAGAAATCTTTACAATATCGGAATTAAACAATTTTTCGAAGTTCGATTAAAACAATTATAAGTAATAGTTCAAATAAACGAAGATACAATTGAGAAGGAAAGAATAGTTTTATATAATTAATTAAATATTAAACGAATATATATAGATTGCAGAATTCAATATAGTATCTGTCTATAAGATCAATAATTGTGTATATTACAATATCGAATTAAAATCAGAATACTTAAAGAACGAAACGAATATATTATTGTATATTTGTACAACATTCAATAATAACGATGAAGCCCTTATCAACGAATATTCAACAATATATATATTTTGGAAATATCTTAAATCAAAATATACTAAAATCAATACAGTTATAATCAATATATATATAACAATAATCCAGAACTTCAAATTCCAATCCAATATTTATTTCGATATGATCATTATCGAAGTTTAGAACAAACTAAAAGAGTATAAAAGGAAACTAGGAATTACAAACGAAAACTGTCAATCAATATATCAAGATATTATCTTGTTTTTAGTTTTAATATATAATCTTTCAATCGATTATTAAAAAGTAATAGATATATTGGATATCCAAATCAATCTTAATATCGACAATAAAATCAAATATTTATAGACTAAAAAATTTTGTTTTAAAAATGAATCAAAGTTAGTACAAATTATAAAAGGATTTAAATACATTTCTCAACATCAAGAATCAAATTTCGAAACCCCAAATAATACTTGCGATTTGTATCAAAAGAAAAATCATTATATACAAAACTATCTGTATTTAATATAAACCAACAAATTCCTTTACAATTATCTTCATCACCAAAGAAAAAGAAAATCACCAAATCCAAAGAAAATCTATTTCAATAAAAAAGACCAAATATATTTTATTAACAATATCTCTAAATCAAATTCTGATATTGAAGATATAATAAAGAAAAATTATAATTTGATAAAGGAAACCATTAATAAAGCTTTCTTTAGTAAATAGTATATTGATATAGATATTTCTTTATATATATTTAACTAATCTTCATTATTCAGATTAATAGAATCTATTACCAAATAAAAGATAAAGGTTGATGGAAAAGTAATGTATTATTGCCATCAAGGTTTAATAAATATAATATACAAAGATAATTCTAAAATGCTATTTTCAAATATATTATATATATTAGGATTAAAAGTAAATTTGTTATCAAAAAAAAGGATTTGCGAAATAAGATTATAAAGGAAATTCAACTTTCATTATATATATTTCAAAAAGAATAATAAGAAAATCATCCATACTAGAATACAAAATAGAATATATATAATTTCATATATAACCAAAGGATATAAAAATACAACTTTCTGTTTTAGTATATACCAAAATGATTAAGAAAAAGGCTTTTTTTCAAAGATAATCGATAGCATTAAAAATATCAATAATAAATTAATACTTAAGGAGAAAGAAAAATATCTATTATGGTATCGAAGATTCAATTATCTAGATTTAAACAAGATCAAGAATCTATACAAAATATTCAATATAATCAAACCGATAAAAGTTCCAACTGAATTAAATATCTGCAAAGTGTATATACTCACCAAAATAATTAATCGTATTCCGAAGCAATTGAGTCTATATAAATCAAAGAAACTCGAATTTATACATTTCGATATTACAGAACCATTCCCAAAATCGATTCGAGGGAATCGTTATTTCATATTAATTATTGACAATTATACAAAAGTAAATTGAATTATATTATTTAAACAAAAAAACAATACAATTCAAATATTGAAAACTTAAAAAAAAAAGATGAAATTAACTACTGAAGAAAAGATCATTGCAATCAGGACTAATAATATATTAAAACTTCTATAAACTATTTATAAATAATCATTAGATATATAATCCGAAATTACAACAATTGCTTCTTTATATCAAAATAAACCTATAGAATAGAATATAAGAATTGTAGAAACAAATATAAAAGCAATATTAAAAGAAGCTAAATTACTATTAGAATTTTGGGACGAAATTATAAAATACAATATTTATATTAGGAATTGTATTAATATTGATCCTAATATAAATAAAATAGATCAATCCTTTATAAAAGCTTTTACAGATATAATACTAAATATAAAGATATACAAAATTTGGAGAAGCAAATATTATATTTATATTAATCCCAAAATTATTCCGAAAAAGCAAAGATACAACAAATTATAGAACATTTCGAGAATCGGTGTATTCCTAGGATATTTAAAAGTTATGAATAAATATATCAAAGTGTATTCTTCAGAATTAGATTATATATTTCGATCAAGCAAAATAATTATAAATGAATCTCATCGAGAAGAAGATTTGGATTTTAAATTAAAAAATTATGAATCAGATTTACAAAGAATAAAGAATATAAAACCAAATTGAAAACCTTATAATAAACCGGTAACAAATAAAACATCTTTTTTATCCTCAACACCAAATGTAATATCTGTATTATTTTCGTTCTAAGTATTCTCTTCAACAAATATTATATCGAATTCAATAATTATATTAAATACCTTAATTATCGAATTAAAACCAAATAAATTAGATATATTAATATCAATATATAATAAAGATGAAGATAGCAATATCCAAAAAACAAATTAAGAATCTTTTTTCAAAGATACTTCAAATATCGAATTCATTATTTCAGAAGATCCAATTCAAAAATCAACTTCTGTAAACCCTGAATTTATACCAAAAACAAAATTTAAAATCATTTTAAATTTTGCTGATAAACTTATTTCAATAAAATCAAAAAACAAAATAAATCTACAATCATTTGAGATCGAATAAAAGAATGAAATAAACTTTGAAAACGAATCTTCAAAGTATTTAATACGAAAATGGAAAAGAGATATAGAATAAAATTCTAAAAAAAAACGGGAAAACAAGATTATAAAGACATTGATTGCAATATCTATATAAACCAAAACTCAAAAAAGTATAGAATATATTATGATTATAATCCCAATCATTTACAAGATGGATTTTTATATCAAAGACAAAATCGTTTCAGATTTTATGATTTCATTGATAAATATAAACAATATAGAAGGTATAGTATATCCGACCGAAAAAGTTTTAGGAATCAAAATACTAAGAATTTATAAAGAAGCAATATCGGATCAAGAACACTCTGAAAAATGGAAGGAAGCTATCCAAAAGAAAATCATATTCTTAATTCAAAATGATATTTGAAAAGAATATATACTTTTTAAAAGAAATAATCTGATTTCGATGAAATAGATATTTACAATTAAAATTAAGGATAACAAGATAGAACAATTCAAAACAAAATTAATGGTTTAAAAGTTCAATTAGATATTAGGAAAGGATTACAACGAAATATTTATATCAATGATGAAATTAGATATACTTAAACTATTCCTAATTATTATTGTAAAGGAAAATTTGAAATATTTATATTTTAATATCAAAAATGTTTTTATCGAATTATATTTAAAGGAAAAAATCTATCTCGAACCATTTCAAAATATTAAAATCAAAAAGGGATATATATTATAAACTCTACGAAATCTATATAGTTTAAAACAAACTGGAAGAGATTGGAATTTATTATTGAAGAAAGAGCTTTTAGGTATAGATTTTGTATAAAGTTTGGTAGATTTATATCTGTATATATCCAAAGACTATAATATAATATTATTGATATATATCGACAATATCGTTATTATATCGTATACATCATTGCAAATCATTTGGTTCGATGAAAAACTATCAATCTGTTTTAATATTAAGAATCTAAAGGAGATTAATAAAATCCTAGATATTAAAGTTATTCGTAATAGAAAAGTATATATATTAATTATGAATTAAGAAGAATATCTCAATGTTATATTAATCAAATATAGTATTATATATAGACAATATCAAGTCAAGAAACTATCAATAATAGATTATACTTATCTTTGATTAGTAATCGATAATAATGAATTGATAGATATAAATGAATATCAATAATGAATAAAAAGTGTGATTCATTCAATGGTATATATTTGATTAGATATAGTATTCTCAATTGGAAGATTTTTACAATTTATAGTAAAACCAGTAAAACATTATATTATAGCTTTGAAGAATTTGATGCGATATCTATAATCAATAATCAAACAGAAGCTATAATTCGGGCCAAAGGGAGTACAATTTGATATCTATAAAGAATATAATATATTTGATAATATAATAAAGGTATATATAAATACAGATTGGGTTAATGATAAATATAATTGGAAAAATATTTTAGGAGGAGTTGTAATATTCTATAAAGGCTTTATATTGTAGATTAATAAAAAACAAGTGTTTGTAGTTATTTTTAATATAGAATCAGAATATATTGTAATAGCAATATTCATTAAACAAAAGAAATAGATTGTATAAGTATTCAAAGATTTATTCAGATCAAGTTATATTGGAAAGAATAGAGATATGATTTAGATATTTGGTGATAATCAAAGTATTTTAGTTTTAATTAAGAATTTATATTTGTATAAACGATCCAAACATATAGATATCAATTATCATTTCATTAGGGATTTGATAGAAAAAGAGAAAATTGTTATTAATTATATCAATATATATGATATAGTTGTCGATGGAATGATAAAGCTTTGTGTAAGGATTGTTTTCGAAAGATTCAAGAAAATGTTGGGATTAGTAGTTTAAACAAATCGAATAGGATATTTTTAATAAGGGAGTATTGGAAATGAGATTATTATAAGATTAGAATTGAGGTTATGAGATTATAATGGTGTACAGATTATATTTGGGGATAACCTCAATTTTATTCCTATTAGAATTATAGATCCTTAGTTCAATTTATATAATCAACAATACTACTACTTCCTGTACCAAAAGTTAACAAATATTATATAAATATACAATAATGTATTCGCTTTGTTCTTTAAATATTCCGATTTCAATTCGATATTGTAATATATACAATCATTGATCTTATAAACAAATATTATATTGAATCCTGTAATCTATATATATTCATTTAATATTTAATCAATTATATAAAATTATCCTTTCCCTCTCAATTATATCTTTGTTTATTTAAACTATCATTTATAATTGTTTTGATCGAATTTTGAAGAATTGTTTAATTCCAATATTGTAAAGATTTCTTATTATTTAATAGATATCAAAAATAATCTTTAGATTTTTAAAATAGTTTTAAAAAATATATAATAAATAAATTTAAAATAATAAAGAAATATAAAAATAAAATAATAAGAAAATTCATAAAATTATATTATAATATATTTTCTTATAGTTGTATAAACTTGTTCTTCATTTTTGTTATAATTCTATATCGGTACTATACAAACTGCTCTCCATTCTAACCTATAATGTTATAAATTATAAACTATATTATCATATTTCAACTCTATTTCAATAATATTATATAAAAACTTTAATTTTCATTCTATTTCATTTCTATTAGCTATACTAATCCTTTCTCGATTTGCTTTGTTTTCTAATTACTATTATACAATCGGATCTTATAATTTATTAACTTTTAATACAAAAAATAATAGTATTGTTAACTATATAAATTAAACTAAGGATTTATAATTCTAATAGAAATAGAATTGAGGTTATCCCCAAATATGGTCTGTGCACCATTATGATCACATAACCTCAATTCTAATCCTATGATGGCCTCATTTCCAACATATTATATAATATTATAAAAGGTTTTAAATTCTTTTATAATTTTTATAAAATAAATACCTTCTTCAATTTTCTCTACAATTTTTCTATAATATGAAATATTTATAAACTATTTCATTTATCGAAATTGATCTTAATGGAGTATATAGGATTAATATATTTAATAAATAAATTAGGTTGTTAAGATACGCGTTCAGAAAAATACGCGTTTTATGATGTTTCGGCTAATATAAGTGGAGAGGTGCTGTAAATCTACTTGATTCGAATCACCCTCAGTGTGTTGTCAGGAGCGATTTCGTATGTTGCTTATGTAAGTTTCCCGGCCGCTAGCGTGCCTTAGTGCCAACGGGGATTTCGTTTGATAGAAAATAGAAAGGTTATATGCTATTACAGTAATTTGTCTACCGTGTCATTATTGGTTATGGTGCACTCTGGGCGCTATGGAATGAGGAAATGAAGTGACATTCACCGCTCTTTTTGGATGAGTATGCAAAATATGGTACTTTAACATCGGCATATGGATTTCAAAGACTGACACGTGCAATTTCTTTCAGTCATCAAGCTTCCAGGATTGCTAATTCAAAGGTTGAGAAGGACCATAGGTCGAAGCCCAAGGGTCATACGACTTTGATGCCATCAATTCTTGCATATGTCTTCTACGCATACCTACATTGCCACCATCAAAAATGGGTAATACGATGGCTGTGTTCAAAAGGTCTCCGAAGGGCTGCTCAGTGCTGTAGGCTGTTCTATGGGGGGGTAGTTAGTGACTGTCATAATTTGAGAAGAATGGTACGATTTCCTACTTACATCCCAACAGCATTGATTGCTTCTGTAACTGCTTTGACGCTCTCTTCTGAGCAATAGATCTTCGCCGCCAATGCTAATTCACGCCTGGCATTATAATCACCTGGTCCATTCTTGAGGGTATGAGCTGCCTTCCATGTCAAAGCTCTGGAAGCTTCTGTCTTCATTTTAATACCACTCAGTAGATCCGCAAATGCTTGTCTTGATAATAGATCTTCTGCTCCTCTGCGATTGTCAACCTTGGCAAAGGCCAAAGCTGCTTCGAAGACGGCTCGCATAACACTGACACTCATGGCACCAACCAAAATAGCCGAAAAATCGAATGCTCCTAACACCACAGGAACACCTTGACCTGGCGGACATAGGACGTTCTTTTTAGGAAGTCTCAAGTTGGTGTATTTGATATGTGGGCCAGAACAAGCAGGGTGTCCCGTGGTTAGTACATGTTTGAGTGTTTTGAATGCGCCCTTTTCATTTCGTTCAATATCGGCTCTGCTCACAAGAAGTATCATGACAGCGTCAGCAGGTTCATCGGAGGTAACACTTGTGTCGCGGCAGACTGCACATTGAAGGTCTGCACCTTCGAAGTCCCAGCCTGCACAATTGGTTGCCCACATCTATATTTCAAATTAGCTTCACTTCTGATATCGAGCCAACTTTCTCTCACGTTCTCCATACCTTTTCTCCATTAAGTACCCACTCATCACCCTCAAGTGTGGCAGTTGTGTTGAGACCTGGAGCACCTTTCTCCAAGAAGTTGGCAACTCCTCCTGGTTCAGAGAATACCAAACTCGCTAGTGGTGCCTCTTGACCACTCAAAAATGGTTCCAAGAATTCTCTGTGCTCTTCCTTTCCAGCCAAATTTAATGGAGTCAAACCCAGCGCGGTGGAAAAGATCGTTAAAGACGCGGAAGGATCAACGGCATACATCTCCTCAACTAAGATAGTTGCTTCAGTCAAGCTTCCAGCTGCACCTCCAAGATGAGGTGCTATGAAGCCCTTGATCATGCCACCGGCGGTCGCATCACTATAGAAAGGCTTCAATGCTTGAAATTGTTGCTCATCTTTCTTTGCGGAATAAACTTTCTTGATATCCTTGAGAGGGCCAGCAGCGAATGCAGCTGCATGTTTTCGAATGCCATCTTCGGTCGCAGAGAGTTGAAAATCAATAGGCATATTGTCGGATTGCTAAATAAACAATCGTTCGAAATTTCAAGATATCGTTTAGGAAGTTCTTGGATATAGAGAAGGGTGGAAGATGCTTGTTGATTTTTTGCAGGTTTTGGGGAGAAAGCAAGATTCGAGAATCGCTGGAGCTCACGAAATATTTTGAACTTCATGAGGGGTGATATCCCAAGCTTGGACCAGCGCTTATTTCGAGTTGCGGAAGATGTTGGGCGACAGGGTTGGTCGAATGGCGCTGACACATCATTGATTGTTGAGTGCTTCTTGGCCGACGAATTCTGCAGGCATATCGATTTTTCAACCATTCATACCACGATTCTATTGTAACTAGGCTGCGCAACGAATACCCGCAGGGCGGATAATGGCCTTGACAGATAATCCGTGGGTACCCATTGGGCGGGGCGGGTAATTCAAAATCTGAATGGGTAACCTATGGAGCGGATATAGATTATCCACGGGTACCCATTTACCTGTATATTGTATAATATTTTATAAAATTAATATAATTTTATGATTAGTATAAAAATTAGTATAAATCTAAGCTTGGATTACTTTTGGGCTATAAAATGATCTAAGAATAACTTCAAATTTAAGCGAAAAGTGGATAATCTATAAATAATCCATAGATTATCTATAAATAATCTATATATCTACGGATTATTTGCAAATTACCCATATATCCATGGGTTATTTATGGATAATCTATTTATCCATAAATAGATGGGTTATTTGTAAATAATCTGTAGATTATCTGTGACAGGGCAGATAATTTTAAATTTGAATGGGTAATTTGTGGGGTGGGTAGAACCTCTGATGAATACTCACAGAGCGGATTATCCGTGGATAACCTATGGGTACAGATAATTTTTGCGCAGCCTAATTGTAACACATGCCTTTAGACCCGAACTGTACCGTGACATTCCCAGATTCTACGAGTATGACCTTTGTATCCTGCACACGAATCTCGATATGTTTTCATCTCCTCAACAGGCAAAGCTATAACCCTGTTTAGGATTCGCATAAGTGAAATTATCGGCTTGTACAATTGCTTTCGAGAGTGATAGTTATTGATCTTTTTTCTACCATGTCTTTTGTGACATTGCTGCGTAGCGCTTGACATTAGGTATTAGAACTGGCCTTTCACCTCATCTTTTTCCTGTATGAAAACTGCATACATCCCCTCAGAATACTGACTACTTGTATTCTCTTCAAAGTTCCATTCCTGTTTTTTTCTCAGTCAAATCTCAATGTCGGCGGCAGACTTCAATATACTGCATGATTCCAAGGTGGATCAGATATTGGGAGTATGTTCTGCAATGTTGGTGATCACTACATTGGTCGTAGCGGCCAGAATGTGGACCCGTTGAAGCTTATTAAAAATGGAATTGGAGCTGATGACTGGTGTATACTTGCTGCTTGGGTTTTGCCTGTAGCTTTTGACCTTGATCCGATCAATCGGAAGTTTTCCTAAACATATGAGTGGTATCTTTTGTTTCTTTTTGGATCATGTTATCGTTCTTGAGAGCGGAAAATGACCTTGACGCATGGATGTGACTGACCTGTTTAATAGAAGTAGAATTTGGATTGGGTCAACATATATATGATTTGCCTGAAAGTACCAACTTCAGTGGGTCTCTAGAGGTAAATTTAGCAAGCACGGCTGTCACTCTCCCGCTATAATACCATGAATTCAAGTTCTATTATTTCGGCGAGATCATCTATTTCATCTGCGTCGCTGTCACCAAAGTAACCATCCTCATCCTGTACTTCGTTTGGCTACTTCCAAAGTACTTCGAACCATGATCTGGGGTGTAATGGCTTTTGTGATACTCACATCTTTCTCCTTCGTTATTACGACCATTTTTCAATGTACGCCAATTTCAGAGGCATGGGAACAAACTGTCACGAATAAAGGACATTGCGTTGGAGTTAATGCTTTGTTTTACGCCAATGCTGTTTTAGATATTCTTCAGGATTTGATAATTTATATTTTACCAATGAGAATGTTGTATCAAATTCAGATACCGAAGAGGCAGAAATATGATTGTTTTTGCGGTGGGTGGGTTTGTGTTTGTAATGGGGATGATCAGACTTTATTGTTCGTAGGGTGCTCAGGCATCATAGAATCCTTCTTGTGAGTACTTGCCTTTTTATATCGGTAGTCTCATGAACGCTTTTGTCTAACAACTATCTAGATGACAATGCAGGCGGTGCCATCTAGTCGAGCATCGAATGCAATATCGGCGTAGTATGCGCCTCCCTCCCACATTTCAAACCACTCTTCGACCGCTTCTTCCCCTAATTGATGGGTCGTTCTGTTGGTGCATCTCATCCTAAGGGACATTCTTAACCGGAATTACAGCAGAATGGCGGAACCTACATCAAGCAAAATGACAAGAGCGAATATGAGTTAGAAAGTGGAAAGAAAAAAATGTTATGAAGGCAAATATCAAAGTGATTTGGTTAATAATATCGAAGGAGGGAGAATACGATTTATTCGGGGAAGGATAGTGAAGAGACATTGAGAGGGGTCTCATTTTGTTTTCTCATTTTTGGGTATGGATACATACCATACCTGTGAAGTGCGACGAATGACATGTTCGACTCAAGAGGTGCCTCATTACCCAAAGTCATGCCGCAGAATGAGAATCCCGATCACAATCCGTTTCTAGCATTCCTTCCTGGGAATTATCAAAGCAACGAGCAAAGAAAGACGAGGTAGCTCTCGAGGTTGCAATATGGGGTGCTCTAAAACGCGCATCTCTTTAAACAATTTCCTACATCCTTCCACATTAATAGTTTCCTCTCCCTCTGCATCCCAGAACGACAAATATCTCGTACGACGGCGCAGATCCGCACCTGTAACCCGAAATCCTCCACGGCTCTCAACCCAAAGAAAGATGCCCAGCACACGTTCGAGTATAGCATCTCTCCAATCATTTCCAGGGCCCAGAATCTCCCTGATCATATACCATTCCTCAAATCGGTGGATAACTTCAAAATGTTGATTAAATGGCATTATGGCACATATCAGAACACAAGTCGCTACACCAAGCCATGTTTATGATACATTTCGTCTTGTCCATGGGGAACCATTTTACTGAGGCGCAGAAAAGTAATCTTATGTTCAAAGGTCGCAAGACCAGTGTTAGTATACAAGATCTATATCTCCAATCATAGGAATCAAAACTTCCAAACCACTAACACCGAACGCCAAGCTGGCCACGGTGGAAACAAGTGATTTTAAATTTCAACTCTACGAGATCGAGGAGGATGGAATATTCGAATGTAGCGAAGTTAATGCACAGATTACGCTGAGGATTGGATGAGATCAGCTACGATAATAAGATTCCGTGATTCAGAAAGTGTGACGAGATTATTGAGATCCGGTTCCGGAGTAATGGCGAGTTCTCGCAGATGTTATGTTGTTGGTGGGGAGAGATTTTTGTGATTGATGACGGGGTAGATGGTAATACCAGTTAAGGTGCGGCAACGGATGTGAGGGTACGTATAGTTCCTCGTGATAGGGTAGAAATGAGAGGGGGAACGTCCAGCCAGCATCCGTATGTAGAACACACGCATCTCCCATTCAGCTACCATTTATTCTCACCCTTAGCTAGCTAGGTACCCAAACCAGAAGATCTTCCATCACCGTTAGAAAAACTACACATCCTGATCACGCCGCAGAGCTACTACCAACGATACTCCCAATACGTACTCGATTGCGGGGTACGTCAGTTCGGTATTTGCTCTTTTTCCTGGATAAGAATATCGAATATCTATGTACAATCGTTTCATGTCCCAAAACAGGACGAGGACTGGGTGGAAATCCTCGTGGATGGCTAGGGGAATTGATGGCTTAACTTAAAGCAAGCATTATTTTCGGGATCGAAACTTTTGGCGGAGGTTTTGAGGGATGCGAAGTATCGCCATGTGGAACTTGTGTGGTTTTTTGATATGCAAGGTTATATTTAAGGAATTAGGACTAAGGAGGGAGATTGAGGAATGGCTGGGGATTGTTGATGGTGAGAAAATGTGTTATTATTTGCAGACATTTTGAAGGTTCTTCGGGAAATTGGAAATATCCTCATTAACAGCTTTGGGACACTGGAGCTCAACTTAGGAAATTTTATATTGTAAATGCACTTTGAAAGATGTTTTAGACGAGTTAAAGTAAATAATCATATTCGTTGTGCTATTTAATTCATGTACTTTGGTAGTCTCCGTGTATCGACTGAGATGTGTATTCTTCCCAACACACGCAATACGCAATACGCAGGCCTAGTAGGCATTTTGTGCCTTACGTTCATCAAAAACCTTCAACGCTTCTTCAGCGGCTTTTACACCAGAGAGTGCCATCGCACCAAAGGTAGGACCCTGTAGTGAAAACTCATGTCAGAATTGTGATACGAAGTAATAATAGGGTTGAATGACATACCATACGATTTGCACCATCAACCTCTGATAATTCCATACCTCCAACAATCAAACCTGGAACAATTTCTCTGGTTTTCTTGACGATGGCATCTTCAGCGACCTGTAACATCGGAGAGTCAATAATTGTCTACTGAGAGCGGACTATGGAGTAAGACGAGAAATGGAGATGCATCAGAAGCAGAGAGATCAGATTGAAAAGAACATTGTCCAGGAGTCTGGGGAGATTAGAGTCAAAGAATTTAATACTTACATTCATATCGAGACCTCTCATTCCACCGAGTTCCTTGATCTGATTCATGGATACAAGACGCTTGACACAGAATGCACCAAATGGGCCATCATGGCCAGTGGTTGAGATGACGATAGGGGCATTGATTGTGTTTGGATCCATGCAGCTTTGATCATCATGATGCATTGTAACAAGTGTCCAATTTGTGACTACACCAGCAATTCTGATGTTGCCATCGGCAGTTTGACGTGTGATGAGATCCTCAACTGAGGTTGCATTGAACAATTTGATGTTTGGAAAGGCAAGAACCTTGGACAAAAGAGTGGAAGTAAACAAAGCCTGTTGGTAGCCAATTGTTAGTGCCATTATATATTTTGAACGAAGATATAGAAATGAGCTGGACAATGCAAAAGGGTGAAACATACAGCATGCTTAACCACAACAAAATCTCCTTCATCCTCGAATGGAACACCAAGATCAGTCAAGAAAGCATCGGCAGGCTTTCGCATAATCATAGCACTGAAGAGTTGTCCTCCCAACCAAGCTCCACCACCAGGAGAGACAGAAGCCTCAATGATGGCAATTTTAAGATCTGGACGAGCCTTGCCGAGCATATATGCAGTGCTTAGACCACAAGATCCGGCACCAACGATGACGATATCAGACTCGGCATATGTATCAAGATCCTTGAAGTAACGGCGAGTCATGGCACGCGAGACTTGAGACTCACGGATAGGAGCAAAGGTAAATCCTTGGTCCCATTTCTCAGCAAGTTCAGCAAGTGTCTTGCCTTGGTTAGCTGCCTGAGCAGGAGCAGCTTTGACTTCAAAGGCGGATTTCAATTGAACTCCGTCGATGGGAGATGTTGCCTCGATTGCTGATGGTGGTGCCATTTTCGATATTTTGGAAAGTTAATTTACCTGCGAGAGATTAGTGACGTCCATGAGGACGGAATGGAAGAGCATGATCCTTTCGCTGGTATTATCCAGATCAAGTTCATATAACCGTATAATCTCAGAACGACCCCTCATCAGCGGTACTCTCATTTCATCCTACTCAATAAGATGGTAAATGAAAGACAAGCTGACGATTCGTAGGATCGAACACCGGTTCATGCGAGAGTTACTTATACAATTGATGATCTACCTTGATCCGCAGGCGGATAATGTCCATGCTGGGGACTACATGACTTCCAACGGTTGGAAGTGAGTTGTACTTTGTACTTGTTGTCGTTTGCTAATACACATAAAAATAAAGTCAGTATTGTTCCAAGTAGAAAGAAGATGACACGAACAATTGTTTAGTAAGTGAATGAAGAGCTTCAGCAAAAGATGATGGGAAAAGAAGAATTATGTTGGGAATCCTACAAATAAATAAGTCCATAACTCATGACCTAAGTGAGGGGTAGCTTTTTGGTGCTTCCCCCACGCACCCGGGATATACCCTGTTTCAGATGCATCAACCTCACTATCGCCGCTATCTGATTGAATGATTAAAAGTTTCATATATGGAATATGTCAGAGATTGAACCTGACTGGAGGGAGAATTTGATCAACAATGCGGACCGTTAAAGTATGTAACCGGCCTCCTTTCATTGGTCGAGCTAGGAATGATTTGGAATTTACCCTAATCCCGGAAAAGAGTGCGCTAGGCGGGAGACAGATAATAGATAATAACCCAAATAAACCGTGACAATCAGGACATACAGTTCGATACGTGGATAAAAAATACCTGCGGAAAGGCAGGGGAAAAGCGAAGATATTCAGATATAAGCAAGATAAATTCTTCGAACGACCGTTGAGGTAATTAGGGGGTGCTCGAGCTAAAAACAGGAGAGCTATATCCAGAGCACTGCAAATCAAGCCTCTGATATGGTGGTAGGTCATCCTTCTAGGCTTTAAGATAATCCAATTGAGAAGATTGGAGATACGGTTATGCCTTACAGTGAGCTGGAGTAGAGAACTATTCCAGGCTGAAAGTAAAGGCACGTGCTGGAATTCATAAATAATCCTAGTGAACTGTAAGTGTAAGTCACGTTGTACCTATCAGATATTATCCCGCAAAAGCGTAGTGAATGTATATAAGCTTGACTGGAAAACCACTCAATTATTGATTATCTATTCTATTAAGCTATAATAGCAAGACTTTATAACTGAAAATATTTTTAAGAAGATATCGTTTCAAGTACATCTATTAAAATATATTTCCAAATAATCAATGTAAGATTGATTACCTTTGAAAATAGAAAATCACCCCGAATAAAATTAAATCTCAAAATTGAAATTCTCAAAATTTAAAAGTAGATATAAATATTCCGATATCAATTCTAAAAATCCTATAGCGGTGGTAAAGTGTTCTCAAGATCCCTCAAGAGTTAACTGCACCGTGATCATAACATCTAAAATAATTTCAATACTTTCTAGAAGTACTTAAAGATGTACCTTCCCCTTTTCCGTACCTTTCAATAAAATAGAAATAAAACAGAAATAAAACAACCAAAATCTCAGAAATTAACTGGAATATTTGAATTCTAACATATCCCTATTAGATTACAGTCTTGTAGAAATATCAAAAGAATTGTATTAATCATCACGTGAATGTTTCGCTAAAAACTAAAACCTGGAGATTGAAATCGAAACTACTAGGTATTGTATTTCTCAGTATTGATTAGAGATGCTATTCTTGCCATGTATGCGGGGCTTAAGTATCATTTAGAAGTCTGATAATGATTCTAATGTTGCAAATGAAAGGTGGGGAAGTTAGCTGATCCTTTTGTCATCCGTCTGTGTTTTATATATGGAAATTAACGTGGTTTTGATTGTTCGTGAGTGGGTGATAAATAGTTTCCTGTGTGTGATTTGGTATAAGCAAAAGAGTTATTTATCACTATGAAATAGATGAATATCCATTAAGTTATTTCAAAAAATTTCAGGAGGAGCGGCTAGGGATTACTATGGTTCTCCATTGTTGACAATAACTTTCAAATGGTCCTGTAGGAAAAGGTGCTATGTTATGGTTATTCTGGAGTATACTGAAGTATTATGTTATATCGATATACACTTAGAGCGATGATTAGAAGTCATTTTGCGTCAGATAAATGCCAATTTTGGGAAGTGCTTTGCGAAAAGATGTGCATTGCAATAAGCTAACTAATGCCAACTATCCACTCTAGACTACCTTTCTTTCTCTGTGATCCGCATATTATCCGGGCTTATTCCTCACCAGATATCCACCTATTATAGGCCCATAACAAACGCCTATAGTCTATATTCCACATTACCAAGGAGCTCCCTCAAAGATCTGCGCAAGTCCCTTATATTTGTTCAACGGTGTTCCATCCACATTAGCCGGTATCCACGCATCCAATGCCAAAAGATAAAGCCTAGGCGCAGGCGCACTCTTTCCCAATGCTTTCCACCCCGCATCGTCATCAAACGTGCAATGTAACGCAGCTGTATACTTGACTTTCTCCCAGAATTTCAAACATTTTCCGCGTCCTGATCTTTTGAGGAGGGCCAGATATCCGAGAAAACAATCTGCCATTTCCTTCGCCCCATCAAGAACATGTTTAATGTTATCCCTGTGTCCCCCCTTAATTATTTCGTCATACTGATCCCGGTAATCCGCATGCCACATCTCTGGATCAAGGTCCAGTATTTGGTACTCCGATTCCTTCTCAGACTTTGGCTCGCGGTAATAGTAGTTGGCTGCGAGCATTGTCACCATTTGGAAGACCGTAATGTCGGGACATATTCGACGGATAAGCTCTAGAATCTTCTCGTATATTTTCTGATTAGGCAGACTATCTTCGAAGAGGTCGGTCCCAAAAGCGGTCAGTGCAATGCGATTGATCTTTGAGAAATCTATGCTGCCTCCGTAACGGTAAAGTCTCAAAAGATCTGGGATATTGAGCATTAGGGTTTCTCTCACAGGGTCGATGTAGGTTTGACCGGTGGGCTCCCCTGCTTTCCAGAAATAGCGGATCGG
The DNA here is from genome assembly GCA_014898415.1 of Stromatinia cepivora. Classification (NCBI taxonomy): domain Eukaryota; kingdom Fungi; phylum Ascomycota; class Leotiomycetes; order Helotiales; family Sclerotiniaceae; genus Stromatinia; species Stromatinia cepivora. The sequence goes on along the minus strand of RCTD01000017.1, from coordinate 844,966 downwards.
TATCCCCTCGTCAGTCCTGTGTATAATGAAGCCTTGATTGCTTGGTGGTCCTGAAATTTTGACATGTTTCATTCGTCGATAAACCTCTTTCCTTGAAGTGTCACAAGCGTTCAAAAACGGCAGCAAGTGGGTTGCTGCAGGTATCTCAGTCTTGATTTCAAGCTGAAATTTTTCGGGGTTCCTAGAAATCTCGAAGAAGAAATCGACTATTGGTGATTTGCGATCAGGGATGGCTTCGTTAAACACCATTCCCTGCAGCTCGAGAGGAAGACACTCGAATTTGGGGAAGGTAGACACATCTTTCTCAATTGTGAGGGACAACTCGTGTGAGGTGCTGCGGATTGGTTGGACGTTTTCATTAGAGAAATGTTTGATGTAGAACGCCGAGTTAGAAAGTGTAGTTGCACCTGTTTAGAAGTTAACACAAAGAAGTTCCGGTTGGAATTAAATGAAACTAATACGTTGCAAGTCCCTTAAGTCCATATTTCAGTGTCTAGGCAATGTTGAGTGCCAGATGTTTCCTTCTCGAACGTGAATGTTGACGGGTTGATCGAAACTGGTTGAGAGATCCTCCAGGCGTGATGAATTTTCGTCGTTCCAAGGGTACGAATTCTGTCTTGAGAGGTTGAGAGGTTGAGAGGTTGAGAGGTTGAGATGTTGGAAAGTTGCAATATTTGATTAGGAAACAATGAGTGCCGTAACTGTGGAGTATCAGGGGGATGGATTTAAGGTATTAAATATCTTTGATGTAGGCAGGTTATGTTGCCACGGCAGAGTTTGTGAATAATCCCGAAAGAAAGATAAAAAAAAAGTATGGTAGGGATAATTCTAGAATTCGTACTTGTGACGAAAATAGAAGATGAAAGTGAATAATTACTGCCACCTTAGCGCCAATGAAGAGAAATGGAAGTGAAGTGAATAGAAAGATTTCATTGCTAGGAACGTTTTATTCCTCAAGCTTGTGGAATGAATAAAAGAATCCATTAAACAATGAAGAAGGGGGGATATAAATTTGCTTTGCGTACAAGAATTTTCAATGCACGATACACAGTATTGCAATGAAGCTATTTATCAATGTAGAATTAAATTCTTTGATCCACAACTCGCAAATTTTTCCAAACCTTTAAGTCTCAGATCTCGAAGATATTCTGCAATTTTCACCTTAAAACTAAGTGCTTGCTTACTGTCCAGTCCAGCTCAACTCAACTCTCTATGCAACATCGACGACGAATGAAGGATAATTCTTGCACTTCTGGACAGAAAGAGAACAGTTCAGCTTTGAATACAGCATGGGGGATGAGTGTGAAGACGGAGATATGAAGACGCTTTTAGTGCGTAGCAATCGTGGATGTGGATGGGAGGTGATGGCGCATGGGGGGAGACTGTGGGAGAAAGATTTGAGGAGGATATAGGAATGAATTGGTGACCACAGCGAGAAAGAAAAGAGGATAAATAGAAGAGAAGTCTACTGGTTTTACTCCGATTCACCATAGTTTGAAATGGAGAGAATTTTAAGTCCTTACCAAGACAGGCACCACTAAAAATCTGAAATACCTGTTCTGTCCAGACGGATTGGTGAACAATGCCGTTATTTACTGAGTTTTGAGGGAGTGGCTGTTGTTCTGGAGAGACCCGAAATGACCCGATGAATACAATACACGGCAGCAGAACAGGTGCGGAAACAATGACTTTTCCGCACATATAAATATCCAGCCATCTCAATTCAAAGTCAACTTCCCCAAAGTCTGGATCTTTTAAACTAACACATAACAAACCCACGCATACTTCATAACTACTAGATTTCTAGTAAAAACATCGGAAACCCGACTTTCGAAACAAACACCCACAAACATGTCAAGCTACACATCCAGCGAAAAGGCATACCTCCTCCATCTCTGTGCCATCCACAGAATCGTGGCAAATCGATATGCCCCGTACAATGCATGGCCCAGAGTAATCCATGCCATGATTGCCGAAGCACCAAGACATCTCGAAGGAGGTGATCTTTTTGATGACGATCCGTGGCCCGCTAGACGGTATACGGTGTCGAATACAGGTAGGTTTTGTAGACAGTGGTTGAGCGTTAGGCGTTTCCCGATGCGGAATGCGGATCCTGGTGCTAGAGAGGGTGGTGTGGATGCGGAGAGGATGGGGGTGGGGTTTGTACTTAATGAGCGACCTGAACTTCCTCCAAATATTGAGGCTGATAACGGGACACCACCACCTCCATATGCTAGACTGCCGGATCCTGAACCTCCTGCGAATATTGAGCCAGGTAATGGAACTCCAGCGCCTCCATATATTAGACTGCCGGTTCCTCAACTCCCAAGCTTGCGAGAGGTACTCAGTATGCCGAATAATCATCCTCAGCCTATACTAAATATGGATACACGACTTGTACAGGGTAGACCAAGGCAACCAGATGAAAGACGTCGTCTTCCTGATGGACCTGTCAACCGAAGACCTGATGCTCAGTAGTTCCCAGGCGGGCCCTAGGTGAGGCATTGTGGGATGAAAGGTTCGTAAGATAGACTTGACTCAATAAATAATATAATTAATCAATAGCAAAACGCTTCTTGTTTTTGAAATGTGCTCTTATGTGATAATTGTATACTCGGTGACGAAAATGATGAACTTATCAAGTAGTGGGCCCAACAGAATCCGAGCTCTATTGTAAGGTTCTGGACATAATGACAGTAAAATGACGAAAATGTTGAGAGGATATTAAGAGATCCAGCAAGCGATGTAATGATGTCAAAAGCCCATTTATAATTCACCGGTGTCTTCATTAGCCTCCTCTTGACGTGTTTTGATTTTCGAACTTTTTCGGTACCACATCAGCACCTCCTAGATCAAGACCAAAATGGAAGTAAAGAAGCTCACCGATCTTGCCGTCAACCTATTCTTGACGAGAGTATATAACGTTTGTGGGATTGGTGCGGGCTAAAAGGTTATTGGGTCTAGAACTTTCCGCCTCTGTATTCTCTGGGCCTATGATGAACAATAGAGTTCACTAGTAATTGGTGCGGAATTGAATATAATGTGAAGAGTTGCCATGCTGACGGAGCGTTGTCTTCATTTTGAGATAGAATTTGTTGAAATGCTTCCGTCGTAGTGATGGAACGAAATGAAATGGTGAAGATAGTGATTGAAACCACGGTAGTTCATCTCCCTTTATATCTTTACTCCCAGCATAGAAACATCCCTTCACAGCCTTCAACCAGTGCATATCTTTTATAGCATCGCCATATTAGTAATATGTGATAAGTGCACCGATGGAATACGAATTTCCCCGGAGTAATTATTGAAAGCGCTTGCCATTTGCCATCTTCGGCTCCTACTATTTCCCAGTTGTGATAAGTTGTCAATACAAGCTTCTGCAGAGAACCAGCATACATGGTATAATGAAAATCCATTGCCCATCACCCTCTAACCTCTTAGCGCACTACATAAGCTGGGATCATGATCAAACTCAACCATTTACTCACTTCCCGAACGCCGTCACTTGACACTGTAGAGCTTTCACTGGTCAAAAAATGATCGAACGGTGCCTTGGGACCTTTTCAGACAAGCTCTAGGTGTGTCCAGAATCGAAATATTCATTGATAAAGCAAAGTAGCCATGTCGTACGATGGTCCCTAGCTCACATCACACGCGAAAGGACCCTAAGACAACTGCTTGGCTGGAAGGTAATTTCCCGGGCTTGCAAGGTGATAACATAGTTCTATGCGCCCTTGGATATCTAGCATGCATTCTACCTTTTACATGCTATTTGAGAAATGAGGAGATGTGCCGAAGGAGCGCACGCATGGGGAACTTGATGTACTCCTCCTTCCACTTGTAGACCCATTTTATAGCGATCAAACTATCGATCTGCAATAGTAATGAGTGGGCTGACCAATATTCTGGGGAGATAGAACAGCGACGGTCCAAAAACCTGCTGGATTGTGATATAACTGACCAGAGATAGTTCAAGTTATATTAAGGGACCTTCGTTGACCGATTGTGTACGGAGTATGGGTACTGACTGCATCGGCTCGCGCCATCATCAAATTTCCACATGGAATGGAATTGGCGAATTTTTGACTGCCGGTGCTTAGACCATTTCTGAATCAGGTAATTTACTTATTTTGACCGAGATCGTACGATTTTTTCATCGGAAATCTAAAAGCTTTTTCTCCACTCTGCAGACTATTTTTTTTAGGCCTTCAACCACTAGAATTATAGGGCCTCTAGGGCCAAAGCTCAATTTTATAAATAAAGGATTGAAATGCTATTCCAAATAATTATTAGGTTGTTAATATGAGGGGTCTTGGTGTTCCACCGTCATTTCAGACGTTCCCATCTCCAAAGCTCTAGTCGGAAGTTGCTTAATTGGGTAAAGGCTTTGGCGGCGTTCCACCGCCATTTTCAGATGCTTTCTTGGAGATCCCATCCGTGCAGAATCTTCCAAGCCAATGAATTATAAGGTCAAAGATTTTTAGTTCATCCCTCTTATTAGGCAAATCCCCAAACATTTTGAAAACTACCTCACCCATGTCGAACTTCCCTTACTCGAACCTCCGTTTATGAAGTACCTAGTACTACAATATGAAGCCAACAAAACCGCTCACCAACTCGAGGCGTTGGTCTACTGATAGGTAGCGAAACACCATTGCTATTAATACATACACTGTTAAATGCTTGTGGACTTGTTCCATGATGAACCAACGGCTACTTTTGCTACGGCTCTACTTTGCTACCACTCATTCTTTGACATAAAGCTATTGTTTCAGCACTGATACTTAACCAATTCACATACTTTATGCTTCTTTCCTATAACTATTCGTATTATCTCTTTTATGTTTCAAAAAGACAAGAAAAGAGAAGGAACTCATTCACGGAGAATACTGCTCAACAGCACATAATATGTCGAAAACAATTCTTATTCTCGGGGCTTCCTATGCTGGCCTGACAGTTGCTCATAAGTCAGTGTACTCAGCTACGTATGGAGTGGAGATAGTAACTAATGTTATGTAGGCTTCTCAAAACGACTTTACCAGCAGTTCCTGACCTCAAAATTGTCTTGGTCTCACCTACCACACATTTATATTGGAATATGGCTTCGGTTCGAGGTTTGTACCAACATGCCTATCCATACTTTAAACCCAAATCTCACAGATGTAAACAGCGATTGTTCCAGGTCAATTTGGAGATGAAAAGGTATGTCAATGCTATTTACTGATCTCACATTACCTTTTTGTATGACTGACACTTTTCTCAGATGTTCGCAGAGATTGCGCCTGGTTTTTCCAAATATCCCAGTGAATCGTTCGAGTTTGTTCTGGGCACAGCAACGAGTATGGATACAGGTACCAAAACGGTCACGATTAAAACAATTTCCGGCCCCGAATTGCTTCAAACATATGATACATTAGTAATTGCTACCGGTAGCCATACGATTGGCGAAGTACCGTGGAAAGGAGCACCTTCGGGATATGAACAAACCAAAGAACTCCTTCATAAATACCGAGAGAAAGTTGGAAGCGCAAAATCCATTGTGGTGGGAGGCGCAGGACCCACCGGGGTAGAAACTGTTGGAGAATTGGGCTTTGAATTTGGAAAGACTAAGAACATTATCTTAGTACGTACCATTGCGCATACATTTCCTGTCGGGTGAATACAAGCGTACTGACCGAGAAATAGATAACTTCTAGCGACGAAATCCTGAAAGGAGCAGTTACTAGCCCTATAGCCTCGTCAGCACAGAAGGAGCTCGAAAAAATGAACGTCGATGTGAGGCTTAGAACGAGAATCAACTCGACAAAATTGCTATCTACTGGTCAAACAGAACTTTCACTCTCTAATAGCGAAAAACTTCTTTGCGACCTCTATTTACCCAGCGTCGGCACTATCCCAAACAGCGACTTCATTCCAAAAGAACTGCTAGATGGACAAAACTTTGTGAAAGTTGATCAATATCTAAGAGTTCACGGAACTGAGGATGTATGGGCCGCAGGTGATATCATCGATGCGCAACCAAGTCAATATGTCTATGCCGACAAACAAGCTCTCGCGCTAGCAAAAAACCTAGATTTGGTTCTGAAGTCGAAGATTCCAATAGCTTATAAAACAGACGGCGCTCCCATCCTGGCCGTTGCTCTTGGGCGTAGTAGAGCCACCGGCCGATCGGGAAACTTCAAATTACCTAGTATAATTGTTTGGTTCGTTAGTGAGTGTTTTTTCACCCCGTCCAAAGCTCCCTCCCTCCCTTACTAACACACTCTGCAGAGGGCCGCACTCTTGGCACGCAAAATTTACTACCCTATGTCAATGGTACTAAATTTTGAAGCACCCAAGTGTTTATGTGTTATGTAATGAGATGGCGATGTAATAATGAGCATATTCATGGGTGTGTTAATAGTCAGGCGCGTATGGGTTGGATATATCCCCAGGCTTTATTGGAAATACAAGAAAGGTTGGAAATATACATATATTTATATTTATATAATGTAGTAATAATTCAAATTGTATGTATACACGCTGTGAATACCTTTGCTGTGCTATGCATTTAAGTCTGTCTAATTTATATCCCCATGAATGCGATGGGTAGTGTTACAAGTATTTATAGAAAAAGAAAGCTGCTGACCAGTTCTCTATGTAAACCTGGCGCGATTCCCCCAAACTCCAATCTTAGATTGCAGTCCCAGTATTCCGCGCCCTCAATGCAAAATCAACCGTGTAAAACCTACTGATATAATATCCCCTCAAAAACCCAATCCAATCCCAACATCATCTATCTCCTCTCTTCTCCTGTCTCTCTTCAACCTCTACGCCCAATTTCTTCAAAACACTCTTCATTTTCCGCCCATCTATCGACGTTTGTTTCATTTCTCCCCTCATAAATTCATTAAACTCCTCCCATCCATCTAAATATAAATGATGTCCCGCCTTTTGAATAATAACTACCTTTGCACTTCCATTTTCTAATTCCTTTTCTTCTTGAGATGCTTTGGCGAGTACTTTTTCGCGTTCTTCTTTACAGGCCTGCTCGGCTGCATAGCCGCCGGCTACGTCCATCCAATCGTTGTCGCCGTACATGAGGAGGATGGGGTATCCGTGTTCTTTTTGTCCGAAATTGGATGAGGATCTGGGGGAGGGAGGGATGGGTTGACGGCCTACGCCGTGGATGCGCCGGATTAGGGGGGAGCGCGCAAATGCGCCCGGGGCGAGGATGTAGGGGAGTGCGTATTCGCCGGATCCGCGTTGGCGGAAGAGGGAATAGGCGTACATGTGTAGTGCTTCATTTTCGTTGTTGGGGAGATGGGAAAAGCGGCGTGAGGTCCAGCCGGATACTAGACGTGGTCCAAAGGGGCCGGCCCAGCGGACTAGCGAGAAAGGAGAGACGTTTGCGTCCCAGAGGTAGGTGAGCCAGAAGGGTAGGGGCCTTTTAGCTGGTTCTGATTTGGATTTGTTGTTTTCGCGTTTATTGCGCATGTTTCCGAAATTGTTGTTGTCGCTGCCGGTGGTGCGTCTGCTTGGACTAGAGGATGCCGAGACAACATCATTTTCTTGATCTTGGGTAAATTCGCTTGCGAGAGTAGATTCTTCGGGCTCGGGCATCGCGGCTGAGGTTGCATAGGGGTCTTCGGGAATACCCACTGGTGAGGCGAGTATCAATTTGTTGAGATGGCCGGGGTATTTGAGTGCGTATGCAACAGCCATGTAACCACCCATACTGTGACCCAAAAGTGTGAATTTGTCGAGTTTCTTCAGAACGCGCCATTCTTCGAGCGCATCGATAAACCAATTTTCTGTTTCTGCAATTTTTCCAGCTTGGTCCTTGGCACTGATTTTGAAGGATGGTCGGGTGCTTCGTCCCATTCCTAGCATATCCAAGGCGTATATCTTCCAACCTGGCACTCGACTTAATCCTTCAAAGTTCTTGTAGAAGAATCCAAGACCTGCGCCGTAGCCATGTAGCATTACTAATGTATCCTCGACTTTTTCTCCGGTCCTCTCCACTGAGAACTCATTTATTGCCCTGTTCTTCCCACTTAATTTCACAAGATTTGAATGCCATTGTCTCGGACCGTGAGGATCGTTTATAGAATTGGTCCGTACTGGTTCTGATAATGCATTCGGATCATCGTTTACTGCTATAGTTGATGTGCCGGCTGAGACTGGCGCAGAACCAGTCTGCGTATGCGTAGGTGGTTTTTGTAGATATGGAACGAAGGACAAAACAGTGTGTTCTGCGACAGCTGGTGAAACGCTGGCCCACCACTGACTAAATGCGGGCTTATATCCTAAAGGAAAAAAGCCTCTTGCTTGGGGATCCCCTTTGGGAGGCCCGCGCTGAGAAGCCAGCGGGGATTGTTGGCTTCGAGGGGACTCGGTGTCGGAGGTAGCCATTGTGGTGTAGGTTGTTAGGTTGGAGAGTCGCTTGAGATATGGAAGAGCAGACTTTCGTCCAGTGAAGGTGTCGAAGGGTCCTGATCGCAGTAATAGCGATGAAAAGTTTGTTTGGTACAACTTGAATGATTTGGAGGCGATTAGTACACCTCTCAAGAACTTATAAAGAAAGTGATGTAATTGTCGACGGAGTTAAGGATTTTGAGACAGGTACGGCCCCGAAACGCCACCGTTGACGTTCAGCTGGCTTATGAATTGTAAGTATCGAGAAATTAGAGAGAACCAGAGATATCGTGGAGGGCTTTTATAGGGAAAAGGTAGCAGTACTCGTAGAATTCATTAAGTCATTGAGGGGATATTTAAGGGGTTTTTTTTGAGTTTAGGTGAGTGAGATTTACTCGGTACTTTAGGTTGTTCTGAGGTCGTCATCGCACGAGAATGCGATCAACAATTCGGTCATCGGAACATCCACAATCCGAAGTCTAATAGAAAATTTCCTCAATTCGCATTTGCTTCATTCTGATTGGGAATTGATAAATTCCTAACTCGTAATTACCGGTCTGTACTCGAGTTATTATTAATATTGTGTTGGCTCTTTAAAATATCTGTCTCAAAAATTGGTGGTGGATTTAAGATATTTCGGCCGATGAAGGTGTCAGCTGCTTCAAGGTTTGAACATATTGCCGAGCTTCTAGAATCTTAGAATATTGTAACCTCAACATTATACGGAGTACCTATCGGTGAACTATGCACCTCCATATTGCTCCACAACTCCAAATTTATTCTATTGGCAGGTGATTTTGGAGTTTACCAACAGCGGGATTCATTTTTTCGATTATTCTAAATATTTCCCATTCTTTGCGCATAAGCCTCCAATTCTGAAGCTCCATAATAGCGACAATGATAGTTCCATAGCTTCAGACAATTCAGACATTCATCCATCGCGATGTCTAAACTCGACCAGCTTGTCAAAGGCGCACCGCCTCCAGGAATTCATGTACCTCCTATGCCAACCAGTGGTATTACATCATCCGAATCTTCCATTATCGATCCCCTCGCATCCCTTCCCTCCTCTCCCCCGCAGATCTACCTCAATCTCCTGATTCTCGAAGCTTCACTCCGTGCGCAGTGGTTACAACTTCGCACACGAAGGCGGCAACATGCATTCTTCCTAAGTTTGCTGGGGCTGTGGAATATATGGTTTGGCTATGCATTGTTTCTGGCGCCGAGAGAAGATGGTAGTGGTGTAGGAGGATCCGTATATTGGGTTGTGGAAATGACAGAGAAGGTGTGTTTTATGGGAGGAATAGTCACAGCACTTTTGATATGGGGAACTGGACAATGGGAACGAGGTATTCGATGGCCGCGGAGGTTTGTGGGAATTACAAACAGAGGACTTAGGGGGTTCAATTGCAAGCTGGTGGTTATCAAGCAGTCATGGTGGAAGGAGTTACTGTCGGCGTTATCATTCCTGTTCTCTTATGGATTGTTCTCGGGCAACAGCGGAAGCTCATATCGTTTTGTGGATCAATCGTTATTGAAGGAGTCGGAAAAGGCAGCGAAGAGCGGAGGACATCATGCGCTACCGAACATACATGAAGGTGATGATACAAAGGGTTATGAAGAGGACTTAGCACCTGGTGGAGATTATGTTAAACTTTTATTACTTCCCAAACCTTTTTCTCCCAATTTCAGGGAAAATTGGGATATATATCGCACAGAATACTGGGAGAAGGAAAACGAGCGACGAAAAATATTACGACAGAAATTGAAAGACCGGGAAAGGAAACTGGCAAAGCAAGAAGGTGGATGGTTATGGTGGACGGGATATCGTGGATGGAGAACAGCACATGCTACGGATGTTGAGAAAATTCACCACCGATCTCATCGACAAAATACTGTCTCGAAACGGGACAGAAGTACAAGCGTACGATCACATTCCCATTCTCGTAATTCATCCCGAAGCGCAACACCCACTGCGGAAGGTGATGAAAGACCCAGCAGTGGTCAAACAAGGAAAGGCAGCAGTGCATCAACTACCTCTGAACGCAGGAGAAAGAAGACACTTCCTGGCCCGACTAGACTCGCACCCACTACTTCTGGAGTAGGCGCCGGCGGTTCTAGATCCACTACTCCTGAGGTACCATCACCATTGATTAGGGAAAATAGCTTTACAAGTCTTTCCTCTCTAGATAGCGAGAGGCCCGTCACACCACTCTCAGGCGACGCGGATTCCTCAAATACCAGATCATTGAGGTCCTCTACCAGAGAAAAATCAGGTAGCTTGAGGCCCCCGAAGAGAACCGATGGTTCGGCCGCGGAAGGTGATGAGAAATAGAATTAGATACGTTTAATGCTATGAATGTTTTAACTTTAACCCCTTGTTCTTCATTTCTGCTGATGATTGGGCTGGCTATTGTACTTGTGATGATTTCGGGCTCTAAAGGGAAGGAGTACTGTAATTGTTCTTTTGAAAGTTAGTCATTTTTTCGGGGGTTGGACGAGAATGTTCCTAGATGTCTAGAACGGCCTCGGCCACTTAGACGCATAAAATTCTTCGGGTTTCAACCAGGAGTATTTCAATTGGTGTAGAGGTTTTCATATCTAGTAGTCAGGAGAATCCTTCTAAAATCCGAGAAGATCTCTAGATGCAAAAATTTGAACAATCAGCATAAAATGTACGATATTTACAGTTATGATTATTTTGCTTTATATTGATCGTTCCATAGATTTTATAGGAATAGCTCTTTATATTTAATGCTTTGGATCGGTTTTGGTTATTAGATACGGGATATCTTATGTATTTGTATTTGTACGCAATAATTCATGTATTAGATTGAAAATCTAATCTAGTATCATATATCTGGAGTACTGCTAGTTGCGTAGGTATCTCGGTTTTCGATGAAATTCTTGGTAATGGTCTATTGGAATACTTCCTATCTATCTCATGAGAAAGATTATGTTTTGATTTTTTCCAGAATTCTTGTGAGAATTTTTCGGTTTGGTGATAAAGTGGTCTGGGGTCTAGCTTGATTTTCAGTGGTAGATAGTAGTACTGCACTTGTAGCTTCTGCCAGGAGTGTTCGTATAGCTAATTCGGTTTCTGAGTGTGGTGGGTGTAGGGAGGGTTATTGTTAGATTTGAGGAAAAGTTTATTGGTGGTTTGTTTACTCTATCACTAGATAATAGATGTCCGGAAATATTATCAATTTCGCTAGAAGTAAGCTAAGAACATGATAGTACCATTATATATTGAGATTTTATTCAGGATATAAAATAAACCATTTTGTATAGTGAGATCGAAGTGAGGTTTTAGTGATTTTTAATATTAGATATAGGAGAGTTTAGGGTTTAGTTAGATATATTTTGATGTTTTATTTCGCTTGTTATATTCGATGTTAAGAATCATTTTATTTTAATGAGAAGGACGAGGTATAGCGAATTGGTGGGATTAGTGAAGTGTATACTTAAGTTTGATTTTACCTCCCCTTACTATGTTTCTCAGTCATGCAGTTCAGCTAGAGCAGTACCCCCGTGTTGGCTTAGATCCTAAATCAGACTCCTCAGGAGGTCTTATATGCCTAGTCAGGCGTATTTAATGCTGACAGGAAAATGAAGTCTGCTATTAGCAGTTCTTAATCGACGAGACAAATTTTCGAGCTATAGTATAAACTTCTGGGCTAGTAGCAATAGTGTTCATATCAGTGAAGTAGAGATTCGTTAAGTGATGATTGTAGTGATGAAACAAAGTTAAAGGGCAATTATAAATATTTTGAATGATACTAGATCAAGTATTGTCATCTCAATCTCAAGAGGATGCGACTCGTAAGAGGATTCTTTTGGCAATGAGAGCTGCAATCTGAAACGAAAGTGCCAGTGATGTACCTTATTAAAAAGACAAGCATCCATATTTCTGACAATAATGGTTACGTATAATCATCTTAGATAGGAGGTGAAGAAGAATAAGAACAGTTGACAGCGTACAAGATCCATCTTAGGATGTTAGTGGTAACCCCATAAGCTTCTCGTGTTGATTAACATATGAAATGCCTGAATCCTTTGGTACAAATATCCGCAAAACTCGTGCACACAAATTGAAAGAAGTATCTGTACAGCTCTAGCGCTGAATGCTGAGTTTGCATAGATTTAGTCGACGATGCAGTCTCTTTTATGTTAAGGGATAGCTTCCTATATACAGATTATCTCGCACTATACTATGCTGTTAGCTCCTCCTCTGCATTCAATTAGTGGTGTAATTACTAGGAAAAGAATGGCATGGTGAGTTCAACTGGCTTAGTATTGGTAGTATTTGAAATAGCTGTAGGTGCATCATAAATAGTACCCTCTCCAATACAGGATATTTCTCTGCACTAAATTTCCGCGTTTCTCTACGGTGAATTATATGTCAACATTTAGTATGCATATCATATGAAAGCGGGTTCAAATCTTCGTGTATTGCTATATAATAGCTGGTGGCATCTGTGCTCAAGCCGCTAAGTATCTAAGTTCCGCGATCATTACTCCTAAGGCAGGATCAGCAACGAGGAGCTTCAGTATGGGAATTCCAAAAATTGAAAGTACTCTTGATCTTTCACAGTTTAGCCCGGCTTGATAAATTAGATTTCTGAATCCATGAAACTTTATCCAGCGATAGTGGAAAGAGGTTGATTGAAAAGCGGTGATAACTCCCTCCTGGCAACAATAAAGACTATTAGCTGATGGTGGTGGGCAATTTTCATATTGGAAATCAAAGTCGAAACCCCTATCATTGGGAAGTTAACGCCAAATTGTGGAAACTGTAGATACAGGTATTCTTGCCGAGTGCAACCCATACACATAATTCATTCCTTCAACCCTTTTTTGCCCTAATAGCAGAGAAGCAGATTTGTCCCCCAACGCGGGATCTTTTGTAGCTCAGAAAGAAACAGCTTATTTCGAAGTTACCCCGCTCTGGCCATGATAGCTGGACTCGAATAGTGTGGCATTGGAGTCTAATGACTATGACCCAGATGAGCATACAAAGTAACGTCAAAACCTAAAACCTCGCCTATGGGACATTTAAGTGGAGCCCGTGGCTTGATCTGATCCTACAGAAAAAGTTGATCAAACTGACTGGCTCCTCGATCATGAATGATGTTTAGTCTCCTGGATTTTGTTTTCAACTGGAATTATTTTTCTCCAACTTCCTCCAGGTACCTACGAAATCAAGAATGTATATAAACGTTTTGATTTTTTATATACTTCAGCACTCTCACTACCTAGCTTGGTTAGTTTTATCGATCTAGTCTATGATAACGGGCTGACTGATATGCGATGATACAGATTTTGTACAAATTTACCTCTCGTCTGCTCCCGTGCCTAAATTCGTAAGTCTTAGTATCTATTGATGGATCTCTGTTGTCGACCTTTATTTTGCACTGTTGAGTCTCTGTTTGAAATGAATCGACATCAGGTCACAGAGTTTGCATAACTGGCACCACCCACAGTTCCAGTCATGAAGGTCATTTCTTTTGTGAGGTTTGAGCTGCATATAGATGAGTTGTATTAAATATGTATAAATATGAAATTCTAAACTCTGTTAATGTGATTTAGCCAATTGAATATAACGGGTTCTAGTGCTCAACTCAACTGGTAAATGATCATTTCTCTGTGTCATAGTATTCAACATTCACTTCGACAATGGTCAATAAGTCTTGTTATATGACTGATTCTAGGACTTTGTTCATGCTATCAATCATTCTCTTAAACTATTGAATTTATAATAAGTCCCAATTCATGATTTATAACTAGCGGGACAGTAATTCACTTTGTATGTCAAGAAGATCACGAGAGGAGCAACAATCAATGCTGTTGAATTCATTGATACAAAAGTGCAGCTTGGAGACTGCTTGAAATCTTCAGCCTTGAGCTTTGAATCTACACCATGCCCAGCCAAGAACTTGGGAGACCACCTCCAACGTGTACCACTGGCCATCACACAAATTATACCTGACCAAAAGCCAAGATGAAAAGCAAAGTTCATTCACCACATGTTCATCCTATTAACATCGATTTTTCGACAGCAGTAGTTGATGTTGAGGTATGATATTAGATGACAACAATCATATGTTTTGAAATCGAATATTTTGGTTGCTGCCTTTCGTCTTAACCTGAGATTCCATGTGAAATTTGCAAGTCTCATGTCTGGTCAGACTTCCACACACTAACACCTATGGTGAGCTTTCATCTAGATCAAAGGGTTGTTCTGCAGGCTTAGTGTCAGGTACTCTAGACTCTTTTAATAGCTCGAGAAGAAAATCTCTAGCCTTGATTGCTCGGCTAGGTCATTCACCACGATGCAAGCGGAAGTCGTGCCAAGCAGCTATATCATGTGTCAGGTTATTCACAAACTTCTGTTACAGGTTCGATAACAGATGATTAGTAGCAAAATCAGTTCACTTTCTTGATACAAAAGAGCCTGCTTGAGCTTCTCAGGATCTTTAACCTCATAGCAAGCATACTTTCAATCTTGTCGATAGGACTGATAAGACTGATAAGACGGCTGTGCTACTTTTCTAGCTCTCATTCATCACGCTGTCAAGGTCTAGGTGCATCTTATAAGACAATTTGATGAGGACATTGAATGAAAGATGTACTATTGGTATATCGGTAAAGTTCAAATGACAACACTAACCATCCTCTTGCGGTAGCAATAATCAGACGAAATGGAATATGAGATTATAGTAGTAAACTGGCAGATGCACGGAGAGTCAACTAAGGCAGTTGGGTAGATACATCCGTTTTCCATCAAAAGGATGACTTTTAGTATAAAATGGCAATGAAGTTCGCCATACCTAAAGTAAAAGATCATGCTCCGGACCTTGAACATCTTGGTTTTTTGTGTGATTTGTCAGTATGGCATCTCCAAGCTTGCCTGATAGCTGTTTTCTTGTAACATGGATGAAGCAGCAACGACAAACTTAATATATACTGACGGCAACCAGAAGGTGATCGATATCGGGTGATAGTGGGGTCGTGTAGAAACTTCTGGCAGTAAGTTAGAGACCTCGCCTAGAATCCTTTATATATACACCATAGGATAAGGAAAAGACCTGGAAAACTCGGCACGCAATTTCTCTTTTCAAGAAGCCAGCAAGATTTTTACTTTGTTGGTTGCTTGGACTGCTCAGAGGGTCGACTCTTTTGTAGGTAAGAGGGGCGACGTAGAGTGGATTCAGGAGTGAATTCAACTTCAGAAGCAATCAGTAAAGGCGGATTATAATCCAATGTGTTGCATTTCTTATACATTGTTGGGATTTCTGTTGTAAACTCGATGGTAACGGTGCTTGGCTTGATTTGTCTCAACGATTGTCATTGTTTATGCTCGTAATGACTTAATATCTTTGCTTCGGCCTCTTCATATTTTTACCATTTAAGTGCAATGTATGTTGTGTTGGTTCTCTCAGCATGATTTGCGCATGTTTCTGTGATGCAACCAAAAGGTGATAAAGCGTCACGTCAATTGCTCTGATGATTCTGAGTATTTGAGTTATACATTTTCGCCATTATTCAAACTTTGATACTGCTGCCATTAGCTGTTTCTATCATATCTCTGTAGCACTTGCTCGGGTTTATCATTTATATCACCACCTGACAGATTAATTCACTTTTTTCGGCAAACATATTTGATGGATATATTATTAAATAGACACGCGTAAGATATCGAACATCCGCAGGCTGCTGGCTCAATGGTAGAGCACCCGCTTCTCATCCTCAAAAAATGATTAGCAATGGCTGGTGTGATGGGTAATACTTAAACATCTTGGAAACCGAAATCACCCCGGGGGTGCCTGAAAACACCCCAAGTTGCGCAAGGATGCGTTACCCGGTTGAAGAGGCAGTCTTCATCGATCATTATTCATATTACGTTGATCCTGTCTTGTGGCTTGTATCTGTACCAGTGCAAACTGCAGAGTGGAGGAGTGATTGGTGCGTGGGTCTCCCGCCTTTCACTCCATTGAAGCTCGCACAGAACGTAGAATAATAGACACCTATAGCGTTGCTAGCAGCGCGGGAACAATGAGTCGTACCATGCTTTAAGCAGATTCACCCTGGGTAAAAAGTTCATCCATGGACTTTCCTGATCAACTGTAATGGTTAAATCAGGCCTTGAGCCAGGTATGCCGTTAGGCTGGGGTGGTCGCTGGCTAATATATCCAAAACACCAGCGGCGTTAAGTATCGAGTAGTTGTTTCGGCACTACTCCCTCAAGTGAAAACGTTTTTTTTTTTTTACATTTTTAGCTGACTGAGAATCGTGATTTGTGTTAATATTTTTTATGTGCCACTGTTGATAATTTGTTTGTTAGCACTGCGGTGGCGCAATATTTTCCTGACATGGAATTAAATATGTTTGCGACAAACCCATCCACCCAATTGAGTACATGATGTAATTATTACTTAGTTTAAAAACTCAAGACAAGTATCTCTTCACCGGTAAACTCATGACTCTGGATACCGCAGCTTTGTTTCTATCTTTCCAGTCCTGTCTCTCTTCACACCCCCCAAAACTGTTCGAGATCACTTGTATGTGTTGAAATGCAATCATGGTTGTGCGGAAAATAGAAAGCTTGTGAGAGGAATTTCTGTTACAAACTACTCAGCCAATGATGCTACCATTAATGTCGGACTAATAAAATTCGTGTAAGGCTCTACAGGCTCCGACATACCTAAATGTTCAAATTAGAGATTTCTCGGGCTCTAGCATGTCGAGTTGAGCGTCCTGCTTTTTGATGAAAGCTCCCGTTCTGCCTTCTTGCTTTCTACCCAAATTATTAGAGAACGTCTGACTTTGCTGTATTGTCAACCTTGCCGATACCACATCCCTCTGGCGATGGGCAAGAGGTGGGTGCCAGGTAATGCTAGTGTTGAAAGCTTCGATTCAGTGAGTCTCTTCAAAGCCAACGATGCGCCTGAATCAGTGTAGTCAACAAACACGGCGTTAAATCAAGCTGCTGTCGATGTTCTTACAATCAAGACAGTATGTATAAAAACCACCGATACTTATTACCAAAAATATTCGGTATTTTGATAATATTGAATACCATCAGGAAAATACTGAAAGTACTGGAATTAGAATAAATTAGCTAATCCCAACTAGCTCCGAGCATACCAAATACATTTAGGCCTAGAATTCAGTATTTCTGGTCCGTTCTACAGTTAAATAAAACATTCCAAATCGAACTCCAATGTTTCAGTATATTCCTATTAGTCTTGAATATTGTCGGAATATTGGATATCATTACGGTATGGGGTTTGTTATTTGCATCGGTGGAGTAGGAGTCTAATTAAAATAAAGAAAATACCATTGACTACGCTGGTTTGATCAACTCGAATTTGCTGTAGGTTTCTGAAGAGTTCGATGCGAACTTCATATCAATGGTGCCACCTGCCAAACGATGCTAGACTTAAATACTTGTTCTAATGCCTGGCGAGGCTTGAAGAATTGGAATCCCCTACCTAAAGCCAGATGTTTTAAAGAATCGCGCCATCGTTTTCATAGATCCTGCCATGGGTACAAATGACTATTCTTTTTCTTGGCAGTTCTTGAAATGTGTATCCTCCTAAGATGGAATATGTCCTTGAAAAGTTCTTCTTTATTACTATTGATACTTATATGTTCATAACATAAGATGTGATATCTGCAAGTGCTATGAAGAAGTTATCAAAAGACTATCTATCTAGACGATTATCGAAAAGTCATAAGTCACATTTCATAAAGATTAGTCTAACAAGTTGAAAAGCTCATCGATTTTTTATTATGAAACCCTAGTAACATGATCATGCTAGGTGCCCAGTCACCTGCTAAAATGAAATGCTAATATAGAAACAATGAATGAAACTCTAAATTTTTCGACCCTTTCCCATTCCCTTGTCTCCAGTCTTGCTCAAACCTCAACCTCGTCCTCGTCCTCAATACTCTTCATTTGCTGAAGCTTTGATGGTAATTTCAACTTCAAAAGATCGGCCTTGTTTCGTACTGGCTTATTGGCGAATTGACGGCCTCGCTTCTTGGGACGGCCGACTGTGCGCCGAGCTGGCTCTTCAGCCTCCTCGCCTCCCTCACCATCAGAAAGCACAATTCCATCGACACCTCCTGCAAGTTCGGTCCCATGCTCAATATACTGACGCAAGCCTATTTCATGATCGGTTTCCCATTCGCATTCAACCCCAAGCTTGGTGTAGCGACTCATTGCCTCGGTGACTTCTTGAATGGCAAGAAATGGTGGGAAATCTTCCGGAGGAATAAACGTAGGGCCCTCAATGTTGTCGATTTGAAGACCGCCAGGTAGCTGCTCCTGAACATGGAAAGAACGAATAAATCTAATAGTTCGATCAATCTCCTGCAAAGGAATTGGGCTGTCAATCAATGACGTTCCAAGCTTGGAGTCTACCTCCTCCTCCAATACGCTGTCCCAATCCTGAGTAGTCACTTCTCGCTCCTTCCTAATCGCACTCAAACGACTCATCGCGATCAATGTCAGCCTCTCTTCCTCGACATTCCGTTGAGATTGGATCTCATAGATTTGGACAAAGTCGATCAGCTGTGTATCACTAAGCTGCATCCAGGAGACCATCGACTTGAAAGTCATCCGCTTGGTGAGCTCATGAACCATCATCAACTTGCAAGCATCGGTGAGGTCTTCGTAGGTTGGTGGGGAAATAACACCCTAGATTGCATAGTTAGCACGGAATTGATAGATGTTTAGGTTAAAAACTTACACCAGGGAACCATCTCGGTTGCGACTCATCATCAATTTCGATGCCCATGTCATCCCACTCTGGTGTATAGTTCATTCCAAAGCCTGGGGATGTGATGTCGTATTCATCCTCAGCCGTGTAGACTGGTTGCGGATCTGGTTGACGAGGAGGAGGACGGGCTACTTGCATGCGAGGTTGATTTGCTGCTTGGACGGGAGATCGGTTCTGTACTGCTTCGTCTACTTGCTTTAACGTTGCCCTGACTTTTTTTCTCCAGGTTTTACCGCCTCTTCTGGTGGACGGAGTAGGAGTTGTTGGCGTAACGTTAGGTGAAGAAGAGGTAGTGGTACTGGGCGAGGGGGTGCTATGGTGAAGTGGACCGACAATTAAACGGTTGGTAAATGAGCTGGGAGCAGGTACAGTAGGAGAAGGGATGGTTGGTGCAGCAGGTGTCGATGTAGATGAATCAGGTCCATCAATACCATGGCGGTATCTTTCAGGAAGACGCGTAACGCGTGAAGGTCTTTTTCCCATGATGAAGGAGTATTCGATGTAGTCTTAGAAGGTTATGAATGGAAATATAGAGCGATAAATACCGGTGACGGCGGGATGGTGTGGACGGAATGTCTTGTAATAGCAAAGAAATAAAATGGTGGGAGAGAACAGGTCGGGCTCTTGAATAGAGAGATCTGGATTCCAACTCCAATCTACCCCGCATTCGCATTCACCAAATCCTACCGTATTGATAGTACATGAGGTGATTCACGTGGTTCCGAATATCCGTAAATGAATTCACTTCCTTCAATACGTGAATGGATGACCTTGACAAGTACCGTTTTGTCGAAACTTTATCTCAACCCTGCCGCATTACGAGTCCATGAACGTATCTGATTGTCTCTAATGAACCGTGACTAAGTTTTCAATGGGTTTATTTACTTGCATACGCCAGTAAACGAACTTGATCATTATTCTTTTGTTGGAAAATTACCGTAGACCGGCCGTACCGCGAGTGTATGACCGTATCCAATTATCACAGATGCGAAGCGCATGAGTAAATTATGAATAAGTTCACCTGTAAGATTGGATGAGCAGATGGCTCTATCGCCTCAGAAACTCATGGTGGCTGACTTCAATTACCTCTGTGATTTGTACATAGATTCACTTATTGGAAAATGATAAGTTGATGGTTTAAAATCAAGTGAGACGTTTCTATAGTCAGATAGTAATACAATATATATAAGCAATTATTAGATACTACTTTGAGATTATCGTCTAATTCCAGAATATATGTTTAAGTGAATATAAAAAGTATCTTTTAAAAACCCTATACTTCCACCTAATTTGACGTTGTCCACTATTTTATTCATTATCTAAACTATCTTCTATTTCAATTCATTATATACTCTCTCATTCATCATATACTGTCTCTATTTATCTATCATCATGAGTCATCACTTTTGTATTTTTCTCACTACGTTTATAAATTGTTTTCTAAAAAAGGAAATGCATTGTATTACAATCTGAGTCTATCTAAAAGTCGTTTCTCGTAGCACTACAAGTAGATCTAGTCTAAAACTGAATCCATCAATCCAAACGAAACGACTAACTTAAGAACGCATAACTCATAACTCTCTACATGCTCATACCCACCCAGGTCGCCCAGCACCAAAACCAAAATCCGTCCTAACACACTCTCCAGACGCAATATGCTCCTCAATAATCTCCGTCAAAGTTTTTCCACCCGCCGCCCTATACGCCTGTAACTCTGCTAACTTCTGGGCCCGTGGCGCTCTTGCTTCTTCTTCTCGCATCCATCGCAACGCTAATGTAGAGATCATTTGGGGTCGATAGCGTCTTGGAGGCCAGGGATCGGTTTCGAAGTATTGGCCGCCGGGTAGATGTTGCTGGGTTTCGGTTTCTATGGCGTTGATTATTTGGGTCCAAGTCCCTCGTGGGGTGAGACGTCCGGTGCGGATGTTGTGTTGGGTGCAGAGACCGAGGATGTAGGATTTTTCTGCGGGGCTGAATGGCGGTGCCATGGTTGATGATGGGGTGGGATATGAGGGGGTAGTGTTAATGTGGACCCTAACGTGAAGGTTAAATGTGGGGAATATCAAGTCTGCCGACTCCATTCTCCGCGATCCTGTGGTACAGATCCTTGAAGTGTGAGTCAATGATAGTTGCAGATCGGTAGCTGTGAAATCGCACGTTTGTACATGAGCCTTTTATTTCATCAGAATGGACTGTTTCGTCATTGTTCTGTCGGTCTTTCCGGTAGATAGTCTCATTTGTGCTGTTGACTCGCTTAATTCAGGAGAGCGCGATGGCTTGCATAATGGTGATGTTCAGCATCAGAATGACTCAAGAACAATGCTAGAGCCTGTCCCTCTGAGTTCAAACTTAGAATAACTTATTGTTATGTCAATTAGTTTCAATCCAACCAGTCTTAGATATCCAGCGAAATGAGTGAACCAAATCTTTTCCGGGAACAATGACCGAACAATATACGTTCCTTGCATATAATTAGGAGAGACTCTACAGTCGTCAAGACATCACATCAAACTACATACTCAAACGAATCTTCTCACTACAGTTTTCAGAACCTCCTGTACACCGTACTCCAACAATTACCATGTCTCAAATATCACAACCCTGGTTTACAGCCTCCGAGCTTCGTTTCCTTGACAACATCTGCGCTCCACATGCACCACCAATGTCTGCGGCCATGTGGCAGACGATCATTGATCAATTCTTTATGGAACAAGTACGACATCTTCCCGGCGGCGATCTTCACGATCGGGATCCTTGGCCCCAGAGAGTACGCAATTCCCAAGTTAGCCACATGGCGGATGAAAGATTTCCGGTAGGCGGAGATATGGAAGCACAACGGGCGTTGCAAGCTTTGTTGGGTTTTGTTCATGGTCCTGAGCAGGATCAGGGGCAAGTGAAAGTGCAACAGCAACAGCAACAGCAATTGCAAGAGCAAGCGCAACCAAATCAAAGATTGCGACTTCCAGAAGGCAGCATCCGACTTCCGTCAGGCAACATCCGACTCCCTGAAGGCAGTTTCTTACTTCCCGACCGTAGTGTCCTTTTTCCCGACGGAAGACTACTTCTCACAAACTCTCCCCACCAAGCTCCTCCATTCATCTACCTTCCGGATGGTAGAGTTCGTTTACCCAATGGAAGAATGTTCCCCGGAACTTCCAATATTGGTCACCCAATTCCTCGAGCTAATGTTCGATTTAGCGATGGTACAGCTCATTTGCCTAATGGAGAAGTAGTACCAATGGCACCAGGAAATCCTCTGCCACCAAGACCTCCTATGGCACCAAGAGCTCCTGTGGCTCTCATGGTACCAAGAACCCCCAACATTGCTCCCACAATGCCGCAAGGTAGCTTTCAACTTCCTGACGGTGGATTCCATTTACCACCACCGGCAATTCCTTCAGGTAGCGTTCTACTTCCAGATGGTAGGGTTTGTTTTCCTAACGGAAGATATCTTCCCAACACCTTCAGCATTTCTGGTACTCCCAACACTCCCAACTCAGCCTCTCAAGACAGAAACTGATGTGAAAATTCTGAGAACTATGATGCAGGCTGGTACTGATCAAGTCGCGCAATGCTAAATGGTCACGGGAATTAGGAGTTTTGTAATTTAAATTTTGAATTGATATTCTAAATAAATGTTTTATATGTAAAATAATTGTGAATGTAAGTGAATGAATAAATACTGAACCATGTGTCTTTTGTGCTCCTAATAGATAAGATAATAATGTGATTGTTCAGCAAACATTCCAACAATCCAGATCTTTTTTGGAGATCAGTCTTTGTTCATATTTCCTTCTTCTGTTGTGTCCTCTTTGTTCTTTTCTTTGTACTCTATGCGCGGACAATAGATCGTTTATAGTTCCCTATTGTCTGCATTTTGATCGCTTATCCACTTGGGTGACTCTTTTCACAGATTGGAGTGACCACTTAATAATACGTGGAACCCAGCTCCAGGTTGTATGTACTCGATCAACTCTGCTAGTAAGCGAGAGTCAGAAATGACTTATTTGACCACTTCTTTCGTGTAGCTTGGGATATACATTAACTACCCAGTCAATACGGTAATCATCTCCTAATACAAGAAAGTTATTCGTGTCTGTTTCAAGAATAC
Organism: Stromatinia cepivora; assembly: GCA_014898415.1. Classification (NCBI taxonomy): domain Eukaryota; kingdom Fungi; phylum Ascomycota; class Leotiomycetes; order Helotiales; family Sclerotiniaceae; genus Stromatinia; species Stromatinia cepivora. Next base: position 821,671 of record RCTD01000017.1, on the reverse strand, counting down.
ACGATCCATTTCAGGGCTTTACAAAACGGCGGACTATTTGATTCTCGGGCAGCTTACTATATCAACCAAATGCTCACGCCACCAAATAGGGAATACCTATGCTCGCCATCATTGGTTTCAGTGATACTACAAAAGCTTCCAATCAAGTTGCGGGGTGGTAAATACCACGAGAAGCTTCGGGACTGAAATAAATCTCAGGAAATATGTATAGCTATACTAAAAGTAAAAAACATATTGACAAAAATCAAGACGCTGACTGAAGATCTTCAAAGTAAGATGAGGAAGAAGGAGGAAGAAGAAGGAGGAAGAAAAAGAAGAAGAAAAAGAAGAAGAAAAAGAAGAAGAAAAAGAAGAAGAAAAAGAAGAAGAAAAAGAAGAAGAAAAAGAAGAAGAAAAAGAAAGAAGAAGGAGAAAGAAAGAAAAAGAAAGAAGAAGGAGAAAGAAAGAAAAAGGTAAAGTTGAGGATTACGGAGTAGTATATCTCACAATATAAATACATCTAATATTAATATATTATATAATAACATGAGATTTAATATATTATCAAAGATCGATAGTTAAAATTAAAAGAATACGAACACTTAAATTAGTACTATGCGTGAAACTATGTAACTATATATAGGAATTGAATGCTTCCCTTACGTTTTTATTTCTCAGCGTCGATGATGAGCTTTTCCATTCTACGAGCAAGGCTCAGATGATACAAGCAAGTATATCCTATTAATGACATGTAAGCATAACCACAAGGTAATCACGGGAACAAGGATCCAGAAAAGATTATATATGCTGGAAACAATTCTCCAGGCAGCAGGCACAATTCAAACCCAAGCCACAATGAACAGTGCAGTCACCGAAGCGAAAAAGGTCGAAGCTCTAATCGATCGGGTCAAAAACCCTCGAATGAGATGGATGTGCCATTTCCCCATTATCGATAGTTTTAATACCTTCCCTCTAGAATCTTGCACGCTCCTCCAAAATTGTCGTAACATGTGTCGTAGAGTACCGAGATATGATGGCGATGGTGATTATGTGGATGAGGATTGCGCAGATCAACATGTAGAACTTACGTGTGAGTACTTGATGATGGGAGAATGTAATTGCCGTGATCATAAGGTGCATGAGGATGATTCAAATTGGGGTGATCGTGTGATTTAACGGAGAGTGAGGGATGTACATAGGGGGGAGGTTTATGGTGAAGAGGCGTGGAAGGAAGAGGGTCGGAATTGTTTTTGAGACGGTGTAGAGAGGATGATGCTTGCCTTGGGATTAGGTTTCGAAAACTGAGGAGGAGATTGAATACTACTGTTGAGGATGGTCTGGAGGATGAGGACAGTGGGAAATAAGGATGGCTCGCATCAAGTGTGTTTGTGTAAGAACTTTGAAATGGCTTTAGGGCGTTTCTATGAGGGATTTTCGAGAAGTGCAAAATCCTACTGCAGATAGATGGTATTCTCTCCTAGGCTAGAACACATTCCTGTATGAGAGAGACTTAATACTCGAACTTGAAGAAGCAAACCACTTGGGCTTGCGGTGTTCAGATCAGATATCAAAATTGGGAACGGATAATACGAGCCCGCTATTGCAATCACAAAATCTCTAGGCACTAAAACTCGAACATAAGCCCTCTTAAATGCAATTGAAATGCGCTTACGTGGGGAAGTTGGCTCGTATTGATGTTGAAGAATCCAAATTCGAACTCCGACATGCAGCCAACAAAGTTTGAATATGAATGCTTCCTCAACATCTCATGGAATTGAATGATTGAAAGTCCTTGAAAATACTCACCCGACGTACTTACGTCTTGACAGGTATTGCTAGGCTAGATTCGTCTTGGATATCTTCATAGATTCAAAGATTGAGGCCATCTAAATGATACTTTCGGACAAACTGCTCTAACATCGCTATAATAGCAGAAAAGCGAAGCTAATGAAGTAAAACCATCTTCAGTTAACGGTCTTCGGAGATCCCCAATCGTGAAGCCAGCGACCTGAGATGGGATGACTCCTATTATCTACACATAAAATAACAAGGCTGGTCCAGCGATCATAATAATAAAAATTCTCACCCGATAATTTCTTCTACGCCACGAATTAACAAGATATTCGTAAGATTATTAAAAAAACACTCTACACGGTATGATGTATGAATCAGTATGATATCGTGTCAAAAAAGGCGGAGGTTGGGGAACGCGCCGTGCTTCGGGAATGAGCCGAAACGTTGTTCCTGAATTAGGCATTTCTAGATTGGGTTTCCTCACAATTTATAGGGCACTGATAGGCTATTCAATGGATGAATCGAGGAAATTAGTGGAGCCAAGCCTAAAAGATAAAGCCCAGTTTATTTTCTTATTCTCTTTCCCAGCCACATGTTAAACATTTATTTGATCTGAAGTTCTTTATGCTGGTCGGTCTGTAAATAATAAGCTTTTCATCGAGTTGTTTTCTATCATATTTATTTCATCCAACGTTTTTGTTTTTGTTTTTCCATTTCCATTTCCATAACAAAATACGAAATACGAATCTTCTGCTTCCGCATCTGCATCTACCTATCACTTCTCTCAACATCATCAAATCAATTGGTTTGACAAAGTGAAACCCATCCCTTGCACATCCATTACTTTTGTTTACTTTTGTTTACTTGTTGATAATCAATCAAATCGTCCGATAACAATGGCATCCCCTCCATCCCCACCATAGTAAGTTCTATTCTATTCAATTCATTCATTCATCTATCACAAAATACTTTCAACTTTCAACCTCAAACCACACATCACATTCACATACACATACACATCACGAATTTCTACTGTATGCATTGGCACATATTCAGAATGCCACGCAACAAATACACGACCACTGGCTCCATACCTCCAACACATCCTTCTCCACGAGAACCAATTCTACCTTCCAAACCTCAAACTCTAACACATTCCTCTTCTTCCAGCGATGGTATCGAAGATCCAATGACCAGTCAGAAAATGATGCACAGCAATTCCATTCCTGAACCCAGCGAATCTCCTAAATCTCAATTGCATGATGCGATTGAGAGAATTCAGTCCTTGCATAAGAGGAGGGCACAAATTAAAACCATTTATGAGAATGAGAGACAATATTTGGATCAGAGGAGTCAGAAGACTAAGAGTAGTTTTGAGGGGTTGATTGTTAGTACGGAGGAACAGATACAAAGTATTAATGAGGTAAGCCTCTGATTGTTTTTTGGATGATGGGATGAAGGAGCTGGGATAGTTGATGATTCGTTGGAATCGGCTTGGGATGAGTGAAGGATCTCCACTCGATTCGCAGGTGCTAATATCTTGGAAAAATAGTTCCCAGCATTCGACAGTCATCCAGATTACACCGAGGTTAATGGAAAGCTACATTCCGTTGCATTAGACACAAAAGCTCTATTTCAAAATGTTAATGCTTTGAGCGAGTCAATAATCATGGCATTGGATGCTTGGTATCAAAAAGAGGTTGATAAGTGCGCATATGAAATCAAGCTCGCGGAGAAAGATTACAAGGTACGGACACCATACTCCTTTTCGCAGCGCCATATATTCCAGATAAGCAAACTCCAAAAACCAACCACTAACATCCTTTCCAGCGCTCCTTCGATACCTGGCAAGAACTCATTAAATCCGGCGATCTCTTTGGCGCCTCTGAACCCTTCAAATCTCCCGCCCCACTTAGCAACGGTCCCAATTCCTCCCGCTCCTCGCATCAACTTCGAGATGGTCCAGATCCTCATATGTATGCTCCAGGCCCTGCTCAAAATCCGAATAATTTGCATAAATCCGATACCGTCACTTCGCATAATAATGTTCGACCGCAAAGTAGTAGGACTACTAGTATGGATATGAGTGGTGCGAATGGTATGATGGCAGGTAATATGAATGGAGGAGTTAGAGGAACTGGAACTGGAAATGCAAATGGAGATATGAATTATCCGCCTAATTCTAGCGAGAAGAGATCTGGGGGAAAGAAGAAAACTTTTAGTTGGTTGAGTGGGGGGAGTGGGAATGGGAAATATATTGAGTGAGGTTAGTAATGAATGGATGACGTGTTTTAAGACGCGAAGGATGAAATTATGAGGATTGAGGGGGGTAAAAAGGTTTGGATGGAAGGATGGAGGGATGGATTTGCAAATGGATGGCGTTATGGAAATACCGTTTTCACATTGGTATTGTGATGTTGATGATCATGATGCTGCTGCTGCGTTTTGCATAGGATTGTATTGTGGAAGGCTGGGCTTGCTGTATTGGATGGGTACATATGAGCAGAGATGGATGAATGGATGCATATGTAAAGATTAGGTGCTTATTTAATGATAAATGATTGATATGACATTAACCAAGGATGAGAAAAAGAGTTCATAATTTAGGAATTAGGTGGCTAGGTGTTCTGTGACGTTAGGGGGATTGGGGTGGGGGTTGGGGGTTGGATGTTGGATGTTGGATGTTGGAGGGGTAAAGGGGGTAAGGGGGTAAGGGAAGGAGTGAAAAGTGAAGAGTTAAAAGAATTGTAAGACTTACATTTATTATAGGGTGTGCAGTGGATGAGATGAGATAGAGTATGGAGCAGGGAGTTAGGGGTAGGGAGTTGGGAGTATAGAGTTGGGAGTTGGTGGGAAGGTAGAAATAGTGATTTCTGTTTTTTATAGGGGAAAAGGGGGGAAAGAGGGGGGAGAGAGAGGAGGGGAAGGAGAGGAGAAGAGGGAATTGGTTTTGGTTTTGCTGGGCTAGATTAGGCCGGCTAGATTAGGTGACTCCTTTCTCTTCCTGTCTTTCTCTTCCTGTCTTTCTCTTTCTTCTTTAGAGTAGCTTTAGAGGGCATGTGATTTAGAGGGGATGTGATTTAGAGGGCATGTGATTTAGAGGGGATGTGATTTAGAGGGGATGTGATTTAGAGGGCATGTGATTTAGAGGGGATGTGATTTAGAGGGGATGTGATTTAGAGGGGATGTGATTTAGAGGGGATGTGATTTAGAGGGGATGTGATTTAGAGGGGATGTGATTTAGAGGGGATGTGATTTAGAGGGGATGTGATTTAGAGGGGATGTGATTTAGAGGGTGCGCTCTATTTCTTTTTTTGTGCTGGGTATATGGATATATATATCTTGTATATCTTGTATATCTTGTATATCTTGTATATCTTGTATATCTTGTATATCTTGTATATCTTGTATATCTTGTATATCTTGTATATCTTGTATATCTTGTATATCTTGTATATCTTGTATATCTTGTGTATGAATTTTCGGTTCATGGGGTTCATTTCATTAAGTTGGTTCATTTCGTTATCCGGTTCATTGAGTTTATTTCGTTATGTAGATTGTCTATGAGTGGTAGATTAATGAGGGGGGAGGGGAAAGAAAGGGAGAGGAGGGAGAGGAGGGAGAGGAGGGAGAGGAGGGAGAGGAGGGAGAGGAGGGAGAGGAGGGAGAGGAGGGAGAGGAGGGAGAGGAGGGAGAGGAGGGAGAGGAGGGAGAGGAGGGAGAGGAGGGAGAGGAGGGAGAGGAGGGAGAGGAGGGAGAGGAGGGAGAGGAGGGAGAGGAGGGAATGAGTAAGAGAAGACCGAAGAATTAGAGAATTAGGAAACGAGGGAGGGAACTTTTTGAGTGATTATCAAATAAAAGTAACGAAATTAAATAATATATATAAAGTGAAGTTTAATATTTTTCTAGATTAAATCAATAATATCATTAATATATCTATTTATAAATAATATCAAAAAATTAATTATGTTTAATTTTCAATCTCTATTATAAAATGAAAGAATAGTTTTTTCTTAGGGATTAGACTGTCGTATTACACGGAGGACGCTACGAGTATGGATACGATTATAGGGCCTTACAGAGTATTAGTATTATAGTATACTATAATTCAATCTCTTGAATCGACCTCCGAAAATTAATGCTTAATTAGGCTTCAAAAAAAATTATTCAGACCCTGTAATTTCATTCGATTAGGATTAGAATTATTTGAAATTCATCGTATACTAATTCTTATAGATTCGTTTAGTCTTGATTAATTGATCTATGTGTAAAATTATAGGCCTTTTATAGTGCTAACATCTTATAAGACTCTATAGTCGCATCTCTACTCGCCGCGTCCTTTGTATGAGATATAGTTATAATATTTATTCTTCGCGGTATAGAAATAAATGATTAATTATCGGTTTAAAAAGATAAAAAATAGTTGTATAATAGATAAATAGCTATATACATCTATTTGTAAATATAATAATATTAAATAGAATAAAGAAAATTCTTTTATTTTATAAAAAAAAAACGAAGAGGAAAAAAAGAAGTAAAGAGATAAAAAAAGAATAAAAACTTATATTATAAAAATATTATAATAAATAATATTGAAGAATAATAATAATAAGAATAAGAATCAAAAAGAACTATTTTATTACTTACTTATATATATAGCTGTATATTGAGAGAAGAAGAGGCGGAGTGATATGAGCTGGACTAGAGCTTTTTAATGAATGTTTTTTCTGGAAATTCTTACTCTGTATTCTGGAGATATAGATGTAGATGTATGGAATCAATACATAGGTATCTTAATAGAGCTCTATATGACATGATAGAGTGATGGTATAGTAGGGATTTTGATGATAAGGATGTAGATGTGGATGTTGGGATTGATATAGTAGGTGAGGATATATGATATAGAATTGATAAATCTCTTTTTCATTAATAAGATTTGGATTTGACTCATTTGAATTTGGCCCAATAAAAGAAAACTCATAGCAGTGTCATTGTATTTATCTATCTTAATTAGGACTGAGAATACCAGTGAGGAATGGAATATTGAGAGTTGGAATGATAGGATGTTGGTGAGTAAGAGGTTAGGGTTGAAATTTCAGTATATATTGTGGTTTAAAATCTTGAATAGTTGATGGAAGGGGAAGATGGTTATACTGTTGATGCATGTTTTTAGTATTCGAGTTTATATTTGCTTGGGAGGATTTGGTGGTGATGGTAATGGTGTCTATACTATATTTGGTTATTTGGTTGGTTGGTTGGTTGGTTGGTTGGTTGGTTGGTTGGTTGGTTGGTTGATTGTTTATTTGGTTGGATAGAAAAGAAGGGTGGTTGAAGGTTTTCTTGAATATGAGAAGATTACTACGATGTTTGAGGAGTTATGAGAGTGAAAATAAGCGACCCAGAAGAAACAGATAATATAGAGTATAACGAGATGAGGGTGAAAATGTTGATGTAGAGGAGGTAATTTGAGGTTGAGGATGGTGTGTATGATAACGAATATATTGAAGGAACTAATAGTTAAAGTATATTTTGTCTGTAACTGAGAGAGAATTTGAATGTGTTTTATAAATATTTTAAATGATTAACTAAGGAGATCGAAAGATAGATATAAAATGAAATGAATACATATATATACCACTATGACATTTGAAATTCAAATAAAACCACTATTATCAACGAAAAATCACATACAACTCATCTCAATCCCATCCAATTATAGGGATATGAAATAACTAGATAAAATATCAAATCATAGATAACAACAAACCAACAAAACGAAACCCCAACCCCAACCCTACAAAACAGTAACCTACCCGCATATATATCATATCATATCCAAACCGAACCACCAAACCATATAACTATACAAGGAACAAGGTTCATTCTATAAATCACTATACTCTATAGATGAATGAGGCTGTAAATCGGAAAACCAATATCTAGTGCTTAGTCTATCTGATCACTACCAACAATAAGGATCTCGGTAAAGTTATGTATGTATGTGTGTATGTATTAGGGAGCCGTAAAATAAGTATCTATCCGTTTGTTTTCTGAGAATCATTTGAGCATGATTAAGCTTTGGATGTTTATTTTTGTGGTGATGGAAAAGAGTTGGATGTTGAAGTCTTTTGGATTGGAGATATCCTACTTGGCCTTTTCTCGCCTTGCTCACCTACTATCCATGATTGTGCCTCTTAACCACATTTGTATAAACAAATGGAATACGATGCAGCGGTGAACTACCATTAATACAGTGGTATGTACATGTAGTATATGTACATGTAGTATATATAGTATACGAACGATTATCTTTCTCTTGTCTTGTTTCGTTTCGTTTTATTTTCTGGTAGCGATGATGGACAGAGAAATAAGGTTGGTAACATGCACTTTTGCAATGGGAACGTGAGCTTTCTTAAGTATGGAGTCATTGGAGTGGGATTTCTGATGATCCACTTCGGGATTGTAACATTGGCGTGAAGTGGCTACTCATTACCTAGTTGGTGGGTAAGATCTTACTTATAAACATGTGAGGATTATGATTATGGTTTATTAATTGGTTTGGGGGATTTTATATCATATCACATCGTATCGTATCCCAAAGTCTGTTTATCGTATATTTGTGGATTTTCCCAAAAATACGGAGTACTAGGTATGATTGTGATTCTGCATTATCATTTATGGAGAGGGGAGGTGGAGGTGGAGATGGAAGATTTATCTTTATCTACTGAGAAATGATTTGGAAATGTTTGTGAGTTAGATGAGACGCTAAGTTTAAAGTAGGACTAATGATTCATGAAGTTACAATGGTTGATTCTATCTTGATGATTACCTTGTCAATTACTCGTGATGGTTGTTGGGTTGAAGGAACAGGAAGGATTGGTGAGAACTGGTGGAACTTCCATACTCTTTTCTGCAGTAAGAACTTAAGATACGAATAAATCCATTCATTCCAACCGTTCGTGATAAATCTACCCAAGGAAGCAAGGAAAGGCTAGAACCGAGCTGGATTTCACTATTCCGTACAACTCTCGAGAATATTACAAGCCCTGCGTGTAAGGTTACCAAACAAAATGCTTGAATTAAGTTTCGGGTTCCGGCCAAGCATATCAAACCCTTCAAGGATCTGGAGCCATCCATTCAAAATCAACCAGTTCATCAGATCCTTCTTATACGAAGCAAGCCGCCAAAAATCGTCTGGTCATTCTTCGGATAGTTACAGAAATGCCAGATGGCAATCATGAGGTAGGGAGAAATATTTTATCGGCTGCAACAACGGTACAATGATACAAGGGGAATGTTGGAATAGGGCCGGATTTGAATATTTGGCGTGGTACGAATAAGTCGGCGAGAATTATACGGTGTGTGTGATATCTAGGTGTTTGGAACGGGATTGGATATTGGTGATGGATGATGATGAACTTATCTTTCTGGAATCTAGTTATTGAAAGGTCATTGGATATAGCGGTGATGAGATGATGAGACGCATCTACCTTTTTAGAATTTAGATAGGTGGGCATATCATATTCCAGTTAATTGAAATTTGGAAATGGGTAGTAAGTACCATGCATGTCATGTCCTTATTTCCAGTCAGTTGGATTTTGGTATCGTGATGATGATTTTTGAGATAGGTATCATTCCCATTTTCTCGAATCAATATACTAAAGGTAATGCTCAACAGAGAGTAAATATGGCTGATAGTGATAATTCATTTATTGTCAATTGTAGAGTTGACTGAATACTATAGGTTGGTTCTTACTTCTCAATATCATACGTTACATAGAAATGATCAACATATTCCAATAGATGGACCGTGGTAGTATGAACTTATTATACCCCTATCAATGTAGTATGCAACCATCCGTTGAGGCTTTAACTCAGAATCAGATGCATTGATGCAGCCAAGGAGAGCAAGTCGAAGGTTGAAAAACAGGTCAATCCCTACTAAAAAATCCCCGACCTCATCCTTACCAAAAACCCCAAAATCCTTCCCCCCGCATTCTCATATCGAATTACTCTCAACAACTCCTTTTAAAATAGAATTCCAAATGAAAGAAACGAAACTTTGTCCAGATTTAGTATGAATCAATCCTATCAATCCATTCAATTTAACAAATCCCACGATTCACGTTTCCATTTTTTACATCCCCTTCACTCACATGTCTCACCTATCAAAATCATTTCCCCTTCACTTCCCCATGTCAATTATCGTGCGGAGAAGTTTACTAATTTGAACCACTTCTTACTAAAAACGCCACGCCAGACAAGCCAAAGCTCCAATTAAAACAATCGGGGGCTTCGATAAGTCGTGCATGAGATTACTCTTTTGGAAGAAAAAGAATTGGCGGCCAAGATAGATAACGTATCAACGGCCATCAATGAATGACATGACTTACAACTTACACACAACCTCGAGTAAATTGAATTTATTACTAAATTAAGAACAGCTTGATGATATATAGGTATTATCTAAACTAGTATTTTTATAAAGATGGGGGAAATAAATGGGGATGCTAGTTGCAGGGACATGTAGGGTTTAGGATACAGCTTATATGTACTCTCCAGATGTTGTGCCGTTGCTGATGTTGATGCTGATGCTGATGCCGATGCTGATGCTTGCTTGTTGCTAGTGCTTCAAACGTTGGTAGAGTTATAATACCTCGACGACCTCACCTCACCTCACTTCAACCTCACTTCAACCTCACTTCAACCTCACTTCGTTTTTGACTTCATTTTGTTTTGGATAGTCACATATTTATATATTTTGTATTTCTTCCAATTCACTTTTCGAGGCTATGAAAAACAAATCTTAAAATTACCCGTAGATTTGTTTGTTACCAATCTTACCTAGGTATCGGAATAACGGGTTTACGATTTAGAGAAGCGGGTTGATACGTTGATACGTTGGTATCACTTTCATTTGTGTACAGGTCAACAAGGTTATTGGACCGTATCGAGTATTTGAAGACGCACTAAGGGTGAATCTTCTCCTCTCGACGACATCAAAATCTTCTACCGCAGCCAATCTTTTACTTAAGAACTTCTTCCACGACCTCTTCAAATCTTACCTCCGCCTCAACTATCACACAACAAACACCTTCCTCTCAACCACCGCCTTTTCCATTAAAGATCGATTACTCAACCTGAAATTACACTCCTTATTCAAAATACCATCATATCTAAAACCCCTCAACAATATTTCGCATCCAACAACCCAATATGGAAAAAGACACTGCGCACGCGCATTCTCCAGAGGTTGTCCCAGTTCATGGAGAAGACAACGTCGAATATCGCAATGATACTCCTACTACTGCTATCGATCAAAATGGTTGGAAGTATAAGAATCGTCGATTCCTTGGGATGAACTTTTGGTATGCATCTCCTCGAGTTCAACTTACCATGGTCGCATTCGTTTGCTTCCTCTGCCCTGGTATGTTCAATGCGCTCGGTGGCCTTGGTGGTGGTGGAAAGGCAGATCCAACTCTTGCAGATCATATGGTAAGTCATTCATCCTTTTATGTCGATCTTCTCCCAAGTCGATTGCCATTCTTAGCATTCATGACAATGGATTTCCGAATCCAAATCCTCGACTCCTCGATGTCACGAATTTATTACTAATATGATATTTCTTAGAACACCGCTCTATATTCCACCTTTGCAGTCTTCGCTTTCTTCGGTGGAACTTTTGTCAACAAATTGGGTGTTAAAGCTTGTTTGGCTTTTGGTGGTATCGGATATTGCATTTATGCAATCTCACTCCTCGCCTCTGTTCACGCAAATGTTGGTGGCTTTAATATCTTCGCTGGTGCACTTCTAGGTGTTTGTGCTGGTCTTCTATGGACTGCACAAGGAACTATCATGGTTTCATATCCATATGAAGGTGATAAGGGAAAATACTTTGGTGTTTTTTGGGCTGTCTTTAACTTCGGTGCTGTTCTTGGTGCTTTGGTAGGTTCTGATTTATTTGTCTCTTCACCTTCTTTGCACGCAATTCTATACATATCTTGCTTTGCATTTCAAGTTTCTATATCTCCCCATCAGTTTTTTGATGCGAAAAGGAAATCTACTACTCTAGTGCCCCACGTAAATCTTAAAGATCATGGACTAACATTAATTTTAGATTCCACTTGGTCAAAATATCAACGTCAAAACCAACAGCACTGTCAATGATGGTACTTACATCGCATTCATTATTCTCATGTTCCTTGGTGCTTGCCTAGCTCTCTTCTTATGTAACGCCGACGACATTGTTCGACCAGATGGTACCAAAGTTGTCCTCATGAAGCACCCATCCTGGAAATCCGAATTTATTGGTCTTTACGATACTATCGTTCAAGAACCATTCATCATTCTCCTCTTCCCCATGTTCTGGGCTTCCAATTGGTTTTACACCTACCAACAAAATGGAATGAACGCTGCTGTTTTCAATACCCGCACTCGTGCCCTCAACAACGTCTTATACTGGACGGCTCAAATTTTTGGTGCGGTCATCTTTGGTTTCGGTCTTGATGCTGGTAACTTCCGCCGATCGGTTCGTGCCAAGTCCGCTCTTGGTTTCCTTCTCGCAATCACCATGATTACTTGGGGTGGTGGATACGCATTTGAAAGAACCTATACTCGTGAGAGCACTAATTCTATCACTGGAAACTATGTTCCTGTTGATTGGACTGATGGTGGCAAGAAATACATTGGTCCCATGTTCCTCTACATCTTCTATGGATTTTTCGATTCCGCATGGCAAGGATGCGTTTATTGGTTCATGGGAGCCCTCTCTAACTCTGGACGTAAATCTGCCAATTATGTCGGTTTTTACAAGGGTATTCAATCAGCTGGTGGTGCCGTCATGTGGGCATTGGATGCTAAGAAACTTTCCTACCATGATGAGTTTATAAGCAATTGGGTTCTCCTCTCCGTCTCTTGCGTCATTGCCGCTCCTGTTATCTTCTTGAGAATTAAGGATACGGTTACCGTTGAGGAGGATTTACAGGGTACAGATGAAACTCTGGCGGATGTAGTGCCAGAAGGACATGCGGAGAAGTCGGGTGGTGCTCATGAGTTGAATACTCATGTTGATCGGACCGATAACGTTTAAATTCTGTTTCGCCTTCGCATAACTTCTTTTCTCAACCAACTTACTGGCTTCATTTACTTTACTTTGGGAATTGCATCTCTACGTTTTGCGCGGGTCACTAGATGGGATTCAAACATGGATTGGGATGGATGGGTGGATGGATTGATAGCTTTTTTCTGGTCGATGACTTCTTTACATCTACCGAGTCAGCACTTCTAGAAGCTAGCCCAACTTTACTTTCTCCCTCTTCCTGCCTCTTAACATCATCACCAAACGCATCTCCGGAGAAAATCTGAACAAAGCAAGTTTTTGACTATTTCGTTGGGTACTAGCTCTTTCCATCTCTTCGGGTTGGGTTATATTTGGGTGGATTTTTCAAGTTTTTCAGGTCTTATTCAATTTTATTGGGGGAGGGGGGAGGGGGGTTTTTTCTAATCTGGTGGGGTTTTGTTTTCGGTTTGTGGATAGGTTTCTAGGGTCTTTGATTGATATCATATCATAGACAGGAAGACAGAGAGGAAGATACAGAGATAGGAAGAGAGATACATGGTAAATGGTCATGATTGCAGGATTTGAGTGGTGGGATATGATATGATGTGTGGTTTTGATCTGAGATGATCGGATATGATTGATTGATTGAACCGGATTAGATCATAATGATTGCGAATGATATGAAGTATGAAATATGATTTGATGCGATACCTGATATCTACATATGTATCTGGATAGATAGATAGGTAGATAAATACTATAGTTAATATGGTGTTTGAATGTTTATTTTGATGCTGGTACTGGTGCTGATGCTGGGGGTGATGTGAAGTGTGAAGTGAAGTATATGCCTGATGTGTATGCAAGTGGTTTGTATGATGGTAAAGTGATTAAGTGTGAGATGGGTGGGTGGTTGTTGTGGGGGTTATTTGAGATTAATAGATTTTTTAATTTATATATCTACTCATATTGATATTCAATCTCAATCTCAATTCCCAAACCCCCCACCATCAAATATCCACAATTCCCATGACCAGATCTAGAAATTCATATATCAGTAGGTATCTAAATGATGAAGTTGTCAACTGGAATAAATATGTTGTGAATGATATCTGAGGTGTTGGGGTTAGGGTATATGATGGGATGATGGGATGATGGGATGATGGGATGATGGGATGATGGGATGATGGGATGATGGGATGATGGGATGATGGGATGATGGGATGATGGGATGATGGGATGATGGGATGATGGGATGATGGGATGATGGGATGATGGGATGATGGAGATGATGGAGATGAGATGGAGATGAGATGGAGATGAGATGGAGATGAGATGGAGATGAGATGGAGATGGAGGTAGGAGTGATATATGGAGAGTGGGAGCGAATGGTATACGGAGAGTGGGAATTATTTGTGGGAGTTATTTCTAGGGAGTTGTGAGGGGTGGGAGAGGGATGTGATGAAATATTGATGGATGGGGGGTGGGGTTGGAGGGTTTTTTGGATGGAGGGAGGGATTGGCGGAGGGATGTGGGGGAGAAAGGAGGGGGAGAGGGATAAGATAGGGTTTTAAATATTGAGGGTTGAAGGTTGTAATGAGGAGGAGTTTATATAGGAGAGGGTAAAAAGGAGTGCTGGGTTAAAAGGACGGAATGTTGAAGTAGAGATTGATGGATTCGGAGGAAAATGGGGTTGGGAGTATTGAGTTGAATTGGAGAGGGGGAAAGGAAGGATATATAGATGGGAAAAATTGAGGTATAAGGGAGGAAGGAGATGATTTTGATGATATGATGGATGTACATCGGCGCATAAGGAGAATGAATATAAGATCTTAGTATCAGATCTAGAATCTTGAAATAGTTTGTAAGAAAAAAAAATATTTATACTACTTATGAAGTAGGAGAGATATTTTGGAAAGAGGGGAGGAGGTGGGGCGTTGTGTTTTGAATATTCGAATTATTTAGTATAATAGACTTTGTATTGAAGGACATGTTCTCATATTTAAGAGTTGATTATTTGGGAATAATTCATTATAAGGGGTAGATATCTTTTATCTAAAGATTGGACTACGAGAGTGTATATTGTATACATTATTAACAGGGCTGGGCACCCGTACTCTACCCGGGGTATCTGGCCTCACGGGGTAGTATACCCTACCCCGTAAGCTTTTACAGAGTGTATACCCGCTAAATAACCCGGGTACCTAAAATACCCATAGGTAAATATTATGTGATTATCTTATAATTATCGTTTAAAAAGAAGGTTATTCTTAATTATATAATAGAATCAAAAATATTAGATTATACTATTCGAATTATACTATTGAAAATTTGTATTACTTTATCTAATATATTATTTTGTAAGTTTCTTTTTCTTCAAATAATTATATCAATTATATTTTCTTATATCAATAATAATAATATAATGAATACAATTTTCTAATTCTTTTTCAAATTTGAAAAGATTATTTGTTTATTTTAACTATATTTATTCCTTTAGAATATATTTTTAGTATTACTGGATTATTAGTTTCTAAATATAGAATTAATTTATTTAATGATATTATTCGATATATACTTTGTTTATATATATAGGAAATTCTATTTTAAGAAAAAGAAAAAGAAGATATTGAGATTGTTGATATTGATAATGATAATAATAATAATGATATTGAAATCGAGAAAATTATTACTATTTTTGATCCTATATTTCAAGAATATTGTATTAAAGAAGTTAGAACGAAGGAGATTAAAAAGATAATAGAAATTATATATAATATTCAAAAATATAAAATAATAAAGAATTAACAAATAATATAGAAAAAACAAGAAAACTATAAAAATAGAATTTTTAGAAAAACTACACAAAAGTCATTAATAGTTATTTTAGAATAAGCAAATAATATATCTTCATTTTTTCCTTATTTGATTTCAAAATTATATTATAATTTAAATAAAAAACCATTATTCTATAATATCTACAGTCTCTCAAATATACCCCTAAATATCCCCAATATATACTACATACCCCATAGGTATCCCGGATACCCGGGCAATCTACAGGGTAATTACCCTACCCCATAGAGGTAGAGCTAGGTGTAATACCGGCCGGGTTATACCCCGGGTTACCCCGGGTATACCCTACCCAGTGCCCAGCCCTGATTATTAATAAGTCTCTCTCCCGTCTTTATATTTATCTTACGTCTTCAGATTAGATGAGATCGCACCGCCAATTATATATGTAATGAGATATGTAGTAAGAGCTATATAGTAAGAGGTATATGTAATTTCGAAATAAGGATATGTAATACGATATCTATTCATAGACGAAGCATATAGAGCTGATAGATTTTCCGCTTATCAAAGGATATACAGGTGATGTTGCTATCTAATGATGGATTTGTTAGATGAACGATATAAAATTGTAAGGATTTGTATGAAAAGTTACTAAGATGTGGAAATAATGAACAAGGTGGGAAGTATTAGTTGTGAAAGTGGAAGGAAAGATATGCGAGACTATATTGTAACTTGGTTACGACCACTTTAGTTTTGATCGCCATTTTCTGAATCTGAATTGGAAATTTAAATATTTTGAGAACAACAAGCAAATTCGGTGAAGCAAATCTCGTCAAATACTACAATCGCAAATATAAGATCTTACCATGGAGGATACAACATTACTTAGCAATCATCACCTCCAAATCCCATCCCATCAGTGCGGAAAGGTACTCACATCTACATACACCTATGAGCTGCGACTTGCCATATATCCCTAGGAATTTGACCTTCTCCATCAAACACTTCGGCATCCCGCCCAGAAACATTCGTCGGTTCACTGCGCTTGAATTGCCCGAGAGGGCGGGTGAGCTTTTTGATTCGCAACTGTCTGACCTCATTTCAAAGGGGTCAACAAAAGCAACAAAATCGTACGGCTTTCCCAATCGTCTTAATGCGCAACTTGTTTTTTGTTTCGATTGCTTGATTTGTTTTGGAGGAATTGAGGCGTGTGCGATTGGATATAAACAACTAAGTGGCTGCTAGTAATAGAGGCATGCAACGGTGACCCTTTTATATATATATATATATATATTTTTTTTTAAAAAAATGCACCTACTTCCTTTGGTTTTTCAGTGAGATTATTTTTGGAGACACTCCCATTCCTGTGATACCACTAGAGCCTCATTCAGAATGTCGGGAGTAATGTTGGTGGAAAAGAAGTTGAGATAGAAATAGATTGAGGTCAAATCCGTAGTTTGAGCGGACTTTCCAAACAACCATGCATCAATCCGAATATACAAGATTCAATTCTAGAATGCTCATATCGAAATACGTAGACAAAATGGCGATGAGTCATTTACCATTTTAACGGCATTGCTGAGTTTTGTGGTTGATGGTAGTTGAGCACCCCGTGGCAAGAACTTTCTTTTCCTATTCAACGACACCAATACATCCAGGATGGGAACAACTCCCGGCCTGAATAGCTCGAAGTGTGTTTTCACTTGATCACTAGACAGTGTGAATGAGACCGGGAAGGGCCGCTCTTCGACGAGAGGGCCTCTCGTTCTGAAGAAAAGCTTCCCATTTGTTTGTGGCTTCTTATGTAGTATTGCAATCAGTGTCTTCACTCGAAGCATATCCAAAAGCCTCATATAGATATCTATCATAAATATCGGAGGAGCAAAGGATATATCTCATGATATGATACTTGATTGAAGGAAAATGTCGAGTCGGTGTTTCTCAGGTGGGAACTTATAAAAGGTAGATATCATTCCGCAATCTTATTGCTCATCAAAGTTGATAAAACATCAAGCCAGATGTATCAAGAAGCCTCGAGGCATATTTATTGTTCTGGCTCTTGAGAAAGTATGGTATTGGATGGGATGAACTAATCGATCGATATAAACCTGTGGTCCTTTAGAGCTACGAGAAGGTAGGCTTCTTTAGTACAAACAAATCTCATTCAATAACCTGATCGAAAACATTGCACTCGATTTGAAATCAATAATTGATCATTTTTATATCAACATGAATGAATGATATTTGAAGAATCCACGATGAGGTGAAAACCGTTAGGCTAAGATAAAATGAAAGAAAAGGCTGAGACAAATGGATAAGAGCAGCCTCGGGTATCTTAAACGGGCGGGATTAACAGAACATTTTTAAAAATCCCCGGTGAGGCTATTCTCGACTTTTTTTTCAAGGCTTGTCTCGCTGTCCTTAGAAATCTTTCACTCCACTTTTGTGGCCGCTTTTATATTTCTTGATTCGAACCTTAATTTGAAAGCATAACATCGATAACTAGTCAACCAGCTTAGGACGACGAAACGAACTGATCAACAATCGATTCCTACACATACATACATACATAAAACGATCTTTCACTAATATTACCTTTACTACATTCAATCTATGGCCCATGAAGTCATGATAACTACAATTCTTAAGATCTGTTAATGCCGAGATTATTAGAGGCATTGCGCCTCAAAACCCCTTGATTCTTATACAATTTTCTCCAAACCAAAGAATTAGGTAGACTGAGGAGCTGTTTCCAAGTCACCAAATGTCTTGGGAATTGTTAAAGCGCTTTATCGAGTCCGATGTTTTCAATCAGAATCCATTCCTCTCCGTAGCCTATCTATCGTATGCCATTTACCCCTTTCCAATCAATCGCAGGTTCCTTTTACTGATTCCTTGAGTTGGCAGACGGTATGCGGACCATGTCGGGATACATTATGTTCTTTGCTCGAAGTTGCGACAATTCAGCTATGAGGAGATTGAATTCTTCCTCCCGCAACTATGTCACCTAATTATAAGTGTCAATAATGAATCTGTGGCTCTGGAAGAGTTTATTCTGGATTTGTGCGAGGACTCGGTCAATGCTGCATTATTGGTATTTTGAAGGCAGATATGCATGATGGGACAAGTCACTAACTAAAATCGCAGACATTCTGGTTATTTCAAACATATCTCCATGATCTCTCCGCGAATCCCCAATCCGAAGCCTTCAAGACATGTAGACGGATATATAATAAGGTCCAGCATATCGTATTCGGGGTTTCGGAAACTCCAACGAAGAAAATTAGTGAAAATGTTTTACCTGTTACGGTCCTGGCAAGTTTTGTTCTAGCGAGTATTGCAGTTCCATTTCTACCAAAGTGGGCTGGACCGTTGGCTATTGCACAAGCGCGGAAACCTCAAAGTACTGGAAATGTTGTCGCAGATACCAGTCAGATGCAGACTCAAAAGATTGTTCGAAGTCATACAACGACACCGGGATCTACGCGGACAAAACAGAGGAGAGAGGCTGCAAGAAATGCGAGCGCTCCTGGTGGTAGTGGTGTGAATAGTGCTGTGCCCTCTGAAGCCCCACCGGATCTGGCTCGATCGAACTCCTTAACTCGACCCACCTCATCGAAATCTAACCGAAAAGTGCCTCTAGAACACATAAGGCCCTCTCATCTTGACCTCAAAGCATTAGATTTTCGAAATCAGAGCTCGGCATCTCTTCCAGAACTACTACGAGAGCCAAATATACCTACCAGACCAGCAACTCCTGTTACAGCTGGTCTTCCAACAAGGTTGACTGAACCCATCAATAAAAGATACTCTCAACATTCACACAGTGGAAAAATCCTGACTCCAGTGTCATTGACTCACAAACAGAAAGTTAAACTATTAAGGCAAAATTATTTCCGTTCCCAAACCCAGTTCCTCACAGCTCTCGAGGACATATCAAATCGTCTAGTTATTGTTCCAAAGCCCGCGCGTCTCAGTGCATTACGTGCCGAACTTGCTCTAATAGCGCAGGATTTACCAGCAGAAGTTGATATACCAGTCATCTGTCCCGCTACCCTCGTGGATGGAATTCCTAGCAAAAGTAAACATCACCGTATCGTTCGTTTGAACCCAGCCGAAGCGACTGTATTGAATAGTGCGGAGAAAGTACCATATCTCTTGATGGTAGAGGTACTTCGAGATGACTTCTCTTTCAATCCGGAAACCCTAGAAAATGACCGTTTATTGAGCCGATTAGTGTCAGAGGAAGGAACCCATAAGAGACGAAGATTTGACCTTTCAGAATCTGGACGATCATACAGTAATAACAGCATCAAAAGTACGGATAATACCCCCGATAGTGTTTTTGAGCCAGTCAATGGCGATTTGGGCAGCTCACCATTAATCAAAGAAACAGATCATGATGATGAGGATGCTCAGACGCCAACTTACAAGGAGAATGTAACAGCTCCCCGGCCGGCACAGGTATCAAGCGGTACAACAACTTTATCGAGTTTATCCGGCCTTGTATCACCCAGGACATCCGGAACATCAACATCGAGATCTAGCAGTCCGACACCGAAAAGAAAGATGACACTTCCTGGAGTTGGTAGATCAGGAGAAAAAGACCAACCAGACTTTTCTACTCTTACAACACATATCAGGACCGCTACGCAAATGCTTACCCAACTCAATTCGACGAGCGGAAAGAGACCCAAACATGAGGTTGATGCAATTCGTCATAAAATCATCGCCAGTATACAAAGTCTAGAGGAGCAAAGCTACGATTCAGAAGATATTGGACAATCACCAACATTCGATATGATCATGGAAAAAGCGAACGCAGCAGCAGCAAATGTTGCACCGGAAGATATCGAGGCAGAATCACCATCTGATTCGGATGCTGTTATTAATGTTGGAGCTGGTGCAGCCCGAATGGAAAACGATCAAAAGACTGGTGGTGTTCAGAGAAAGGGGGATAGAGATGATCCGAGCGCTGCGACATTTGGAGAAGCCTGGAACGTTAAGAAAGAACGAATCAGGAAGTCATCGCCATATGGGTGGATGAAGAACTGGGATGTCTTGAGTGTCATTGTAAAGACGGGCGCTGATTTACGGCAAGAAGCATTTGCATGTCAGCTCATCCAAAGCTGCGATAAGATTTGGCAGGATGCGGGAACCCCAGTCTGGGTCAAGCGAATGAGAATTTTAGTTACTGGAGAATCGTCAGGTTTGATCGAGACAATTACGAATGGTGTATCTCTACATTCACTCAAGCGTAGTCTCACACTTGCTACTATCGAGGCGGGCCAAAACCCTCGGAGGCGAATTGCCACATTGAGAGATCATTTCGTTAAGACTTTTGGACCTCCGGAGAGTGATGCCTATAAAGCGGCAGAAGACGCATTTAAACGGTCACTTGCGGCGTATAGCATTATCTCTTATGTTTTGCAGTTAAAAGATCGACACAATGGCAATGTTCTGATTGATAACGAAGGACATATCATTCACATCGACTTCGGCTTCATGCTTTCCAATTCTCCTGGATCAGTTGGCTTTGAAGCTGCTCCTTTTAAATTAACACAGGATTATGTTGATGTTCTAGGAGGTGTCGGATCACCCGCTTTTGATGATTACAAAAAGTTATGCAAACAGGCTTTCCAAGGTATGCTCTCCACGATAATTCTGGGCGATCAGAGTCTAACGAAATGTAGCGCTACGAAGGTCTGCAGATCAGATAATCGATCTCGTTGCTATGATGGGACGAGAATCGAAGATGCCTTGTTTCTCGTACGGAGTTGCTCAAGCAACAAATAGTCTAAGGCAGAGATTTCAGCTTCAGATGAGTGCGGATGAGGCAGAAGCGTTTGTGGAGACTGACTTGATTGGGAAGTCTTTGGGAAGTTATTATACACGATTGTATGTTGTTCTGCCCCTTTCTTGGTAGATGGCTGAACGCTAATTAAATATGCATAGATATGATACTTTCCAATACCGTACGCAGGGTATATATTAGCTGGTGGAACGGGTAGGCATGCCCGACAGTTCTGCCAGAAAGTGTAAGCGTTCGGAACTGAATGCATTGTGACTTGCGTGGCGTTGGATAAAATCATTGAGCTGATTGATTTATGTTTGGCATTTACGATGTAGCGATTTGTGAAATGGTGACCAAGTATCCTTATGGTAAGGGAGAAAATAAGAGATAGAAGGAGCAGAGGAGATATGATTTTTTTGACATACGAGAGACTTGACTTAACTGTTCGAATGATATGGAGATTTTAGTCTAATGACTTAAAATGAGGACAATTTATGTCCGCAGCATTTGCACAAAACCTCCTTGATGTTTTGGCTAGCTGATTCAGATGAGGAAAAGGATTTCTACTCTGCGCTCTCCCATACTACCTTTTCAAATCTCCAACGCTAACGATGTTCGAGCTAAGAATGTTGATTGCTAAGGCAAAAATAGGACTGGAATCAACGCTTCATAAGTTGGCCGACTTTCTTTGTATGCAAAATTGTACATGGAATTTTTGAGTTTTGACGTTTTACTTCGGGACCATGGCGATTTTCCTAGACCGAACTATGAGAACATATCCACCCAATATGCCAATGCCCCTACCAATACTCGGGTCAAACCTCATGACCGAGTTGCTGGTACCATAAATCATGGTTTGATTGGTCTATCTTGAGATATGTGGAGCATTTTGATTCTCTACGTTTGCCTCACGATCATCATGATTCTGGATTCATCTACTTGGGTAGAGAGAGGCTTAATACAAATAATAACCGAGATTCTAACATTTGCCTCCAGCTCAGGGATCAAAAAAAATCTTTGACTTGTCGGTGAACAAATAATGTTTCTTGGTCTTGTGCATGTAGCTGTACCTCGTGTTACCAAGTACCTAGTAGTGGCAAAGACTTGAAAGGAGCGGATAAATAGCAAATGCACTCGGATGCATTAAACTCTTTACGTTCAAGGAAGAAGATGATCCGATTTTCGAGAACCAGGGAAGCAAGTTAATTGGCCAAGCGTATGCTGAAGCTTAGAATGGGGAAAACCCCCGCAATTGAGGCTTACTCCATGGGGTTGAACACATTGGGAGGCGGCTAGCTAGGCGGTGCCAGGGTAAAGTAAAGTTTAAACCCTGTCCTGTCAAAATGTGGAGTTCTAAATAGGCTAAATACAATCATCGCCAGTCTTTTCCCTTCCAGATGTTTTGTCTCAGAAAATTTCCACCAATTGATCCATATCATCATGCGGTTGGGAATATATCCTCGGGTGTACGAATGTAGATTTGACATGGTATCTCGTCCTTTAGTTGGTAGATACTCGAGTAGATGGTGATCTATGGTCTTCCTATGGTGTTGAAAGTATGCGTAAATGGGGAACAAGGGGAACTTTTCCACTTATCCATGTTCCAACACAGAGGTTCGCTTTACCCGGTGCAGTGCACATGTTACCTGGATGTACCAATTGATTGAATGGCATGGCAAGGTCGTACTCCTCATATATAGATACAGTACCATGCCACTTCACGCTGTACCCACCAAGAATTTTATTCTTGAAACTTTTTTTGGCTATTGTTTTTGAGATTGACAGTAGAGAAGTTCCAGTGGAACAAGGTTGACAAGATGGGAAAGCTTTTTAATATTTCGTTGGCGGTGTTTGCTGCCACTGGGTGAGTCTACCTTTTCTTCTAGATATTGTTTCATGTGAAGTTGGAGGTTCTAACATGCAGTTTTCAGATCGTTTCTTTTTGGTTACGATGCAGGTGTTATGACAGATGTGATAGCCTCCCAAAACTTCCTCAACTTCTTCAACACGACGCAAGATTCCTCTATCATCGGTGCTATTAACTCTACATTCAATGGAGGTGCTGTGTTTGGTGCCCTTCAGGGTGGTCTTACTATGGATCGATTTGGTCGAAAAATTACCATTCTCATTGGCGCATTGATTTGTCTCGTTGGAGCTACATTACAGACTGCCGCGCAAAATCTGCCTATGATGCTCGTGGGTCGTATCTTTACAGGTTGGGCGGTCGGTTTGCTTAGTATGGCTGTACCGGTATACAATGCAGAGTGTGCGGATCCAAAAATTAGAGGATTGATTGTGGGATTGAGTCAACAGATGATTGGTGTGGGCTTCATCGTGTATGGTTTTTCTGTCCTCAGGGTTCTGAAATGAGTTACTGACATTTTCAAAGTTCAACTTGGGTAGGGTATGGCTGCGGTGTTACATCCGACAAGAGCGCTGTTCAATGGCGAGTCCCACTCGCGGTACAAATGATTCCTTGTCTTATCCTCGCCTCCGGTATTATGTTCTTCCCCGAATCACCTCGTCATCTCATGGAAACCGATCGTGAAGAGCAAGCATTAGTGATTTTGAGGAAGTTGCATTCCACTGGTTCAAATGATGAGTTTATCCTCAAGGAATTTAATGAAATCAAGGAAACCATTGCTGCGGAAAAGGCAATCACGGTACCGGGATGGAGGATTATGTTTACAGTACCACAATGGAGAACGAGATTAGGTCATGGAGTTGCTGTTCAAGCTTTTACTCAGTTTACTGGAATTAGTGAGTTTTGATGATGAGACATGGGAGGAAGGGTTACTGACATGAATTAGACGTTATCGGTTACTATCAAAATACCATGTACAAGGCGTTAGGAATTACTGGAAATAAAGCTTTACTTGTCTCAGGAATTTACAACTGCATGGGACCCTTGGCCAGTAAGTCAACATGCCACCAAGTACATATACACAATATAGATAAGAAGCTAACAACAAATCCCAGATCTCATTTTCATCAGCTTCATGATCGATAGAGTTGGACGTCGCAAGCCTCTCCTCTGGGGAACCGTCGGTATCACTCTCGCCCTCGTTTGCCAATCCATACTCAACAGTCGCATCGATCCCGAAAATCCACAACATGGTCTTTCCATCGGTGGAGTCTTCTTTATCTTCTGCGTCACAGTTATCTTCTCATTTTCATGGGGTCCTATCTCCTGGGTCTACATGTCCGAAGTAATGCCCATGCAAATCCGTGCTCGTGGAAATGCTTTCGCGACGGGAATTGGTAATTGGCTTGTAGCTACTTTCTGGGCTCAAGTTTCTCCTCAAGCTTTGAAGCATTTGACGTGGAAATTTTATTTCTTGTTTGCTGGTTCGTCGATTCCTTCTTTTCTCCTTCATTATCTTGGAAATATACTAACGAGATACCCCATAGCATGGAACGTAGTAATCACTATCCCAGTTGTCTTTTTCTTCTTCAAAGAAACCAAACAGCTATCCCTCGAAGAAATTGATCTCCTCTTCGGCGAACGTGCACTCGGTACTCTACCAGAAGACATCTCAAAGGGAATGAAACATTCTGGTGCTGTTGAGACGGAACATCATGAAATGCATCCTAAAGCTCAAGATGAAGTTTAGGGTTACATTGAAGTGAGATGAGATTGGGAAGAACAATAGGTCTTTGGACTTTAAGTGTTCGTATTCGGTGGCAGGCATGGTTTCGGTTGGATGTACCTACCTACCTTGGCATATATTATATAGTAAGAATTGAAGTAATGCGTATATATTATGATCAGTCATAAAGAAAAATGACTTCTGTCCTCGCAGTGAAGTACTTTATGTGTTCTTAATGTTTTTTTTTTTCTTTTCTTTTTCATATAAACGTCAATTACAAGAGTAGCAGCTACACAATTCTCCATTGAAAATTGATGTTTCTCAAAATCTTTAGCGCCATCTTTTACAATCATCTCAATCTACTTCCACCACTTTCTTTCTTTCCCTCTGTCAGCAAGGATTTATTATAGTCACTACACTCCAAAGAAACCAATCCATAAAGAAGCATTATTTATTATCCCAGAACAGCCACCACACACAACGAACAAAGGATATTTATGCCTCCTTCCACAAAGCACCATTAACTATCATCTGTGCTATAGAAAAATATTCGATATGAGGGGATAGCATTTTATGTTCAATTGCGGTCCATGCATTTTTTACAACTTTTATACATAGCTATAAATTGATGGATTGTTTAATCCTCGAGTACTTGTCATAAAGTTAAAGTTAGGAATACATAACTTTGTATCAAAATGGGTGACCTGCCCAATCCTCCCAACCCGCCTGAGCCGCCCGAGCAGCCTGAGCCCCCTGAGCCGCCTGACCCATCTGACGCACCCAGCCCGCCTGCCACGCCTAGCCCACCTAGCCTATTACTACTCCCAGGAGAAACCATCACGGAAGCCGAACAACGACTCGGATTCCGACTAGACAAATCACCACCAAAATGGCACCGAATGGTAACCGCCGAAGCCAGCGCTCGCGGAGACGCCTGGTTAGGATCCGAGCCCCTCTGGAGCAAAGAAAGCCGGATGGGACCCGAACCCGAATGGGAAGGAGTGAAAATCCTCGGCGAAGGCGGTAATGGTACAGCGGGAAAATGGCGATTGCGATATGGTCGACCTCCTGAAGGCACGCCGGGTCGAATGCCTTTCAAAACTTGCGTGGTGAAGCAGCAGGCAGGTGATTGGGGGGATATAATAAATGAGGCTAAGATTTATGAGGTGTTGAGACATATTCCTTCGCAGCATCTCGTGAAGATGTATCGGAGATTGTATGATGATGTTGGACTTGGTACTGTGCGCGCGGATGCCAAGGGTCCTGTGCAAAGAATCTATTTAGAGTATTGTGGGCAAGGAGATCTTGATAATGTAATAAGTAATCATTTTAAGGAAAAGTAAGTCGTCATACCAGCGATGTCATATATCCGTTAACTTGCTAGACTATACTTTGAGGAATTTGAGATATGGGATGTGTTCCATTGTTTAGCCCGCGGCCTTTATGCTCTGCATTCTGGGCATGAAGACCTTGATAAGGAACGATGGGATCGAGATGAAATAGTTCATTTTGATTTTAAAGCGCAAAATGGTAAGTTAAAACTCCGAGCCCATTTTTGATTTCAAATTTGTTTACCATTCCCTAGTTTTCATTGGCGACGGCGTAGGGGACGAAGAACACAAGGGAATTCCTGTAATGAAGGTACTGTTGCCAAATTGTGGTTATACGATGACTCTCTAATACTATGATAGATTGGCGATTTCGGGCAAACCAAAGAGGTGCCTATTGACCAAGACCTCGCTTACAATTTCCATTATAGATGGAGTGGCACAGAACCTTATAAACTACCTGTAAGTCGATCATCTGATACCTGACCACACAGTCATTGACTTCGTGTGCAAGGAACAACTCAGAACTCGAACGAATGAACTCGAACGGCCTTGGATGGATAGAGGCGTAGGTACAACATTAATTATACTTCTTCCACTTTGGCTTCATCTTTATTGAAAACACTAACACTCTAATATAGCCTAAAACCATGCGGGAGGCAGGCAACGGAAATGTCCTCAACAATCTTCGCTATGGAACCCACTCCAACGTGTGGCAGCTTGGACTTATAGTATGGCAAATGATTCATTGTACCGAATGGGAACACGATGAAGACCCGGATACTGAATATTTTTACAGGGGTGACGTGGAATGGCCAGATGCCCGACGCCCTCGACCTGGCCCTGTGGGAAGATTTGCGCTTAAACTTTATAGAATACCCAAAACTTGGCTAGGCAAAAATGATGCAGCAGGTGGAGTAGATACTCTTGCTACGCAAGACGATATTGACTTTTACAATGGAATATATGACGAGCTGCCAGCTGAGCCCGAAGCCAACGCTGATAAAGAGATTTCGGAAGCAGAACGCTACATGAATAGGAAAAAAAGAGATATCGAAAATGGTGCGAGGGCAAAAGTTCGCGGGAACCGGCTATATAGCGATACATTGCACAAATTGGTAATGGATTGTTTGATTGTACAAGGAGAAGGCCGAATCAGTATCAACGACCTATATCGAAAGACGCAAAGGTTCAAGAATTTCTGGCGAGAAACGATAAAACCAGACCTACCCCCCCCTTATGCACCCGAACCTGAACTCGGAGAGCTCCCAGCCCCGTGGAACGATACCACGAAAAAACCAGGCGGAGGTCTAGGCAGACCCACTGTAAAAGGGTATGAATCCCATCCTCTCGGTCTTGTTGATCTGTTTCATGCGACCGAAAACCATGAAAAGGTCGAGGAAATTATAAAATGGTCTCGGGAAAACCCGCCTGAAAATGTGCTTGATCATGAGGAGAACGAGGCATTGGGACTTATAATAAGAAATCGAAAGCATATTATTAAGGTCACAAATGCACTACGCCTATTCGGGGGCCAGAGACAAAAACCTAGGTTCCCAATACCCCGCCCGTTTCCAGATGGGTTCACATATGATAAACCCGGGGAAAATGAGGAAGCTCCAGATCCTGGGACGGGTGGTAAGCAACCTTGGAAGGATTCTGGACTGGGTGTTAGTCCTAAGAAGCGTGATTTACGAATCATGAATCCTGACAAACCTCCACCTTCGCCAATACCCGGAAGTGAAAAACGACCGACTCATGATAAAGGAAACCCAAAAGGACCACGGGATTTTTCCTTTGCAGCTACGCCTGAAGAAATGAAAGGTAAAAAACCGGTACCCCTTCCTGGGGGTGGAGGGGAAGATTTCAAAGAAAAACCAAAAGATAAAAGCGAGGAGAAAAGCAAAGGCAAAAGCAGAAACAAAAGCAAAAGCAGAAGCAAAAGCAGAAGCAGAAGCAAAGACAAAGGATCCACCTGGCCCGAATTTCCCATCGGGTTACAAAAGACCCTCGATGAATCATTTCTTCTCCACGCGCTTGAGATTCCCGAACTCAAGGGCACCATTTTGTTTTGTACAGTTATTGATAAACAAGGCGAGACGGAAACGTTCAAAGGTATTATATATTTAACAGGATTACTTTCCACAACGACGGTGCATCAGATGAAAGGGATGTTGAGCAAGAAAGAGACGGGTATTCCAGTGGAAGATATGAAGTTGATGGGAAAAGATCGATTAACGGTTTTTAGGGAATTTGAGGATGAGGAAACGAGAGCGGCTATTTGTGAGATTGAGATTTTGGTTTATGATATTACGAAGGCGTGAGTTTAGGAGAATGGGAATATCTTTAGGGTTGGACAAGATAGGATAAAGATAATATAGATTTGTTTTGATTTCGATTCATTTTCTCTTGGAGGAAAATCGTAATAATATCTAGGAAAAATTTATGTAATGTTATATTGGGGCGACTCGACGTCATCCAGAGCTGGTGAGGTACCATGCAAGCAATTTCCCAATTTCAGGCCAACACCTCAAAATTCTCGTCAATATACAAATTGATAATATCTGAGCCCTGACTTATGGATACTAATCCTACAAACTGAGGGACTCCCACTCAGAGTTCAATGGTGGTGCCCTTATAAACTACCTGCCATTCTATGGCGGCTTCTATGGCATCACCAAAGCGACTAATTAATAAACTAAAAGATACCCAAACACTTGTTTGCGGGCACTTTTTGCAATGGACTGACTGTGCGTATCACTTCACTTTCAGCGAGAGGGAGTATATCATCTAGAAGTCTCATTTATCCGGTATAATTACAGCCATGATAACGCCTTGGAATCTATCCGCCAATCTTCATGTCTTTCTCTAAGATATCATAATAACAGATATGAAAGTATACTATGTATGACATGTCAATCCATCCAGCCAAACCCATGCAAAAGTCCCTGCCGTCCCATTTTCATTAGATAGTAACACCATTGATTCCATTCGTCAAATTCCCATTGACACTGTTGGCCAATTCAGCCTTCAAACAATCCTCCGTGATCTTATCCAAACATCCTGCTGCTGCTGCTACGAATCCCAAGTATGATTTGCTTGGAGCCAAGACTCGAGAGAGGTATTCCGGGTGGAATTGTACGCCTACATACCAAGGATGATCTTTTATTTCAACGATCTCCATTCTCTCACCCTTGTCATCCTTTCCAACGAATTCAAGACCACCAGAGTGTAGTCGGTCAACATACTCGGGGTTGACTTCATAGCGATGACGATGACGCTCATGGACCTCTGTTTTCTCGCCATAAAGCTTACGGAGACGGGACCATTCAGAGCCTGGTTGGAATTCTGTTGGACGTAATCCGAGACGCATAGTTCCACCAAGGTTTACCTTGTCAATCTCCGGCATGTAGATAATGACTTTATCGGATGCGTTGGCATTCAATTCAACTGAATGAGCAGAAGTGATGCCACAGACATTGCGAGCGAATTCGATGACGGCAATTTGCATACCCAGACAGATCCCCAAATAAGGTGTCTTGTTGGTACGTGCCCACTTAGCAGCTGCAATCATACCCTCTGTTCCGCGATCACCAAATCCTCCAGGGACAAGAATACCATCTGCAGTGCAGACCTCATGCCATGCCTTGTGGAATTCGGTAGGCTTAGCATCATCCTCGAGGTGTTCAGCTTCGACCCAGATCAAATTAAGCTTCTTTCCGCATCGCATCGCCGAATGCTCGAGAGATTTGATGACGCTAAGATATGAGTCGTGAAGCTTGGTATATTTACCTACAAGAACGATGGAAACATCTTCGAATGAACGCTCTTGCTGAGTTGTAAGGAATTTCCATTCAGTCCATGTTCTCTGACCTTTCTCAACAAGGGCTTTCGCCATTGGGATTTCGTTGAGATTGAGGATTTTGTTCAATGTCGAGATGAGACCTTGCTGTTCAAGGAGTAAAGGAACGTGGTAAGTGGATTTGACGTTGTGTACACCAATGACCTGTTCGCTTTCAACTTGACAGAACATTGCGATCTTTTCGACAGTGCTTTTTTCGAGTGGAACATCGCATCGGCAAGCAATCTGGAGTAATTAGCCTCGAAAGCTTGGACATATTTCAGTTTGAGAGTTTACCAAGTCCGGAACCAATCCAGCTCTACCAACGTCTCTGATGGCTTGTTGGGTTGGCTTCGTCTTCTGCTCGCCTTGAATAACAGGCACCAATGAAACATGAATTTGCAAGAAGTTGCCTTTTCCCGCTCTTCTCTTCAATTGTCTCATGGCCTCAATAAATGGCGCACTCTCGATATCTCCAACAGTACCACCCAATTCAATAATGCAAACATCCGGAGTCTCCTTTGTATCGTCAACTGGAATTCGCGCAACTCTCTCAATCCAATCTTGAATTGCATCGGTCAAATGTGGCACAACTTGTACAGTCTTTCCGAGATAATCGCCTCTACGTTCACGTTCGATGACATGCTGATAGACCTTGCCCGTGGTAATATTGTTTTCGCGAGTGAGTGTGATGTTGAGATAGCGCTCATAGTTTCCGAGGTCGAGGTCGACTTCTCCTCCATCATCAAGAACGAAGACTTCTCCATGCCTATACTTGACCATTAGCTCAACCCTGATGTTTTCGCTGATAGGTACAGTAGACGCACTCGAGGGGGTTCATGGTTCCGGCATCAACGTTCATGTAAGGATCAATTTTAATGGATGTGACGTTCTTTCGAAGTTAGCCTAGCGTCCTGCCTAATTTATTATATTTGGGAAACATATCTTTAACCCAATTGTCTTGAGTAACAAGCCGGTGGAAGAGGCTGTTGCGCAACCACTTCATCAGTACAATTTTCATTTGTATCATCCATATCTCGTCGTCGTCGTTCCCTATAATTCGCGTTGAAACATACCGATGACGCCCTTTCCAATGCCGGAAATCACACCTAAAATTCATGTTAAATCATACTTTTCTTCGATTCAACAGCAAGACAAATAGACTCATATACATACCTCCAGATACAAGAACGTACTTCATCTTGAGAAACTTAACGAAATTTATGGTACCCTTCCTGGCTTATGCCAGAGGGAAGGAGGAAAGGAAAAGGAAAAGGAAAATCTGAATTGAAAGTTTAAAGTTTTTGGTGGTGGGGGTTGCCTTGAGCTAATCCTATCTTGGATTTGATTAGTGGGGTTGATGATTATTTGTGGATCTCAGCCTTTTCCCGTTCTTCAGCCTTGTTTATGATTGATCAAAGGATTCAAAGTTGTCTGAATCTAGGTACGAGTATCCATGTATTTAAAGAGTTAGATATATGAATTGATAGATAGAAGGGGATAACTATAACTAGTTTCACAAAAATCGGGAATCTAATATTGCTATTAATATAGTAGATCATCTATCTCAAATTGTTTAGATCTTTACTTAGATATCGGAATAGTTTGATAGACAAGCAGATAATAGATAATTAGGAACACCTCAAGGGAAAACGAATTTCCAATATTGTGATCAGTAGGTGGAGGATTCAAGGTTGCCTAGATTAGTTCAGATATCTGATTAGCTCTTAGGTAGTTAGGTAGCTAAATAGATAGCTAAATAAGTAGCTATATAGGTAGCTAGAACTAACTCGAGAGAAGAAGAAAAAAAAAGGGGGGGTGGAGGGGGGGGGGAAGGAAGTAAATAAACATATCATTTTTAATTGCTACTTGGTATATATTTAGATTCATTGCTATATCATCCATCCATTGCTATAATAACAATTTGTTAAAATGCAAAACTTGGGGGTGAAGTTTGATCATGATACCAAAGATTCCCTCAAAAGCCAGTACAATTTATCAGTACAGCCCAATGCTAATGCCAATGCCCTTGCTTCTCATAATTTCATAAAGTCATATGGTTGCCCAAATATCATCATCGCAAAAGCAACCATTTTGAGACGCTAACGCCTTCTTTCAATGGACCAACAATCAATCCGATGCAAAAATCAGAATTCATAAGTCTTCATCCTCACAATCCGAGCCACCATTCACTAGACTTGGGGCCGGTTCTTCATCAATATTTCCAGCGAGAATTGGTTTACATACCTCCCATCTCATCATCGTCATCTTCCTCATCTTCCTGTCCTCCTTGGCCAACCATTGCGATTGTCTTCGCATTTCCTTTCTTGATCTTGAGAATATTGGGATACCCTTGACTAACAAGAGATTTTGCCAAATCCGAACTGGGTCTCATAC
Source organism: Stromatinia cepivora (assembly GCA_014898415.1). Taxonomy (NCBI): domain Eukaryota; kingdom Fungi; phylum Ascomycota; class Leotiomycetes; order Helotiales; family Sclerotiniaceae; genus Stromatinia; species Stromatinia cepivora. Next base: position 789,096 of record RCTD01000017.1, on the reverse strand, counting down.
CCTCAAAATCTTTGGCATTGTGGACTTTGAAAATATTGCTCAACAGTGGACTCATGATTCCGTTCCTTTGACCCTTTCCCATCCCAGCTGGGTCTATCAATGTTAATCTGAATTTGAGGCGATAGTCGCCCGGGAATCGAACGGATAAGTCGGCAAAAGTGAAGAAGAATCGTTCATCCCCATGAGGATCTAACGCCTTGAAACCGTTACAGACCATAGTTCCTACCATTCTCCTTTGGTTCCGACGGTCATTACTTCCCTCAATTTTGTCGTCCTCGCAATTCGTATATGGGTTCCATAATGTGCAATGCACTATCGGCATAAAATTCTTCAAAATCTTCTTTCTATCTTTTGGATTCACAGCCTGGCCTGTGTCCTTATCAAATACTTCAAGCGTCAGGATTGGTGGCGGGTCTATCATTCGACGATCCTTGTCTCCGTATCCACAAGCTCTCGCGGAAATTGGTTGTTGCATGACGACCAATCTACATTCCGGCTGTGGGAGCGGGGGTTGTGGGGCCCTTTGAGCATAATGAGCCTTCATCCATTGCGATGGATACCAAAAAAACATACCTAGGAGGGGCAAATGGACCATGGTGATGAGCTGCAACAGATCCTTGCCTGGTCGCGAACACATCTGACATTGGCGTCGGCGGACAAGTCGAGTATGGTGAGAGGGGGCTCTGCGAATGTTTGAAAGAACGTTCAAGCTCTCGAGGACTTCGTTCTTGTTGATGTAGGTACATCGGCCTATCTAATGCCATTGGAGATCGTGGCCCTTGCGACGGCGGAGGATATGAGTCCTCAAATGCCTGACTCTCTTCAACTTGTCCCGGTGGTAAAGATGATAGCAATGAAGATATGGGTGGGAGTCGTGGGGGATTGAAATTGGGCATCTGCGCCCTGTCATCGCCATTGTCGTGATACGGAAGAGGTTCTCCTCCAAAGCTCATGGACCTGCCATCAGATGGCTGATAAATTGGCAGCGCGTCGCGATTCGAATGGTACATATTGTAGGAGATTGTCAAATATATCGCGATATTATAGACGGTCGATTGATTGGAATCTGGTAGAGGTATCTGCATAGGCTACTAGTAAGTATCTAACATATTAGAGCTTGGTAACTGACGATAGAGATGTTGAAGAAGTGCTACCTTCAGGTGTCATTAACGTTTCGAGATACGAAAGGAAATGACGACAGTAATTGCTGAAGCACAGATGAAGTGCTATATAATTGTGGCCGAGGAGGGCGCAGTATAAGGTATTTGTTTGATTGTTCGAAGTCCGATTGCGAGTGCATGAATGAGCGTTGGAACCAAGTCTAATATATGTGTAACTTCAAAGTACAAGTGATGGAGAGGAAAAGAGAGCAACTCTTCATTGATGGTCGTGGGGAAAGCTGTGGGGAGATATAGGAAATCCTATGGAGGACGACACCGGAGTGACAGGAGGCATGGCAGTGGTTGGAGCCTTCTAGCAAGCTGTGAAAAACCCAGGAACCGGGTGAGTGATATTGTGAGCGCTACCTCGTGCATGGAAAGATGTTTGGTTGGTTGGAATACCTACTCGTGCGGGAAGGAAGTGTGGTGTGTTTGGTGGATGTGTCTTGGATTACGAAGAATGACTGGCGGACGAATCTACTGCAGCAAAAATTTAACATGCCCGGCCTTCCGCGGTATTGAACATGCGGATAAAGTGCCAGCTAAGGATTTGGTTCTTTTTTTGGTTAAAACTTAGCCAGGTAGGAATGGCTTTGACATTGCGGTCTTTTTTTGACAGGGCTTGAGGGGTACAGCTGTGATGTTTTACGGTTTAAAAAGCATCTCCGGGATTGTAACATTTAAGTTGCATTTGTAGTGGATGTTAGAGCTTTAGAGGTGCCACTAAAGTTCTAGTTCCCGCTCCTCCATCCGTGCACTCTATTAGCACTAGAATCATAAGACATAACCGCATAACCGCACTATTACTTCAAAATTCTTTTCGGAACGACATTATGATATAGAAATGCTTGGGAAGGATTCTCAATGTCCATCTATAATCATATCATCGTTATATTACCCATCTACACTTGTCGTAGTTACATTTATAAACGTTTTAGACGAATTTTCACGAGTTTTTGGATTTCCAAAATAGAAGAGGTTTTGGGGGCTTGGTTATTGCAGGGAAAAGTTGACCGACTAGCCTGATCAAATACTTCCGACATACAGCAAAGCTGCAAAGTACCTAGGTAGCAATGTAATGCTGGTGATGCACTCAAAAGGTGATGGTGGTGGTAGTGATGGGCGGTGGTGTTAGAAGGCTAGGAACTACGATTATAATCCATGGTTAAAACCCCCGAACTCTTCATCCATTGATGCATCTAATCATCACTCAATACCCACTCATTCGCTACCATCCATTATCACAGTTTTTATGTTACTCTTATCTCTCCTCCCCCTCTTCTCTCATCTCTTTTTACCACCACACCGCTAGCATACCACTCCATCTGTTGCGCAAGGTCGCGCAAGAAAGCCATCTATCCATGATGAACATTCTTCTGGTTGCCGGCTCCCTTAATTCTTTATGTCCACTGGAGGGAGGGCAAGCGCAGATGCTGGTGACCTTGCTCAAGGCTTAATGGAAATATTTTTCTTTCCGTTACTGAGTTTGAGTGTATCACGTTTCACGGAAGATGGTGACAGACACAAATTACCTATCATTGGCCCACTAACAAACAGTCTCCGAAAGACATGAGAGATCTTTCAGGGCATATCCTGTCATTGTTGCTTCTTTGATATCTCTTCTCTTCCTAAAGTTATCGTGGATTTCGATCATTCGTTACAGAAACCTTTCAGCCAAGGTCATAAATCTACCAGAATGATTCAATACGATGTCGATCTACTGCATTCACAGACTCACTTATTGCGACTTCTGTCACCTATTACCATAGACACATGCATTTATGACGCTATAATCTCTTCATTTCAATTATTAAATCAGCACAAGTTATAGAGAATATGAAAAGAAACTTATGCCGAGGCAACCTATCTATCAGAAACCCCAGCAACGGATCTTTCCCTAAAATCATCGAGATAATTTGACGAATCATAATTGTATCCAAAGGTTTCGAAGCAGGGAATAATCAGATCATTATCATTATCAGTGTCATTAATTCTAGTTTTTCGAAAATGAAAAGGAGGTGCATAGAGAATACCTAACGACCTACCTACAATGCCAACAACCAAGGTCTGCAGCATTCAGATAATAATCACAACATCTACCAAAAGAATCCTGTTTGGTCACTCATATGCAGTGCTCGGTATCTTTGAGGCCTAAATTATACAAGAAACTGAAGAAACAGAACCTTTTCGGAAGCAGAGCCTGGTCAATTTTGTACCACATATCGTACTTGCTCAAAAAATTCTTCCGGCACCACCTTGATCGTAATCTCATTCATAAACTTCTTTTTTCGAAGATTGCATCTTCAAAATTGTAATATTTAATGGATTAACTAAAGAATTTGCAGCATACGGAGATTCGGAGGATTAGCTTTAGCATATGTTACCTTTCCCCACGACGAACCGAGATAGTTTGACTTTCGGTAAGATAATCAAAGGTGCTGCCACTACCAGGTTGAACAGAGCTCACAAAGCCAGTATATCTCCAGGAACACGGTTATTGGCCATACATCCGGCATGGAGGCCAATATCTTTCCTTCGTTGCTGACCACCAAGATAGAGATAGCTTGTGGATGACATCAAACGGTACTCTCCGGTTTGCTCTATTACTTTGGCTTGGGGTTTGCAGCTAAAATAAACAGGGGCTTTTTTATCGAGAGAGATACAGACATCTGTCAACGGATAAGAATGAAACGATGACAGCCATTGAAAATACTCCCCGCTCCTTCAGAAAAATACCCCGGGTACCTAGTATGAAAACTTGATTCATTTCCACAGCACAGATCTCGGTAATACCAAGATACCGTAGCCCCGACGGCTCCAATGCGTTCGTGCGGTAAAGGAATTGGTGTACACTTTACTGTGGTTTGAGGAGCTCATTGGTCCCTCTCGCCGGGTTGGTGGATCTAGTGGCCTTCTACAGTAATTCCCAGAAAGCTTGGTCTGTACGCTGCCGAAGATGGAAATGGATGGCTTTACTCGCGTGTAACATCGGGGCTACCCCGCTCCATTCAAGATTTGATTCCTAGGACGATGGGAAATGCGTTGAACTTTTCCAAACTGTTTGGAAATTAGCCTAGAATTTACCGGAAAGATGGTTATTGTACGAATGTACAGAGCGATTTTCTTGCGTTTTTTCAATTCTTGCAGATGTTCTTAAAGGTTTCAGGGGAACTTGCGGGTACTTCAGAAACATCAAACGTGCACGAACACGAATGCAGGGCGAGCCTGTATATTTGTCACTTTTGGTAAAGCTTTCAAAGCCTAACGTATGGCGTATCCTATCACTTTTCGCTAGACTGTCATTCTCCTCCGAGCCTTTGTCAATTGGCCAAGATGGTTAATCGTCATACCCACAAGGTTTCCAGGTCTAGATTCTCAATGCGACAAACAAGTGTGCCGTGAGTTGCATACTTATCTTGAGTTATCTTGGTTCTCAGGGGCATATCATCTGATCATCATATCTCTTGATCCCGGATATACTGGGAAATAGACTCATTTTGGGGTTACCTCTTTTCACCATCTATGCCTCTATGCATCATGCCAACTGTTAGAACGAAGAATAGGTGCTTGGATTATCAAGGGAGACCTTGGCATTGGGATATTCATAGTCTTGATCTCCAAGACACTGCCTCAAGGATATCCACTTATTTCCTCACGGCTGACCTAGTGGTCCATCTGATCTAGAGACACAGCGTGGAATGAAAGATGGTAAATTTTGACAACGATGAGTTTTCATCACACAACATAAGTATGGATCTCGTGTTACTCGTCATAAGAAAGAATTTTGGGAAACCTGCGACGAAGGCTTGGTGCAGAATGCTGTGCACCTTCAACCCTCAGATGAAGGAATTCTGAGAACGGTAAACACGTTGACGGATGATACTTTGCATTTGACTCGGGGATTTTTCATTGAGCTTCCTGTCGCCAACAAAGCAGTTTTTTGGAATCTTGCACTCCAGAAACCTCACTTAATTTTCGTGCATGATTATCCCTGAGCTTAATTCAATCTAATATCCTGTTCACCTCCATCACTCACCGAATACCTGCCTCGTACAAAACCCACCTTGCTGCACAAACACGAACACTAACGACCTACCCTTTGTCTCCAATTTCCACGAAATAAAATCCCCTCACCACGCCATTCCCAATCCACCACACATACACCAGAGGACATTGTCACTCCCCCAAAACCCTTCGCCAAAATCCCCAGGACGAAAATCACTACTTAGACTAGAGAGAAGGTACATTGCACATGTAAGTCCTAAAAGCGCTATTTACATTGTAATTGTGTACTGTACGCACGCGGGACAATATATCCTCCGAGCGGAATCATGGAATCATAGAGTCATGGAGTTATGGAGTTACAGAGCAAGTCGCAGAGCACAGCTAGGAGACTAATATCCGAGGTTTATAAATGGACATCAAAACATGAATGTGGATGCAAATGGATAGCACATCACATAAATCGACATGTGCACACTATACAACTATACACTGCACAAGACAAAACAAAAACAAAAATGATATCAAACAAACCACAAAACAGCTACCAGGTTTCAACATTTATCTCCTATCTACAGTCTATTTTCCTCGTGCAGTATAATAATTACCAGACTTCAGTAGACCAAAGAGTCTACTTTTGGAACCCCGCATGTCATCCCGCGCCATGGCTAACTCTACCCCATGCAAACCAAGTTTCACACTAGAAAATCATGTCCCTGTGTTCCCATACGTATTCCATGGGCCAGGGGCGTGGAATGGCCGAAGTCGGACGGGATGACCGGTTTGGGTTGTCCTTGCATTCGCCTTATATAATTTATAAGACTTACTTACTCACCACAATTTCCTAGGTGGAGGGTTTATATTTTCGAGTTGACAGAATAGGGTTTTTTTAGGTGTTCTGATTTGACGTTTTGCGTGCGTAAATGTTTATGGCGTGATTCTCACGTGTAGGAGGTTGAAGGTTCTTGTGTTTGATGAAAAACTGTGGACTCGTGGAGAATTTACATGATTGTTTTAATTCTCGAAAGTACAATAGATTGAGGATTATTTTACACGCCTCTTTATCTTATTCTTAAATGAACTGAGATTCGAAATCGTCAATATCTCATAGACTGTACTGTGTACGTGCATTAGACACAGGTATTTGCCCCACTGTGAGGAGTTCCGAACAGCGCATAACTTCACCGGTTACGAAGTAAGGCTTCCTTGGAAGAATTTGAGAAGAAAGAAGGTTCATATCATTGAATGCTTTCATTCCAAATTCTATATCACCTTTCCAAACATCTAGGCAGGCTCCTCCTCAATAAAAAGAAAGCCGAAAGTGACATACCAAATTTCAGTCGTTATCAATGACAAATTGTGGTTCAGTGGTTAATAGACCGACCGGATTGCATTGCAGTCTGAAAAAGAAGGATCTTTGATCTTTGAATTCTTTCATTTATCCAAGTTAGTTGGCACTTTCAATTCATTCGAGGGTTTGATTTGAATGTTGAATTTTGTTTGAAGATTCAAAGCACTTGGTATTACCATGTCATATTGAAGGTTTACGATCTTTCGAATACGAACTGCACTGGGCCAGTGAGAACATTGATATTCTTTATCATAAAAAGATTATCTCCTCGACCCTCCTTATTCCATTTGTGACTTCATCCTGAATTTCGCCATTCATATACCCATGGAGGTAACACTCTCCAATCACTTGATACCCCTCGCGATTCTCCCACTTTCTCAAAATTAACGGAATACTACATCCAAGCAGAATCCAAACTTGATCACCTTTCCGCGCACGGCATGGTACCATACCAATAAGTTTTCGATTCGTAGTCATGAGCCTTCGCGCCATCCATTTGGTAGTGTCCCTAAAACGAGAAAGAAACACTTTCTCGTGGGTTGAGATATCCATGAAATCAACATTAGTGAAGGACTTGGACTCCGGAGATTGTGCCGCCTTACATATCTGCTCAAGCGAGTGACAACCTATTCGAAGCGACCGATTACGCTCGAACCAATCGAGAAATAGAGGGTGTACATTAACTGGTGTTTCCATCGCCGCAAGACAAAATGCTTGGAATTCTTGATACGAAAAATCCTTGGCTGGTATGTCCTCGCCCAGGTATCGGTCTTGCCGGTTCAGCATTAAGCTGCGAAATATGTGATCCATGTATCTAGACGCCAGTTTAGAATCTATTTCAGTTCGATATGCAGAGTTGGTGTCGGCTGAGGAAGCCTTGAATGTTCTATGCATAGTCGTTGACTCAACACCCGAGTACACCTCGGCGACTCCGTCGTCTTTTCCGTCTTCGTCTGTGTAGACCACCTTGAGGCCACCAATACCGTCGACAAGATCTACAAAAACTCCTTGGCACGTCATCTTCTGAAGATCGGTAGAGAAACTGTACGTTAATGGGGCTTTGCTCTTTCCAGCAGTGAAAATATCGTGACTTTTGCCTTCGGGATATAAGAAGAGCAGAGGGCGAAGGCTTCCGACGTGTCTTGCACCACTCTGAGCAGCTATTGCGGGGACCATCCATGGTTGCACCTCAACTCTCCAATCTGGTACCCAAGAGGGAAGCGTGGGCTGGACATCGGAATGATCTGATCCATGAAATCGATCCACAAAGCAGAGTATGTCCAGACTCTGGTGGCTCTCGACAAAACTTTTCACCAAGCTCGAGTATACCTTCACAGAACTATCCTGATATCTTGGAGGGCCAGCCAAGGCTCTATCTGCAACCAAGCCGAGAACAGAATAAATTCTATCTCTAGGATCAGATGCTTTGTAATCCGAAATGTATCCCATCAATCCTATCAACTGTATTGGAGCGCCTCTCTGATACCATTGCAATACACGGCGACGTATCCAAGGAGCTTGAAATGCTTTGTGGGCCAGCAATGTCTCATCAATTCTTCTGCACGAGCTTATCGCGCTCATTGCCAGCGTCAGCTTCCTTCTATCTATCATTTCATTTCCGCATTGGAATACGAATTTTCGCGGAACGAGATACTCTTGAAGTGTCCAAACTCTCGTCCACCAAGGTCTCAACAACAACTTTTCTAAAGCAGCCCATTTGCTCCTGTCGCTCAAATCTTTTCCTAGCTCTTCTTCCTTATCTCCTTTCTCCCCAACTAATCTCTTTTGATAAAGCAAATCTAGTCTTTTCTTGTGGGTTGCTAAAACCTTCAGAAATAATATTGCTTGCTCGCCCCCATCGTCTCCCAGACCAAGCCAGCCAATAGTTTTCTCGGATTTCTCGTAAACTCTCCTCATCATAGCGACCTGCGTATTCCGCTCCACTTCCGCGACCGATCCTGCACTTTGATTAATACAAATTGAATCAATCCACCACCAGCCTTGCTTGAGGTTTTGGTCGTCACAGATAGTTTCTAAGAATGGATGAAGGCTACTCAGTACAGGAAATGGACGCCCGTTTATAAAGATGCTATGAGAATATACTTTAGAGCCCCAGACGTAGGAGAGAGTGTTGAAAACAGGACATTTAGGGTCCTCGAGGGAGAAGATCTCGAGCCAGCCACTGATATAACCTTGTTCATCGCGCTGGAGACGGAGAAGACGGATTGACGGTTTGGAGCTGTCGAGGGGTGTGTAGGAATAATCCGAGAGAGCTTCAACTCGCATGATTTACGAAATTTCTCCTTAGAACCAATCGATTCAAAGTATCGACGTGCAGCGAAATGGAAACAACAAAACTTTCACTCGAAAGGCTGTTCAATTGACGCAAGTCAGGAGTTCAAGACGATCGGGTTGTGAATGGATAATTTAATCCACACCGCCCTTTTCTGTCATCACCGATAACCTTAGGTACTCACGAAATTCCAAACATTATATATATAACAACTATCTCTAGAGATCTTTCGCGGCTACAAAACGTATCTATATAATACAAAAGAAGAAAACGAGATCAGTCATCGCAAAGTTGAGGACTCTCTTCCGAGAACAAAAGCGTTTAACGACAACATTTGGAACCATCACAGATCGATACCTCTCAAGTCTGAGCTGTGCTCACTCCAGGATACAAATAAGCAGGCTGGCTCTGCATCTTATCCCAAAGTACACCCCCTCCATTGCAATCTGTCCAAACAAATATTGTTGCGCCATCGGCCATACCAGCTGCAGTTTTGTACGGGGTGGTATTACACCAATTGAGAGTATTGGTATAGGAGGACTTGTCACAATACTGGTACATGACTGAGTTCATATGCCCGGCGGGTGCTGATTTCTCCGCTGTTTGTGTGAGTGTTCCACAAGATCTATTTGATGAATGTGTTAATTTATTCTTACTAGCATTGGAATTTTTGAGTTTGAAAGAACAATGTATAATATACTCCATTACAAAAGGGATAAAAGTCCAGTATCCACAATCGCCTTCGCCTAAATCCTGCTTATTGCTCTCTTCGTCCGAGTAGCCGAGAGTCTTTATGTAAGAATAGCTCGCCCCGATATCGAAGGCCGACTCCAATACTTTAGCTACCTCGCCGCCTACCCCAGCTTCGATCAAAAACATGTTGGTGTAGACGATAGATTGGGTCTTGCTGACTGAACATGAGGTACCACTCAAACACTGACTGAATTGGAAAAGTTAGTGAGTGAATTTGCAATGTGGCTTGAGAAGGAAGAAAAGCATTTTCCAATCTCGGCAAACAACAGATTGTCCTTAGTCTTGGACTGCAGTCTAGTTTTGAATGTTTCCAATGTGCAAAAGTATCAGAAGATCTAAAGATACACTTATTTACATGGCCTCAGTATTTCAGATAGACCGATAGCATTGAATAAGTATTGAAAGTTGAAAGCCACCCATTGCCCGACTGTAATCAACACTATTGAAAACGGCGGCAAAGTATAACCGTCCAACCTGAACTCGGAGATTTGCATGAATTATGAAGCGATAATACTCACCTATTTGGTATTGGCATTTCTTGCCCATATCTTTTGGTTAAGCGGACCTCACAATACGCTGAGCATCCTGCATTTCCAGGAACGTTGGGAATCGGCTTAGAGCAGTAGCCTTTGCCATCGACCGTGTTTTTCTTAGGGCAATTGTAATCGCTAACATTTACCATCATGTTCTCTGGGTTGCAAACGCCATTATCTCGAGTGGAGATTGGGTGGTGCTGGAACCGCAAAAGTATTTGCAGCCATTGCCAGAAGGCATAGACGCTGGAGGGTGGATATGGCCATATTGTAGGTAATTCAAACGATGGAATGAAAATCGAGATATGCAGAAATAAGAGGACTATCGAATTAAAAATATGGGGAATTTAATGTGAATGAACTGAGATGTGGAATAAGATATTTGGAACGATGCACCACTCCTTTAATAGTCGACTCCCTATTCACAGCAGACTCTAAAATACGAGTACAAGCAAGCATAGTATGTATGAGCAAATTTAATCTTCCACACATGCCCAATCAAACTAATTCCTTCTTGTAAGACTGAACATTGGACTGATCCTTAACGTCGAGGGCATGTTTCAACTGCGTTGCCAGCCCAGCAGCGAGGGACTCGTGAGCATTCAAAAGTTCCTACCTAGGGGTGCGATAGGAGAAGGTAATAACAAATTCAGGAGGTATATTGCTACTCTGATCTTACGAGATACCAAGCTTTTGTTTGGATTAGGAACTGCTTTCCGTCGAGTCGAGCTTCTCTTTGAACCGGCGACTTGCGGCGTAAAGCTATAACTTTGGATTTGCCGAAGGTTCGAAGGAAGGAAATGGAATGACCATCAGGCTCTGGTGTTAATTCTTGCTATTTCGGTCATTCATGACTTCTCATTGTTTGTCCTAAGTTGCAGTCACAAGGTACCAAGATTGAAAGCTGAACAAACATTTAATGTAGTTGGTGACTATTAATGTATCCATTCCCAACAGTTTGGTTTAAAGATACATGGGGGAAAAGCTCGCTAAACATTCTTCCCAAGCAATTTGAAGTAATTTATTTATATCTTTGAAAAAAAGGATGCTGATTGGCTGAACAAGATGGTGGCAGTGCGCGAAGAGTTCTTCGCCGCATGTTCCGCGCAGACTTCAAGAACAGTGAAGTGGCATTGCCATCCATTGTCTGGGCTTTTGTGTTGTTGGCACCTGATGAAGGGCGTTAGTTGTAAATGAAGTTGCAACGCCCCTTGTCCATGCATATCATAATTTAGACCTCCCTGGGGACATTCGAGAAACCACATTGCAATATTAAACGTCCGCAAACCTCTCTCAATCCTTAAACTGAGATTTCTTTCTCAGTTCAGTCAGAATCAAAAATTACCTCCAGTACCGTACCCAGCCAACCTCATTGCTCATTCCTCCATGAAGGCTTCCAACCTCGCTATCAACTCGCATAATCATCACCAGGTACACGGTGTCCAATTACAGCATCTGCACTCATCAGAATGACATTATACCCACAGCTATTGGGGACCAACCTGCTTGCTACTGGCCTTCCGTTTGGACTCAGAACACCAATATATCACTATCTTCGGTATCTTCGGTATCAGCATGTTGTGGCACTTCCAACTTCATCACTTATCCTCTTATGGACCAATACAACTGTTCACTTACCTATTGCCAATTCCCTCCATAACATGGCAATTCTACTATCTTGGACTGCCTCGACGACGTGTTTCTCCGTGGTGGATTGGATAGGATCGTTTGCACGCGTATTGATGATTTCGAATCAATAAGTTAGGAGAAGTGCAATCAATGCGATTCTCTTGGTGTCGGCAGTGATAGCTGTAGGGACCTGGATTGTTGGTTAAAGAGGGGTTCTTGGGAGACTCGAGGGGGAAGTGGGGGGGATGGCCATATGGTGATTTTAGTTGGAGGGCTCTGTTATGGATCTCGTCTTTTATCTCACAGTCCCTCTGCTCCTCCTATTTTGTCGTTTTATTCGAAGTTTTACTTCGTCTTATTACATTACCAAAATGGGAGAGAATGCAAAATGTAATATGGCTAGATACTCAATTGAAACAAAGTAATACTGAATGGTTGGTTGCTAGTTGTGTTTCAAAAAGCCAAGGAGTACTAAATCACCGTGACATCATTGCAATTCTGGGAACATTTGACTTATCTATTTGAGTTATAGTCGCATATAAGTGTAATTGAAGATCTCAATAGTAAACTATTCCTCCAAGAAATTGAGTAGATATCAAAAGTCTTCAAAGGCCATACAGACTTAGATTTTGTAGGCCTTGACAAATTGCTGCTCGACTCATGTTCACGCTCGTTCATATTTACATAATTTCACCGTGGATGACCTGAAAGGGTGCGCGAAATGACTAACAATCTTTACACAGCCATCATATGGTAATTTATTGCCTGGTCCTCGAAAACACAAGAAAGAATTAGCAAGACCGAATACAGAACAAGGAGAATTGGCCCAATACAAGACCGTTACTAGAGAAGAAAGGAACAAAAAGGACATTAGAATTTAGACAGCCTCCGCAATCAATGAACGCAAAAGAATGTCTTCACTGGGTGGTAGAAAAAGTTGCGTCAATGAATGATATGATTAATCGAGATTTCGATAGCTTGCAATATACAAGAGAGGGGACAGGACAAGAGTATGGAACGATGATTAGACCCAGCTCGCGACTATTAGCCTGGAAAAATGGCTCCTACATTTTAGAGAAGTATATTGACTCAATATGAGGTGCCCCATTAACGATAATCTGCTAGCACGATTAGGGTGGCGGTAAATCAATTGAAGACAACTTGGCTGCTTCAGTTGCTATTGAAGAAAAATGTAGCAGCCCAAGTTACTCGTCGAATACAAGAAAAATCAACCCAGAAACTGTACAAAACATTGCTCGATCAACATTTGTTGCGAGCTCTAAAACGTCACCACCACTTGTATATCGAAATGAACGTTCTTCAAATCGCACAATAAATAGTGAAAATATTGAAATTCTAAGTACTGTAAAAAGTGCAAGGAGCGAAATAGAGAAAGAGAAACTCGTCCAAAAGGAAACGAGGAAGTGAAGGGGAGTTTTTCCAACGCAAAGCGCGCCCGGAGTTTACCCCGCCGAGATAGAAAAGTTAGGCAAAGTAGTCAAGACTCAGAAATCAAACCTGGTGTCTGCTAGCATAACCGGGGATATATTAAGGAATAATATTTTTAAGTCCATACATTTATCACGTAGCCGGGTAGGTACTAGGTTGATACTATGATATTCTACGTAGGAGCGCCCACGACTGATGGAGACCGGTTCATGCCTGAGGCATCCAGACTAGCTCGTAACGGGTAGGGGGACCCGTGACAATATTCGAAGGCGCTCGTACTATAATAGGCGAAAACTAATTTACAATAGAAAACTAACTTATACTTCAACAAGAAATATTATAATAATTTATATAATAATATTACCATTCACAGCAAATTATGACGGTTATAAATAAACTTATGGGCAGGTTAAATATATGACTACTCGTTAGGAGTAGTTTTTCTCATCTTCTCTCTTTTCTTATTTCTCGTTCTTCTTCCTTCCTTTCCATTCCATCTTTGAATGTTTCTCAAATCAGTTAGAAGACTAACAAATTCTTTAGATTTTATTTTAGATTATTGAATTCAAATCAAAAATATTACAATCCAATATTATATTACAATTCTCTATCATCACACACTCTTCTTTCGCATATCCTCTCCCCTTTTCCCCCTTTCCAAAGCGAGAAACGCATATCAAAGCTATCTATTATCTCATCCTTTCTTCACATCCATAATGAACAAATCCGACAACCAGTCAGAGATCCCAAATCACCTTTGTTGATACCGTACTACTTCTGTGCAGCTTTAGACGACCCTGCCCCCGAGATATGTGCTTCAATATCTTCAACTACTTGAGTCATTGAGTTAGCTCATGAAGTTTGTCTAACGGAGAGGAATACCTGGGATTACATACCATGATTCAACATGCGTGTCTTGCGAGCCACAACGATAGCGATTGCAGCTAGTACAGCGGATATGATACCGAAAACGAGGGCAAGAAGGTCGTTAGTGGAGACTGTGTTGCCAGGATTCGGAATCAGCTAGTTCAGAAGCAGTGTTTAAACAAATGGACATACGCATTTTGACTATTAATTATGGATGGGTTTGAAATATATGGAAAGGACCCAGGAGGATGATAAAGAGGAGTGAAAGGTGCGATTTATGATTTGGTGCAGCGGTCGGTTGCGTTAAAATTGGTAGGATGATGTGATAACGGGAAGTACGGAGCAATAAATGTGATGGAAAGGCCGGTGGGGAACAGTAGCACGGTAAGGCTGAAGGTCAAACGTGGAGAAATTATATGTGTTTTCTCAAGGGAAAGTGACAGCACAATGTTATATTAAATAAGAGTAAATCAAGTGTTTCTAAGAATACAAAAATTGAATCTCGAACGAAAGGTGGGTGTCGTGGTTCTTATAATGAAAAATATTTCTGAGTGAACAAATTAATTTACCCTTCCTCTTCCCTATAAGGCTCCCCTTCTACTCCCCAGTTCACTTAGCATACCCTGATACAACAAGCCAGCCTATTCTCTCCTCCATATAATTCCTTTCCACCATCAGTACTTTCTTCCATTCTCCCATCAAGAAATTCCTTAAACCTCCCACCTACTCCAACTTCCTCATCCCCCACACTTCACCATCTCTCAATCATACTCTCCTACTACCATACACCTCTAAAATATCTCAATAACCATTCACTCACTCACACCACTCCTACCAATCTCAAAATATTCCCCTCCGCACCTTAAACTTTCCAAAATCCTAATGAAAAGACTTACAACTACAACTACAACTACAACTACAACTACAACTACAACTACAACTACAACTACAACTACAACTCTGAATCCCAACCCCAGAATCATCTACAATATCCAATCCGTTTGAAACCTTTAAAACATTCAGAAAATTAAAATAGTTTAATTAGTAAATATCTATATATTTAAACATCTCTTACACTGTTTATATCTATTTATCAACACTCTCCTTTTCACTTCCTCATTTCATATAATCCTATCTATTTCATATCCTATCATTTCTTCCATCAATACACCACTCCCTTACTCCCCACCAAACCTAACGAAATCTCAAAAACCATCATCTCATCTTTACAAAAACTAATCAAACGAATACATCATCTATTTATTCATCTTAATTTTATCCAATCCATCTATACTCCCCCCATTACTCAATCCCAATACCGAAATCTATATATTACAATTTATCGCGTATTAATATTAATACTTTATATTAGTTATTTTATTATTCTATAAGTTTTGTATAGTTCAAATAAATTTTAACTAATTATAAAAAAAATTAAAAATTTATTTATTATTTATTTATATACTTTTCCTTTATTTTTTTAAATCTATTTAATTATTTTCTTTTTTCTTTTCTTTTCTTTTTAAATTCTTTATCATTTATTCTTTTTTTTTTTTTTTTTTTTTTTTTCAGAATTCTCTTTTCTTTTTTTCCCCTCTTCTCATTCATATATACATACTATCTATCGCTACCCCTAACACTACCCCTAACCCTACCCTTACCCCTATCTTCTTATTCCCTCATTCCCACCCTCTTAATTTTCCTCTTCCTCTTCCCCTCCCTTCCACCCACAACTCTCTTCCCCCCACCTCAAATTCACCTACAATTCACCCAGAATTCCCTTCCTTCTACATCAAAAATTCCAAATCTCCAAATTACTATTTATTCTTATATCTCGTTTATACTTTTATACTTTCCTATTTTCATACCATCAACCCTCCATCCCATCAACCCCATCAATCCCATCCCACCCATAACCCCACCCACCCATAACCCCCCTAATCAAAAATTCATTAATTAAAATAAGCGAGCTCTTCTATTTATCATCCAATATTCAAAATCCACCATTCATCATCCATCAACTAACTCTCTTTCAAAGTCTTAACCAATTTGTAACAATAATCTAATATTACAAAACCACGAAATATAATAAAATCCTATCCCGAAACTATAATTTTACCATACCCCTTTTACCTTTTTATAATTTTAATAATTTACTTCTTTTTTCATACAACAAATTACAAATACAAATACACTCACATTTTATACACAATTCGATATCAATCATTTCATTTCATCTCAATCATCTCAATCTCAGCTTTATTCCTCATCTAATTTCTCTCTCGCTAGCATCTCATCTCATCTCATCTTAGAATCTCAACCACTTTCTATCACTCCACCAATCTCCCAACCTCCCAACCTCTCACACACATCACATACTCTTAATTATCCATCTCAACCCCTTTTTTTTTCTCGGTTAAAAAATAACCATTTCCTACTTAACCAAAAAAACCCATCTAATCCCATTCTTCCATTAGTTCCCTCCCGCACTAATCATTCCATATTCCCACAGGGTATAATATCCCCATCCGTCCATGCAGCCCTCACCCACTCCACTCTCCCACAACATCCACGTTCACCCCATCGATCCACCCCGAACCCCCATTCCATCATAATATACACAAATCCATCCACCCCTTCCCATCCCATTCCATCTCCGCCCAAATCCCTATTTATATAGACAAAACAAAGTGTCGAATTGAATCGAATGGTAACATATACATTCGTACCCTCGTACCCCCGACCATCCAGCCCTATACCCCGCAGATCAAAATCCGTAAACACCATGCTATAACCATGCATTCAAGCTCCCCTTAAAACATCGCAATAAAAAACGTAAGCAAAGCTCACGTGAAAAGAAAAAAAAATCGAATCTCTTTCTATCCTGTTCGGGTAATTGAACATGAATAGAGGAGGTTATTATGTAATTAACGAGCGAATTAATCGGTAGAACTGGAGAGGAAGTCGAAGTCGATATCGAGAGACTGCAGGAAGAAAATTGACGCATGCTGACGTTTTACTCAATTCGCCTCCTAAAATTCCCCTCCACTCCTGACTTCTTCAGGGATCACCTCTTCTCTCCATCTAACACCACCCTCCACATCCACACCTCCTTTGACCCATTCGTTATCCTGGACCTTGTCCAATAGCCATCTACTCCTAGCTCTTTTCAGTAAACCTTCCGTAACCTCCATTGCTCCCTCCAATCCCTTTGCCTTGAATTTCTCCGGATCACCTTCGTGATCTCCCTCCTCACCAAAATATTCAATCCATCTCCATTCTACTCGTGCAATTCTATGACTCGTTCGACTTCGCTGTTTGTGTCCTTCTGGCATTCCAGGGTTAGGATCGAACGGCAATCTACTTTCCAGTAATGCATAGAGTAAAACACCAAGGGACCAAGCATCGGTAGCGCGTCCATCGTACGGTTGTCCCATGATAACTTCTGGGGCGGCATAATCATCGGATCCGCAACGGGTAGTAAGCTTTTCATTATCAGCTACTCGGCGAGACAGGCCAAGGTCTGTGAGGGTAATAATAGAGTAAGGATATTTGGTCCAGTCTTGAGGTTTTGCAAGTTCGTGTTGGGGAAGGTTGACCAAGACATCTGAGGAGAAGGGACGCTCGGTTAGTTTGTGGTGTTTGTGATTTTTGAATATCATGTAAGGGTGAAGGTCTAGAGAAGGGAAAACTCAAACACTTACTTTCTAATTTGATATCCCGATGAACAATATGTCTATCGTGTAAATATTGGACAGCACCAACAAGTTCTGCAAACATACGTCTTAGTAACGATGGGACGAGAATATCTCGATGTTGACTGGCCACCTCAAATAGGTCTCCACCGGGACAATAACTCAAAACTAAAATAGCTCTTGTCTCCTCTATGCTCCATGCTTTAAGATGAACCAATGAAGGATGATGTATCGATTTCATGATTTCCAATTCACGTTTTAATGACATCTCTACTCTTTCTTCAGATGCCCCTCCTTTTGGACCATGTTCACAGATCTTGATTGCTACCAGTTTTTTTCGATCAATCTTTGTCTCACCGGGTGTAACAAGTCCTTCAATAGCGAACACATTATCTTCATCTATGCGACCCTCATCATCTTGGACTTGACTGGTTGCTAGGATGACTTTGCTGAAAGTGCCTTGACCCAAAACTTTTATACCTCTCCATCTTCGTCGTTTAGAATCATTTCTGGTGTATGCATCAAAGTATTCACCTCTTGATTTCCGAAGAACTCTAGGGATATTATTGGTGGTCAATGAAGAATCACTATCACTACTTTCCCCTCCTGTTCGACTCGATGGTGGGGTTGGTGGTCTTGGAATAGGAGCCAATCCTCGTTGGACCGCTAAATGTGGCTCCCTCCGCATATGTATGTCTGATGGCGGAACCATTTCAACTACTCCATCCATTATTGGAGCATGCGAACTTGAGACGGTAATGTTTCGAGGTTTCGGTACCTGGATTGCTTCTGGTACATATTCGCTCATACTTCTATTTCTAGTATGTCCTTCTGCGTTCTTTTTTCGATTTACTTGCGCATCCATCAGGGCAGATTCACCTGCATTAGTTATTAATCCATGATATACCCTTCTCTTTTGCTGATTTGCCATCGCAGAGGAAACCGATTCGCCATTCGACGTGATAAGCGCAGCTTCAGAGTGCATGGGTAGCATATGTTCGCGCGAAGTTCGTCTCGAATTTAATCGTTTCCATGGTCCAGGTGAATCGCCCGACATGAGTGGTGAGGGAAGAGGAGTAACATCTGCCATTGCGTTCAACATTGGCGATGATAATGCTGAGTTTGGCGCCGAATTATTGCTACCTATACTGCTTGCAAGAACATTCTTAACACTGGGAGTTCGTGCGAGAGACATCCCCATCTGCCCGCTTGATCTTGAATGTATTCGTGTGGTATCGGGAGATTCGCGTTCAGAAATTCCGGTGCCTGTGTTGGTAGATGTGACTGTACAACCTGGAACGATATCGGTTTGTATTCGCAGACCCGCGCTTAGAGGACTCGGGGTCCGATTATATGGAGGATCTATATTTGGGTGAAGACGAGAAGTGGTGTCAAGCGCTAGTGGGGTGTAGATCTCGTTTGTTGAAGTGGATCTGCTATGAGGAGGCGAAGGTGCTATGGTATTGGATTTGAATATGCCAGTGAATGCTGGTGTTTGACTTGATTGAAGTGGTAAAGAGATGTTTGAGTTTTGCATCGCGTTTGCATCGTTCATAGACGTGGGTGTATCATATCCACCTAGGGTAGATGTAAGACCTGACACAGCTTCGAGACTTCCATTTTGTAGTTGACGCTCGACCATCCTTTGTTCCGAACGGGACATGTTGGGAAGGAAAGCGGGTTAACTGGAGTGAAAGAGGGAAAAAAAAAAGGTTGAGGTATTTTTTGTATTTAAAATAAAGTAACGTTGTGATGATTGATTTCAGGGATTATTTTGATGAGCCGTCATTCGACACTTGTGTACTCCGTAGTGTAACCAAATCTTAAATGAACAAATCAATCAAATAGCCTTGATAAAAGAGGACAAGGCGTATGGATGGGATGATTTGATTGATTGCATATGGGTTGTATTGAGGAATATGAAGTGGGGGTTCGGGTATCGGTAAATGTATGGAATAATTTGGATAGAATTAGGATAAGGAGGATGAATGAGATTAGCTGATCCGGAAGGAAATGTTTGTTTGTTTGTTTGTTATTTATATTAAAAATATATATAAAAGAGCATTTGTAAATAGGATCAAGAGGGAGTAGAATATAAGAATGATTCCGGATGAATGACATTTTATTTTCGTATTCGTGGGTTGAATGAAATTGGTTGCGGATATTGATTGATGTGTTCTGCTTTTGATTCTGGATTTGGCCTTTTTGCTCATTTCAACTCATCACTCACTAATTTCACGAGTGACCGACCGCTCGTGTTACTCCGTACCGTTCAATAAGTACCCTATGAATTATAGGCACTGGGCGTTGGGTAGTCGTATTACGCTTTGGTCGATCAATAAGTTGCCAGGTATAAAAAGAGAAACCTTTTTCCATAGACCGAATGCAGGTTTAGCTATACCAAGGTATATTCTTGGTAATTTAAAGATTCTCTGTCATTTTTCAGCCCCGGTTTGAACACTTCTAGGGAATACACTGAAACTATTGGTTCAATTGAATTTTAATTTCTTCATTATTCCATAGATCTTTTCCAGCTTCCAAGTTTCAAGCTTACTAGTAATGCTGAAAACCCAAAAATCGACAGAGGCAATTTTATATGAACGTGATCAGAACAATAGGAAAAAATGATTGATACAGTAATCTACCCCGTATGATATCAAGCGACAATTTAATATATCTTTGTTGATAAGGGACTATTTTCATCTAATTTCAAACTTTTTCTTATTATGAAAATTTCATCAAACTCCATATCTATTTACCTTGCCCGGAGAAACATTAAGAGCTGTTCCTCTAACAATTCCCCTTCTTCTACCATGAATGCACTGTTCCAGGGGTCTCGGATGTGCCGATATTGTAACGGATTAACTTTTCTTGGTCCAGAGAGGTCTGTTTTGGTGATTAGACAGTTTTAATACCCTCCTTTTTCTTTTCTGATGTATTTTCGAAGTGACTTCTTGAGTGGGAATTGACGTGGTTTCCATGGGGCAATTCAGAAGTCCTCATCAACAAAGGGAAGACTAAATTCTTACCATTCTCCTGGTACCAAATGACTATCTTTTGAGCTAATTCGAGCCCAATTTAAGATTCTTTCCAAATTCAACTTTGTGATCGCAAAGAATTTGACTTCTTGCATTGTTTGCTGTAAGTTTATGGAGTCAAAAAGAGGATTTTGGCGTCACTATACATAACCCCTCACTATCTGGACCCCTTCATCAAATCCGGTAGCGATGTGCAAGAAGTGCGGGATGATTATTCTGCAAAAGTTAGTGTCATCAACAAAACCTACTCTGAATTCGAAGCAGGTCCTTAACCATCAAAACGCATCCGACCTTTTATACATTGTACTCGGGTTCAAGTCTAATATCGCAAGTTCATAAAAAGATGAAGCCTCAGATAACCCCTCCACTTTATTCTGTACCTGGATAATAATCTCCCGCCTACCCAACCGACTTGCCCCACCATATAAAAATCATTATATGAGCTCCACTACTCGAACATTTATTTACTCGGGTATGTTCAAGCCATCCATCCACCCACGCGGCGCCAAGAAAAGAGGAACGCCCAATGGAGTTCTTAATCTTCTTCGAAGGAATATTGAAGAAGTGGAACTGTTAGATTTCTCAATCTGCATTTGCCGACGGCTTATCATCACCACCACCACCATCTTGAAAAGGTATGGAGAGACAAATACAACCACGAGAGAATGTCCCACGTTTGAAAACCATATCTCCAATTGGTTGCACGGCCTCCATGTATCATGTCATCAACATGGATAACTGCATATCAGCGGCCTTACCCGCTTCAACCAACAAAAAGCAATTTCATGCTTATTTTCACGATATAAATTTACTCCTGCAGTTCGGTTTCAAATGTTCCCCCCGGAGTTTGTATCATGTGAGGTGGCCCGTGGATAATGCTTTGACCTTGACGCTTCCTCGACTTTCCGTGTGGAGAGCTAGAAGCTTGAGGCTCAAATGCATTCGAAAAACAATAATAACACGGCGGAGGTCCGACATTTCGAACGGAACATTTGAAAGACAACTCACCGGGCTAGTCACAGCTCAAGTTTTGAATGCGTTGAGACATTTTGATTGCGATGAACACCAATCAGATGATCTAATCGCATCATTAGGTTATTCTTCAATCTGCAGCTGCTGACGGACGACCTGTTATCGATGTGAGGCATACTCGATTTGAACAATTAATCCGAGATATCTTATCTTTGTCCGAAGTCACCCTCACGAATCTTCGGCAACTAATCGCACACCTCGGGCGCTATTTAGTAAGAAAAGTGTTAACCTCACACCTCCAAGACCATATATTCACACACAGAATTTCAGACTCCGACCTCGGTAAAAAAAAAAGTATTGGCATATCACGGAAATGAAATTTAACATCTCTTCCTTATCATCATCAAAACTCCATGAATCATCGAAAAAGACCCACAATGTTAGTATGATTTCTGCCATGATTTTTCACAAGACAATCGCGCGGTAAGGGGAATTGGTATTGCCGCGAGCCTCGGTATGGCGTCTCTTTTGTGTGATCTCTATTTCCTAACTTTCCCCCGTGTTTCCCCTGACTTTTTTTTGCTTCATTTCATTATAAGTGGCGATTGTCTCTAGATTCCTATTTGGTCACATAGATTCCTCTTTAATATATATTTCCTTTGGGCTTGTTCAAAAATACAAGAGACAAGATGAGTAAGAAAGGGGATTTTGCCGCCGTTAGTAAGGATATTGCTGGTCTTTTACACCAACCGGAATATGATGATGGCAGTGCTGGACCTGTTCTTGTGCGCTTAGCATGGTATGTGAGCTTCCAATCCACGTCTCTTCCAAACTGTGCGAGGCTGCTGCAATCCGCTTGGGCGCATTTACTCCCTTCGATTCACAAACTAATATCTTCTAGGCACTCTGCTGGAACATACGATGCTGAAACAGATACGGGTGGATCCAATGGAGCTGGTATGCGATACGAAAGTGAAGGGGGTGATCCAGCAAACGCTGGTCTGCAACATGCAAGAGTATTCCTCGAACCAGTCAAAGCCAAGCACCCCTGGATAACATATGCGGATCTTTGGACACTGGCAGGAGTTGTGGCAATCAAAGAAATGGGTGGTCCAGATATCCCATGGAAAGGAGGACGAACAGATTATGTTGATGATTCGAAATTGCCCCCACGAGGACGTCTACCAGATGCAGCACAAGGCTCGGATCATCTCCGATGGATCTTTTACCGCATGGGCTTTAATGATCAAGAAATTGTTGCGTTGAGTGGAGCACATAATCTTGGTCGATGTCATAGCGATCGATCCGGATTTGAGGGAGCTTGGGTTAACAATCCTACGAGGTTTTCGAATCAATATTACAGACTCTTGCTTTCGTTGCAATGGCGCAAGAAGAAGTTGCCAAATGGAATTGAACAATTCGTCAACTATGACGAGGATACCGAAACAGAATTGATGATGCTTCCAACAGATTTGGCTCTCACACAAGATAAGGAGTTCAAGAAATGGGTGGGGAAATATGCAGATGATAAGGAGAAGTTCTTTGAGGATTTCAGTAAAGTCTTTGCCAAGCTAATTGAGTTGGGCATTCAAAGAGATGAAGAGGGCAATATTACAAACCTAGACAATGAAAAGGGTGGATATCATTCGGCGCCGAAGAAGAAGGATACTCCTGGTAGTCCAGCGAAGAGTTCAGATGATAAGGTGGATGTGAGTGAGGCAGAGCCATTGAAGGAGGACAATAAGCAGTTCAAGTCCAAGCTATAAATGTATGTTTGTGGGTCTACAATATAAGATGTATAATCGTCTGATGCGGTTGTACAATAAGAAGTTGTAAATATCTGGTTTCTGGTCTTGCAATGATAGATATCGATGGGCGATTAGACGGATGAAGGATTTAGACTTTAGACGAGATGGATAGATATAGATATAGAAAGAACTAATAGATGTTTTACAATCAGTCACGCTCATCAATTTGAGAAAGTGCGACTAAATAATTTCTACTCGGAAACCATGCATACTTTCTTATACCCAATCTCATATTCTCCAAATTCATCTCCCTAAATCAAAACTTCACACATACCAAATATCAGTACCCCTCAACCACACCACCCCCTCACAACCATGCGGTCCCTCTTCTCCCGCTCTCCCGATCTTGAAGGAGGCCAAAACCGCACATACAAAAAAGGTTTCACAGGCGATCACCGTGGCCGCACACATATTCCTCCGCATCCTTCTCCCATCTTCTCTACTCAATCCCAACAGGATCCCTTTAATGCGCCGCCTGCCGCTTATAGACACGACACTATTTTCAAACCACCGCCGAGTCCCAGTCCCAAGAGTGTCACATTTAGTGATCGATCTTGGAGTGCGCTTTCTGGCGCTGGTACCGCAGGGAATACTGCTGGAAGTGGAAGATTGCGAAATGCACCAGCTACAGATAGGACACAATTGGATAAAGAGCAACTCGAAAGATTACACGAATACCTCGGAGTTCTCCCCGGCAGCGGGGCTCCCCAAAGAGAAAAAAGACGCTATAGTATGAGTGATCCCAACGATCGACCCATACCCAACTCCTCAACACCTAGCCCGCTATCACCCCAATCACGCATCAAAAAAAACCTGAAGCAAAAAGCTGCAGAACAGCATTTTCGTAGAAATAATCAGAGTAGTGGGAATTCTCAGGATAGGTTGTTGGGCGAGGAGGAACAGGTGTATTATCAGACGCATCTTTTTAAGGAGGCGCTGAGGACGGCGCTTAGTATGCGTAGGGGGGGAGAAGAGGAGAGGGTGTTCGCGGGGGAGGTGAAAAGACCGGTTATGCAGAGGAGGGGGGCGAGTGAGGGGATGAGGGAGGGGGGGTTCGTGGGGCCGTTGGAGGAGAGGAAGGTGGAGGAGGTTTTGCCGAGGGATTTGGCGGAGTTTTTGGAGAAGTATGATCCGAGGTCGGAGGATTTGCCGGATGTGTGAGTATTTTCTTTTGAGTTTATGGGAAGGATTCAGGGGTGAGGTTTTGATGTGCTGATTTGGTCTTTAAATAGTTATCCGATGGGTGAACATAGAGCAATGCTTCGAACGATGTATTTGGAGGATATACTGCACTCGACTGCGAAATTGCATAAGCATAATTGGATATTGTTGAGTAGGAATGAGAAGTATAAAGATTGTATGTATGACATCTATCCAGTTGGCTCTTCCTGGGAAATCAGCTGACAGTATCATCAAGTACGCATCCCCGATCGCTGGGATCAGATCCAAGAAGATCTCGAGAAATACAGTGCGTACCATCCATCAATATCCCCTTAAAAACTTCCTCCATTCTTCTCTCCCTACTACATCCTCCCCATTCCCCATTATCCCAACCCCCCTTTCAACTAACCTCCTCCCTAGCCCGCTCAATCCGCAACTACGAATACTGGCTCAGTTCCCCCATGCCCCTCCTCAACCTCAACAAATCCTCCCTCCCCCCCCGCTTCCACCTCTACGGCAAACAACTCGCCATCCTCGAACTCGCAAAATCCATTAACAATCCCCACGAAACCGCTTTCACAAACGAACTTGAAAAAAAATTAGTAGCGTATCATACAGATTGGAGTATCAGTAATGGAGTATGGAGGAATATAAGGAGGGAAACGAGGAATAGGGGGTGGAGGAGGGGGAATGCGCTGGGGAATTGGTTGAGGAGGGTTTTGGGGGCGGTGATTGGAGGGGCGTGTGTGCTGGCTCCGGTGGCGGGGTTGGTGCTTTGGCCGGGGGGTGTGGGGAGGGTGGCGGGGGTGGGGGTTGTGGGGGGGAGTTTGGTGGTTGTGGGGGTTATACTTGCGTGGGGAGTGGGTGGGGGCGAGAAAGGGAATGGGAATGCGGGGTGGGAGGGGATTTGGGGGTCGAGGGAAAGAGATTCGAGGAGTGGGTTTGGATTGGGTGGGGAATGGGGAATGAGGGATACAGGATTGGTTTTGGGGTGCTATGCGGCGGTTTTGGTGTTGTTTTTGGGGGTGGCTGTTGTTTAATTGGTTAGTTTGGGGCATAGAGGGGGAAGGGGAAATTGCTTGAGAAAATGAGATGACTGTTGGTGTAATGGATAGGTTTTGAGTATGGTTTTTGTGTGTGTGTGTGTTTTGGAGATGGATGTGATAATTGTGATTGAGCCAGAGTTAGTGAAGACTGTAGTAGTTTTTCATATTATTATCCCCACAAGCCAGATCAATATAGATGATCTATTTAATATAATATAATTAAGCGAATCTGTACAATAAACTAAATTTAAACTTTAAATTAGAATTAGTAATTGATAAAATAAAATCTTAAGGTTTTATAATCTTTAGGCTAGAAAGATTAAAATAATATTGTGTGAAGGTTTAAAGATTTAAAAAGAAAGCCGGGATAGTAGAATGATAGAATAATAGAATTATTTAAATTGATATTATATATTTGTTTAAAGAATAAAACGTGAAGAAAGTGAATATTAAAAAGACTAGAACTTGATTAAAGGAGAGGAGAATAACTGAAAGGATTTCAAGAGAAGAAGAGATATTGATAAAGTTAATAAAGTTAAGAGTTCCGAGTTTTAGAAGGATTAGATGATAGATAGAACGTATATGTATAGAGAGAATTTGTGTAGTATATCTAGTATTCTCGAGTGAGTATATAATGTGATGGTAATTGGCTTGAAATAGGATAGTACTAAGGCACTCGAATCTATTGTGTAGCGCGAATTGGCGGGGCATTGTATTCCTGAACGTGATGCTTAGATCTTAAAATTCTAGACATTCATCAGACTTCATATCTTTCTCTGAGTTGGGGGTGAAGAGATATGATATCATTCAAGCAGGTCCCAGATTATGATATATACAGACAGATAGTATATATTGATATAATCATTATAATTTCAATCTTATAAGAGAATATGAACTTAAACTCAAACTTGTTAAGTAAATAAATCGAAAATAATCAAAGATAACACAACAAAAATTTCACAGTATTTATTTAAGTTTCAATGTCTTTCAAATCCCTTTTCGATCAAATTCAGCATCGTGTCACGTGGTAATATATATTCTGAAAAGTTCATAAATGTTTATTTTTTGTTTAATATGTTTTATATTGTACGATCCTATGGAGTTGCGTGTTCTAAAGAGTGACAGCTATTGTCTAGTTTGTCTAGTAAAGCAATCAAATAAGAGAGTACAATGCAAGGATGAAGTTGAATAACCCAGGACTATTGACAATTTACTAGATCGCTTGATTATCCATCATCACACGAAACAATGCTCTACGTGCCCGTTCCATTGTTGCTCGGTCTAGTTCTCTCATAGCCGCATGGTAATCTGTTTGAGCCTGGTCACTCAACGATACCAACTCATCTCTTCGTCTATACAGCCTCCGAGAAGCTATGCGAGTCTCCGCGATCATCCATTCACGGTTTCGATCATTAATCTCACACCTAGCGTAGGCGTCTTCAGACAGTTCTCGGGGGGTGCGGATGGATATTGCGCGTGTGGCTTGAAATTGTTGGAAAGCATGGTATACGAGGCGGGAGTTCTCATCCAGTGTTTCTAATATCTCTCTCTCGATGGCTGTGAGATTTCGATCAGTCTGTACAGCCCTCACACGAGCTTCCTCAACATTAGCATTTAACTGCTGGATGTACTGATCCGTAATAGGTTGTTCATGAGGAAAAGTCTGTGGCCCGGGCACGATGAGAGATGTGAGCCATTCTGAGATTTGGTCAGGCTCTTGAATATCTGGGTTTGCCCCCCGAAGTGCTGCTCTGCAAGCTGGACAATCGCCATTGGGTGACAAGTTAAGCCATTCCTCAAGGCATTTCTGATGAAACACATGATCGCAGTGGGTTTTCACTGGCACTCCTTGCTCTTCTACGTCTTTGAGGGGCTCGCGACAGATACCGCAGTCTTCATCGTCAACGAGTGGGAGTACGATTGGATGAAATATTCTGGCTGCATCAAATCCCGGGGGTTGCTTACCCATAAAATGGTGCCATTCATTTTCCGGCAAGCGTACTCTCAAACGAGCAAGTGCCGTATTGACCATCATGATTTGTCGAAGACACAGAATCGATTCTCTGGAGTCACGCGATGGATTCTCGCCCCGGATTACGCGAAGCCAGAAATCAGGAATCAATCGCTGATTGACGATCATACTTAGCAAATAAAGGCTTTCTCTAGGAAGTAGACCGGAAGGTATGCGGTTGGACAAGGGGTAATCGGGATTATACTGATGACCAGGCATAGGTGGTAAATTTTGGACTCGAATCTGTAAATCCTGGGTTTCAGCTTCAACATTCCAATTTTGATAACGTTCGACCATCCATTCCATTATTGATTCTTCAGAGAGATGCTCAAGGGATTGAGCGACTCTGGGATCGGGTAGCATGAAGCACTCACGACAGAAGTCATTGCTTGTCTCTGGTAACGCGTAGTACCTGCTCAGGCAACTAGAACCATCTTCCCGACATGGACGCATGTGATCAACTTGGTGGCCACACGCTCCGTAGCTAAACTTTAGTATGATACACATTTTGTAATGGGTATTCCGTAATGTTTGAATAGATGTTGAGTGTAATAGTGTGTTTAATGTTCTGGATTTGTGATGAATGATTCAAGAGAGATCCTAAGAAAATTCTCGACTATTTAAGCAAATCGCATATGTACTGTTCACAACCTGAATTATGAACAGCTCCATCAATATTACAGAGAACATTGCGGTAGGGGGTTTCAATCTTGAGGTACTAGTTAGTCTTGAAGATGAAGGCAAGGAAACAAGGTCGCCACAGATTCGGAACATCATACTGAACAGATGTTGCATTGATCCAATAGATCAAGGTAATCACCGACAAGGTCATTGTTCTCTCTAGTGAAGAGAACAAAGATGTGTCAGTATATACCTCGATTCTCGAGCTAAACCCATTCCAGCATAGAATTAACTAAACAACGCCTTTGTTCTTCCCAAACTAAGAGAGGCCGCCGTAACTGCGCATTGGCCTGAGGGATAACCAGAAACAACACCTGACGCTTAATTTATTCTCCGATTCCTTGCACTCCTCAGATTCCATCCAAGAGCTGCTCTTTGGCTACCTGTTGAAAGTAGTCAGTAGCCCTATATTCTGGAGCCAGACCCGTATTAGTATTAGCGCTGTTCAGCCCACCAAGGCACATACATCTCTTAAAAGTGTCCAACCCCATTCTAGCTCCCAATCAATAAACACAACAATGAAATCCCCATTTCAGGAACTAACCTCACTCCAATCTATGAGATTCTACTAGTGATCAATCCTCTCAACATTACCCAATGGGACAAATTTACCAAATGGAATAGGAGGAATCCCGTGGGCCAGTGTATAAAGAAGATAGTTTCCCGAATGAAGTAGATATGAGATATCGACAGCATCACCTATTAATTTCATAAACACCTGCTAGCCTACGAAATAGCACGGGATTTAAATAAATGTTCCCGCCTCTCAATCTAATGCGACCGATAATTTCGTTAAAAAAATATATATATATACGAAAGCACAATAGCATAGAGAGAGCTGGACATATCAATCGATTCAGACATATAAGAGGCAAAAAAACGATACCTCCTATGCAGGATTTCCCGTCACTTAAAGTGCATGAACTACACTTACAGCCGTATCTATTGAGAAAATTAGGTGTTATACGACGCAGAATACATCACCATTTTGAAACATTTCCTAGGACGTATGGATTAAACTCAAATCAGGCAGAGCAGCCGCAACAAACAAAAGCTGAAGGAGAAGAAACGGTCGCAGCGAACCAGAATCACAGCAGAAAAAATCAGTCATGAGCATGAATGAGGCACTCGCCGTTTTGAAATGTCGCTAGATTTATCTCAAGAAAATCGGAGCATTTAGGTTGGCTACTCATGTGGTGGCGATTACATCAATTCGGGGGCAAAAACTTGATTTTTGTGGTAGAAGAGTATGATACAATTCCCCCATCCAGGTTTTCTTCTTCCCGGCCCCGTTTCAAGCTTTCAGGAAGGGAATGAAAGAGATAATTATTATATACAATAATTCATTTTACACATCCTCTCCGCCCATGTATGTTTGCAACCCAGTGCGTTCGCTATTCCTGGCCACTAATCGTGGCCCATTATCATCTTAGCAACCCCATCATAGTGATATATTGCAGTCGACAAATTGGGTAGTCGACAAAAAGCCGGTCATGGAGTGGAATTTTAACTATCCATCCACTCATCCGTAATAAGAAACCATGCCGGGGAGAAGTAAGAACGCCGACCCAATGCAATTGCTGAGACTTTTTTCCTAATCGTGACCGGAACTCCTCCGGTTTTATCGTATCATCATGTTTTGCAAACTGTAACGTTGGCAGCTGTTTTCGTTTGTAATCTTTCTAGAGATATTCGGTTATGGCGTGAGTGGTGAGGTTGGAACGATGAAGGCATCTGTGATTTGGAGGTCGTTGAATGATTTGAAGTAATAATACGTCGATAACTAATGGGTATCTCTGAAAAGTCGATTCGAAACGTAACGCGAAAACAAGAAAGGCGTTGCTATCCGCAGCGGAACTGTTGTGGTCGAATTTGAAAATAATGATCATGCCAAATCAGCCCATCATGCTGGTTTCATCATCTTCATCGTCGTCCCCTTGCTCTAAACTTTCGATGGCTTCTTTGATTTGTTGACTCGCCTATTTCTCGTCAGTGATAAGTTTCGAAATGAATATGATAGAATATACCTTGGGATCTAGGTTTAGAGCGATGGTAAAATGTCGAACTGAAGCACCCTTCTGTCTGATACTCTTATATAGTCTACCCAATAAGAAGTGAACCATTGCCTCATCAGGAGCCAAATCTTTCAGGATCTTTAATTCCTCCAAAGCATCTTCCATATCCCCCATTGTCATTAAGCATCGCGCTTTCTTGAAACGGGTCAAGGCCGATTTCGGATCCAACTCAATCGCCTTTTTGAAGTATGCAAGTGCCAGTGCCTTGTTCCCCTTCTTATCAACAACACTTCCCATAAGACCCAAAAGCACGGCATTCGTTGGGTTGATTTTAGAAGCGGCTTCGAAGTGTATGAAAGCTTTATCGTAATTACCCATCTTCTCATATACTTTACCAACACCATAGTAGGCATTGTAGTGTCTCCTATCAACAGCCATTGCATGTCTGTATGAGGTAAGTGCCTTATCGTATTCTTCATTCATAACATGTTCGTGACCTTGAAGAGTAAACGCATAAGCAAACTTGGGATTGAGTTGTGTAGCCCGCTTGAAGCACCGTAAAGCTTGCTCATGATCTCGCATAAGTGACCAGGAATTTCCCAGCGCACACCAAGCCTCTGGTGATTGCCACGAAGAATCAACCAACTCATGGGCAAGAAAGGCCAGATCAGTCTCCTTTTTCAAATGCCAAAGAACAGTAGAATAGATTTCCATATCCTGGAAGCGTGTTGGTGCTATTTGCCGAATCCGCCTGTACAAGGATTCTGCTTCGGCATATGATGCTTGTTCGTAATGGGCACGCCCCATCTGTGATAATACCCAAGGCGTGTCTTGCTGCTGAGTAGATAATGTAGAGAACGCTTCCAAAGCTTGACGAGATTGAAATCTGGCAAGTAAATAATAGCCGGTGCCGAACTTCTTAAACAAGTCGAGAAGCCATCTTAAAGCCTCCTCTCGAGTTCCAGAGTCTGATTCGGATGACCTAGCACTGGAAGATTTTGTAGATACTTGCGCTCGGGATCTCATCTCTCCTTCCCTTTGGTCTAATTCCATGGATTCTTCCACTGGTTTTCGATTACCGCTGACCTGTCTGCCGGCGGTTGACGCTCCAACCGGTCGCATGATCTTTGATATCGGAGGTCTAGCCTTCTTTAATTCTCGCCCAGGCGCTGGCCCCACAGTCGCAAGGGTACTGGAAGGTTTGTTGCTTGTTGGGCGGAATTGGTTGATCAATCTGACACTCCTTCTCTGAGGCGCTCCAGGGTCTTCCGAGGGCTGTCGAGGTACTACCTGTCCAGACACGGTTCGCTTCCTATCCCCACCCGGTGCCGTAACAGAGTTGTGGCGAGAATTGTGACCTGCGCTACTGTCTTCCGAAATTTCAGCTGCCGCCTTTTGAAGTCGTTTCGATGTCATAGATCGACCCATCTTCGGAACATCCATGCTAAAGTCCATGCCGAGCCCCTGTAGTGTTCGGTTCCTGCGAGCTGGGGCTTGCGGAGGTTCCATGTTAATAGGAAATGCTGATACCACACCAGGTTCTTTTCGACTGGGCGCAATAGCATAATCGGGAGGGACACTAGGACCAGTAGGCGTTTCCATTGTATCAGAGCTGATGCTGCCATTTCCAGTCGCGGGAAGATTTGTAAGACTGGGGTTGCTCTCGGCGAGCTTCGAGGATGCAGAAGTAGTAAGTGATCCAAAAAGGCCACCCGCAAACGATCGAGACGTAGAATTATTATTGAAAGGATCCGCGGGGTCACTCTGGTAAGTTCGTGCGGTGGGTCGGGTCAGTTTAGGTTCCTCCACCAACAAGGGTTCCATTGGCGCCTCTCGGTCTTGTGCATTCGATTTCAGTATTGCCTCCATCTCTACACTCATCCTAAAAGTACTCGAAGCCCTAACGCTGGTGCCCATATCGCAAAGATTAGTAAAAGCATCCCACATGAATGGATTCAATTTCAGCGCATCTTCGAAATAGCTGATCGACTGCTTTTTGTCATCAAAAGCACGATATAGCTTCCCCAGTAAACAACAGACCGCAGATGCGTCAGGATATGGATGCCGCGAGTATTCTGTATGTTTGCCGAATGAGTTTTGTGCCCCCCAACAGCCTCTATTCTTTTCCAACGCCACAATTCCCTCTTTCAATTTTCCCAGTGCAAGACATGCTTGGGCATAGATGTATGCACAACCAAGATTTCCCATCTTATTCCCTGGGCTCTTTACCACCTCGAAGGCGGAAGCATAATCGCCAAGTCGTAAATGGCATAATGACAGGAGGTAAGAGGATTCGGGGCCTTTGGGGGTGTAAGCATGCAACCGCTCTGCGAAGAACAAGGCATTATTGAGGAGGTTGTTGTCAAGGTGGTAGTAAATGAGTTGACATAGTTGGGTCGTGATACAAGGATTGATTGTTTCCTTCCTTGAGGGAGGCATTGTGCAGGGTCGTGAAGAGAGGAAGTAGATCCAAGTCGCAGATTGTGTATTTGTTATGATGTTCTCGCCATGAAGAAAACAGAGCTTCGAATAGTCCTTCAACTGTTGCAAAATCGGTCCGTCGAAGAGATTCCCTTTGTTGATTGCCTTGGGTTTGAACAAAAGAGGAAAATAGCTCTCACGCGCGTTGCGTTATTTGCTTGATCTGATGAATGTAAACTTTTTGTAGCTCCACGAAAGCTATCTTAGGATTGATGACATTAAAATTATCTCGTTGTATTGTTGTTGAAAAAGGTAGGTAGCAAAGAAGCAAATAGGAACTTTCGTGAATACGATCGTAAGGTCGTAATAAACAGAGTTGTTGGTGTTGCTGGTTACTACTTATCAATGTAACGATGAAGGCGGAAAGACAAGGAAAGGCAGGTAGGAAAAAGCTAACCAGTCATTGCCTGTAAGGGGGCAAAGGCTGAATGAGACCCTAACGACTTCGAATATCAAGTGAATTTGCTGGAGGAAGGAGGAAGGAGGAAGGAGAATTGTATGAATTTTTGCCAAATAAGAATAGAAGAAGGAGGGGAAGGCTGAATGAATACGGCGCGAATGCAAATCCAAATGTGAATCCAGAATCCGAAGGTTTTTTTGTATAATAGTGATAATCAACTTATTCCTTGTGATTAATTTGGATAACATCAAACCCTTGCGCGCCCTCGAACTCTTCTATTTTCGTTCTGTTGTTGTCTGCTCGCGGCGGGAATGATTGGTTGCAGATCATTCACCCAGCAACAATCGGATGGTTGGTGACATTTTATATTAGTCAGCAAAGGTACACAACAGAACAGCACCTTCACAATGGAACTTGTGCCTTGCAGACTCAGCCTTGTGAAGAAACTCAAATACCACACAAGACTCAACAACATCTCTTCTCAATCTTGTCACTTCACCCAATTATTATATTCGAAGACCCAAAGACCCGATTGTTACAAGACTCTCCTCAGAAAAAGAAAAACGATACTTAGTTTGCATTTTTATTCAGCGAGCATTATATTTAAGCAATCGTGTTTTCCAGTCATCTAGAAGAGGCCAGATCCTGAAAGCATCAACTTATTCTCCTTTCTCAAGTTCGACATCATCCTTCTACCTCACACATAATGGCACAGAAAGCAAAAAAGGATCGAGCCAAGGCCAATATCCAAACCCTAAACTACCTTCACTATGGGACGTTTCTCGTAAATGCGCTATTCTGCCTCTTCCATTTTTTGATACGACCCCGAAATATGTGGGCATACGTACTTCTCTCACTTGCGCCCTGGGTTATCGAATGGTTCCTCGAACAAAATAGTCGCCCCAAATTCGATCAAGCTGGCAAGATGGTGTCTGCAGGTGAGGATCTTGCCGCACCAGGATTGACAGAATATATGTTCGACATTATATGGATGCATTGGTTATCATTGTTCGCTGTTGTTATATTCGGCAATCGGGGCTGGCTCATATTCTCGATTGTGCCAATTTTTGGACTTTACAAGGTGTTTGGTCTATGGTCGGGAGCAAAAGGCATGATGGGTGGTGGACAGGGAGCACAAGCACCTGAAGAACAAATGCCTGCGGCAGGTAATAGAAGACAGAGAAGACAGTAGGGTCTGTAAATTTGATGGTATGTGGTTCCAGCCGAGGTCACGCGAAATACGAATTTGGCATGCGGGGTGGTATGAGTTGTCGTACGTGAGTTCCGTACAGATACATTTCTGTGTATATACATGACTCTATACCTTGTTTCCCGTCCAGAACTCAATATCATCCTCCTGGACATCTCTGATTAGGACATGAATATGTTCAAGGGCTCTTACACTCTGCAATGCGACCCAATTCTTGAACCACATTACTCTGTCATTGCCATCCAACCTATCAGCAAATGTTCTCTTCACAAAATCTTCAATGATTCTCCTGCTCTCATCCGTCACATCTCCTTTCTCATCGTCGGTGGCGATCGGTGTTTTTGACCACACTACAAAATGAGTAACATCCTTCGAGAGACCATATGGCCAATCATTTAGCAAAATCTTATAATCCGAGGGATTTTCAAAGGGGATTGGGGACACGTAGGTAAATGGCGGAGAACCCCATGGAAGTCGATGCTGGAGGATATAATTCATCATACTTCCATACTCCGCTTTGATAGCTGCGGACCAGGACATATATCGACGAAGATCAGAGGGCTTTCGTTTGAGGATTGAGAGATTATTTGTTGCTTGATGACAATTAGAAATATGATTGGGTGGAAATGTACAATGCCATGTGAAAAAGCTGTTGTGAGACCTAACACATCACATCACAGCCCTGAGAACCGATTCTCATCACACTGGTGATCCTTCGTACATCCTCTACTCTTGCAATCATATACTGTTTAAAAGTGTAGCTCATTTGATCAATACAATCAGAAGTAGCTCACCTATGATCTCTTTCAACTCTTCCCAATCATGTAGATGAAATTCTTCATCTGTTTGTGACAAGACCCATCTATCTGTATCGGTAAGAGGAAATGGTGAATCCTCATGTTTACCATCTATCTTGTCTTCATTCTGATTGACAGATTCCCCCATTGCTTAAAGTGGCCGAATATTACTTTATTTGGGTATTTGTTCAGCCCTTATCAATCTGATGAGGTTGTTGACAAGTTTCATCTACCGGAAAGGCTCCGAGTTGAGGAAATCTTATCCTCATCGGGATAAAGTTCGAAGCGAGCTCCGACTTTCCCAGCAGAAAATCAGACGACCTTGACTTCCCAGCGGAGAAGAACCGCACTTTGTACTTCTCACCACCCATCACCTTTTTCTCTTAAGTTGGGCAATACTCGAAACTTGTCAAGACTCCCGAGAAGTGTGACTCACAATTGCATACTGTATATTGGGGTCTTCATTCAATTGAAAATATTGAAGGAGTAACAAGTGCAAGGATCGCAACAACGGCCCAACAATTTCTCGAGGTCTCACCAAATTTGCCAAAATGAGTACAGCTCCAGCAAATAAGTTCATGTCAAAAGCATATATTGATGGAATCTATATTCCATCAGGCCTTTTAATATTTGGATGTTTAATTGTCAAAAAGGATTGGCTTCCTTTCGCTGTTGCTCTTGCTGCTCTTCTTGGGGGATATAAGATCTGGGCGAGCCGTAAGCTTATACTTGCGTACACCCTTGATGAAATGATGGCGAACTGACACTTTCTCTAGAAGAAACTCCAGTTCTCAAGCCAGCTGTCTTTCAAGATTTCGAGCTCAAGGAGAAGACTATCATCTCCCACAATGTAGCAATGTCAGTTTTATTCTATCCCGCGTTAACTGCTTCTCCTAATATCCGCACAGTTACCGATTCAGTCTGCCAAAGCCTACCTCTATCCTCGGTTTGCCTATCGGTCAACACATCTCTATCTCCGCTGTCCTTCCCCAACCCGATGGTGGAAACAAGGAAATCGTTCGATCCTACACGCCTGTCTCTGGCGATCACCAACCCGGTTACTTCGACCTCCTCATTAAGTCCTACCCCAGCGGAAACATTTCTAAATATATGGCTTCACTCACTGTTGGTCAAACCATCAAAGTCCGTGGCCCAAAAGGTGCAATGGTATATACTCCCAATATGGTTCGTCATTTCGGTATGATTGCTGGTGGAACTGGTATTACACCCATGTTACAAATTATTCGAGCGGTTATTAGAGGTAGAGCTGCTGGAGATAAGACTGAGATTGATTTGATTTTTGCAAATGTTAACCCAGAGGATATCTTATTGAAAGATGATTTGGATGGTTTAGCTGCTCAGGACAAGGGATTCCGAGTTCACTACGTTTTGAACAACCCACCCGAGAAATGGGATGGAGGCGTTGGCTTTGTCACTCCTGAAATGATTACTGTAAGTCTTTTAGTTGTGGTCTACCAATAATATCAGAGCTAATGTTGTACAGAAATGGCTTCCTAAACCAGCGGACGATGTTAAGCTTTTGCTCTGCGGACCACCACCTATGATCAGTGCCATGAAGAAAGCCTCTGAAGGGTTGGGCTTCAAAAAGGCAAAGCCAGTCAGCAAATTAGAAGATCAAGTCTTTGCTTTCTAAACAATCCTTTTCATCAATGTCTAGACGAAGATGAGACAGTCAAATTAGATAGGAGAATATCTGCAAATGCAAGCAGAAATAACAACGTGTGAAAGATGAAGAGCAAAAGTAAAGCAAGATTGATGAGACAAATTATACATAGATCCTTTTACACCTTTTTTTTCTTTTTTTTCAATCAGGAGAAGTGTCCACAGCTTCAAAGCTACTACACTTTACTCACCGACGTGCAATATTACGGCTCATATTGAGTGCTGTCGAAAACTCCACAGGCGGTACATGAGCTTGCTTACAAAACTGAAGCATGGACTCTACGACCTTGCTACGGGAGCAAGCCACGAGGGTTCTAACCCGTCCTTCTTGATGCTGTTACTCCATTTAGGCACCTCTACATCCCGTTGATAGCCTACAAGTGGTGCTGTCCACATAGACCTGCATCCTCATTCCTATGTTCCATCTCAAGCGCACAAATTAAAGCCGTTTCTATACATGTTGATTTGAAGCTGTTGGGTGGCTTATTCCTATTCCAACATAGCTCCTCGGCGCCGAAGATACGGGCGAGGTCAAAAGTTACAAAGCCTTGTCTTACCACATATGGAAAGCATACTGAACTTTGCCGCTCTAGGGCTATACGATGTTGCTAACACGGTAATTTTCCCAGCTATTTAAACGCTTGCTCCACAAATTGAGGTTATTTCTAGCAAACGTCAATCCTCCATGTGGTGGGCCGATGGTCAGTGCGGGGAATAGCATTCGCCTAATCCCCACACTTACGAAACTTCATTCTCATGCATGCAAGCCAATTCCTGAGTAACACAAACCCGTGATCTTTCTTCGACATCGCACTTAGCCCTAAATTCATGCCTAATGACAAATTTTTTCACACTTATGCCGGCAAAAGGACCACTTCTTGCTCATTGTTGAGATAATTGTATGTTTTCACCTACATCCCACCTCTGAACACAGAGGTCAAATCCTCAAGCGGTCGCCCACCTCGGTGTCAGATTCTTCACCAAACCCCAAGAGTGACCAGATTGTTGATGTTACTTCCTGCTATGGTAAGCCGAGCTTAATTTGTGTATGGCAATGGATCATTATGGAATTTGCCCGAAAATAACAGTAATCAAAGCCACAACTTTTGTCCTTGGGATGCGTTGGCCTGGCCCGACTAAACTCATAAGCGCCTGGTCAAGCCAGCCAACGTCTAATATACATTTTTCGTTTCATCTGAGTAGCAAATGAAGATATAAAGGTCTTCAAGCCACCTCGTAGACAGCTCATATTGACAATCACCTCCACATCAGAACATCCAGCAATCGGCAGTGCCATCAGACAATCTTTCTCAATTTTTCCTTTGTTACAACAATCATTTTTCAAGTCTTATAGCAAATCCTACATTCACAATCATTTATAAACTCATATTTTTGTCAATCACTATCATCAATTTCAATATGCAATTCTCTACCCTTCTCATTTCGACTGCAGCCCTTCTCCCATCCGCCCTCGCCTGTTTGAACGTCAACATAACCTACACTCTCCAGACCGCGAGGAGCGAAAGCAATATCTATGCACAATTCCTAGACAACGGACGAGTAACCTGCTATTACAACCAACCCAATCCAGCCACAGGTGCCAAAGAAGTTTATGCTCTCAACAACAACCCTAACAATGTAGCCGTCGTCAACGACACATACCAACAATGTGTAGCAGGATATTGGGCCACTTTCCAGGTCGACCTCTCGGATACTAAGGATAAGAAGGGCAATAATAAGATTGAGAGTTATAGTTACTTGGATCAACATGGTCAGGCTCAATCGTATACGGGTATTAGTCTTGGGTCGAGAATCACAACTGCGGCTTCGGGGAATAATCCTGAGGTTTGGACTTGGTTGGCTAATCCTTTTTGTTAAATGTGGAGGTTGAGGTTTTGGGTGCTATACCTTGGAGATTATTGTCCCTTGGTAGGGTGATGTTGGAGTGTTGACTGGGCGGTGTGGTTGAGTTTGAGGATGATGGATATTGGGATCAACGGGGAAGAGACTGGAATTGCTGGAAGGGGGAATGGTGGATGCGCTGCTCATGAATGAGAAGGAATGAGAGCAGGCCTCAAAAGATCGAGAGTTGATTTCTTGTCTTTACTTTTCCTTTGTTAGTCGTTTTTGTGTTGTCTTTTGCTTTTTGGTCGGGCTATACGGGATGGATAGATAGATAGATAGGTGATGGTGGGCACTTGGGCACGCTTGGCTTGTTATTTATGGTTATGTTGTGGTGTATTGTAGCATGGGAATTAATCAATTGATTTGGTCTCTTGGTTTTGACTTTTTGTGTGGGTGATGGTGATGATTTGTGAAGAAGCATTGATGTGGAATTATCGTGATGAATGAGTTGGGTGAAATGTAGAAATATAGAAATTATATAATGTACTCCCGCCGTGGCATTTCTTAGCTATGTTTGTTTTTTAGTTTTGAGAAATATATACTGTGTGGTGGAGCGAAATCATTGTTGTCTTAAAGTTAGATCAATTTCTGACATGTATTCAACATCTCAAATATGTTCACATCTCAACCTTTTCTGATCTTGCAAATGCGACAAACATCCTAAAGGATTTCAATATATTGCCACCGAAAAGTGGGGTACTAGACTTAACAATCATTCTGTTTGAACAGTAATCCGCATTCGGACATCTGATCCCATACATACATTCATTCAACTCCAGTCGAAGATTCATAACTACTTGAAAATTCTCTACTATTTTTACATTGATAATCACTTGAACAATCAATGTAATGAAGTTCTCCAAACAGGGAACGTAAGATTACATCTTCGATCCATCTCCTCCGATCTTCAGGTTTCTCAGCACGCGATAGAATATATATATACCCAGTTCACTAATCTCAACTTCGTTCCGATGCACATATTGTCTTTCCCCTCAAGCCCTTTTTCTTTCAAAAAAATGACCATCAATAACCCCGGAATGAAACCAATTCTCGGGTAATTATTTATAAGTTGAGCTCACGGGATTTTGGGGGACATTTATGCTGTATTACTTAGTTGTCTGGTAAAAGGTAACTCTTTATGCCATGGATGATGGATCATAATATAGAAAGGATTACACACGAAAGATGTCATAATATCAGACCGGTTTGTGGTCTTGGAACCTGGAGCACAATTATAGACCTAGGGACCTTGTTGCGTGGCTTCAGAATTTCTATAGTGGAATTAGGTTATATCAAGCGCTATGCTGATGTTAAAAAAGGTCTTTCAGTAT
Organism: Stromatinia cepivora; assembly: GCA_014898415.1. Lineage (NCBI taxonomy): Eukaryota > Fungi > Ascomycota > Leotiomycetes > Helotiales > Sclerotiniaceae > Stromatinia > Stromatinia cepivora. Next base: position 748,825 of record RCTD01000017.1, on the reverse strand, counting down.
TATATGTATACGGAATCATTCAATGGAAAGTAGTTGCAACTCCGCGTCCATATGATATTTCCTTAAAGTTTAAACGACTAATTCTCAAGATTCAGTGAACACGATTGGACTAACTCCTATCCACTCCCCAGCTGCAATATCTCATTCCAAACGCCAAATCCGGTGTGTATTAGATGTTTGAAACAAACCGAACGACTGAAGTAGTATAATATGGTGCTCCTTTCCGCAAGAGGGCTGGGTTCGCTATCGATCTGGGCAACTAAAGAGGGGGCCGGGTTTTTCCACCGATAGGTCAGAGTTGTTGGAACTATGATATGAAATGAGGGTAGTAAGTTAGAAAAGCCAGCCACGATAATGAAACAACAACTCTGTATTCTTCAGATTGCATTGCTTCTGCAATAGAATTGAATAATTTGTGATTATTAAGATATCCTTGGATAATATGGTGCTTATAAATGAAATAGCTTTCTTAGCGATGGCATACTATCTTGACATGCTTGATGTCTTGGAACTGGTTGGATACTCTTAATTATTTACTTGTCTAAAATTGTACCAATGCTCAGTCAGGGTTGCGTGAGTTGCTTGCTACCCGCAACTACTCCGTACTTTGATTATAGAAGATTGTGTGGGGCGTATATGGATTCGGGACCGCTTAAATCTCCGAAAATATTGCGACATCCGCAGAATTTTGGGTGCTTGAAACAATTTGAAAATTAAATACTAGAGTGTCGCCTTATATATTCTTTCAAAATTCTCCCGCAGCTTAAATCAACATCATCATAATGAAACGCCGCTATCTGCTAGTTGAGGAGTATAAGTTTAGTTATGTCAACGCGCCGCCCCGATGGTAGGGCTGAAGCTAACCATGATTTGCGCTACCGCTATCATACCCCGGATCAACTTCCGGGATTGTAAGAACTCTTATAAGTTATATGAAGGACAAAAAAGCAGTCTCGTGAATCGCGACTTTTTATTAACTGTGCCAATCAACTGAAATCTGGACAAAGGCTACTACTGTACTTTTCTCGCTAGACAACATCAATACAAATTCCACGCGAGAAATAAGAAAGTGTTACGCGATGTATTACATAAATCGAAATCTAGACTGGGATTTGACAATTAGATAGCCTCAAAGTATTCAAAGCTCCATGACTCTTCCACGGTCTTGATTCGAATTTAACAATCAATCAGCCTCTTAGGCTTGTGTTTTGGCATGCGAAATGAAATAGGGGAGAGAAGACGTGGGGTAAAGATCCCGTGAGTGGCTAGAGACTAGATTTTAACCCATCAAGCCATCCATGCAGCACATTCAGCCACAGACGACAAACCCGGCGATGATTTGGTCAAATATACTTCATACTCTTCTACCCTCGTTCCATTTAGAAGTGTGCCACGCTTCGGTTCCTTTCTTCAGTCCCGGGACTTCAACAATTAGATTATAATTGATAATTATCACCCCAAGTGATTCACGCCCACTTTACACTACCGTTTGCATCTAGACCATTATTGTATTGTGAGCATATATTCACGTTGGAAATCACAGTTCTATACTATTTAATTTTGTCTGAAAAATACCTTCAGCCTTGAGACCTACCATCTAAACTCTTTCCCCAGAATAAGGTTGAATAATGATTAAATGGAACGTAGGTTGGAGCGATGGGCAGGTTGGAGCGATGGCAACCCATGTCCATTTGTGCAGTGCCGTTTTAAAGCAGCCCCGATAAGGTAAGAAAAAAGTAGTGGTTGATTTGGGGTTTACCCAATGAAATCACTTGCACTGCCCCAAATTGGTGCAAGACGAACTTGCCGCTTTAATGATGGTCATGAAGGCTAGCTTGGTATTCCGTTTTACTATCATTTCATCTCCCCGTGAACTAGAAAGAACATCTCAACTTGTCCAAGGCCTAAATTCTAATTATTATTATTCCTGAGTTCAATTATGAGTAGGTGAAATACTCGAAACAATCTTTAATATGATTCAATGCTTTATACTAATAATTCTCATGTCTAGTTTTGGATAATACTCTCGCTGTGATTTTCGGTATTGCGTCTATCACCATACCCACCATCACCGCTATACTTTTGGGTCGCCGTTCCTCAACACAAAACCAGACAAGTTAGTTATATTTATATGTTTTTGAATTCTCCATCTTCTGGAGAGTCTAAATCCAAGAATTTTATGCTCTCAAAAAGTTTCTAGACGGTGTCCCGCCTTGGTAAGGGGGTTGTGGGAAAACTCTTGTTTCTTCAGCTACATCAAAATGGAAACCATACTAACCTTCTACATTTATCAGGAGACCTTGAGCGGCATGCACATCCTAACCCCCAAGAATACATAATGATGGAGGAGATTCATTCGGTGCGTCGTTGGCATGCTCAACGAGAATAAACTAGGCGGACGAGGCCGAGGAAGAAGACGAGGAGGACCGGGAGTTTGACGAATGGCATAAGAATTTTGGCATGGAGTTGGAATATATAGGCGACGCATATCTGTGGAATCGCGGGGTTTAAATACTGAAGCTGAAGTTATGAAGCACTGCATGTCCGCTGAACACAGCGTTTAATATTGTCGCATTGAGAATTAGGTAATAGAATAACTATTCTATCACGTGACCAATTCGAACATCCAGTGCAACGAAGTTCAAACGATGATGCATAGTTAAATCGGTCAAAATTTTTTGAGCTAGGTACTCGATTATAGGGCAGAGTTGCTTACAGTGTATCGATGTACCGAGTCTGGCGTGCTTGTTGACGATCAACGTCCGAGCATGGCCACGGCCATTCAAGCTGACGAGCATCTTTTGTGTCTATCCAGCCACGAGTTATGTATAATGCTAATCACATAGTCAGCCCTTTCCTTTTCAGAAGTAACATACTTTTATTGTTGAAGTTAGATTAATTTTTAAACCAGCGCACATAAGAGCGCCGTCAGGATTGTACCAGCCCGGGGTGGCACAGAACATATCGCGGTGGGGTAGAATGCTGCAGACCTCACGACCTTGCGTTGTGATAGTCGAATATGTGGAGTGAGGTTGCAGAACATAGAATATATGTTACCCTTGAGATGAAAACAATAAGCTCGCCGGTGTTGTAATGATGATGTGGACTGTATCGCGTCTCTTCTCTCGCATGGTAATTTCGAATAACATCCATCGACTCCATGCTCAAGGCAACTGGTACCAACTTCCGACTCCAGGGGTTGTTCAGAAACATACCAGAGAATACATCTTCGTAAGTTTTGATCTTTCGACTTGTGTTGTTGTCTCGTCGCAAAGAATTTGTTGTGGTGTCAAACGAAGTTCACAAGTTGAAGTTGGAGAAACTAGTTTTGAAACTAAGTCAAGCCACATGTGGCTAATGCACATCCACTTTTGAGCCTCACTGATCTCTAGACATACATTAATGGGTAGACCTCATAATATATCAAAAAGACATATACAAAATTTGTTTGTAGCATTGTCAGTTCAGAGCGAGTGGGGCCTGTTCAGACCACTTACTGTACCATTTATTTACCAGATTTTTTCCTAGTATCTTGTCACGATGCATTTGCTATGATGATGAAACAATAGATTGGTTGAGCTAGCTACAGCATAGCTGAGCTAGCACGCTTGGGCCTTAATCCTAAGGCCACTACCTTCATAAGTCATAAGGAAGATTGCTCTGTAAACAAACTTTTACCTACGCAAGCTACTAATATAGCAATAGCTCTATGTAAAGCTTCTATTTTAGGTGTACGCATATAACACTGTAACATATCTACAGTGATACAACAGTGATAATCTTTGAGTTACCTACTAATTTCTATAATTCTTATAGTTACAGGTATAATGACTAATTAAAATAGACATCTTCTTTCCCTGACAATATCTCGTTCTATTGTATAATTCAAAAACTCGACATTGGTATTAGCGAAATTTACCGTCACTAAAGGTCTAATGTTAACAATAGGGACCCTTCATCTAGACTTCCGCCCGATGATATCGGAAGAATTGAATCTGAAACGTGATAAAGAAAATTAGTCTGACTCGTGATCTTTGTGCAACGAACCTTATGGTGATTTATTCAGCCTTATGGTATAGTTTGGGAGGGATGTCCTTGGCGTTAGGCGGTATCGTGGATTCGTGGACCTGGTTATACGGGACTAGGCTATGGGGGATTCCTCTTTATACGGGATTTGATTGGTCCCGTATAACCAGGTCCTTTTGTATCCCATAATTAAAGTTCTTTGACACAGCCATGTTACCTAGCACACAACAGATCGGTTAAGCATCCCTTTGATTGGATACTAATCAACATTAACCGGAAACTTGCATATGTAGGTAATCTGTCTGTACACTGTGCATATGTCTGGGTGAGATCATTAAAAAGAGAGCCCACCACCACTCCTATAAATCCCATAAATCCCCAATCCAATTACTCGCAAAATATTCATATAAAGCTAATACAATCACATCCTCCACAACCTCCTCATTCTACACATAAAAAATTCAATCCTCCTCCACCTAAAATCCAATCTACTTCTCTTCCCTTCCCTCTCTTCTTAAATAGCTTCAGAAGCCACCCCAGATCCCTCCCTCGAGCCTCAACATTCCACTCCTATCCAAATCCAAATACCCCTCAGCAAACCAACCAAAACATCTACTCAAATACCACCACCACAATGCGTAAGCCCACTCCCTCATTCTCCCTTCCCATCCCTTCCCATCCCAAACCCAACCAACCAAACTAACCTAACCTAACCTAACCTAACCTAACCTAACCTAACCTAACCTAACCTAACCTAACCTAACCTAACCTAACCTAACCTAACCTAACCTAACCTAACCTAACTGAAAAACAACCAACTAGTCTCCACCTCAGACAGCCTAACCACCATATTCGGCTGCGCATCCCTCCTCTTAACATTCATCACCGCCGCATACTTCAACCGTCGTACTCCTAGCATCCACGGTACGTATATCCTATCCCGTATCCGCATCCTATCCCGTATCCGCATCCTAACCGTTACAATATCCCAACCCAATCCAATCCTTCCATACATCCATACTCCATAAACTAACTTCAAACTCCAAACTTCAATCAGACATCGAGCAATCCCCGCGCATCGACCATGTCGCACGCGAAGATATGATGATGGAGGAGATTCACCTGCGACGCTGGCGTTCATTGCGTGAATGATGAAGACACAATGGAAGCGGCTGAACCGGCCGACAAAGCTATTTGAGTCTGGTCAATTTTCTTACTGAGCAGAAACTCGGGAGCTACCCGATTTAGGTGGTGTTTGAAAGCGAAATAAAATTCTATGTATTGACCTTTCATATACTACCGGCCACCAATAGTATTCATATATTAGTATTTATATTTGAGATATGTTTGATAGGAATATAAATATTAACATTTGAAATTAATTTCCGGATAGACCTGATATTTCGAATAAAAATAATATTAAAGAAAAAAAAAAGATTTCTATCTTCATTTTTAATCCTTCAAACTAGTATTCAGATACTATATATATATTAGTATTTATTTCGCTTCCAAATAGGAACAGGCCCTTAGATAAGAGAACATTGCAACTCCACAAATTTGATACGTCCAATGTTGGAAAAAAAAAACTTGGAAAAAAAAATCACACAATACATAATCTCAAATCTCACAATCTTCACAACACCAAAAATGAGTTCCCCAACTACAGGAAACCTTTATAAAGCATATTTCTATTTGACCACATACATGAACCTTTCTCATCACTATTTTTTATTCTTCCCATTCCCAGCCAGTTCGTTCTTGACATTTATGCATGCATCCATTCATTCATCAACCGCATCCCGCCTCGTCTACCCCAACCTCCCACCAGCCAAGTCAAAAAAAAAAACCATATTTACTCCATCCCATTGCATGCATTCGGATATCTTCCACCCCCACCACCTCACTCCATCAACCATATGCTAAGAGCCAAAAAAGAAATGTCGTAACAGCATATTCAGTTCATGTCTAGTAACATCATCTTTGCAAATCCAGCAACACTCTGAACCTAATGAATGTACCATCCCACTTCTGCACGTAGCAATCCCAAAACTCCTTTGTTTCCCGATGAACACAGCCATACACGAAAATATGATAGGTCGCAAGAAGTTTAATCCACTTTTAATCCCTCACCTTCCTCGACATGTATTTCAGCAGCAGGTTCCTCGATTTGGTCTCCTTGAATATCATCGACCGGAACTTCGTAATTGTGTTGCTGGGCGCGAATTTGTTTTTTCATCGCAGTTGATTTTGCCATGATTTCACTGGTGCTTGGACCCAAATGATCAGTATCGGGTATATAATCCTCTTGATGATACTCATCGTCAGGTATTGCGTCACTAAATTCTTTCCCTCGCTGTTCCTTGGTAGCCTCATCTGGGTTGGAACCATGTTCAATCCCATCGCTACCAACTAGGCTGCCAGCTTCGAAATCACCTGAACCTCCTACGCTACCAGCTTCACCACCGGCTTCGGATGCTGCGCCAGAGGGAAAGGTTGGGGAATTCTGGTTCAGGCGATGCCAGCTCCATGGCTGTTGATTGATATTTGGTGCAACATTATTGTAATCCATGCTCATTTCTATACCTTCGTCAGCTTCAGTACTTTCTAGGACGTCGATATCTAAATGTTGAAAAGGAATATTATTGAAGTCGGAAAATGGGTCACCACCTTGATTAAGAACATCATAAGACGACGCGTGCTCAAGATCCTGTTGATTTACTGTCGTCATCGCCTCGCCATCCTCCGAACCAGGGAGATCTGGTTGATGGTGAGCTACTGCGACTCCTTCCAAGGCGCTCGGCGACCCATGTTGGGAGGAGTTTCCGCCGAGGCGTGGGCCTTCCCCCGGACCTTCCTCATCCGACGAGATATTGTCAAAGGAATATGTAATTTCCTGCAAAGCCTTACCACCAAGAGGTTCTGATGAACGTCTTCGATAGAAGAGAAGATAAGCGCCACGTGTGACCAGTTTGTCAAGATCTTGTGTTTGTGAAACAGTGGCATCTAAGTGAGTTAGTTGGCTATTCATATTGACTGGTTTCGAGAAGTCATACCATTATATTCATACCACTTGCCATCGACGAAGTTCTTAGCAAAGGCGGTATAATGACCTCCACCCATACCACCCCAGTGATCATCGACAGCTATCAAATCGTAGATCTCCTCTTTGCCATCTTGTTTTTCAATAACTCGGGAGGAAAGGTCCAATCCATCAATTGGAAAATCAACGAGGACGTCGAGTTTGTCTCTTCGCATGCCACTAGAGCTGAAGCGTTTGAGATGCATGATAAGGATATCTGGCGTTCTCCAGATCTCGAACTTTTTGCTTGCTCTACGATGTTCTTTGCATCTAGGACAATACCAAGTATCCATCTCAGAAAGGATTTCCTCCTTGCCAAATTCATCAAGGCAATCCTCGAGAGTGATACCCTGCCTTTTTCTCGTATCACGGGCTTTACGCTTTGAAATAAGCTCTGGATCGTGAAGAACGGGAGGATTTTCATAGGTAGATCTGCCACGGAATTCCTCTTTATCGTTGTAAGCACCAAACAAACTATCCCATGCATCATCATTCCAATCGACAACAAGTCCTTCACCAAGACGAATCAAGGGACCATCATCAGGAGCATCTTGTTCATAATCAACCTCAGGTTGTGGCCGCTTTTTTGCATTTAGTTTGCCCTTCTTTGAGTAAGTCTTCATGTTACGGTTGCGACGTTTGTTCTTGGGACCTACCCTGGCGCCAGATTTTGGCGCAGCCGGCCGGACTGGAAGAGCCTATTTGCGAATTAGCATCTTTATATTTCGAGAAACTACTCTCTAAGCAAAAAGGAACATGCTAGAAACGCTTGTGAGATTAAATGACTTACTCTAGGAGGAGAAATTGGATTGAAATCATCTTCCTCACTCGACTCTTCAATCATCCTCGTTGGTGCTGGAGCAAAGCCATTAACATCATCGCTGCTTTCCTTGCTGGATATACTGGAAATCGATCCAGCTCTGCTATCCATAGCATCATATTCGTTTGAAGTATCATCGCCGTTCATCTGCTGTACTTGAGGATTTCTTTCAGATATCTTTGGATAAGTGGTGGCTTCGAAGTTTACACCCCAAGCTTTGGGCATGGCTCCTTGTGCATCAGCGATGTAGGAAATTTCAAAAAGATTCTGCAATTCTCCTGAGAGGAATTCTGCCGGATCTACCCATTTTGGTCGACGAGTGTTAAAGGCTTTCAAAGGAGCACTATCAAGTAATTAGCTTTATATGGCATTAACAAAGGAAGCCAACTTACATAGGACGAGCCTCAACAGGTTCACGAACAGAGTTAGAATCTTTCATAGCTACGTCGACTAATTCGTCCTCACCATCCAAAGAATGAGCAACAACTTTACCGTCTCCAGACGAGTCTGCATCGGAGCCAGTGGTGACGACCAGGTCCGGGTCGATACTTTCAGACGCGCTCGAAGGATCGTCTTCATCACTGAAACGGGGCGATGTGGTAAATGTTGCAACCTTTTCTAAGATCTTTCGCTTGATTGCTTCTTCACTTCGTGCCTGTCATAATGTCAATGATTTGAAAACATAGTTTTAAGGTGAAAAAGTTAGGAATATCTTACCTCTTGAGGATTAACTACTATAAAATGAGGAACGGTTGTGATCTCCCATGAATTATTTCTTTTGTTCCATCCGTGCTTGAGACGACGATAAAACACGGGAACGAGTAACCTGTCAGCCTCTGGAGAGTCCCAAGGCAAATGTTCATCAACGTCGGAATTGTTTTTGCTAAACGTATTATGCTTAACTTTCTCAGGCTTTGGCAAATTTGTAGGTGGCGCCTCCAATTCGTATAGCATAACCAAATCCTTGGTGTTTTCAACGGCTTCTGTAGGAAGAAGATGATCAAGATACCATTTGTAGAATTTTCCCTCATACACCTCACAAGTAAAGATTCTCTCCACTGGAACTCCAACCTTTTTGCTGACCAAACGTTTAAGTGTCCCAAAGCTTGCATGTTTATCGATTTCAACCACAATGGAGACTGGTCGATCATTGAGTGGAAAGAAAGTGACGGTACGGACCCATATATTTTCAATCGGGAGCTGTAAAGTCATGTTGTTGAAAGGATCGAAAGTGATGCTGACCTTGTCACAATGTGGACAGACAAGAGTGGACTTGTACATTCCAGTGAACAAATCTGCAATTACCGAGTCGTCTCGCTGTTTTGTGATATCCCAAACCTTGGTCGCCATCTCTCTGATTGCTTCCGGGTTCCCGATCATTTCATCAGTTGAATCGGGCTTCTCGATATACGGCTTCTTCTTCACTCTGCTGAGATCTTCTTGGAGGCCATCAAGTAAAAATCCAATAAATTCCTGAGAATCTTGTTGACCATATCCCGAGAATTGGGTGGCAAATCTACTGACAGTATTCTTGAAGTAGCGCGGTTGGACTGAGATTGGAGAAGGTTCCTTGTATATATCTCTCAAGAGATCCGCATATGACTCCGCAACCGCACCTCCATGACCAAGAGGATTGTCACCATTAAGTTCTGCCTTGTACGAAGTATTCAAAAAATACTTGGTTAGCTCTTCTACACTTCGAACACACTGCAGAGCAGAATTCATGTAACAGGTATTTCCAAGGTTACTGAGACCAACAGTTCCTGGCGTCCGTCCATTCTTTGATCTTCGATTGGAAGAACGAAGGTTGTATCCTGATGACGGTGCTGGGCTATTGCGGCCACTGTTATTTTGGCTGCTAACGATGAAACTAGAATTGCCTTTGCGCCCGGCACCATTGAGTTTTCCGTTCGGCGATGGCTTTGTGTTCGAGACGTAGCCGTCTTTGCCTTCAACCAGTTCATCGAGAACGAGTGCTTGGTCATCTCCAAGCCCACAGAAGTCCAAATCCGATCGGCCATTGTAATTCTCATTCACAGTCGAATCCTCGAAATCCACCTTAATTCTGCCCGAATCTCTCTCCACCTTTGTGAATTCTGCTACATCCAACAATAACTTCCTCCATGAGTCTTGTGCTTCGGAGCTTGTGGTATTGCCATCAACTGTCGGCGTACCAGGTCTGGACGCAGGAGGAGTAGAGGTACTAACAGCAGTTGATACGGCTGGCTCAGCGGCAGGTAACGTTCTTGGCACTCTCCAAAGACGTATCTTTTGCTTCATGGGAATCCCTGCAGCCTCCTTTATAAGTTTTAGGAAGTCATGCATCCTCATTGATCTGCTCGCGACAATTACAGGCGCGTCCGGATTTTCCGACTTTGTGGTTGCATCCACTCTACTGCCAAGTTCGGACCATACGCGGTGTATGCGGAAAACTGGAGGATGATATTCGTAGGCCACGTTCGGTATCGCACCAAGACTCTTGTCTGGGTTTGTGTTGTGTGCAAATCGAACGATTGCTTTTGTGCCCTTCATTAAGCCATACCATTCCAGAACCATCTCCCATGCATCAACTGGAAACAATTCGAAAAAATCTTCTCCGATTCCATGCTTTAGTTGAACAAAATCTTCCCGACCGGGTTGAGGGATAATTTGTTGAATGATGTCAGAGTTATCAATTGGCCCAATTTCTTCTTCTAAAGCTTCCTTACTCTTCGCTCTAGCCTCAGAGGTTCTCGAAATGACTTTCTCAAGCCACTTCTTTGAAACTAGGAATGTCTTGTCTCCTTCACGTCCTTCGCTGCGTTGTCGCTCGCTCTCTGCTCTGCACAATGTTGTTACAGTCGAAACCTGAAAATCGATCGGTGGGACTTCCGATTTAGGGTCTACATGTATGTACATGTCAGCAATTTAATTCATAAGCAACACAAGTGGAAATTACCATTGAATGGACCATTCTCGGTAGCCGGTTCGGAATGAGCACTAGCTTCTACAGTAAATTCATCTCTCAGCATATCGATTGATGCTGCTCTGACTGCAGTTGGAGCTGCAATAGCATTCTCTGTATCTTCGTCTGTATTCGGAACCATGACCATGTCGACATCTTCCTTTTGGCTTGACAACGGTGCATCTGGTTCCAATTCCGAGGCTGGTCGTTTCAACGGTGATGACGACCTGTGCGGCGTATCGTCTGCGCCTCCCATAATGGCCCTATGTCTTGGAGATTTTCCTCGCTGCTCTGATTCGAAAGGCTCGGAAGGAAATCGTCTTCGATTTTTATTGCTAGTAAATTCCCCGCCTTTATCGCTATCTATCGATAAACCGGCGTAGGCTCCGCTTGGTGAACTGGCGGCAGAAGAGATATAGTCTCCAGTAGGAAGGATCGAAGATGATTGCAAATGTGAGGGGATGGTATTTGGAGGTAGAGATTCTGCACGGTGAATTTCTTGAGCAGAAGTGTCGAATAAAGGCAGATCGGTGGGGGATTGTGATTCGCGACCTTCCACCGATGATATGGGGAAATCAGGACCTCTATCGGTTTCTATGCCTGGTACAATCTGCGGGGAAAGCTTTCTTTTCTTTGCGGAAGACGTCGTGAATGCGAGCAGCCTTTGCTGCTCTAAATTTGAAGATGGTAGAAGAATCAAATGGAAAATTTGTGAGCATCGAAGTTCCCGTAATGCGATTGATTAATTGATTGTAGGATACCGACAAACTGCAGGTACGTGAGTTGTTCTTTTTTAGGTCTGGTGGGTTAAGTTTGAAAAAGGAATGACTGAGATCATTTGAGAATCGTAATTTGATAGTTATCTTTCAAGGAAGAAAATCTTGATACTTTGATAATGTGAAATTGTAATTGTAATAGAACATACAAGTCATTTCTCTTGTCTTGCTGTTGAGTTTTTTTCTTATAAATCCTAAACCCTCAAAGTAAATATAAGTAAGTATAGGTAGGTACGGGGTACGCCTTGATTGTTCTTTCATTAGCGTGATTAGGAAGCGGAAGGAGCCTGAAGATTTTGACAAGCTCAATATTTTTGGTGCTGGAGGTTGGTACTGGGAAGGTAGGTAGGTAGGTACTCTTCCCTACTAAGTACCGTCACCTGAAATCTTTACCATGATTACTAGGGAATTCTATAGAAATAAATTCAAATAATAATTCTATATATAATATTCAATCAAATACCTAGTAACTTTTCTATACCATGATTCATATATCAAAATAATTCCATCGATTAGATCATTGATTAATTCACCCATCCAATTTGTTTACCGCCCCCCGCATTTAGGGCATACCAACTTTAAAATTCATTGATACACAACATTCATCCCCAATAATAACCTTATTATTATGCGAGCGTCTAATAAATGGGACCATATTGTTGCCGACGTTTGAAGATTCTATTCTTGTTCTAATACCTATTCCAATACCATCCTCAATTAATCTTTTGCTTTCACTGCTACTACCTACCTAGTTACCGAAAGTATTGGTTTACAAATGCAAATACAACTAACTAGGCAGCTAATTCAGGTACGTAGGTTACTTGCCGCTGCCTAGCTTTCTTCCCATAGCACTAGAATCTTCTAGCAAGTCACCATTTGTCCACTAATTCAGGGGACGGAAAAGCATTTACATCTCATACCAGTTATAACGGATTTCGATTTTATGATTTCAATCTGGTTTGGTAATACAACTTTCTGTACACTATCTTTCCAATTAACGCCAAACAATGCCAACAGATAACCTCCAACTAACACACTCCAAATATAATTACCCTCTTGTGATGTCTATTCTCATATCGACTCTTTAAACAAGAATCTCATCTGGATCAGTTTGAGATCCAGATTCCGCATATTCGACCATCACCTTTGACTTCTCTGTGGCTTTCTTCTTACTTGCTCTTTCAATATCCTTCAGCTTAATTCCCTCAACCTCCATCTTCTGGATCTTCTTCTCCATTCCGTCCAGTACTTCCTCCTTGAAATCCTCCACCTCTTCCTTTATAATCTCGTTTTTCTCCTTGATGGATTCGACTTCATTTTACATCTTATCAATTCCACCTTCCTCGTCATCATCTTCCTCATCTTCCTCGGCTTCCTGCTTCTCTTTCTTCAACTTTTCAATTTTCAACTCTAACTTTGCCTTCTCCTTTTCTCTCTTTTCCCTGTCCTCACTCTCCTTCAACTTCGCTCTCTCTTTCTCCTCTTCTCTTTCCTTTACCCATTGCCCTGCCCCCTCAACTGCATCTTCCGCACTCCTTTTATGCTTCAACAAATACCCCTGAATCTCCGCTGGACTAAACTTTCCCTCGGGAACCTTCTCACTAAAGAGTTTGGCTAATTTTGCTACCCTCTCTTCATCCTCTACCCTTCTTTGTTCCTCCTCTGCCGCAATAATTCGATCTAACTCCGCCTGTACTCTCCTTTCTCGTGATGCACTCGTAGGTTTCTTCTTGTGCATACCCCTCCTGCTGCTTGATACTCCACTGCCCGAACTTCTCCCTCTCGAAGCGCCAGATTTAACACTACCAGAATCAGAATACCCACTTTCGGAACCCTTGGGCTCAGGGTAATCGCCCTCAAGAGTTGCGTAAATACCTCTGAATACTTGTTCCATGTTGTCCTTAGTAGCCAGATCAAAATGAACAGTCATATCAACTCTACCTGGTCTGATAAGTGCCTCATCCAACTTTTCGATGTGATTTGTTGTCATGATGAGAATTCTTCCTTCTTGTGACGCGACTCCATCAATCACATTGAGCAACGCACTCAGAGAGATCTTACCCGATCCCTCCTTGTTGCTATTTTTCTTTGCCATAGCTTCCAAAGTCTTAGTTGCCTTGGTCAACGGAGACTTAGGAGCAAATTCTTCATAGTCATCATCCTCGTTATCTTCATCACGAGTGTGAGTAAGGCCGGCTGTATCAACATCTTCAAGAAGTACAACGCACTGTTTGGGAAGCTCGGCGAACAGTGTACTTAAAGTATCTTCGTTCATAGATCCGGAATTTAAAGAAACAATATAAATCTTAAGTTTGAAATATCCGGCAATCGCGAAGCTAAGAGAACTTTTTCCTGTTCCGGGCGGTCCATGAAGCAAATATCCACGGCGATAGGGGATACCTCGGTTAGAATACCAGCGTCGGGTGAATGGATGAAGATAATCTTTCATATCGGCAATGACTTTCTGCTTGACGGCTTCATCCAGAACAACTGTGGAGAAGGGGCGTGAGATACGCGAAACGAGACGAGTCCAGCCAGGCTCACCCACAGACCCAGACTTGGAGCCACCTCTGTAGATAATGGTTCGATTTGCATCGTTCTTAACAAATGCTTGGCGACATTCATCGAGTAATTCCTTGAGAATGCGAGGATTCCGTCCAAAAGAAGAAAGTGAGATTTCCTCCCTTTCGCTCACAGCAGAATTAGACAGTGGCGCACTCTGCGAGCGGCGAAACTGTAACAATCTCCTCTTGTACCAAAAGTAATGAGTTCCGAAGCTTGGCGTAAATCTAACCTTCTTCTCTTTCTCCGATGCCTTCTTAGGAATAGGATTTCCCTCCTCATCAAGCTCGAAGTCGTCGTCATTCTCCTCCTCTCCCTCATCGTTTTCGAATTGCCACATGAACCACATACGACTATTTAGATTGGTATTGGCGACGAATCGACGAGATCGTTGTGCAAACGGCTGCTCGGATACCCATGCCATTACCATATTATACATTTCATCGTCGACGCGGATATCAGCAGATGACATAAAATGGGCATCGAGTTCAATCCAAAACCACCTTTCAATATATTGCCAACAAAAGATTAGTATTCCAAGAATCATGAGTACTGGAATGTAAATGTTGAGGTCGATTGCTGTGTAGTTCTTGAGGGCGGTTGAGAAGAGTGAAAATCCTGGGAAGAACATGTCGATGATATGGGGTTGTGGGTATCCGTAAGGTGTTTGCCCGATGTTATCTCCAGCTGCATGATGTCCGGGATTCCCCATCGTGTCGTGGGGAACGGAACCGTTCATGATGGCGATGAAGGGAAATGAGTCCTTCTCGCAGTTTGTTTGAGAGGTAGGAATATAAATAAGTGGAAATGCTAATGAAGTTATAAGATCCTGTGGTTGGTTGTATGACCGTAGAGTCACAAGTAATATGAGTCAAAGGAGGATTCGCCCTGCTGATCAGGTAGCAATGCTTGTCACTTCTCAGGTGGGAATGTAAAGGGAAAGGATGTAGTGCGATGTTGCCGATAGAGTCATGAGACTTCAACTTTTATGTTCAAGAACATGTTGGTATGTAGACATCTCGTCGCTTTATTTTTCCAATAGTCATAGAGCCGAACGGTCTTGACCGATTAGAATCCTATGTTTCCTGTGGCTGTTGAGCAGACCAAGTGAGGCTTAGCATCTGACTGCAGTGCGGTTACGGCCACATCATTGGTCACGACCCTGTTGATAAAACCGAGGAGGTAGAATCGTAGCAGTGGCTTAACTGTGGAGGGCCTCATTATTTGATTACAATCTTTGCCATTGCGTATGTGGTGGCAGACCAGATTCCATGGAGGCTGAACCCATTAAACGGCCACTACTAGCACAATTACCCCAGCCTGCCTAGCTGGTTCCTGCAATAATGAAAAGACCGAATTTTCTCGTTAAAATTCTCGTCGCTCATATTCGTACTCGGCGAGCAATTGTCCAGCCCCACAACTCGGGCAAGGAGTCAATATTTTTCAAAAGACGCGGCAAACAGAGGTTCCTTCTCATATCTTTCGCCGTATGATGTTGCCATGTTTGTTAAGCTTGTCGATGGAATCAAGACTAGAGGTCCAAGTGGGCATGATGGGCACAAATAAATGTTGTTAGTCCTTTTTAAGTTGAATCTGTGAGCGGCTCGAATAACAAAATAGTGACACATTTTGAGCTTATTATGTAAGCACATTTTTAGTCTACTAGGGCCTGACTGCCTTATGTAAGCGCCGACCTTCTCACTGCTGTTCTGTAACGACAACAGGGTCACTTAACAATGCTGCGCAATCCCGCGCGGATATACAGATTCTTATCCAATAAACCAGATAAGTATATAGATCCATCCTTCTCAAATTCACAAATTCCTAAAGCCTCTAAGCCCCAGTCCTTACCGACCACCAGTCACCTAGTATTCTCACCACTGCCTCCACCCCTCATCATTGATCATGACTACCATAAGAACTGAAAATCACTCGAATTTCTGTATGTTGTTCCCCTTTTCACCATTTTCGCTTATTACTGCACCATTCATGTCCCTGTTTCGCCATGTTTCCAATAACGATGCAGCGCCTCGATCCGGATTGAAAGGTCATAGGATGAATAGGCATGAAGGAGTGAAATGCGTACGGTGCATTTATCAAAGGTTTTGGGATATGGTATGAATATCACAGCAAGCATACTATACTATGTAACAGATGGTCTCGATACGTTGATGTTGCGAGATCTACTTCAATCTTCTATATAATCCACACAAATAAGGAGTCTATATATCTACATCCTGGTGCATCTTACCATATCATGATCATAAATGTACATGTGGAGAGTATCCAGTAGCCATGCACCAATTTCCCAGAACCCCTCATATGCTATACACATCATGCATCTATTCAAACTTATACAATCATACCCGTCTAGATCAAAGCCTTGCCCTCGAACATTCCGTCTTTAACTTCCCTGACTACATCCCTTCTATCTCCCTTACCGACCAAAACTATACCTCTTCCCCTTCTTCCCATACGTCCGGTTCTTCCCAATCTATGGATGAAATCGATTGTAGAGTGTGGCACATCATATAAAATAACGTGTCTCACTGCTATCGTATCAATACCTCTAGAGCTCAGATCTGTGGTGACTAGAACTTTGGTATTAGGTAATTGCCTCTTTACTGGAGGAGCAGCCGCTCCAAATGGCACGTAATTGGGTTGATTGTCTGATAGAGATCCAGGGTGAGACACTGGTTTCTCCACGCTAAGCTTGGCGGGCGAGGTGAAAGACGCTAGCATCTCACTCTGACGTTGCTCGGGAGTATCACGAGACAGAGCGATCGCATCCACACCCTTGGATACGAGATAGTCCGCTACTTCCTGGATTTTCTCGCGCTCGCTAACGAATACTAGGATACGCTTTACATCCATTAATCCTTTAATGGGTCCATCGTGCTCAGCAGCTGCTTTGCCGATGGACCATATTGTATCCGCGCAAGCGAGATTCTTATTGTTACGATATGGATCACGTTCAACATCAACGACGCCGAGCTGGACACGTCTGGGGATAGCGTGCAGGTTTGGTGTGACGAGGCGGTTTATATAGGGAAATCGTTTGCGAAGGAATGAGTCAAGAGAGCGGGGAATAGTTGCGGAGCAGAGAACGAGTTGTTCAAGAGACGGAGTAGCGCGATCGATGATGGCTGATGTAAATGGAGAGAACCCTCGATCCAGAAGAGAGTCAGCTTCATCAATTATGAGATGGGTAACACGAGATAAGATGTTTGGGTCGGAGTCTGCAATCGAGGAGAGAAGATGAGGTGTAGATACAAGTATATCGATTCCAGATGGAGAAAATAGACGGTTACGGATGACTCTTCCAGAGAAATTAGAAGATAGCATGGCCGCTTTGAATTCAACCGTATGCGAAAATGCCTTCACAAGTGTTCCAACCTGAGTTACCAATTCAGAGGTCGGCACAAGTATGATAGCTTTTGGTCTGCCTGTGGTAGGATGTGGCATATTCGATAAAGGAGGTGAGACCAATGTTAGGTTATTTTGTCGTAGTTTCTCCTCTTGTAACTCTTTCTCGTAAGCCTTGACCTCAGCATCTTTTGCCTCTGCAACTTTGATGGCATTGATTGTGGGTATTAAATATGACAACGTTTTTCCGGATCCAGTTTCCGCAGCAATCAAATATTGCCCAATCTCGCTCTTCGTTATCTTCTTTTGCTGATCGCCAAGCAACGCCGGCACTGCAATCCTCTGTACGGGTGTCGGAACATGTCTTTCGATATCTGGAAGAGCCTGTTGGTAAATTGCCTGCTTCACGCTGTCTAAAAGCGCAAATTGCTCGAAACTTTCCACTTCGTTCATCCTCTCCTTTATACTCGTCCTCCTCATGTATGAAACTGGCGCAAGAGCGCTCTGCATCTTTAATGCGTGAAACCCTCTGCCCTTCTTATTATCCCTATCCCTGCGATCAAGCCTCGATGTTCGACGTTCTTGTGTTGCCGATGGTCGTTCTGGAACTCCACGGATTTTTGCCTCTCGCAAATTCATTCCTCCAAATGGTCCATCTTGTTTTCGTCTTGCAGGTCCCTCTTTCGTCGGTGAAGAGCTAACTTTTCCTGCTCCCGCCAGACTCATGCGATTTGGTCGACTGGGTAATCTGGTTCTCATGGATAAAGCTCTGCTGGGCCATTTTTGGCTCATTGGTTTTTGGGCTGCTCTAAACGAACAGAGCAGACACTTGCCAGGCTTCGACCGAAGCATAATGGATGCGAAATTTCTTATTTTCGTAAGTTGATTGTTATTCTCAACACCATTACTTCCCTATGAGAAATTATTTACATGGGACGGGGAAACATATTTCCGCTCCGTGTCGCAGCTTCTTTCATATAAATGGTTTGACATTACCATATGCATCTTATTATGTAGACAGAATTGGAACTTTCTCTTCAAACTTCACCCCTTGTATGATGTTATTGGTGAACAAACAATACATAAAGTTGGTTATTCCGCATTTGGTGTTATTCGAGAATTTCCCTGTTTCAATCAATCAAGGACATCGGTCTGCTCTTCACTGCTCCCAAAGTATTCTATGGAAAAAATCGTTGTCTACGTACATGCTTAGAATTCCAATGAGAAGTTTGAACAATTTGAGAATACTCACAGTCATACCTCTATACTAGTGATCGATAGTTGAGACGAAGATCTTGGAGGGATTTCTCCTCAATTGATCCAGCATGTCATAAACTTGGAGAAGCGCAGTTTTGGGGCGCATCTACTATCAGTGTGGACTGGTTTTGACCGTCTTTGAGAAAACCTCTCTGCTGTTGGCGCTCTTCTGAACTTAGGTATTGCTCTGGTGGTAGTCTCTAAGCCTTCGCATCAGAAAGTCCGGGCCATACCTTCGAAATACCTCACATTAGTCATCAATATCTAAGCTCAGATTCAAACTCCATATAAAATTTCAAAGAAATAGGGCATTTTTTGGTACACAGCTGTCTTACTTACATTACGTGCGGCAAAAATTTATTTCAATGACAAGGAAAGATTTGCATTCACCACCCACATGATGAAACTTTTCGATACTTAGACCGAGTATTATGGAGGAAACAGTCGAAGGCCCCGCAAAGCAAATCAGGAGACGGAATGAAAACGGGATTCTATAAGTAGCTGCTACCAAATTGCGCAATCATTTGTATTGTGGAAAGAAGTGTTCGTTACAGATCAGTTGCAGATATCCGCGCTGGGTCCTTTGGTACAGTAACTGATGTCACTATCAGCAGATATGCAGCCAGACGACGATAATCCAAATCGAAATGTCTAGGCGTAGATATCGCCACCTAGGCGTGCGGCGGGCAGTGGTAATGCTCTTTATGTATGCAGCACGGCACAAATATCTTCGATTTATGTACAGGAATACGAGAAAAGGCTTTTTTTTTCATATGAAGGAACCTGATCAGTCTGTGCTTGTCCCATGTTTTAGTTGCTGATCTGCAGTTTGTTGGGCTCGGATCTATCTTTGCTTCCGCGGATCATCGCCAATTCTTCTCCACACGGAATCTGGAGTTTATGAGTGGCCAACAACATGAAGAAAGTCGTACTCAAATTCAGATTCATCACATGTCTTGCATTAATTCATTCATCGATTTCAACTTGCGCTCAACTGAGAGAGAAGAATGGAAACATGGAAGAGCTTCAACTCTTTTTAAAACAAACAAACTCTTTGATTCAGCAATCATGAAACATGTCTGTGCTCTATGTCTTCACCGTTCAGATCATTCGGACACCATATTAGAGCTTCATTCGTGCCAGGAGGCTCGAGTAGTCTGAGTAGCCGAAACTACAAGATGTCGGTGCTCGGTTGTTTTGGTCTCCGATCTTATATCTTCTTCACACCTTTCAACACTTTTCCTCATCACTGCTTCAAACTTTACTGCAGACCCGTATGCCTCAGCCAATGAAATCGAAAGTTCGTCGTTCGGTGTGTAACTTGTCCGCGATTTCATATTTCAATCATGAAGTAGTTGAAGTGTAAGGGCCCGTCTGCACGGGCGGCAAGCTACGCACGTCCAATCTGCAGTTATTTTCAAGCCAAAATACATATGTAGTAAGAGGCTGATCCAATGGTACTATTTCGAGAAGACGGAAATTATTACTATACTACTTGATCCCGCGTTCTTTTCCTGATTCTGTAATACCGCTATTCCGTCTCCACTGCATTGCATACTTTAGACATCATATACCCATCGAAGGCATGACTCAACCCGAGAAGAGAGATACAATATACGAGTATCCTTATAATCCAGAAGACTATGATTACCATTATTATTTAGATATTCCCTACGGATACGATGTGGAAACTTCAACCTACGATTCAGCAGTAGAAACAGCGCGGGATTTTGCCTCGTCAATTTACGAAGATTCTTACGAAGGAAAGATGGAGAGAAAGGATAGTTTGGAGTTGGAAACTTTGAATTCAGGTTCTACATATACCACACCAGAACCATCACTACGAGAGTCTCCGTCAATCGCGAGACAACAGAGTACGAAGAGCACGAAGAGTTTTAAAAACACGCAGGGTTTGTTCAAAATGATGTCGATTAGGAATTTAAGACGCTCTCCTCCTCCAGAGATTTCATCGGAAAATTCTGTAGAAACACTTGCTGCATCTCCAACATCCTCAACGACGTCGCCAGTGGAATCCAAAGAGACTGAAGGGCCACCAAAACCTATGGGGCCAGGAGGGCCTGGTGGACCTGGAGGACCACCAAAGGAAGTATTCCCAGAGATGGATATGGAGAAGAATTTGGTAGGGTGGACGGGGCAAGATGATCCAGCACATCCAAGGTATGTGTGATTTAAGCAGTGGTGACCACAATTTATACTGACCTCGACAAAGAAATCTTCCAGATAAGAAGAAATGGTTGATGTTGGCTTCTGTCAGTTTGATTACATTCTTGAGGTAAGCCCTGTCAACACTCCTTCGACTTTACATTCATAACTAAACAACTATAGTCCTCTATCTTCATCAATTGTCGCACCTGGAATAACTCTCATGAATAAAGAATTTGGCACCACTTCCGATATCTTAGACACATTTGTTGTCAGCATGTTTATTTTTGGATTCGCAGCCGGACCACTGATTTTGTCGCCACTGAGTGAAATCTATGGACGTCAGCCGATTTTGATGTATTGCAATTTCCTTTTAACGATATGGTAAGTTCACTCCTCGATATTCACTTTTTGCCCTGTTAGAACACTACTCATACAATTTCATCACAGGCAACTCGGATGTGCACTCGCACCAAACATCCACGTGCTAATTCTCTTTCGCTTCTTTGCCGGTTTGGGAGGGTCCGCCTGTCTCGCCATCGGCGGTGGTGTTGTCGCAGATTTATTTCCCATCCAACAACGTGGAAAAGCACAAGCCATGTTCGTAATGGGACCACTCTTCGGGCCCGTCCTCGGTCCCGTAATCGGAGGATTCATCGCCCAACGCGCCGGATGGCGCTGGGTATACTGGGTACTTTTAGCCGCCTGTGCCGCTCTCTCCATCTTCTACGTGATCGTCGGAAAAGAAACATCAGCCCCCGTCCTCATCCGTCGCAAAACCATTGCTCTCCGCCAGGAAACTGGAAATCCAGATCTCCTTTCCGCATACGATGCTAAGAAGCCCGCCGCTGCGTTGAAATTCAAAGCAGTGCTTCTAACGGGCATAGCTAGGCCCTTCCGCATGATGTTTTCCTCTCCCATTCTCCCTCTCCTTGCCCTCTGGATGTCCTTCATCTTCGGACTCATCTACCTCCTCCTCACATCCATCGCCCAGGTCTTCGAAGAAATCTACGGATTCTCCATCGAAATCGCCTCACTAGCATATCTAGGACTCGGTCTCGGTTTTTTCCTTGGCATGTTCACCGTTGCCAAAACTTCAGACCCTACAATCATTGCATTAACCAAGAAAAATAATGGAGTATACCAACCCGAATTCCGTCTCCGCAACGGTCTCTTCTTTGCCTTTTTCATCCCTGGCTCCTTTTTCTGGTACGGCTGGTCCTCCTATTACCGCGCCCACTGGATCGTACCAATTCTCGGACTAATACCTTTTGGTTTCGGAACAATGGGTGTATTTGCTGGTATCCAAACATATTATATCGATACTGGCAAACAATATGCAGCATCTGCAATGGCTGGACTCACAGCTATCCGATGCGTGTTTGCGGCCTTTTTGCCGTTAGCTGGTAAACCGTTGTATAATCATCTGGGGCTGGGATGGGGAAATAGTGTTTTGGGATTTATTGGATTGAGTTTGATTCCGGCGCCGTTCTTTATTTATAAATATGGTGGGCTTCTGAGGGAGAGGTATCCGGTCAGAGTTGATTAAATGGATTGCGAGGAATAGGATGACAGATATGTCTCGCATGATTGGTGTATCTCTTTTGTTTTGTTGGATATTTGATTAAGAGCGTGTATGATGTGGTAATGATTTTTTGTATTGAAGAGCCGAAAAGGTATATAGGGATGATGGTCGCATAGTACGAATACCCTCCTTTGAAGTTTGTCGTTTATAATTTCCAGCTCGAATTTGGAGTTGGGGAGCTCAAAGAAGTATTGTATATAGCAAAAAATAAAACAATCTTTGACGATATCTTATATTTTGATTTCCTATTTAGATATTATATTACAATTAGGGATATGGAAGAATTGCTGGGTGTATTGGTGAAAATGTTGAGATAATAGTTTGGCGAGGTTGTTGGTATCGAGTGATTGAGAGTTTGTTTAAGGGGGATATATATTAGAGTGTATATCTAGATGTATTAGTGCTTTGCGTATTGCTAAACTTTCTTTCAGGAGTATTGAAGTTGGACGGATCAATCGTTTGTGGATTATTTGGGGTTTAGCTGTATAGTTTTGTGGATTGCAATGGAAATATCCGAGTACATGTGTATTTTTTATGTCAAAAACAATTTAAACAAACAGGCAGCGAAATTGTTCGTAGAACTGAAATAGAAAAGCCTGGTAAGGTTGAAGTTCAATGGACATCGTGTTGGACATCGGACACGGAGTTTCAAACGAGTCTAAAATTCGCTTGAGAATTGGAATGACCCCCAGCAACCATTTTGATTATTGATCTATTCAACATCCCATCATTCATAATGATTCCAGTACCTTTTTCGTTCTTCCGTGCATGAGCAAATCAGGACAGAAGAAATCGACCATCAAACTCCGGAAGCCTCTCTCTCTTTCTAAGACTTCCGTTACTACGTACCCTTCTAGTTAGTGAAACGGCTCAATTGCTCGGAGCGGTAACAAAGTGCTTGTGAAAGGATGTAATTGCATCACGTGATGATTTCCCGGTTTTATGGTGGTGGGATTTTTGCATGTACAAACTCTATCTCTATTAGCCAAATTGAGCAATTATGATGTTCGTTTGTTGTTTGAGCATTTGAATGTTCTTTTGGTGGTTTTGGAACAAATAGTCTTTCCAGCTATCAAGCACGAAAAATTTCAGATTCGTATATGGGTCAGAAAATTGAACGTTGGTCGCGATCAGCTGGTCTAATATTTCTTTCTCCAAGGCCCCACACGATTGGTTTGACTGAGAGCAATTCTGACCCTTAACAGATGCCATCGATTGAACAAGGACTGTCAACCGATCACCGGGATAGAGAGGCGAAAGCCGGTGAGGAAAACCACAGCTGCGAAGGCTGCAGAGCTCGAGCGGAAACTCGACGGGCTAGTTTCATTGTTGACTGCAGCTACTCAAGGCCAAAACACGCCTTCTTCAACAACATTGGATCATGCTGTCTCGCCGGAGCCTCAGGATAGTGCTCAAGGTTTTGACTTTCAAGCCGGATCAAATTTTGGCAACCCTTCTGTAAGGGGACTTGGAGCTGTCGATGTAAAGCTTCCCGCCAATAGTTCTTACCATTTGAATTCTATCCCTATCCATCCACCTCTATCAGGACCAGTGATCGAACGGCCGCTTCGTGACCCCAGGGCTGGGCACTGGGTAGGGTATACCCGGGGTAACCCGGGGTATAACCCGGCCGGTATTACACCCAGTTCTACCTCTACGGAGTAGGGTAATCATTTTGTAGATTGTTCGGGTATCCGGGGTACTTATGGGGTATATAGTATATATTGGGGATATTTGGGGGTATATTTAAGAGATTGTAGGTATTATAGAATAGTGGTTTTTTACTCAAATCATAGTATAATTTTGAAATCAAATAGGGAAAAAATGAAGATATATTATTTGCTTATTCTAAAATAACTATTGATGATTCTTATGTAGCTTTTTTAAGAGCTTTATCTTTATGGTTTTCTTGTTTTTTTTGTATTATTTGTTAATTCTTTATTACTTTATATCTTTGAATATTATATATAATTTCTATTATTTCTTTAGCTTCCTTTGTTTTAGTTTTTTCAATATAACGTTTTTGAAGTGTAGGATTAGGAATAGTAATAATTTTTTCGATTTCAATATTACTATTATTATTATTATTATTAATATCAACAATCTCAATATCTTCTTTTTCTTCTTTTTGAGGTAGAATTCCTTATATATATAAACAAAGTATATATCGAATAGTATTATTAGATAAATTAATTCTATACTTAAAAATTAGTAATCCAGTAGTACTAAAAATATATTCTGAAAGAACAGATATAATTGGAATAGACGAATAGTCTTTCTAAATTTGAAAAAGAATTGGAAAACTATATTGAAATTTCATCTACTATTTAGCTATATCGTCAATTGTATACTCATTTCGAGCAATACAAGAAACTTTTAAATATCGATCTAATTCTGATTCAAGAATTGATATATAGTTTAAAGAAAAAGAAACTTACAAAATAATATATTAGATAGAGTAGTGCAAATTTTCAATAGTATAATTCGAATAGTATAATCTGATGTTTTTGATTCTATTATATAGTTGGGAATAACCTTTTTTTTAAATGATAATTATAGAATGATCATATGATATTTACCTATAGATACCCCGGGTACCCGGGTTATTTGGCAGATATACACCCTGTAAAAGCTTACGGGGTAGGGTATATTACTCCGTGAGGCCAGATACCCCGGGTAGAGTACGGGTGCCCAGCCCTGCGTGACCCAAATGGCGATTATTGTTCTGCTTAAGTACCCACGGAACCATCCCCAGTCTCTCTAATCCCGCCTGACTTAGAATTATCACCGACGGAAGAAGAAAATATATTATACCACTTCCGAACTGATTCAATAAGGTATCTCCCGTTTATCGTTATACCGCCAGATACGAATGTCCATGACTTCAAGAAGGAAAATCCGTTTTGGTGGTTGGCCATTGTGATGACTACGGCGAAAAGGACCTCCACACAAATCACACTGGGAATGCATATCCACCAAGTTCTGAGTCATAGACTAATTATTATGGGTGAACGTAATCTTGATCTTCTATGGGGATTATTGACTTATATCGCATGGTATGTATGAACTCAAGGCTTTGGAGCAGGGTATCCAGTAGTCCGGACTGCAGTCTGACAATAAGAAGTGTTTCATTGCTGGGTCAAACTGCGAGATTCAGATCATTTCGAATATTCAACTCATTCCAGATGTAGTATTGGTTTCCAATGTTGAACTACTGTTCAAACATTGAAAACTGACTGTTATTTCTGCCATTCCCGGCTACAGGGCACACCGATTTAGAGTAGAATACTAACATTGAGTAGGAGTCAGTGTCATTACCACCAAAGACCCGTGGTAGGTCATCTTTTCTTTACATCCACGGTATTTCGGGTGTGGAATATTGACTTATTTATTGCTCTATAGTGGAGTAGCTTAATTCAACTTGCTATGGGATTAGTATATGACCTGGGATTAAACAAAGCGCCACCAAAAGAAGCGCCAAATTTCCTGTTGAACTTTAATGCCCGTGGATGTCCAAAGCTATCTTTGCGCCTAGCTGGATCATATCAAGAAAGAAGGGCCTTACTTTGCCTTTATTAGCTAAGCTCTAGGTACGTGCTGTCACTACAAGATTGTGATGCATGCTTCTAATATTTATTCAGCTTCTCGTTATATTTTCAAAAGATCGATACTCTTCGATGGACACCCTATCCAGAGGAATCAGCCAATATACTCTCCGAAAAGCCAGAATCTGTCCATGATACGTTAATGGTTCAAATTGTGCCCCTGCAGCTCATCCAAGAGCGCGTGAAGGATGTTCCGTGGTTCGACACAGCTGGTGATGGAAACGCAGCTTTTAAAGCACCTGCTCTTTTCTATCTCAAAGCTCTGAAGAGTCAGATGGAAACCTTCAAACAGCAAATTCCAGATGAAGTTCGTGGAAATGGTGCGCGAATAAGTGGAATTATTTCTGCGTATATATCTAGCCCTGACTAACCGCCCACAGATACCTTTCTGATGTATCTATACAATACCGAACTTACCATACACGAAGTTGCTCTTTCCAAAGAAGCTATTGCCGGCATGCCAGACTCCCAACGCTTAGAACCCCTCTGCATTTGTTTCCAATCTGTAAAATCATGGTTTGATCTTTACTTTCCCCT
This sequence comes from Stromatinia cepivora, assembly GCA_014898415.1. NCBI lineage: Eukaryota > Fungi > Ascomycota > Leotiomycetes > Helotiales > Sclerotiniaceae > Stromatinia > Stromatinia cepivora. Next base: position 722,105 of record RCTD01000017.1, on the reverse strand, counting down.
TCCATGCAAAGATCACATGTCATTTGTTTTCTCCATCTACATGCACATTGCGCACTGCATGGTAGCTCTCTATCGATTATCAGTCTTCGAAGATCCACAATGGGATGTCCATTTGGTTCGTCAACAGTTAGATCTTTCACAGGTCCTAGGAAAAATTGCAAAGACTTGGGAGAATGTCAAAGGCGAAGCGGGATTAGACGTTGGAGCGACGAGGGTGGATGATGTGGATCTCCAAACTTCTAATGCAAAGAGGATTGCATTACTCAAGAAATGGTGAGACGCGAAGGTGGTAGCGGAAAATTCCAGTAATGCATCGAGCGAGAAATTTCCGAATGTGAATGGAAATGGGAATGCGAGCACAGAGCGCACTCCTCAAGTTCAAGCTCAAGGACTTGAATTCTCAACCTTTGGCATGGATATGGGGTCGGAGATATGGGATGACGGGTGGTGGCAGGATGCTTTCGGTACGTGGGCTACGCAGGGTGATCATATGAGTGCAGAGCCCCCAACGCACTTCTGAGGACGCCTAAGAGGCTGCGATTTTTAATGTTTATGGTGTTTAAAGCGGTCTTGGAAAATAGAATTCATGGTTTATAGATTGCGCTTGGGCTGGCTTCGGAAAATTTGGTTGCTTATCTTCGTATAGATACTTGTATTAGAGTGTAGAATTGGGAATATAGAATGGGCTCATCTTAGGGGGAAAATGAAAATGAAAATGATTGAATTTTTATTGTGTTTTCTGGACGTGCTGTTGTACGGACTTTCCGTTCTATTGCGGGTCTATTCTCATCCAGCTATCATCTGCCGATTTATTTCCAAGGCGTGAGGGGTGTCAAATCGACGTTAAGTGCTGTGTGTACTTTGCTGCGCATTTTGCGACAAGATAGTATGTGCGATCATTTTGGGGTTTGCTAATACGTTGTTTCTCTCCCTCATATATGGATACATGGATTGACGTGTGTCCGTAGTCAAAATGTAGGATATTATCCTCCGTTCGTGTGTCGCTGCGATATGCCATGTGTTGATATCCATATATAACCTCTTCACCGGCATCCAAATGGATCGGCTACAAAATTATCGGTGCAGTCGGTCGTGGTCAATCTAGGTAGTTCTATGCAAAATGGTATTGTTTTTCTAATCATTTCTTCCCACTTAGCAAAAAGAGGTAATAATAGCTATTTGAAACAAACTCCCTTCTATCAAAATAATAATGGGGTAACAACTCGTAACTCTTTTTTCCAATATCTCGCCGGTACCCTCCGTCACTTCGCATCTACAATCTTTTTAATTATGAATTCAATTTAGATTAAGATTTTCTGCGCAAGTGAGGATCCGCAAGTCGTGATTCAGACAGGTGCAATGGTGTATAAAGATGCGATACCGAAAAAATCAGGTGGAGAATGTGGTGACGGTGTATGATCTGGTAGTTGATCAATGTTGTTATCTAGCGGCGGGTTTGGCAGCGGGGATCTTCTTGTTTGTGTTAGGAATGCGATAGAAGAAGACTGGGAAGAATAAGGGGGGATAAGGATAAGTCTAGGTAAGAGGCCGTGGGAACGAGCTTGATGGGCAGCGCAGCAGTAGATGATTGCTATCATGGTGTGGAATAGGCGGTCGGCTGTAGAATAATTGTATGATGAAGGTTGATCGTAGGGTTCCGAAAAGTTGATGGCGACTACACCATGTACAAACCAGGAGAGATCACTGCATTATAGCCCCCGCACTCTTCAGATATATCATTTCAATGGCCAAAAGTAGTTTTGACATCCTAGAAACTATTCTCAATTCTTCTGGAAAGTCCTAGTCCAATTCTCAAGCATAACATTCCATCACAGAAAAAATGTCTACTCGTCTAATACGGGCTCACCGGTGGCAAGCTGAGAATATTCCATTTTTCACATCACCATGTCACTCTCGCTTATTTCTCGTATTGGCCCAGTTTCAATATGTGTGTATAGCAGCTAGGAAGGTCATTTCTTTTGTTGTTATAAGAATGATAAGTGCACTCATAGCTGTCGTTACATCAATCTTCACGTCAACGTTTTTGAGGTTTTGATAGGAAAAACTCGAGTCCTGGGAAATTGTGAGCTGTACCCCGAGCTATTTGTTTAACATTTGCCGATGAGAACGGAAAATTGCAGTATGCACGGTATATTTCAGATTGTTTTATGTATAGCTGTGGATTAGACTTTGTGAACAGACTTCACACGCACGGTACTTGTGTTATATCGCTGCTACTAAACTTCAAATTTGGTGTATCGATGTCACTTTTTATATTCGATCCATTGTTCATCTTCCTCGCCATCTTCTTCAATGATATTGTTGCGATACCAGGAAATCACTAGCACCACGCTAGTGGCTCTCCCGCACATATAATATTCGTAGTACAACAACCTCTAAATAGCATCCAATTCTATATCAATCACTTCTATTACCATTTATGATCATAACTCTGGTTATCACCACCGAGGTGATACCAACAGGTATTGATATAAAATAGAGACGAAGTGTAAAGAAAGGTGCGGATTGGTCATGACAATGTAAAAAGACATGGTTTGTTTTAGTTTTACCATACTTGGTACGCTCGGGTAAATCCATTTGGTTGTCCTGGTAATAGACAGTTCAATGGCACTTGGAATAAGACGAACAAAATAAGTAATGAAAGCATAGTAGTTTGGTTGTATGAGACAGCAATTGAGATTACTGAGTATCCCTAAATGTTTAGGGAAAATTGCGTTGAATAGCGGCAACTTGCCAGGAATTATGCTTTTCCCTACTCCATATGAACGCCATTTTATATCCCAAACTCCGTTCCCTTTCACCACCTCCATCACCAGTCCTCCAAGCGCAACATCCTTCCCTCCTAAGAAGTCGCGAAAAGCGTATCTTCATCTCTCAAATACTCTCCGGCATCCGCCTGTCTGAAACAAACAATTCCCGTAGGATCCAATCTTCTAGCTTCCTGTGTACTTCTGGCCGTAACTCCAAATCCCAATGGCGTATCATTCATACTATAAACAACCACACCCTGATGTTCCGGACAATCTTCTGACCATCTTCCAACATGCGCTTTCACAACGTGTCCACCGTAAAGGAACGGCATCTCTCCATTGGCTTTAACCCAAACCTTGTAGCGGGCGTGTTCGGCGAGGATAGGGAGAGCGGTGATGTGAATGCGAAATTTGCCTGATTTTGTGAATTTTCCTGCGCAGAATGAGTTAGACACAGGAGATATGCAGATATCGACTGAGAATACATACCGAGACAGATTCCTAAAGACAACAACTTGTCTCTAGAGATAGAAGTCGCAAGGTTTGCGAGCGATAATCGTACATAATAACATCTTGATTGTTGAACTCGGAAAACATATCGATCGGCATTTGGTGTGTTGTCCAATGGCGCAATAAGATTCTTCAATGAGTTTCCAGTATATCCCGCCAATTTTGCAAAGAGCGTTTGAGTTTCCGGTTCTGTAAGAGGACGCATTTTGAAATTGTTGTATTTGCTTGATTGTTGTTGAAGATTGTGAGGTTGAAGTTCTAGATTTCAAAGTTCCATGAATTTTTTTGGCGGGCAAGGCTGGAAACTTTTTTTATGCGGGGAAGCGGCCGCTCGAACTCCGCCTCAGAATATTTTCTAAGAACCCTTGAACTTTTTTTGAATGATATTCATCATAAAGTCCCTACGAGCGTTAAGTTTTGCGACACACGAGTCTAAATGGCAAAAGTACCAGCACTAAAGAGGCGCAAGCTTACACCTCCTCCAACAGAAGGAGAAGATTCATCACCATCGACTTTAGAGAATGCGCCAAGTTCGAATGCGTTTTTCAAGACGGCTTCAAAATGGAATTTAGAGCAGGATTACGAAACGAGACCTCGGAAAGGGAAGAAAGAAAAGAAAGAAAGTACAAGGTTACCAATTAAGACTAAGGAAGGATTGATTCAGCAAGTTGACGCGCCAGTGGAGGTTAATGAGGAGGAAAGCGATTTGGAATGGATTGGTGCAGACGATGTCGAGGAGGGTGAGGAACCCGAAGAGAAGGTCGAGGAAAAGCCTTCTGTGCCGATACGACAGCAGATTCTGGAGGCCAAAGAAGAATTAGCACGTATAGCATTGATGTTGAATGAGGATCCGGAAGAAAATGTGGGAGCATTTAGAGCTATAGCAGAATTCGGGAAATCGCAAAACGTTACGATCAAGAAATTAGCATTGGCCACACAATTAGCTGTTTACAAAGATGTTATTCCAGGATACAGGATAAGACCTTTATCAGAAGAGAATATGGAAGAAAAAGTTTCGAAAGAGGTACGAAAATTGAGAGCATACGAGCAGGCTCTTGTGGGTGGATATCAAGGATATGTGAAGGAGTTGGCTAGGCTTGTAACTTTTGGGAGACCTCATAATACGAGTGACGGTGGCGCAAGTTTGCCAACGGTTGCCATATCTTGTGCTTGCGCATTATTAGAAGCTGTACCTCATTTCAATTTTCGATCGGATCTATTGAAGATATTGGTGGGAAAGCTTAGTACAAGGGAGGTGGACAACGAATTCGTAAAGTGTCGAGAGACCATCGAAACGTTGTTCAAGAATGACGATGATGGAACCTCATCCTTGGACGCGGTAAATATTTTGACGAGAATGATGAAAGGAAGAGGATACAGAGTGGACGAAAGTGTATTGAATACTTTCTTGCATTTGAGGTTACTGTCAGAATTTTCTGGAAAGGCATCTACAAATCATGTCGATCCTGGAGAAGACAGCTTTGGAGGCAAGAAACTTAAGGAAAAGAGAGTATTTCGTACAAAGAAGGAGAGAAAATTGATGAAGGAGCGCAAGGCAGTCGAAAAGGAGATGATTCAAGCCGATGCAACAGTCAGCCACGAAGATCGAGAGAGGATGCAATCGGAAACCTTGAAATTGGTGTTTGTGACATATTTCCGCATTCTTAAAGTTCGTTCCCCATCTCTTATGGGTGCTGTACTTGAAGGTTTAGCAAGATACGCCCATCTCATCAATCAAGATTTCTTCGGTGATCTTCTGGAAGCGCTTAAGGACCTTATTGGTCATGCTGAGACAGGAGATGATGTCGGGGAAACTGAAACAGAAGATGAGGACTCAGAACCCTCCCGTAATCTCACCCGTGAATCTCTCCTTTGCATCATCACCGCCTTCGCACTGCTCGAGGGTCAAGATGCCCATAAAGCTCAAGCATCGCTAAGCTTAGATTTAAGTTACTTCATCACTCATCTCTACCGCACTTTACACGCCCTATCCCTCAACCCTGATATCGAACTGTCCTCTAAATCCCTCCATCTACCAGACCCCAATGCACCCTCAACGACCAACAACAAGGTCAACATCCAAACCACCACCGTCCTCCTCCTCAGATCTCTCTCATCCGTCCTCTTACCTCCTCTCGCCGCCCGCGCGGTCCCACCTCTCAGAATCGCGGCTTTCACTAAACAACTTATGACATGTTCTCTTCAATTACCCGAGAAATCCGCTACGGCCATGATGGCTTTGTTAGGAAAAGTTGCGAAAATTCATGAGACCAAAGTCAAAAGTTTGTGGAATACGGAGGAGAGGAAGGGTGATGGAATGTTTGATGGATGTAGTGCAGAAGTTGAAGGAAGTAACCCAATGGCGAGTACGATTTGGGAGGGAGAGCTGCTGAGGTTGCATTATTGTCCTGCGGTTAGGGATGGCGTGAAGGTGGTGGAGAAGAATGTGATTGGTTTGAGGTGATTATTGCATAAAATTAAATAGAGAGTTGATAATGTGTGGCAGATGAGGTTGAAATAAAATGTATATTTCTAGACCATTTCTATTATGTATCATGAACCTGAGCCCGTTAAATGTCAATGCAGATGCTCAAAAGAATTCAGGTATATAGTTATACATGTTCTTAGTTCCCTCAACCTATCCAATCCACCACAACACACAACACAACGCGCGATCTGCAGTCCCCGAATTCCGCACTTTGTAATCACCTTCATTCAATCCCCACCTCTAGCCCCAATACTGCTTCTGGCTGTACCCTGACCCCTACATCTTATGTATGCTGAAAGACCCTAAAAGTCTGTCCATTGCCACGCCTCCTTCATTTTCATTATCGCATATGAATCCAGATATTCCACGGTCATCAGCGCCTACCAATGTGCCTCTCATCCAAATTCCTTACTTGTTACTCACCTCAAACACATCCCTCCCCTCCCTGCGCTCCCTTTCCTCCACCATTCTCTCCTCCAACAACCTTTCCTTTCCCAAAACAACCACTCTCCCCTCCGCTTCATGCACATGACTAATCTGATTCAACATCTGCGCAAACTTCCGATCCGTCGTCGCTTGGCTTTGCCAATCTAGGGATGTGAGGGCGGAAAGGGTGACGGAGATGGCGTTTATTACTATGCTTGTTACTGTCAAGGCTGAAGAAAGTGTTAGTTGGGTACCTGTTTTCAAACGGGGAGGAGTGTGGTAATGAGTAGTAAGAGTGAGGAGAGAACCTTTTAAATCAGAAGCATTCGTGGGTCTTAGTGAAGCGATAGAGGATATAACTAGGGAAGCGATGGAAAGAGCTACGGAAAAGTAGACGGAGAAACGTTTCCAGAATTTGGCGGTTAGGAAGAAGGGTTCCTGATTTCATGTTTGGTTAGCAGGTGAGCTATTATCCAATACTCTACAGGAAATTGTCCTTTTCTTATACTGAAGAAGGATCGTCTCTGCTCTAGATGTGTATGTTCAAGAGGACTCAAGGTATTGAAACAAAAACGTGACATCCACGTGATCAAATTACATAAGGGTAAAATAGAACTAAAACAAACCTTTAAAGGGAACAGGCCAGAAGACTCAAGACATTTTTCTTCTATTTTCGAATTTGAAGTCGTCTCCAAGCTTTGTGGCTTCGCGCCTCCATTCCTATGAAACATATTTCGGAGGGTTCAAAGGATCTTATCTTATCTATCGGTAAAGCTTGTATGTGGCGTCCTTGGTTTCTCTTCAAGATGCAGGGCTGATATTTACGATAAGGTTACAACGACTTGAATTCGATGGGTTCTTGATGGGATAAAGAGATGGGCATATCTTAATGAATGTGGATGAAATGGATGAAGAATCATAAATATAATGGAGGGCTAAAGAATTACTGGGGAAGATCGATAAATGATTCAGATGTTGCCGCGGAATAGGTTGCAGGGTCGTGTGATGAGGCATCGGTTGGAAAGGGGAGTGAGACCCGGTGCACCTGCCTTAAGAGTTCTATCTAGTTGATATAATCAGATGCATTCCGGTTTTGTTTGTGTTTCCTCCTAAATGCTAAAATATGCATGAGATGTGGAAGGTACATCATATAGGCACTGGAAATACACCTACTAGGTAGTGTGTATACCTTGCTATGAAATACCCTCTTTTCAAAATTCCTTGTTTATTCGAACAACCAATATTTTTGGATGGGAATCTGGGTTGGACATTTCACAAGTTCTTAATTGGTAAGTCATTAAGGTTTTTTTGAACTCGGAATATCATCAAGTGTTGTTGTGATTATGGCACACTACGATGTCTCAAATTCTCAGTTAGTGATATTGATTTCCCTCCCCGATGTTCCCGTTCCCTTCTTGTCCCTTTTCTCTACCATCGCGCTCATAATATTTGAATATCGCGCTCTTCCCGTACTCTCGGAGCTAGAATAGGAGAGAAGGGGAAGAATACTTGAAGAAGGACACGTGGGAACGGCACGTGAGGGCCCGAATTTGAGGTTTCCGTACACTAGAATTGAGTATTGACCATACCAAAATTACCTACTTCTCCTCAGCTCTAGAAGGCGTTCTAGTTTTTGGGTAAGATACGAAAATACTGGAATTCGATCCATTCTTGTTGAAGATTAATGAATGTAGCTTCAGTATTGCCTGTGGTGTGGAAGCTCTCAATATCAGTCACCATAATACTAACTAATACTATTCCGATGGCTGACGCGAAGATGTCGTAGGATTTCGAGCGATCTTAGATGTTGTGTTATTGATAAACTCGAGATCAAAAAAGAAAAAGAAAAAGAAATTTCAAATTCACAGTTGATCGAGATTTGGTAGTAAAACTTACCTAGTACTAGTCAAATTTCAGATCTGATTTTAGCTGTATTTAGCCAATTACTATTGCGAGGACGGAGGATGACGTATATCAGGACTTTACTCCCCCCCACCTCATCAATTACAAGTTACCACGAATATTAGAAAGTTTCCCATCTTATAATTCTTCCCTCACTCGCATTACTTCATACGAGACGCCCACCGCATCACGAAAATCAAAGCTCTTTCCAACATATAAGCAAACTCGACATCATGATTGCAATGTTTATGGCCTATATTTTTGTTCTGATGGTCAGATTTCATCCTGAACTGATCCATTCCTTCGCACAGTTTTTACAACGATGGCCATGTAATATCCAAGAGGCGCCCGCCACCAATGCAATATAATCTACGAATTTGTATATGTAATTGTTGGTGTATCAATGATCTTTGTTGCTATATACGAAAACTTGTATTGGATGTCTTTTGCTTACACTAGGGGGCGTCTATATGAAAGAGAAGCTATCTTGGGACCACGTGCAGGGCCGGAGGAGATCGTGATGACCATAAGAGAGCAGCGCTTGCGGGCTGCGGCAGTGGGATTTAGGATGGAGTGGAGGAGGTCGTATTTCCTTTCCCTCAAGTCTTAGGAATAATGATTGGGTGGCGGTTTGGGAGAAATACTGAGATATTCAAGATCACGGAAGCCCTCGACTGTAATTCGACAATGTGGCACAAATGCCGTAAAGAGCTGATAAATCAGGGTTCAATTGTTCCTTAGAATCTATAACTAACGATCGAAAGATTGATAACTCTGAAGGGGTTATATGTGCTAATTATAGGTATGTGATCGATTCCGAGTGTTAGTTGTTTGGGGCCCGATCAGGGTGATCGGCTTAGATAATCCTTCGAACCGTGACAGACAATGAGAGGGCTACAATACGGACTTCTGAACATTTCGAGCAGGGTTGGGCAAAGGGTAGGGTAGCCCGGGGTATTTTTAATAGAGCAAATATATTGTAAATCTATGTTGAATATAGATTAATTTGTAGTTTTGAATTATATAAGAATGATTATATTGGATGATTATATGATTTTATATATTGTATTCGAGGACAATTTCAATCTTGGATGATTATATAGGATTATATAGGATGATGATCTGATCAATATTTGGTATTCTATTTGTATTCTTTAAATTTACAGAGTAAATATTTTAAGAGGCCAAATACTTTAGATACGGATACGATGCCTATGCCTGATTTTAAGTACGGATTTAGAAGGATAGGATATTCTAAAAGCTAGCAGTCGAAACTGTTCTTACTATTAATAATCATAACCTATTATAACATTATACATTCACTCGATCTACAATTAATAGTCGGCTCCCACAAACGACCGACTAATAGTCAAATTTAATCTACCATTCATTCAGCAGTCAATGTGGCGCAGTTGTGATATCAAATGAACTTTTCCATTGCAATCCACTGCTAAACTCCAAATAATCTACAAATAAGTAAGCCCGACCCGATTCCAATGCTATTTCAAATATACCAACTCGCAAAAAGCACAAATACAGATGTACACTCTAATATATATCCCCCTCAAATAGACTCTCAACCACTACCAACAACCTCCCCAAACCACTGTCTCAACACACCTGCCAAAACACCCGGCAATTCTCCCACATCCCCAACCACAACATAATATCTGAATGGGAAAGTATCTAGATATCTCTCAATCTTCACATCGCTTCGTCCTGTCATTTCATTCTTCACAAACTTTGCCTCCTTAAGATCCAACACACTTTCTCCCTTCTTCTTGGTTCTCACATCATCCACAATCACAAATACCATCAAAATTCTTTCTTCTTCCGCCTCTCTCAATAGTCGTCGAATATTGTCGTGTTCTGAAGAACTACATACACCATCTGAGATAATCAGAGAAATTTGCCAGAGATCTGCAGGTGATGACGATGCCTTTTGTCTTGCGGTACGGAACAAATTGATACTCTCACGAATGAGTCTCGTGATATCCGTTCGCGGTTGCTCGAATCCGAAATTCTCAAAGATAACAGGGCCGGCCTCGGAACTGAAGGGTACATTAAATTCATGTGCTACTTTGACGTCCTCTCCGAATCCGACAACGCATATCTCACCAACCTCAAGCATAGCTAAAGATCTCGAAATCATGACTAAAGTCTCCATAGCGAGACTCCCAGAGCCTGATTCTCCCATGGACTTGGAGTCATCGACGGCTAGCATAATTTGGTAAGAGCGTTTGGAGGGAATGCTGCGACGCATCCAGATTTTATCACGCTTGAACGAAGAGGCAATGTAAGGAATGATTCGTTTGATGTTAAGGCGTTTCCCAGTACGGAAATCACCTCGCATCTTGGTTGCCAAGGTAGGTGCAAGAATTAATCGAAGTTGTTCGGTCAGAGAAAGGGAAAGTGGACGTGTGATAGACTCGTAATGAGTCCATTGAGCACGGGCATCGGCTGCAGATCGTACAGAAATAGTGGTAGTCGGATCAAGATGAGTATTATCGAGCTGTGTGTCAACTTCTTCCACATCGGAATCCATATCCTCATTGGCTTGAGTGCGAGTATTATCGTCCATGTCTTCATCCATATTGTTCTTGGCTTGATGGATGGAAGCACCTGCTCGACCTTCATACGCGTTGGATAGTTCTTCTGGTTCTGGTGCATCATCTTCGAGATCCATGACATTGTCTTCGTCTTTCTCAACTTCATCCGGCTGGAATGTTTCTGGCATATCTTTACTTTCCGAATCAACTGCCATAGACTCATCAAGAGCATGAGCTTGTTCTTCTGTAGCAGTACCTAGGGCTTGAGTGTCGGCTTCAGCATCTTCGTCTTGCAGATGTTGGAATTCATTGCTTTCAGTACCCATATCGAGGTTTTGATCTTGAGTTTGATCTTTTTGCTCGGTCGGCTCTCTGATTTGGGACTGTTGACGGTGCCACTTCTCGAGTGCATCTCCGAGCTTCTTAAATGGCTGAGCAGTAGAACTATCTTGAGTGTCGTCTTGGGCATCTTGTGGCGCATCACCTGCAGCTTGTCGGCCCTTTTCACCATCCTCAGCCGCCGATTGCTTATTCTCAGACGAGTCACCTCCTTGACCACCATCATCTCTTTGAGCCTTGCTACTAGAATCGGCATTTTTATCGGCTTCATTGTCATCCTGGTCTTCGCCAACGCCTTGTACATCACTTGGGACCGCGTTTTCGGTATCGGCTGTAGCTTCGTTTTCACGATCACGCAACAAACCATCTTGATCTTCAGGCTGCTGTTCTTCGGGCTCTTCCTCAGCTTTCCCGCCAGCTTCCTCAGTCTTTTCACCTTCTTCGTCTTTTTCTTCATCCAGATCAATGACATCCATTTCGTCGCCCATATCTTGATCTTCTTGTCCATCCGCGTTTTCGGCATCAGCTTCGTCCTTACCATCATTTGCAACTTCATCAGTCTCTTTAGCCTCATTTTCCATATCTGGAAGATCGTCCATTTCATCCTCCATTCCATCATCACTTCCGTCGCTTCCATCTTTCTCCTCTCCATCCAATTGCATATCATCAGGTAAATCCAAAGCATCCCCATCATCGGCATGTGGATCATGCTTTTCTACATCATCTTGTTGTTGGACCTCTTCACTTTGTTCAGCTCCAGCCATCTCTTCTTCTTCTTCTTCAGCCTCATCACCCTCATCACCTTCCCCGGCTTCTTTGTTATTCTCTTGAGCTGCGACTTGTTCGTCTTTGGAAGCCTTTCCTTTTGAATCATCACCTTCTTGATCTTTCTCAGCTTGCTCATTATCACCATCCCACATCTTCTCGTCCACTGCATTAGGATCTAAGTCGTCCACATCTCCAGCCTCTTCATCCATCTCATCACCATCCCTTTCTTCATCGCCAGAGCCTTCCTCATCCTCTTTCTCTTCAGCCTCCCCCATTTCACCCTCCATCTCGCCATCAGCCATGTCAACAGCATCTTTTTCATCTTCAATTTCTCCCCTCTCTTCTTTATTTGGTTCTTGAGCCAATTCGTCGAGATCTTCGTCTTCTCCAATGTCCTTGCTTATATCCTCAGCACCTTCTCCATCACCAAGTCCAGTTCCTCCCTCTAACTTTTCGGTTTTACCATCTTGCGCGTCCTGTTTCTCTGGTGGTGTACAGAAACCTTGAGATGCGATCTGTGTAAAAGTCTTGGAGAGAATGTATGAGGTCTTACATGTCGAACGATGCAGTATAGCGTACCTAGTAATGCTTTCCTCTAATGTGTTGTAGTATTGTTGGATGATTGGAAAAGCAACTGCAAATATAGCACCAGCACCTCGACTAATGTTGTCGTCTGAAAGGTTGAGAGATCTAAGGATAGCGAATGATTGCTTGATTTGGTCGGCAACATTCTCGGAGTGAAGAGCCTTGATGCTGTTTGCAAGAATAGTATCGCTTCTGATCAGCCAGCCTTGATCTTCAGTTGAAGTTGGAAGGTCACCAGTGGATTTGTGGTATTTCTCCATTGCGGCTAGAATTGTGTTGCACACAGTTGACAGTTTGTGGTCGAGGTCTTCCAGAGGGGCTTGCGTAGAACTAGCTGTGGGCGAAGATTCGCCGATAACAGTCCAAGGTAAAATCTGATCGATGATAAACCCTAGGTCTGGACGCTGCTCGATCAGTTTGCTCAAATCGATTGATAATTGCTCAATGGCATCGTTGATAGCCATCTCAAGTTCTCGGCGTTGCGTTGACATGATTCCAGAAGGTAAAATAGATGATGAAAACCACCTTGCCCGAAGATCGACCAGTATATCTTTCCACGAGGACAAACTTTCCACCACTGATTTCGCATCGACTTTACCAAGTTTTGCATGTGTGTTGACAAGCTCCAGTCCAACCAACAAAATGTTAGGCAACCACTGAAGGACATGCATGTGGTTAGAGGTTGTAGTCGGAATCCTGATGTCATATATCTCTGGAGCCCAAAGCCCCCTTGCCATTTTGACGACATCTTTGAATAGATTCATGCTTGTCATGGTACTCGAAAGAATGTTGCGCTGGCTCAAAAGAACTTGTAATAAGCCTTCCAAGAATCCTGTACTTCTAGCCACCTCAGCGCCACTGAGATCATCAGAATGCTGCCTCGATGCCTCTCTAGCTCTCGGGGCAAGCTCGACTGTTTTGTGAAAATAGTACTCCAAATCTTGCGAGCCGTTGGAGGGAATATAATCCGTATTTGCCAAAACGATAGAAAGCGATTCTTGCTTAGCAAGCGCGTTGGCACCCAAATTATATTTGATTCCCATTTGACGAAGATCTTTCAATGTATCTGCGAATAGTTTGCGCTTTTGAGATTTGAGATGTTTTACAGTATCTTTGTTGTCTTCTGTGAGGATTGACGGGGTGGCTTTTTGTAACTCTGAAGTTGATGTGATGATATTTTCAAGGAATGATTCTAGATAGCTAGACCCTTCGACTGTAGATGAAGGTAACTGACTCTTGTCTACCATCATGCTGACAGTCTTAGAAACGTTGATGAATCTCTTGGGCTTTTGTGTCCAACTTGGAACTGTGGAAGCACACAATGCCAGAGCAGATTGATCGACAGTAGGAAACTGTGCTGGGGCAAGATAGCTTATTCCAGTCTCATTACCGACCACTTCATCAGGGAGTCCTTGCTTGATAAGAGAATCCATTGGTTGTCCAAGAAGTGCTCGATATTTCCGAACAATTTTGAAAAGCTTATGATGAGATCTCTTGGCGCTGTCTCGTAAAGCAACGATATTTGTGTCTTTCCAGCTTGCAAGAAGTAGTACATCGCGCATGGCTTTCTCTAACGATACTCGACCCCTCTTTAAACTATCCTCGACCGACTTTTCGTATCGTGAATAGAGAGCAATGAAATTAGCCAGTGCGCTCCCAATTATGGCCAGATTTGGATAGTCCAACACCAATAGATCAACATGTTTTTCTAATTGCTTTAACAATTTAAGACGCTGTACGTACTGACCCATGATAGCTGTTGAGAAATATGCCTGGAGATCTTGCAGAAGCTTTTGAGCATAAGCTTTGAGTTCTTCAACGGACTCGCATATTGATAGTGGTCCAGCAACGATAACTTGGTATGCGACAAACCACCAGGATCTTGCATCGTCATCGCAGTGCTTGTTTTCCATGTCGAATAACTTTGCCCATGTCGACAGTTCAAGGCGGCGCCAGCTGACTATAGTGGCAGTCAAATTATCGTATAGGGGAAGCGCTGAATTGGCACGGCTTGCCCAACCCCCAAACTGCCACTCATGCATGAAGCCATGGACTTTCTCAACCTTGGTGATGATTTTCGCAAGTGGTTCTGTGTGACGAAATTGGAGTAATTCTTTACACGAAACCATGACATCTTCAAGCGGTTGCATGTGCGCAATCTCATCCACAGCTTGAAGCTCTCTGAATCTCGTTTGTACTTGATGTATCAGACTGACCAGCTTACGAGTTTCTGGCAGATTTGTGTCTGTGTAAAAATTGTAATTTTCAGGTACCGTAGCAGAAGAACTTAAAGCATCAATCTGATCACTTAACAGCAAAAGTGAGCCTGGAAGAAAAGCCTTGATTCCGCTATGATCCCCAAAACCAGCATCACTTCCATGAAGTTTGCCTATATGTGTAGAAATGTGCTTTATCAAAGACATTATGCTCACAGATGGTAATGCTCCACCCAAGAAAATATCTCCGTGTACGCGAGCCAGAGTGACAGCAATATCTCTGACATTTTGTTGCTGTGGAGTAGCACTTGACGCGCTTGGGCTCTCTTCATCATACGAAGGGAAAAGTTCATTGAATTGGTCCTGGTCAATCTCGTCTTCGTCTTCAGCACTTCCACGGAATCTGTACAAGCCTGACTTCGTTTCCCCCTCAAGCCGGTCGGCATCGAGCTTTTTGGTCCATTGCTCGTAACACGAGTGGATCGACGTAAACAGCGATTCTCGGGTTTGTGGATCCAACGAGTCGATAGATTCAACTGATGTAGTTGTAGCCATCAATGTCAAATATTCTAGTGGCTGAGCAGATACAATGTCTTCGTCAGTTGACTTAGGAGTACCTCCGAGGAATGGAGTTGCCTTGCTTAGAGCCAGAGCTGCTTTGCTGTTGTTTGATGGATCCTTTGATAGGAGTGCCGCCATGCACAATCCTATTTGGAGACAACGAAGAATGTTGATGACTGGAGTAGTAAGATCGCTATATGCCCGGAAACGCTCAGAGAGACGTCGTATGATTTGAAGGATGTTGTTCTGAATAAGCTTGATTTCGTTCAAGATGACTTGGTCATCGTTTATCAAATATTGATAGATTTTGGAGGTAATAGCGGGTGACGGAAGAACAACTTTTAGGAGATTCTTGAATTCACCCTGAAGATTGTCTACTTCCGACGTTTCCGGGCGGTAAACTTGCTGCGATGCTTCTGGGGGCCCACCAATCTCTACTATTTCTGCCTCTATAAGTTGACAGCGAAGGTTCGATTCTTGGCCAGAGAAGAGACGCTCGAATTTTTGAAGGGCATCAAGCTTATCTTGCAACTCCTGAATTACTTCTTCGTGTCTTTGTCGCTCAAGTCGCTGTCTCTTATCGGGATCAAATGCTCGATCGGGAACGTACAGAGCGATGCAGCCTACAGCAAAATGAACCCAAGCGAGAGCCGAATACTGCATATTGGAATGTGTTGAATTATTTGCAGCTTCCACGGCGAATATTGCATTATCAATATCAGAATTCATATCTGTATCAATTAATGGTTGACCACCAGAATGTTTTGCTTGATGAGCGGAAACGGCTTCATAAAAGTTGTCCAAGGTAATACTTTGCCAGGCTTTAATACTAGCCTGCGATGCGAAGATCTCTTTTCTCTTCAGGTGGTCATTTAAACTTTTCTCACCATGCGCACCAATTATGCCTATCATGAGATGTGAAAGGACTTGATTAATAGCCACTAATTGGTTGCTTGATAAGATTCTACTAGATTTCGCAAGCTTTTCCGCCATGACAGGCAGCTCGGACTCAAGCAACCTAAGAGATTTGAGGTCCACTTCGCCGATGACGTTCATTTGATGCAAGAAATCTGTCGAGAAGCTGCCTGAAATAGGCTGGAGGCCGTGTTCTCCTGACCATAGGTAGTCGATATTCTGTAGCAGCCATGAAGTTGGGCTTGATGTACTCAGACGCATTTGGGATGTTATCGGATGATCCGCAAGAACAACAGTTTCGACGTCTACGATATCACCGGTTTGTTGATTGGATGCCAGAGCTGCAAGAACTTGAAATTGCCTCAAAGCTTCGAACTGATTATGCAAAAATGGTCGTGGAGATTCCTGATCCGCATCAACACTTTTCTCAAGGTTGTCAAGCTCTAATGTCAAAGTTTGAATAAGAGCAGCTCCGTCCACATCCGACGAAAGGAGAAGCTGATGTGCTTTGACAAAAGACACCATGATACCTCCAAGCTCCGCGACTGAGATTGAAGCTCTCCATCGCAAGGCGTCAAACCTTATAGCCAACTTTTCCATCTGCTCCACGATTTGCATGACTTCAAAGTTGGTAGCAACCATAGGCCGAAGTTTTTTCCAGAGAAGCTCCATACTTAGTCCTGTTGTCAACTTGAATCCGGAAGCAAAGTTTGCCTGTAGGTCCGAAACGAAACCCTTGATAATTGAATTCTGTTCATCAGCTAGAGGGCTCTCTTTGACTAGTCCTTCCAAGACTGTATTTCCAATAGCCAAATGAGACTGGAATGTTGCTTCTTCAAATGTCGATGCAGTGACAAGGTTGAAGGTACTCCACCAATACCGAATAAGAGATGTGATTGTTTGTTTTCGGAACTAATTTGGGGTCAGAGGAGAACGTGAAGATAATATTCTGAGCACTTACCTTCCAATGATCAGTTTCCATGACGTGCGCATTCAGATAGGAGTTGATAGATTTAAGTGTATGCATTAAAAAGTGGGAGACTCGCACGGTAGAGTCCTTTGCTACTGAAGCTACTCTGTCACTGACTATGGATCGTTGGAGGCGGTTCATTTGGGAAGGCTTGAGGGTTGGAATGACGGATTCTTGTTCTTGATGTGCCACCAATGCAGCAGCAATTTGGAGCTTATATTCTAAACAGGCTGCAACCCAATAAACCTGCGATTGATTGGACGTAGATTGCAGTAATGGCACCAATGGCGAATTTTGGAGAGGATGGATGATCTACATGTTTTAATTGTGCTATCAGTACATTGTTTAACTATGAAAGGGACTGCACGGTCACTAACCTGTGCGTCACCGAAGCCTGTGGGCAACAAGGTCTTCTTCGCAACTTTATTTAATAAATCCCCCACTGCATTTCTCAGCTCACGGCTATCTTCGGATTGGTACAACTGCATGTATTGTTGAGAAATCGTTGTTAAATTTGCAGTAGATAGCCCCTGTTGCTCAAGACTCCGGACCACGCTTTCAGTAAATCTTGTAAGAAGAGGCAAATCGGACCAAGCCAAGTTATCCACAGCAATACGACTAATAAGATCTGCCTGGCTAGAATTGGAATCTCCGAGGCTTAGAACCTTTGATACCTGACGATATCTCTCAAGTGATGCTTCTGGTCGAATAGAAAACTCAGTGAGTTTACAAGGTTCAATCTCTGGGGCGAGTGGCTCAAGGAATATCTCCACGGCACGATTTCTCATGGCACGAGATAACTCCCCAAATCGAGGGTCCATAGTTAAGAAGATCCGGAAATCCGCATGTGGTTTAATAATCTTGGGCTCACCATCTGGCCCACAATGTTCACTGATACTGAGAAACCCATTTGGTTCAAGGAGCGAGTTCAGTCTGTCCAAAACGGAAGCACTGCATAGATTAGCATTATCAAGCACCAACCATTTTCCTTGTTCCAATGCCTTGATTAAGACACCATCTACCCATTCAAACCTAGCATTTTCGACGGCCGTAGGGCGGCTTGCGAAAGTTTCGCAAGTCCCCGCCAATGTCCCAAATTCTGGTAATGAGCTTGCCTGTTCCAGCTGTCGAAGGTGGCGGGAAATCTCTTGGAATGAAAAAGACGAATTCATGGTATCCTTTCTCAGAATATCGAGAACTTTGATTGCATCATCGGGAACATATTCAGGAAGTGTGCTTAGTATACGACTTTCCATGAACTCAAGAAGCTCTTGAAGAAATCTGCTGGCGGCTCGTTGTGGATCCACCTGCTCAAACCCACCTACGAGGTCCATAGTGTCAATGTCTGTGTTCAAGGGAAATACGGTGAGAGATTTGCCACTGGCTGCTGCAACATGCTCGAGAATTGTAGACTTCCCAGAGCCAGATGATCCTACTAGGATACAAGGTATATTTTGCTGGATACACATAATTACTGATTCCAACTCCGGAAGACGGTTAACAGGGTCGACTTTTGGAAATGGGATGCGCTGGTAGAGTTTATGCCTTGGCATATATGCTATTCCTACCTGGTAGGCAGTTGGGCACATGTTATGGAAGAATTGACGAATTGGTACATCAGAACCAAATGCTTGCGCAAAAATACCATCGAGTTCTCCTCGGTCCTTAATAGTTCTAAAACGCTGTCGGAATATTAAATTGAGGAAATCGGCTGGGCCTCTGTTAGTGAGAAATGGAGCTGATGATGTTAACAAGTGCAACCATCGAAGGATATCTCGCAAATTGAATTCCCAAGGGCCGCCTTGGGAGCCAAATTTCCGCTTATGTACGATTTCGTCTTCTAGTCTGGTGACGAAATCAATAATGGTCGTGATTAATTCTTGTGGCATTGAAGGGAAATTATGCTTGCAGATTAGTTTCATATCATCGTTTCTAAATACATCAGCATAGACAACAGTAAATCGATTGACAAAAGAACTGGGGAGACCCTTTCTACCACCACCTTGGTGATGAGGATTTTGAGCCGCAAAAACAGAAAAGTTGGGATGTCGTTTGAATGTTTGGTCTAATTCTGAAATGTAAACCTCCCCACGATGATCAAGACAAGCGTTCAAACCCTCAAGAACCGACTGAGAGGCAAGATTCATTTCATCTAGTAGTACCCATTCTCCTCGCTGCATTGCTTGAAGAAATGGAGCATCGCGCCATGCGAAGTGTCCGGCTTCAGCGCCTTCAACAGGCACGTCTGATCCAAACAAGTCCATAAGGTCAGTTTGCTCGGACAAATTGATACGAGTCAAGGGTCTGTTGCATGCACGTGCTAAGGCAGCAATCAAAGTCGTTTTACCAACACCAGGGCTACCTTCAATGAGTATCGGCTTTTGAACTTGAAGGGCGCGAAGCACCCGCATGCCGTTAAGTTTCGTCGTCGGGGCATCGAATGCAAAACCTGGGTCACTATCGGAGCCGGCATGTTTTGGAACAGAGAAGCCGCCCATAGTAATATGATTATCCTGGTTCTGAATTTGTATTGGCGTGAAGTATATGGTACTGACATCATGATTGAGCAATGCGCCCAATTGCTGGAGACATTTCGCGCGTTCCTCTTGAATTGTTTCCGGATTAATTGCCAAGAGAGCAGCCGGATTTGCACCAAGGGTATCAATGTAAACCATAGCCGCACCATGCAGAACAGCATAATGGGGATCGGTAGTCGGGCATCCATTCATGAATTTGATCCATGCCAAAATATCACGAACTGATATCGAAGTCGAGGATGTAGACCGGTATGTTTCACCAAACCATTCCGCAAATTTGACCATAGGCTCAGAGAATTGTTTCAAATCCGGCTTCAGCTTGGCTTCCACAATCTGCATGACATCCGCATGGTCTGATAAGGCTGGAACCCAGATCTCCGTAAATCTGTTTCGAAGAGCAGGTGACAACTCTCTTTTGCCATAATCACCTCCAGGATTCATAGTGGCGAAAAACTGGAATCCTTCAGCAGCCTGAACAAAAGAGTTCTCAACACCTTTCTCTGCGAGCAAAATTGTTCTGTGGGACTCCAGGACAGAATTTAGTCTTTCCAAGACCGAATCATCTGCGAGTGATATTTCGTCAAGCAAGAAAAACTGTCCTTCTTTCAATGCCTGCACAAGACTTCCATCAGACCACTCAAAAAGTGCCTTGGCCTTGATTTGATTGAGTTGAATCCGCGATGACAGCTCAGTTGGTATTTGAGAAATAGTTGTTTCCGGCAAAGATTTATATGCGGTCCATAAATAATCAAGATCCTCAGAATCTTTTTGTTCTTGACCAACCCCATTCAGTAACTGCTTAAGATCTTGTTTAAGCTGCTCCAAGACAGCGGCCCTGTTTCGCACCGGCCTTTGCGCTCCGATCAAATCTCCTGTTTCAGTATTCTGGTGGGCGTTCACAATATAGAGATTTTTCCCGAAGGCTTCAGCTAGCATCTGGCATACTGTAGTCTTACCGCATCCCGTTTCACCCACAAGTAGCACTGGCTCATTATTGCGAAGAGCATGAGCGACTAAGACGTAGAGTCTGCGCATCGCTTGGGTCCAAACCACACCTTGCGAGTTAGTGGTTGCATTGTAGGCTCTGATCTCTGCAAGGCTGTTGCTGTAAAGGTCGTCGATATCAATTTTGACCTTCATAACTCTCTCTATGATCTCCTTAACTGCTGCCCTCTCTTCTGAGTTGCGAACACGTTCGGCCAAAAGCATATAACCGTTAGCAGCAAGCTGCTCCCTATTTTCGGCATCTCGCAACGCCCAACGGAAAAGATCACGGAGGGTAGCAAAACTGTCCTTCTGTTCGAAAAGACGTGTCGATTGCCGAAGGCGTGAAAGCTCCTTGTACACTGCGACAATTCTTCGACAGTCTGATGGCGCAACCTTTTGACTTCGTTTCTCGAGAATGAAATCAAGCTCCTCTTCTGGAATGTCATCGAAATGTAGTTCAAGGAAACGATTACGGAACGCTCGTGATAAAGTTTTACGGCCACCATAAAGTCCGGGAGGATTCTGTGTTGCGAAGAGCATGAAGTTCTCATGTGGACGAACGATCTCCTGCATTTCCGGGATGAGAAGTTCACGGTTATCATCCAACAGACGATTAAGGGCTTCTAAAACATCGGTCGGAGCCAAATTGAGTTCATCGAGAACAATCCAGTGTCCTTGACGGAGAGCTTGGACAAGCAAACCTTCTTGGAAGCGCAGCTTTCCATCTGAGTCAGAGACATATGTGCCCAAGTACTCTTGTAGATCAGTATGTTCGTGGTTATTAATACGCACAAATTTGTTACCACTAAATTTAGCAAGATATTCAATCATACTAGTCTTTCCGGACGACGTTGGACCTTGAATCAGGACTGGAAAGCGACGAGTTGAAGTTGCACGGACCAAATTGAGCATGTTGCGCTCGACAAACGGCGTAATAATGTAGTGAGGTTGCTCTTGAGGAGTCTCATAGCCTTGAAGCATCCAATACTGACGATCTCGTTTCTTGTTCATAAATCGTACATACTGTTTTCCATCGTCTGGGTGTTTTGGTGTTTGAGCCAATAGAGCTTGAGGGTTGCCATGGCTATCTAGTAGGTGATGCTCAATCAAAGGCATGAGCATTTTTTCAGATTCTCGATCCAAAAGAGTCAAGAATCCCATAGCAAAACCTTCGTACAACGCTCTGCGCAAGCCATAAGATGGAGCAATTTCGGTGACGTAAGAGAGAACGCGAGTCAGTGTTCGCAAGCTGAAGTGCGGTACTTCATTTGCGCCGTCGACCAATCGCTTCTCTTCGGCGAGCCGTTTTGTGTTCATGTAGAGACGTGCTACATCGTGGGCAGCCCTATCATCATTGCTACTTGTACCTTTGAGATATGCCTTGATAACAGCTAAAAGGTCGTCTAAGTTCTTGTCTGGGCTATCCACGTAGAGTTCAGTGAACCTCGAACGCAACCCCATAGGAAGATCACGTTTTCCAACATCTGTCGCCGGATTCATGGCACCAAAAATGCGGAAGTCCGGATGTGCTTGGATTCTCTCAATTTCACCGGTCTCAGAAAGGAGTATCGAGGGAGAACCAGTACCACCATGGAGGAGATCTGCTATGCTCTCAAGTGTATCTGGCGATGCTAAGTTGATTTCATCTAGAAGCACCCACTCTCCATTGCGAGCTGCTTTGACAATATTACCCTCAACAAATGAGAAAGCAAAGCCTTTGGAGCCAGCGGATAACTGAATATCGAATTGATCCAAGCTTTGCGAGAATCTTGACCAACGAGACTTCAATTTCAGTAATGACTGTAATTTCGATTCCGTTTTTCGTCTCTTCGTGGGTTGCTCTAAATTTGTGCGCATGCTTGCCTCTTCTTTTTTGGCAAGTTCTGAGATGATCTTCTCGAACATTTTGGGAGCCTCACGCCACAATTTCGATGCCTTACTCCACTGGCTCTTTGCAACACACTTCGCAAGCTGATCAATGTACTTTTGATTCTTGGTGGCGGAGATTCCGGTTGATGTAAAGAGATCATCAAATTCATCTTTCAATGGAATTGCAAGGCTTCTGACATTTACTGGCTTGAAGCCTCCGAGCAAATCACCAACTTCACTTTGTTGGGACAAATTAACAGCGGTGAGCTTGAATCCCAATGAATCCGCGAGCTGTTGTACAACAGTAGTTTTACCGATACCAGTCTCTCCAACTAACAAGACTGGCTCAGACATTCGGACTGCTACTCCAACTTGTTCGAGTAATCTCTTGGCATGTGTTGTGTTCGCAAAGGGACGGCTCTTTTTAGTAGGCTTGGTAACACGACTAGTTCGTTTCTTGAATAATCGTACCCTACCTATCAAAAGATCATTGTCGCCATCGTCGTAACGTGGGATATGAGCAGTTAGAAAATGTTCCATTGTCTGGGGATCGATATGCATTTCCTCTGCAATGCCAGAAATCAACGACCTTCGGGCATCCTCAGTCTGTAGACTTCCTGCAAAACAATCGGCCGCTTCTAAAAACATTTCATACTTTGTGCTGTCGCTAATAGGCTCACTGCCGGTCTTAGAACCTGATGATGTAAGAACACTTGCCAATCTTCGGCACCATTTCAAAAGATCTCGAGGGCTTATCGGACGTCCTGACGACGTACGACTTTTGGATGCAAATGAAGGTTTTACGGAAAGATTGTAGAGTCGTTCATAGACGCTGATAATCCCGGGTAAAAATTGGCGTAGGATTGGATAAGTGCCTTCGATGATTTCACGGAACTCGTCTTGAGTTGGCATGAGAATAGGTACACGCTGCCACATGCGTGCCCCAAGCATGTGTAATGCTGGTGGAATTTCGCCCCCACTTACATTGAGCGAGGTTCGAATGCTCGCAAGAAGCTTAAACCCTGCCTTGGCCTTTATGGTTTCGCCCCGACTAGGAATGAGAAGCTCGCCACGCTCCACGAGGGGCAGTATAACACTAATAACTTCATTTGGAGCTCGATCAAGATCCTCGATAAACACCCAACGTCCTTCCTTAACAGCAGTGGTCAGAACGCCTGCTCTCCAGGTGAAAGATCCGGGTGTAGATCCTGTAGCGTACATTCCAATAAGCATTTTTGCGTCAGTCTGCTCGTTTAAATGAAGTGTGACCATTCTTGAATCCATCCCAAGTTCACGCGCGAGGTCATTGACTAAAGAAGTCTTTCCTGCACCTGCTAATCCGTGGAGTAAGATGGGCGCTGAAGACATAAGGGCCTTGGCAAAAGACTCCCTATTCTGCGAAGTTGTGATTGTTGGTATGAGCTTGGACGACTGGGAAGGATGACCGTTTGGTCGAGGCAACAACACATCTGAATATTGCACCACAAGTGGTGAAAGTTCCTGGGGTTGCTTTTGGGATTGGGTCATTCCTGCCCAAGTTCTTAGTTCCGAAGCAGCATTTTTCAGCCGCTTTTCTTCGAATATACTAAGAAATCCATAGTCCACCATTTCGCCATCGAAATCTCCCATTACTGCCCTTGTATTTCCAACATGTTTCGCAACCATTGCGTCCAATCTATCGTCCGACGCGAATTGAAGCTGGCAGAAGATCCTCACTGCAAGATATCGCACCGCTATATCATTATGTCCGAGCAGACTTTGTATCGTGGAGCCTGAAATCGTTCCGGAGTAGGCTTGTTTGTCGAAATTGAGAAGTCTCCATGTCGCCAACAAAATTCGCTGCAGCTCCAAATCTGACATTCCATTATCCAGGACACTTGCATTATCTTTCAAGCAAAGGATACTACGAGAAACCCCATACTCTGCGGAATGTGTAGTTTCGAAAAGGTATTTTTCGAGAAAGGTAGTAAGGTGTGGCGCAAAATATAGTATTCGTGAAAATGCTTCAATTATTTCGAGTTTTTGAACACCGCGATGCGAGTTGCTAACCCATCTTGCAGCTGAGTCCGCGATTAAGGCATTAAAATATGTGAATAATTTGAGAGTTTGTTTGGGCTTCAGTGCAGATATGGCGAGCGTTTCGAGGAAGTGAGGGGATTGTTGAAGTTGGACGATTTCGAGAATTTCCTCTGGCAGATTTGCTTGTGGGTTAACTTCCATGGCTATATCAGGCCAATTGCCATTCTGAAGAGCTTCCATTTCGTTCAATCATGAAAATTGTAGGATATCAAGTGTTTGTTTTCATGAAGCTATCTCGAACTTTTTTTCTTTATCACAATCAACTTTTTTTGATAGAGCCGAAGTTTCACCGATACGCTAAAAATTTAGCTTCACAATGCAGAAAGTCTACAAAGTCCTCATCAACAATTATAGATTGGAATATTATATCGCCTCCCATATCCACACACGATGTCATTATCTTGCCAATCCGCAGCCCGCAGCTGCGTACGATCTCTCCGATCTTCCTCCTCCATCCGCGTTTCCACAGCCTCACTTGCACAGAGAAGAAATCCTTCAGCACGATGGGCATCAACAGAGGCGGCTGCCGCGAACCCAAAGATTTCCGGGATTGTGGACCAGATCAGTCAATTGACTTTATTAGAGACAGCTGACTTAGTTGCCAGTTTGAAAGTAAGTCAAAAATTTCAAATCTATGTGCTTGAAGAACTCTGGAGCAGTCGCTAATCAGCTCATTTTCTAGTCACGACTAAATATTCCCGATATGCCAATGGGAGGATTCGCTGCTGGTCCTGCCCCAGCCGCTGCGCCAGTTGAGGAGGAGGATGCTGCACCAGTACAACAAGAGAAGACTTTGTTCAACCTGAAGTTGGCGTCATTTGATGCGGGGGCAAAACCTAAGATTATCAAGGAGATCAAGAGCATGTTGGGATTAAGTTTGGTAGACAGCAAAAAATTCGTCGAGAGTGCGCCAAAAATGATGAAGGAGGGTGTACCAAAGGAGGAGGCCGAGAAGATCATTGCGACATTGAAGGAATTGGGAGCCGTGGTTAACATGGAATAAAAGGTTTGATGAGAGGGGTTGTATAAGCTGCAGGATTCGAATTCGGCATGTATCAATAGAGATGTGTACAAAATCTACTTCTCACCCAGGTATACATGGGAAAATATGCACAGCCGGTTGCAGCACTTTTTTGCGAACGAAAAAGTGGCTAGTCATCAGGGAGCCCTCGATGTCAAATTTGTTGTGTGTGGATGGCATTAAAGTGGATGCAAAACTTGTCGGATTATGGATCAATCCTATATGCCCCGCGCTCCAATGAAAATGATGATTTTATGGTCAACCTTCCACAGAAGATTCAGAAATTTGGGAGAAGCAGAGGTTTATAGAATCCTGAACAGATGAGCGATCAATACTTCCATTATCCTAATTGTCAATGAATCTTCTGCAATATCACCACATTTAAATGGTTGAGTCTCAAGTGACTATGGCAACCATGCACCCCGCTAAAAGCGCAAGTAGTCTTGTATTCCAGGAGCAAATGATGGACAACAGCAGAAACTTTGCATATAGAATGATCTGGATGAAAGATAATATAAAGGCAAAAGCACCGTTCAAATGTTTTGAGTATTTCCAGGGTGATTATCAAGGAGGGTTTAAGTATTCCCATCGGTGGAGTGTCCAGTAGTCCGGAGTAGCAGATCAGTTAAGTTTTCAATGTTTGAAAACATTTAAATATTTGAATAAGATTTATTGTCTCAAACAATTTGAACATTTCAACTGGATCAGAAATTATATACATTTGAGGACAATTCAATCTTTCAATTGCTTTGAACAGTTTGATTAGGTCGAATGATTCGAAGACCAATAAATTATAATCCAAACTATTGAATACCCTGCCTTCTCATCGATAAAACACACATATATCAATCAGTCTATTACGAGTTGTCTCTTCGGAATCTGACATTGTCATCATAAACAAGATCTTTGATGCCAATGCACACAAGTACCACCTCAGTAAGCACTTTGTGCCATAATAAGCTCCGCCTAACCGGGACCTCAAGTTCAAAACTCCACTTTCCAGAGCAACTCCCACTGAGAATCAAGGCCAACCTCCTAGACACCAACGCAGTTCACCTCACTCTTACAATGTGCTGCTTCGGCATCACCAGCAGCTCTTCTCCACTGCATTCACGTGTTGGTGTTCCGCCCCGAGTAATCACGTAAGTTCCATCCATCGACAGCCACATCCTTTCCTCACTACCTCTCGCTCTCCCTCCAAGCTCCCAAGCTTTCCCCATCGTCTACCTCAAGCTCCCCACAAAATCAACCAGCACTCCCCTCCTCGTTCCCAGCATAATTCCCACAACTCACAGCTTCAACCCCGGCACAGCCACTATTCCAATCATCGTAGAACCCTACACACATAGAACTATGGTGCCCGCACCACGTCATTCAAGTCTGCCACAGCACGCTTCACATCACGGTTATGGATTACCAGGGCTGCCGCTTCATCATGGGTCAAGGATGCATCATGGAGGGGGATTTGGAGGTGGGCATAGAGCCCCCTTTCTGATAGTACAATTTGAGTTGTTCACCCTTGCTATTCCCTGGAGATGGCAGGGAAATCCATTAATCTACAATGACAAGGAACTACCCTTATCCTTTGAATCAAAATATATACTGCAAATTGTTGCAAACCAGTAATAACCGAGTTTATGGATGATCTGTCATGTAGAAATCACAAAAGCCACTAACACAAAAACATATGAAAAGAAAAGTTGAGTATACCCCCCAGCTAGTTTTGAATGTCTAGATCTAGAAAGATGATTCACAATGTACCCGAGCAATTCATTCATCCCATAAATCTCCCCCAAACAATCCCCATCTCAAAAACTGCTTCTTAAGGAAGATTTCCCATTTGGAAAATTCAGACAAACCCAGGATAGCATACCTACTACCTCAAATAAGAATGGACCTCACACAACTGCCTTGGAAATCAAAACAACTTCCCTCTTAAAAAGCTATTGTCCTAGTCGAAAGCTATTCACCGAAGAATTCACTCTTTTGGTTAGAGAAGATCTCGAAAATCACAGCTGCAGGATAGGCTTCTCATTTCTTTTAGCCAAAACGCTCAAAACAATGTCTATCACGCTTCATATAATCGCTGTTTAATACGAAGATATACGAAGCGAAGATATTATCATTGACACCTTTTCCGTGTCGTGGGTCTACTATACGCTTTATTTTTAGAAAGTTTGAAGTTTCTAGCGAACTATATTTTTAGTTCGAGAAAAGAAAGGTCAAAAGCGAAGATTCACTCTTTATTCCGAGAAGCCATGCTCCTTATCAACTTGGTCCGAATCTCCGAAAGGCACTTTAGATAAATTTCGCAGCAAAGCTATACTACAGGAAATTCGATGGGAAGGAATATTACTTGATCAACATAAGTTCTATTAGTAGTCAGAGGGATCCAACAACTCATATGACGGAGGTCAATTTCGAGTCGGAGCCCAAAGCAGAGACTCTTGATATTTCGCATATAAAACTCAGTGACATGTATTCAGAAGCAGGGTCCACAGGCAAATTACCACGCTTAACATTCGGCGTGGAGTTAGAAATGGTTATTAGTACTCTTAGGGATATATGCCAAAACCCAACACCAAAAGATGGCCGCAAGGTCTACAGTGTTGAAAATATAATAATGATTCTATTTAATATCATTACTATAATATTATATATATTTTATACAAGGTCCAGAAGTAATATTCTATTATTACAAATCCATCAATTAATTTTTTTTTAAAAAAAAGAAATCAATAATTATAATAATTTATTCAATATAAAAATCAATGAATAAAACCATCAAATGATTCTATTTATCAAATTTTGATTTTGTTGATATACTAATCATTAAGCTTAAACTATTAAACATCTAGCTTGCCCTACTAATCAATACCAACTCAGTAATCGTCAATTCCCTAAATCCAGCCCTACTAACTAATATCAAACTTAATAATCATCAAATCCCTAAAACCATATCAATCATCATCGTCAACCTTTTTGATTAACTACCAATCCTGCCCTTCCCTACTAATTAATATCAATCCAATAACCGTCAAGTCCCATTGAATGGATTCAGATTTCCAATCATAAGTCACAATAACCGACCCTTTGCAGATCACCACAAGACAAACAATTACTTTTCCTTCCTAATACCGGACTTCCCTGACCTATCAGTAGTCTTCTTAATACCGGACTTTCAACCTGCAGCCAAATCACAATGTCTGAAGTATCATGCGCACCATCGAGTTTCGCCAGCATGAAGCAACAATTGATACAGAACGAGTAACGCAATGGATTCGAACATGTGTCGGACTAGTCAAAGTATCTGCAGCTGCAGACCCGGCCATACTCGACCCATACCTACAACTATTGGTTCAGACAAAGAGAGAAAAACTTCGTGTGGGGGATATCTTGAAGGAGCTTGGACTTGAAACTTCTGGGGCTTACTACAGAGCTCAGGTACCAAGGGAAAGGGCACCTGTGAGAATTGTCGTCAAGAAGTTGTGGAAGAAGACTGCATAGTTTGTTAAACGATGAGTGGTGATTTTCTCATACAGTATGAGACGCAGCCCGAGATTTACCCAAGAATCATCAACTGTACCTCAACCATTTAAAGCACAACATTTGAAGCAGCTCCTATCATACTTCAGAATGATCAGCTTTGATTCAGACATACAAGAGTCAACAATCGAACCCCGTCAGACGATTTTCCAAAATTTCAGCTTGTGTTCGAGCATTCAAACACTCATGATGATGAGCGAAGCAGGATTGCGTGACACTTTGCAAGATTAAGCTCGATGTTGAACATCTGCTTACGTAATATGTTCAATTATGTAAGCAGCAAAAGCATTAAGTGCCTGAACCTGACTAGAGCCGTCTTGCAAGTGGATGATAATTTTGATCATAAATTTCAAAGGAATTATAGGAACTATATCTACCTCTTTGCGCTTGATATCATACAACTCATTCACCTGTCCCCATGTCCCGCCCCCACCGCCGCCGATCCCCGAGCCGAAACCCACCATTTTGCCATACCTGTATACATTAACATAATATATAAATCATAATATAGACAAATTATCCTCGTTGAGTTTGTTTCTTCTGAGCCTTTCTCATCTCCTTTTCCTTTTCCTTTTCGAGGTACTTCTTTTGTGCCTTAGCATCCAGACCCTTCAGTTCAAGATCTCTCTTTAACTTCTTGGCTTTCTCACGTTCTAAAGCTCGTTCCTCGGCTTTCTCCTCTTCATCCGCTTTCTGGAGTTTTTTAATTGTATCTTCACGAGTCATGCGTACTTTACGCATGACTTCTGGACGGAAGTGTGCACCAGATGCAAGTTGATCCGTGATTCTGAGGAAGTGTTCAAAGAGAGGAAGGACTTTGGAGTAATCGTCATTGGAGGGAAGCTTCATGGATAGATAGATGCGTTTCTTAGGGACAGTATCGTCGAGTCTATAAGGAGGGTAAGTAATTTGACGTTTTTAGAGTAAAATGGGAGGCACTTACTTCATAGGTTGATCAATTGGCTGATCCGTGATGATAAGATGCTCAAGTAAATCTCCAGCCATTTCAACTGCCTTGATAAGCTCAGGAGTAAGCAAAAAGTCGGTAACCTCAGCACTCTCACTCATAACAGTAGCCCAGTTTGGAAGTTTGGCACTATCCTTAGTACCAGTGATCGAGACATCATATCGGTCATCACGAAGTGATTTCATTGTCTCCTTGTTTACAATAGCCCAAACGAAGTTGTCATATGTACTCTTGGTATCTTTGCGCAATTCATGTGCACCAGGAGCTTGACCAGGAACAGTAAGATTCTCTCTGCCATCAAAGGGGTAAAGTACAGCTTCCATGCGCTCAACAGGAGTGGCAATAGTGTCGAAGAAGAGACTGAAGGCGTACTCGATGGCAAGTACGACAGGATTATAGCGCTTCAAAAGCTTGATGTTAACATCAAGAAATGCGACATTTTGACGGCCAGTCGCATAAGTTGCGTACTCTTGTGGGGACTTTTCCTTCAACATATCTTCAGGCAATTCGAGTTGCTTAGCCATTGACTTGGCACTTTCTTCATTCTCGATTTCCTCGGTCGTTGGAGCGCGACCTCCGAATCCAACCAATGCAAATTCCTTGCGCAGAACTGGTGCATGTGCGTTCATCCATTTCTTCGCCTTCTTGCGATTTGTGCCTGTACCGAAGAAGTGGATGGAAATGATAATCATTAACACCCCCAAAATAATACCTTCTTGCTTGAACTCGCTCAGAGAATGTCGCTCATGAACATTGTACCATTTCGTATAAGGAACTGCAGCGCCAGTAGGAGCTGCTGCTGGCCCTGTATAGTCAGCCGCCGAGGGGATTGCGGAGAAAGCTGGAGTTGGATCTGGAGCTCCAGCAAAATCCGCAAAGTCTGTTAGTAAATATAGTTAGTACATCTTTCAAAGAATGATTGAGGGCATGCTGACCAGAATCTCCAGCTTGAACAGGAGCTGCAGATGGCTGGGAGCCTCCGAAGAGACCATTCAATAATGCAGCCATTTTTGGTGGGATTGAGCTTGAATAGATGGTGAGCTGGAGCTTTCGTGTCGAAGCTTGAGATTGTGGGTAAATTACTTCCGAAATTCATGCTAACTAATCCATGCTAACTATATTAAGCATTAAATAAGGCTGAGAAATTCTGCCCACTGAGATCATTCTCACCGTCTTGCTTTTATCCCCCTGACAACCACTTTCCGAAGTTTACCCTCACTACCGAATATGGCAATTTGAAGTTTTCCATAAACCAATAGTTCTAGGCCACTGCAAATTGGTATTGATCTTTGGATTCTACAACGTATTGACTTCAGTATTTGACCTTTTGTACCACAGAGTTGAGTTCAAGACTGTTCATTATTGCTATGTGAGTGCACATTCATCAAGTCAACACAAACAAACTGCAAACAAGATGAATCTCAAGACAAACACATCAAGTTTTGAGTAGTCACTCAAGCCTTACTTCATATCATTGAGCTATAAATCCACTGCTCCAGTGCTCTCTTTACTTTCATGAAAGTTCAAAATATTTACATTTGAAGAAGGACTACCAAAGTTCAAAACTCAAACTATATACTTTCATCTCTACGATTTTGATATTGAGCTACATCATTATATCTATTTGCAATGAAAATAATGAAGAGCTGTCACTAACTCCCTCCAGTGACATGACACGGAAATATGGCAAGAAACGTCCTGCTGCCAGTGCGGCGGCTGTAGCCATCTTTGGATCCGCAACTCAACCAGTTGCTTCCAAAACAGGGGATTCCACTTCAACTCCAAGGCCACAATCACCATCGGTTGACCTTGAAAGTATCACCAATGTTCTGGAAAATGCGAATCTTGGATCATCGGTTGACGATGTCACAATTCTTCTCGAAAAGACGAATCTAGAAAGTGGTGTTGAGATTATTAAAACCCCAGTTGA
The DNA here is from genome assembly GCA_014898415.1 of Stromatinia cepivora. Classification (NCBI taxonomy): domain Eukaryota; kingdom Fungi; phylum Ascomycota; class Leotiomycetes; order Helotiales; family Sclerotiniaceae; genus Stromatinia; species Stromatinia cepivora. The sequence goes on along the minus strand of RCTD01000017.1, from coordinate 690,169 downwards.
CGTTCTTGAGAACACCAATCAAAACTCTTCTCCTGATAATGTCGCCAATCTACTAGAACAGACGACTTTGGACAGTACCGTGGATGAAGCTCCTTCCGTTGATGAATCTTTAGCCCCAATAGAAACGGAATTCGAAGTACCAATTCCTCAAACACCCCTTCCAGTTGCTCCCGCACAACCTCCACTCAATCCCCGCCTCGCAGCCTCTCTCTCACCTCTCCTTGATGCCTACGAAAAGGACAATGGCTATCCTCTAGCCACGAAAAAATGGGACGATGTCCTAGCGCCTGGCTCTAGTATCCAGAAAATAGCTGAAGCATCATATGCAGAAGTATTTCGCATATCAAACCCAGTCGGCTCTTCAATTCTCAAACTTCTCCGCCTCAAAGTTCCTACAGATCCTACGTCAAAGAGATCCGACACCGCAATCAAAGTCGAAACCGTCGTATCTGAAATGCGTCTTATGAATGCGCTTACCGAAATCCCTGGCTTTGTAAAGTTCAAAGATGCACATATAGTGGAAGGAAAGCCACCAGCCGCTTTTGTAACAGCATATGAAGGTCACTTAAACGCTGGGGGGGAATCATATTTTCCACATCCGAACAAGATTTCCAAACATGCAGTATTCCTAGCCATTGAGCTCGGCGATGCAGGACATGTATTGGAGAATTATTCAATCAAGAACGTCAATCAACTGTGGGACATATTCCTCGGTGTCGTCATTGCTCTCGCAAGAGCAGAAATCGAACATGAATTCGAGCACCGTGATCTCCACGAAAACAATATCTGTATCCTCGAATATACCCCTCCTGCCACTACCTCCAAATCGAAATCGAAATCTAAGTCCCAAACTCCGTCCTCCCCCCACAAATTTGGCAACTCAGGCCTCGAAATAACAATCCTCGACTACGGTCTTTCCCGCGCAACCATCTACCCCCATCCCTCCCCTTCAAACCCATCTCCACCTCCCGAGATAGTCTTCTACAACCTCGAATCCGATACCGCCGTCTTCTCCTCCTTTGAACCCTCCTCTATTGCCGGCATCCAATTCGATACCTACCGTCGAATGCGCGCCTATCTTTTCTCAGGAGGCCTCTCAAACACCAACGCTAATACACCCAACAAAGCAATCCGCGATGCTATCAAAAAGAAAACACATTCATGGGAAGAATATATACCATATACTAATGTACTATGGTTATATTTCTTGATGGAATATCTAACAGAAGTAGCCCCAAAAGGAGGAAGAGGGAAACAGGGAAAGCAAGCATGGATAAGAGAAACAGAGGAATTAAGGTGGCTTTTGCATCCGGATTGGGCGCCTGGGGATGGACAGGATACAGGTCCTACGGAAGAGCAAGAAGAGGAAATGGGATTAGGGTGTGCGGGTGATGTATTACAATATGCATTTGACATGGGCTGGATCCATGAAGAAGATCTAGGAGATCTAGATACGAGTCGTTCAACTCTACGAGAAGATTCTTATATTGAAGTAGACGAGGAGATGAAATCTTCGGCGGCCGGAAGGGGTATTAATCGATGAATTTGAGAAGTCGTGTCGAGGCTCTATTTTTGGGAAGAGGGGGGTTTACCTGGTTTTTGGCGGCGCTTTGGATTTCTGGACATAGCATGGCATGGTATGGGATGGGATGGCATGGGATGGCATGGGATGGCACTTTGTTGAATGTTGGCGGTAAATTATTTCCTGGGAGGAACAATTCCGTACGGATGAGAAAGCTTGGTATGGCATGAGAGGGAGGCCTTATTTATTTCATGAACATATGATATACGAATGTCATACGCATGTACGATAATAAAATCATCAATCATCAATCATCAATCGGATAGATAAATGTATGCGTACTAGCGTTTTATTTGTTTTACAGCAAAGTATATATTATTCGATTAGACATAGATATTTATCAGTAGGTAATCTTACTAACCGATGAATACCTAACTATGGAATCTTATCTCTCTCATACCAGCAACCGGTTCTCTTCTCTGTTGAATCCCACGAAGTGTCAAATCAGCACTTATAAAGCGATTTTATTAACTCATTCATTCAATGATGAATCGATTTCAAATCGCAATACCTACTACCGTAGGCACATCTCAATCTCAACCTCAACCTCAACCTCAACCTCAACCTCAACCTCAACCTCAACCTCAACCTCAACCTCAACCTCAACCTCAACCTCAACCTCAACCTCAACCTCAACCTCAACCTCAAACCCAAAAAAACATCATCAAAAACACCCTATTCCCATCCCCAAACACCAAGCCAAGAATTTATCAAATTTTCATTTTCCAAAAAACATGTTAAGGTATTCCCCTCCACCTCCAAATCAATCCATTACTCACTCTACTATCTATGCCCGCACCCTCCTCAAAGGATGCGCCTCAGTATTCAAAACCCACTCATCCAAACTCACAGTCTCCCACTCAGAAAAACACAAATAGAAATATTTCAACGTCTCCGCCAACCAGAAACTCTCCATACTATCTAATTGCTGCACGTCTTCCTCATCCTCATCTTCTCCGCTTAAACCACCTAGGTTATTCGCAAAATGTTCTTCTTCTTTTCCTTTTCCTTTCTTGTCTTTCCCATCTTTTTCTCTCTTCTCAACACTCTTAACTGTAACATCCATCACCGCCGCCGCCGCAATCTCCGTCCTACAAACCCGTTCAATCGCCTGAAACATGCGCCATGCCGCATCCGGATATTTCCTATCCCCCGTAATCCTCCACAGAATAAACACACTCTCAATAGCCTCTGGTCTCAAAATATATCTCCGATCATCCACCGCCGTAAACCCGGGATTTAATCTCCTCTCCTCAACAATCTTATCCAATTTCTTTTCCGTGTCCTCTTTCGTGTTCGTGATCGGATGCGTATAGATTTCCGCGAGAGCATCGTACCATTTTTCTTTCGAATACGTGCAATCGTGATTTTTGGGGCAGGGAACTACGCTGAAGATTTCAGGTGCGATCCCGTTGGGACTACTGTCGTAGGCCCATATACATCCATTAGTGAGTTCTTCTGCCAACGCAAGTTCGGAGGGTCGGTTGAAGATTTTGGAGGCGATTCCGATCATGCCGCCGGTGAAACAGGTGAGATGTTGGCCGCGGGGTATGAGTTCCGGAGTGGTGCTTTCGCCTATACCTTTGATGCGGATATCCCCTGATACTCTGATTTTTTGGTTCTTTTCGTTTAAGATTGGGAAGAACATTTTTTCTTGAGCTACTGAGATGAAGTTTTCGTACATTTTCTTGGGTTGATCCAGAACTCCACCGAGAATCATGTATTGTTTTGGTAGATATTCATACAAAGAATCCGCCATACCGCCGATGGAAAATATCGTATCTTCGTCAAATCGGAGCTTTTGAATGTCGACACTGACAGGCCATAATCCGGGATAGCGAGTAGAGTTCTGACTTTTCTCGAATTCATCAGAGATTCGCTGGACCGCATCATAATATTTTGGGTTTCCAGTCAACTGACTGAGACGAGTGAACTCCAGAGTCAAAGAACCTGGTTCAGAAACCAGAGCTCTCCTAGGTGCTACTTGATCCTCTCCTTCTAGATATCTATCATGGTCAGTCGTTTACCTGGCGAGTAACGGCAAGAAAACCTACTTCTTCCAATCCCACCTAGGAATTGGCATTCTATTCGGGGTATCAAAACAACTCATCAATAACTCCGCAACCTCTACAGCCTTCGACAACAAACCCGGATATTTTTCCCCACTAATATCATATGCCGCCAAAAACCCTCCCATATATCTAATCGTCGTCTCAAAAACATTAATCTCATTCTCGTTCGTCGTCGTAAAATCGATTTTTTCAATCGATCGCACTGCAATTTCAAAATCTTCCTTCAATCCCATAATCCACAAAGTGTCCAAAGAATCTACCAATGTAGCGGCCCAGCCACCAAATGTATCTTTCCATGACCCTGATAGCGGGGAAACCTCATCTCGCAACCATGCGTGCGCCTTATACCCTTCCCAACTGTGTACGAAACTCTCCTTTACAGCCGCCAATCGCTTTAATCTTTCTTCTTTCTGCGCTGCGTCTTCTTTTGGCGGTGCACTCTGGATCTGTGGAATCTTCATCGGCTTTCCGGTTGGTAAAGGAATGTATGAAGTTACTGGATATCGCTCTGGCAATTTTGACCAATGGATCTTCCCATCTAGTGGATATGGTCTCGCTATCGAAGGTATATAATTCGCGCCATAGTTCCAAATATCGCGCCGCGAATGGAGATAATGAAGACTCAAAATCATGAACACTGCAACTATAAAAGCTGTTCTCCATCTTTTAATGATTGACGGCATATCTGCTGCAGAATTTACTGCTCGCAGAAAGGAAAAATAAAATAGAAAAAGAGAAGTTGGGAGAAATTATGTGTCAATTGAATACATCCCTTGAATGTTTGACCTGATTACAATGGTTGATTGACTTCGATTGCTTTGACAACAGCTTTGTCCTTCATCCAACGGTCTCTGTAACTCCAAAGTCGATAAAACAGTCCACTCCTTTAGACTCCCAAGAAAGCAATTGAGGAGCGGAATTTCAACGTGTCATCGAAAACAAGTTATAGAAAAAAGAAAAGAAACTTGGTACAAAAATCTGGACCATCAATCGATCTACATGTTGCCGAGGAATGTATCAGTCAAAATGTGACAAGTACATTTCATTTCCAGGTTTCCTCTTCATGAATTAATGACTTCTTGCCAAGAGAAAATCATAGAGCCCTGTGCATATTCTGCGGTAAGGGGTCTAAACCTAAACTTAGGCCTCTCCGTATGTACGGGTTCCCCACTCACCAATTTGGGTGGTTTACGGGTTTACCATATATACTCCGTCCGGTACCGTACAATAGAAAGTTTAAAAGAAGCATAAAAAGAAGTAGAAAGAAATGTCATCAGGGTGATCACTTCTATAAATACTTCGTGATATATCTACCTAGCCGAGTAGGTAATTACCAACAACTTGGGATGTTGCAGGCTAGAGCAGGGTTTACTCTTAGATTCCGGTACCATGTGAATGGTTTCCCTTTTCCACGGAGAATTTCCCATGTCTTTTCCCTTTTCTCACCCTTCTTCAACTACGGAGCGCTAATTAAACCTTACTAAAGCTAAACGGCTGTATCCACTTCTACTGGATATCAATTTGATTCCTGCTAATCCACAAATTCCCCTGAAGATCTATCCCACAATACAGTCGTCAATAGCTTACGGTATTAAAACTTAGGGGAAGAAACAACTACTCCTCCGTACATGGTCTGTCTGTCATCTCTAAATTATCAATTTTGCCTAATACGAATCTCCAAGACATGAGGCTGAAATTAGATGACGGGCTTGATTCCTCCGTCAGCCTGTGGATATTACCATCATTCACGATTCACAAAACACATGATAAAACTCTGGTAAAGGGTATTAACTAGACAATAAGATGTCTGGTGGGTTATCATTGTTCATCAAGGTCACTAAAAACGGCAACGCTCTACGTGAATGTCAACCAGTCCAGTCGTGCGCCCACAAGAATTTTGGTTGTCCAAAAGACCCGTGATGTGTACGCCGACTGTTCTCCCTCCCAGCAATAAAAGATCACGCGAAAAAAGCAAGCTCCATCACTTTTGCATCATCAACTGGACGAATTCGTTGTCTGTAAATGATCATTAGCATATGCACTTGAATGAGACGTTGGTGAAGGGGTTCATACAATCGATTCTTCCATCACCGTCTTGATCAGCCTCTCTGATCATCTCATCGACCTCATCATCAGTCAACTTCTCTCCGATAGAGGTCATAACATGACGAAGTTCAGCAGCGGAGATAAAACCGTTGTTGTCACGATCGAAAACCTATATCAACAAGATATCAGCCTTTGCGATAGTAAATAACCCATAAAACACCAACCTTGAATGCTTCACGAATCTCCTCCTCAGAGTCTGTATCCTTCATCTTTCTTGCCATCATGGTGAGGAATTCTAATCCGGTCAGCCTTGAGAGTCATAAACTATATTATGCTGTGCCGTACCTGGGAAATCAATGGTACCGTTGTTATCGGCGTCGACCTCATTGATCATGTCTTGCAACTCAGACTCGGAAGGATTTTGCCCAAGGGATCGCATAACAGTACCCAGCTCCTTGCTAGTGATTTGTCCTATGATTTTATATATTAGCGCTCTCCTTCCGTATTACCATGCTTAATCGTATATTGCCCCCCTTGTTGGCACAATTGTTCGAGATAGGGGCCGTGTCGGTCAAGATGTCTAGCATGTAGATAAAGGAGGATAGTCGATCTAGGACATGGAAAGTATAATCCGAAAGTACTAACCATCACCATTCTTGTCCTGTAAAGTCATAAATTATTAGCTCCCAAATCTTCAAATATACCCTGCCAAGTGTCCATAGGGCTGAATTGTAAAGTTGGAAAGATGAACTTACAAAGAGGGAGAATGCCTCCTTGAACTCGGAGACTTGCTCTTCAGTAAGAGAATCAGCCTATATGAATGTGCATGTTAGTTGCGACCCCATCTTCCTCCAACATTATATCCTCTCTCCAACTGGAAGCTACCAACTTCAAGCTGAGTACTGAAGACCGCGGGGTTGTTCAAGTCCAGCCTTCATGGAAAGGAGACTAACCATGGTTGAGAGTTTATTTGGATATATGTATATTGCTTTCTGAGGCTCGAAGGGTTTCTAGGGTATATGGAAAACTTGAAGAAAGTTCGTAAAGTTGAAGATCTGTGATGTCGGTAGGAATTGCGATTTCAACTGTTTAGATGATTTGGTTCGGAGAAGCATAGAAACCTTAATGGTTGTACGGTAGCCGAAAGGGAATCTTAGTTTGAGAAGAGGTTCTAGGATTCCTCAGGCGAGAGGGAAAGCTGGGGAGACTTGGAATCATTGAACAAGGCAACATGCGACATTCAATAACAAACTTCAACACAAATTACAATCCTTTAAGTTTCTATATGAAATTCTTCCTTTATTATATTTTGTGATAGTGTAACATTCATTTTAAATCGCCATGTGGCGCGATCGTACAAATCTGTATGTTCAATTTATTGTTATCCTTTTCAAAGCTGCAGGCTTAGATACTGACCACCTAATCTATCAGCTATATCTCCTATCGACAATCATATGCGCATCACCCCGCAAAGAAACCGAAATATTCCAGTGCTTCCGGAAATGGATATTCAGATAGTATTGGGGGGGCTTCAGAGGAACGCAGAGGACTTATGTCCGCTGGCGCATTCGAAGATGATGGGGATGCGATAATAGAAATGGATTTATTACCACCGAGATGGGCAGATATCAGCGATGAAGTTACAGAATACCTTACGGATATCGCAAACAAGAGTCAAAAATTAGAGAAACTGCATCAAAAGCATGTACTTCCAGGATTCGATGATGAAGAGGTCAAGAAGAAGGAAGAAAGGGAGATTGAATTGTTGACACAACAAATTACCAAGGGATTTCACGATTGTCAGAGGGCAATTCAAAAAGTAGAACAAATAGTTCGTGATTCGCGGCATCAAGGAGGAATAAGTAAAGGGGAAGAAACGATGGCGAAAAATATCCAAATTTCACTTGCATCGAGAGTACAAGAGGCAAGTGCAGGATTTAGGAAGAAGCAAAGTAATTATTTAAAGAGTGAGTTTCATATTTCTATGATGATTGATTTCGTTGCCATGATAAGATCTTAAAGAAGCTATACTGACCAGTATCAGAGTTACGAGGCTTAGGAGGTATGAATGTACCAATCGAACGAACATCTACCCCTCTTTACAGTAATTACATCGACCCCTCCATCATGGAATCCGACGCCGATAAATCTTTCTCCCAAGCAACCCTCCAGCAAACCTCCCAAAAGCAACTCACCTCCAACGATGCAGCCATCATGCAACGAGAAAGTGAAATTAATGATATCGCACAAGGTATCATCGAACTCGCCGACATATTCAAAGAACTGCAAACTATGATTATAGATCAAGGAACAATGTTGGATCGTATAGATTATAATGTGGAGAGGATGGCAGTAGATGTTAAGGCTGCAAATGTGGAATTGAAAGTTGCGAGCGGATACCAAAGACGAGGAACGAAGAGACGAATTATTTTGTTATTAATCCTACTAGTTGTAGGCATGTTTATTTTGCTGTTGGTAAAACCAAAGAAGCATAGAGGAGAGATAGATGAAAGTGTGCCACCACCATCACCACCCTAATAATGAGACATTTTTTCAAGATGAATTGCATGTTTTTGGTGTAAAATCGTGAATGGTTTGCAAGGTGTGGTCCCTGTTTCGGATGCGTGAACTGTTGTATTATGGCTCACATGTGAATGATATATGTCCAACACACACAAACCCCAATTCCTAAAACGGTATTGTAACATCATCACCATATCATACCCTCGTCCCTGTATTTTCCAAAGTTACTGAGGAGTGCCGCATCAATGGGTGCATTATCAACGGATACTATATCTCGCACACAATCAAAGCACTTCTTTCCGCTCGAGTCTCTATTCCCTTTTTTCTAAAAACCTCAAACTACCACATCCACATCCACATCCACTCCCACCACCTAAAATCGCAGTTCTATCATTATATTTCTTTACTCTATCCACGTCCCACTGTTCTATCTCATTTCCCATTTCCCATTTCCCATTTCCCATTTCCCATTTCCCATTTCCCATTTCCCATTTCCCATTTCCCATTTCCCATTTCCCATTTCCCATTTCCCATTTCCCATTTCCCATTTCCCATTTCCCTTTCATCGCAGCTCATTTCTCACATCTAGATAGTACTCTTACCAAAAAAGGGGGGAGGTATGTATTCATCATACCCCACATCGCTTATACCAGGGGTTAACTCCACTCCACTTCACTCTATTTCGCTTGATTTGTCTTGACACCAGATTTGAAAAAAAAAAAAAAAAAAAAAAAAAAAAAAAAAAAAACATGTATAAAAAGCCGCATTTGAAGATAGTTTGATAGAGTGAGGCAAGGAGTATCTTAAGTATATTTATTCATGGAGGTGTGAGTGATGGGATAGCGGTTGTGCGGGGCGGTACATGCCAAGGGTGTGGAAAGCTAGGAGAGGAGGAGAAACGATAATGATGTGGAAGCATAAGGAGATGATGATGTATACGAGGATAGTGATGATAATGATAGTGAAAATTAGCATGATGATTTACATTACCACTACAGCAATGTAAGTATTATCTATCCTCACTGCTAAATTTTAATCTACCCCCCCGTAAAAGTTTTCATTCTTCAGTTCGTCAATTTATCTACCTACCTAGGTATTTTATATCATATATCTATATCTATTTTCATATACTTCAGGAGCCAATACGAGCAGGATTCTGAAATCCTTAAGCTTTCTTCTGTTGGTTGCGCAGTGCATTGATGTTAAAGTTTCTTTTTCTGTTGGGGTAGGTCTGGATGGTGTGGAGAAGATCGTAGGATCTGCTGTAATCCGGACAAGATGCTTGAAATATGCAAAGACACAAAAAATTCAAAAATAATTTCCTCATTTTCGGAAATATATTATTCATTATTTCAAATACCATGAAATAATTTTGTGCATACTAGATAATCTTAATGTAATTTAATCTTTTCAAATAGTTTCGATATAACAACATAGAATAGATTTACGAACCCATACACTTTTATTATTGAATTAGAAGAGTTTCCCTGCCAATTGAACACACTGGCCAATTGAACGGTCTAATCTAATTAGGCGATACAATAACAGAATTTCATTTTCAGGGTACTTTCTATACTATTGAGTCCTGAATGTTTTAAGGCGGTGATCTAAATTAGGTGCTATATTAGATTTTTAGGGTACTTTCAAATTGATATAGGCTATTAAGCCCTGAATATGTCAAGGCGGTGATTCAATTAGCAGGTGAATCTTTTTATGGTTCGGATTATTAATACTATTTAGTTATCAAGAAGAAATACGGATAGAGATCAACTAATAGAAAATAACTTGAAGTTAGAGAGATATTATAATAGTAGTCCGTTAAGAATACCTTTAATTTGGCTTCATTCTGATTTAATCGTCGGACTATAGATGTGCCTCCTAAGGCTCCTTTGGAAGGTCTACTCTACCCGACGATTAAATGATTCAAAACTCCTATAAAAAGCATTCACGCTTCATATATTTACACAATAGTATTCATACAAGCTTAACCAGAGTGGAAACAGGCTCACCGGCATGAGACATCCGAAATATATACACCCTCTTCAAACTCAGGTCAATACTTCTTGAATTTCTGCTCAAAATTACATACAATAATTTCTCACTACTAGTAGCTATGCTCCGTTGTCATTATCTTATACCCATCTCCAGATAAGATTACAAAAACCAACGGTAATTATCCAACGGTGTCGACAACAGCGACAGTAACAGCAAGAGCAACGACCATGAAACCTGTCGATTCTCAGGACTTAAAAATGATATCTTCCTGCCTCAAGAGCAGCCAATATCAGACATTTGCATTCACAGAAGAAGCACAGAAGCAAATAAAATCCTATAGCTTACTTCCCTCTTCACCTAGTCATCTGATCCGTGCAAATGTATATCCGAGTTCACGACCAAAAATGATTCGTTCCGTAGGACTTTACATAAAACAAAAGTGAAAGCACTATCCATCCAAAACGCCTCCCTACTACCCCTCCCTCCCCGCCTCAACTTCCCCCTTCTCAACGCCAAACTGACTCTCTCAAACAATCTGCTGTTGGTTGGCAGCAAGCTCATCACTCTACTCCCCTTTCCCCCATCCAAATTCGAGTTCCGAATTCCGAAGTATATAAATCCACTTCCAAAAGAACCAAAAAAAGAAGAAACCAAAACTTCACCTACATCCCAATTGCTATTCAATTATACCTGAAAATATGACTCAGCGTCCCCCCCCTCAAAATACAAATTGCAACTGAGGAAACTCGACAGATCTATAAAAGCCTCCGATACTGCGGGACAACACCCATGGCTCACTTCCATCAATAGCCTTACCTCATCACTTGGGACAAATATTGTGCTATTTGCAATATCCCATTCCGAAGTGTCGGTTTCTTCCATGCATTTGGCGTAAGTTTCTTCGTAGTATGATGATGTGGTCCAAGGACACAGCGCTAGCGTCAGTGTGTGAGGAATGCATTCCTTCTGTTCCGAATCCATAGTTTTATCAGACTCCCCTCCATCAGATTTACATCCATCACATTTACATCCATCAGATTTCAATCCTTCGTCATATACTGAATCGTATGCTGAATCGTAAGCCGGCTCAGATAACTCGTCTATTCTTTCAAGACTTTGATCTTCAAACGTCAGTTGTTCAGATGGCAGTTCTTCAGGTTCCATCTCCCCATACTCCGGCTTTTCACACTCCAACTCATGTTCCGATAACTCCTCACAACGTATCACTCCCGGTTCCTTCCACTCCACGGGTTCCCATTCCAAATTCCGTATCAAAAAATACATCAACCCTTCATCTTTTCGACTCCTGCACAAAGCACTCCTCAAGATACCCTCCAGAAACAATGTACTCTTCATTGGCCAGGGAATGGGATTATTAAGACACTCTTTGATCCAATGTTCAAATTGCGAACTCCATTGGAAATAAACAATGACCAAGCCAACTGTCATGAGTTGAAGCCTTGCTACCATGAAAGCTGCTTCTAAAGTGCCTTTCAATGGAGGATAAAGTGAATAGGCAGGGTGGATGTGAACTGAGTTTCCATAGTTGGGCTCGTTTGGAGGTGATTGGCTGTTGTGAATGAGCCTTTCTGGCCATTTTCCTTCCACATATTCTTCAAGTGCGATCGGATTACACGACAATCGTGTCTCTATTAATCGATCCATCTTTGCGTTATATTGATTCGCAGGTTTTTCGATATGATTTGTGGTTGTCTGAGTTGTTTATATCAATATATCGAATATATTGTATGCTTTGAATGAGCTCAGTGGATCGATGGCGATATATGCGACCCTCGTGGTTTATGAATAGATCGTAATGGTTGTATATATAGTATGTATATTTCATACATACAACATACATGGGGTTGTAGTATTAAAATTATTTTCGAAATGCAATATTGAAATCATATCTCGAAGTGTTGTGCGAAAGTGTTGTGTAGAAGATTGAGAAAATGAAAGAACTGAGCTGCTTTATATGTAAGGAAATGCACTCACGAACTTAAATTCCTTAGGGTCTAGGGTTTCTCCCCATTAAAGAAATAGTCTGCATCTTGGGTGATGACACGAGTACCAGACGGTTTCACTATTGGAAGATCTAGATAACATGTACAATAGTTTATGAGCTACGGATGATAAGCATTATCATCAATAGAAAGCTAATGAGCTCATGGGACACCGTCCGGTGAGGATTAGTGCAGCTGAGAACTAGAGTAAAGGTATCTGCTCTTGATGAAGTCATCATGAACAACACATTGAATACTCAGAGTTTTAGGGTTCAATGAACACCGCTCACAAAACGAAACTCTGATAACCATTTTGTGAACCTAACTGTTTTTGAACCATTGTAACAGTTTTTCCACACTTTTATTTCTCCAATATTACCACATATAACCCATCATAATCACAACCATATGATATATACACTGTTTCCCACCATCTCGAATCTTCAGACTTATTTCCACACTAACTTTTTAACACCATACTACCGTAAAAACTCAGTTAAGTCGTTATTGGTCTAACTGTATTCAGTTCTGGTTTTTCTCGCTTCTATAACAAAAGTGAGTGAATAAGAAAACTCTTACAAATTATTCTCTTTGCCGACTCTCCCAATCATATATTTATTCAGTTTCCCCAGCTCTGAATCAATCGGGTTAGACCCATGGCGAGTTAACTGAGTCTTAGTCGCTGTAGATCTGTCCTCTCCATCTCAACCCCCCCCCCCCCCCCCCCCCGCGACGTCCAATTACATCGCTGGCTTCGATTCTTGGCGCTAAAAATCGTTGTATCTACTACACGTGCGGCCAGAAAGTATATCACACATTCCTATTATGGTTTAAATAGATGTGGATAAATTCTCCGAGATTCTAAAATAGTATAGATCTCGTGTATCTATACTAAATATAGCAAGGTCATAATTTCGAAGTGAACAAATCTACTTTTGTATGGATTTTTAAGGTGGAACTACAGAAAACAATTGATTCTATTGGCTAAACCATCTCTTTTTTTAAGGTTGAGCGCCCAAAATCTAAACTAGAATAGGAATGTGTGGCATAATTTCTGGCCGCACGAGTAATACTCGCGAATATGACGTTTGAGATTTATTATTACCACAAAAATTCCAAAAAGACTTCAGCTCAGACTCGGACTAAACTTCGTCCTTATCCATCCACATCTGCCCAGAGTTGCCTTCCGGAGGACAGTCTGATAATACAGCTCAAAAACCGGCACTGGTTATTCAAACATAAAGAATCGCGAATGTTGAAAGCTCTAGGATGGCAAAGTTGCTTCAAAATTAACTGTCTCGGTAAATATATAGTCTCACAAACTAGCTCCTAGCTCATATACGCTCCTCACTAATTTGTGACTAGTGACGTCAACTCAAAGATTCCCGTTGCGAATCAAGATGAATCTCATTTTTCATCATTTATCGACTATTGCATCATTATGTCTAGCTCCAAAAATTTTAAGTGGTATATATATCTGTACGATCCGCCGCGAAAATTTTGAATCTTGTTTCCATTGCATATTTTTCACTGACATGGCACCTGTTCCATGTGTGCCCATCTTTTCATAAAGCTTGTTCGAGACTTCATAGATCCAAGAAGCAAAGCACTTACATACTCCCATGTCTACATAATCAATTCTTAGAAACCGGAATTCCTACTTGATGACACCCTCGTTCGATAATCTGGAGCCGGTGTCGCTATTAAGTCCGCCTCCTCAATACAAAACTCGACTACAAAACTCTCTCACAGTTCCGGCAAAGATTCTTCAAACAAAGTGTTAATCAGCCTCGAACTGGGTGGATAAGAGACCATTGGAGAAACCCGGAAAAATTACATGACACAGTATGTACCTAGTATATAATTTGGAGGGGTGAGGACTAGTATTTTCAGTTTTTAGTCTTCTTTGCTATCATGAGAGTTATCTGGCAATGAAAATATGGATTTTGGTTGCCAAGCCAAATACAAATACTGTTTTTATTAACAAATCGAATAAACATGCTGTTGTTATTAACGGATTATCATCACCTATGGCAGTTTAGTTGTTTTAAGATTATCCTCGGCAATCAATAACATTCGGGGACCAAGGTGAACTTCCACGCAACCATTCTCAGCACTACGAAGCCTTCGCCTTCCCACGCCCAAATAAAGCAGAGAAAATGCAAAACATAACATACAAATAACGGCGGTGGAGCTTTGGCTACAGTTCAAAAGGAATATCAGGCGCACAGCTTTAAATACACTTGACCTCTCCTTCGATTCACAACATTGGAGTGAATTATCATATTTCCATGCCGCGCGCAGGAAACCAAGATACGATGCCAACGATGCCACAGCAATACGACAGCTCTCCTACCTTCTCGAATGTACAAGCGGAGTATAAATATCGCCTTTGTTTCATTAGATACGAAATAACGACTATTCACATAATCGGGAATACAATGTGAAGGGAGAACTGAGGTGTCTGCTGGACTATCAGCTTACCATCAGAATCACTTCCTATCTCAACTTTCCACCAATCCACCAACATACTTTCTCTCGCCTCTCACCAGTGCTTTGCAATTTCACCGTCATCCTCATCGACTTTCGTCGGAATTATAGTTCTATGGCCTTGCCATCATCTCAAACAGGGTGTCCAATAATCTGAACTAGAAAATTGGATATGAGTTTTCAATTAGATTCAACAATTCAGATGTTTCTCATTGTTGGACTACAGTCCGAGCTATCGGATACCATGAATCCAAAGTCAATGATCATTGTCATTTATCCAATGCGCCATATCAGCTCAGGTTTCCGCACCAAGGCCCATTTCCAATGAATGAGAATCGATGCTCAACTCCTTTTATACCGTAGTAGCGAGGAACACCAAAAAAGCAAAATCAAATTTTCGAAAGATCAACCTTTATTTATATCGGATCCTCACCTTAAGGATGTATATACCCCTCTCTCGAAGATTAGAAATCAATATCTATCGATGTCACGAAAATATCGTTATCTCTAACAGAAAAAAGAGTACAAAAAATCGGAAAAATCGCAAGGATTCACACACTCACCACATACCACCATATAAAATGAATCAAAACAATTCTACAAATAAAAAATGAAGACCAGAACTATATCTCCTACAATAATCCTCTCCTTTACTGCGAAACTCCAGAGAAGTATTGAAAAGATTGAGGTTCAAGGGCGTAAAAGAATGAAGAGTTTTCGAGATACCCCTACTTTTGGAAAAGATAAGGTTATAATATAAAAGGAGGAATAAAAGGGTTTTGGGGGATACCAGGTATCTACTGCAAAGTATACTCCAAAATACAGCCAATAGGAAAAAAGGAATAACGACTATGCACGATCCAAAGCGCGATATACCACTGCCAAAACGACTGCTTCCTCACAGCATACATAGGGAAGGACAACAGAAGAGGAGGCTCAGGGCGACAAGCGCAAGATATCCGGGGGGACTCCGCAGAGCTCGAATCATTGTATAATTGGTTTTTGACGTTACTGATTCTTACAAAAAAATCCTCCAAAGAATCTGAATCTTCTATGGGAAGGGGTTCGGATACAATCAAAGGTACAGCGGAAAAAGAGTTTTAATCCTTATGAATCAATAAAGATTTCTTTCAATTTAAAGTACATTATATAAAGTATATCATATAATCCGTGTAGCCTTTAACTATAGATAGATCAAATCAATCATGAATTTACTACTACTACTACTACTCCTACTGTAGTAGCGAGAATAACGTTGCTCATATCCTATTCTATCCACAAATATTAGGATCGTGAATGAGTAAATCCATACATAGCAAAACAAATTCGAGCAACGCTCATCTCCAATCCAAATCTAAACCCACCATAATGGAAAAACTCTGCGACTAACAGAACAAATTACCAATGCATTTGTGAGAATAATCACATCCTGTAAGCATGTTTACTATTTGTGTATACGTTAATCATATAAAGTCTTGTTCACTTAAAGGTGGTAGTGACTTGCATAAGATCACTTCTATTGCAGCCCTGTATATCGCATCTCACCCACTGCCGGCTAATTATTACCTCCAACACAACATCTATATTCCTACCCCATTCCCCAATCCAGCAAATAACAACAAACCCCCACGCTTAAAATCCCATCCAATTCATTATCCTAAGCGCAGCCGGTCATTCTATTTCCCAATCTCCCATCCCACGAAATCCTCATAACCCACACAACCGGCCTTTTTGGTCATGGCGACGGCTAACATGAACCACGCAACGGACCTCTTACGTAAAATATCTCGATGTTCTCCTTCGCCGCGCCAACAATATGTCAATTAAACCCTCAGGAACTTTGAAATACTTCTTCTACAAAGTTTCGAATTCTTTCTGGAAGGGTCTTGAATTTTAAAACTAATGATTTTAATTTAAGACTAACACTTTTAGTTTAGAACTAATAATTTTAATTTAAAACCGATAATTTTAGTTTAGAGCCCGATAATTTTAGTTTAAAATTTTAAAGAATTGAAGAATATAAATACTTTTTTAGTTCATTTGAAAATCCATCATTTTTCATATAAATTCATTAATCATGTTTCTCATTTATATTTGTATGAAAAGTATATATAAAAAAGGATTTCTAACTCCCCTAGAGAAACTTATATATTTTATTTCTGTATTATTATTTATATACGCAAACCTAAAATAGAAGTTTTGCATAGAGCTACTTATTGCTTGAATGAATGAAAAGGATAGTGTTTAAGACAGATACTGGTACTAATCACGACGTTACAAACGATCATTTAAACAGAAACCACGGCTACCAAATTTAGATAAAT
Organism: Stromatinia cepivora; assembly: GCA_014898415.1. Taxonomy (NCBI): domain Eukaryota; kingdom Fungi; phylum Ascomycota; class Leotiomycetes; order Helotiales; family Sclerotiniaceae; genus Stromatinia; species Stromatinia cepivora. The sequence goes on along the minus strand of RCTD01000017.1, from coordinate 673,134 downwards.
CATCGGAAAAAAGAAGACTTAGCTCCAAAAAAAAAGGCCACGAAACGAATTACTCGGGCGTTTATAGCAGGAAAAGTTGTGATGTTGGGACCACTTCATCATTACGCGATTGAGTGAAAGACGGTGCGATGAATGGTGACCGGAAGGTCCCCCAATCTCTCGCATCGATGGGATGAGCAATTTTGTGTGTTGTTTGTGTCCTAGTGTGACCTTTTTAATATTCGTTGGCACAAGGTCGGAATATCGTGGTTTTTTGTCATAGTTAGCAAACCAAAATATATGTCTACTCTTTAACTCTAGATTCTTTGTCTATCATTATATCTGACTACCGAACACAACAGTCAATTACTATATTGCTATACTTTTTTGCACCGAAATAACATCTCTTAAGCTTTATTGATCGATAGGCCATGGAATCTTCAACAAGAAAGGGAAAAGATTTCCTTGAGGAGAAAAGGCATCGAAGCGAAGAGAGCAGAGATCGGCATGGTAGAAGGGAGAAAGAGGCTGACAGACGGGCGCCAGTAAATACACATTCACGAATGGATGATAGGCAGACAACTCAAGCTGTAGGAGCTAGACCCGGGAAATCACCTTCTACCACTTCCACTGCTCAAAATTTGCGGACGGCAAAACGAAGCAGCAATTACAATCGTGGCCCAAGTAGTGGTGGTAGCACCATGTCTTCACCTGCTCCCAGCCGTGACACTGGAGGTTCCGTTGGAAGACATGAGACACCATCTACTACTTCCAATACTCAAATGGTCTCTACGACAAAGAGAAGCACCAGTCGCAACTTATCTAATTCATCTCCTCGTGCTCCCCGTGCTTCCAGCCGTAGCGATCCATTTCGGCATGTGCAGCCAGGCAAAAAAGAACCTTCCTTAGCTCGTGGAATAGAAAAACTTAAACCCGATGATAAGCCGAGGGGATCAAAAGCTACGGCAACAGACACACGCGAAAAGAAGAGCGTTGAAGCAAGTGTCTTCCCGGTATTTCCACATGAAACGGTGGACGTTAAGGAACTTCCAGAACGATACCTGCCGAGACCCAACTCCGGAGATCGCTTGATCGTCTATGGAGATGCGCATGGAATGCCGGATGCTGTGAATTGTCTGAAGAAAGTGGTTCAATACAATCCAAAACATGATCTTCAGATATTCGGTGGAGATATGATAACCAAGGGCAGGAAAAATAGACCATGTAGGCTTAATATGACTCCGGCAGAGGTGACAATTGAGGCTTCTAAAGATGTCTTGCGTAATGCTATGGCAGATGGAGCTTATGGAGTTCGCGGTAACCACGAAGATTGGTTGTTGAATGTTGAACACGCCAGAAACGGATGGGTAGAAGACACTAGCCGCCATCTGGATAACCGATTTTCCGTGATGAAAAATTTGAGGACACCAAATAAGGACGGAAGCGACCATAAACTCTATGATGCGCTCAGCCGTGGAGAAAAGGACTGGTTGAAAAAGCTTCCTCATATCTTAGTTCTTGGGAAATGCGGTGGACGTAATAAAGTGATTGTCGTGCACGCCGGATTGAATCCGAACTTTGAATTAAAGGCTCAACGTGTCATTGAGACAATGAACATCAAATCTATAGATCCAGAAAGCGGATATACAAGTTCAATGCACAAAGATGATAAAGAGAGAAAGCTTATGAGGGAGGCCGATCAGAGACGTTTCGAACGTATGGAACCGTGGTTCGACGTAAGTTCCAAAAAACCTTTTTTTTTTTTTTTTTTTTTTTGAAAAATAGTACTAACTTTAATGCGTATAGGCATGGGATAAGAAGCAAGAGAAATTGCAACCAAATAAACGGACAACGGTAATTTATGGTCATGAATCCAAAAAGGGCTTGACAAAAAGAGAGTTCTCAATAGGCCTCGACACTGGAGTCCAACGTGTAGACAAAGACCCTAACAAGTATCGAACTTTAACCGCTCTTGTTATTTATCACGATCAAAGTGAAATAGTTCAGGTGAAGGAGGTCAAAGATCAGAGAAGTGGCAATTGGGAATGGAAGCAAATCAACGGTGTATCTAAATATTGATCAAATTTTGCTCATAGTATGGATTGAAGTTAGAATATCGCTCTATAGTCCTAGGCATGTAATACCACATTCCCAATATAGAGAAACTCCGTACAACCCTCAGACTGTGGATAAATTTCGTCCAACACCTCTGTTTAAAACACTGTCATACTTGGGGGCCAAAATATTGATACATCCATGTACATTGCACGAACTGTGCCACAACCATACACAGACGAATGCACAATATTGTCAAAAGAACCATCCCCAAATGTTGTACCACCAATATTTTGTAGATCAAACTTTCGAAATTCCATATGAAATCTTCAAACTTCTCACTTGAGGATTTGCAGCATAAAGTATGCAAAACATAGTTGCATCGCATGAAATTTTCATCACGTTATGCGGTCAACTTTGCACACCAAAATTTGTATGAGAGAGCGTGGCCCGCTAGTAAATGTTCAATGACCCTTGTAAGACATGGATTTGGTGCATTTTCGAATCTAGAGCTCAGAACTGGCTAGAAACTACCATAGTTAGTTCAGCCAGACAAAAGATATGAGGTACTTACTCCATAGAAGTTAAACTTATCCTCAAGAAGGGCACGAATCGCCATGTCTTGAGTTTTCGCTGCAGGCTCCAATGATGACTGTGAAATCGGCAAGTAGAAAAAGGGATGATCCTTCATTGTCTCCTAAGATATATGGAATCGTTCCTTTTGGTGCCGATGAGGTGAACCAGCATCCAAGTGGTACTTCACATTGGCTTATCTGGGATGAAACCCAATTTTGGTGACAAGCGGAGACCATAAGTAGGTAAGGTATAGAAAAGACTTGCGATTTGAGATATAGATCAAGACCATATGTTATGATCCTTCAATGATAATGGTTATACCATAGTTGCACTGTACAAGGTAACGTACACAGGGGATTCGAGTGGTAGTCTGACAAGCCAATTTCGTGCCTGTTTCAATTGTTGGCCAATAATGAGTAGGATCATCCAGCAACACACTTAACACACTTAACACACTTCCATTTAGAACTTTTAATATATATTATGAGTAACTTTCTTTGCAACAACGATTTTATAAAATCTTCCATTATTCATTCATCTTATCACTCCGGAAGCCGGAATAGCTGAGAAAGCATGCTTTGTGAAGGTTCGGAGGGTTCGGAGGGTTCGGAGGTTGCCGAGACATTTACATGATCATCCGGCTTCACATATGGCAATAAATTCATGAGATTCAATACTTTAGAGCACATGGCAAACATTCATCAAGGGTTTCACAATTAATTTCTACGAATCAATCACACGTGTTGATATCGCCGATAATATTTTAAGAATTATATTGACATGGGATGAGGTTTAGCGTTCTTATCAACTTCCAATAAATCTCATTCCAAACGACTTCCTTGCGTGAATTGTTAGTCTTTAATCAATCCAACAAACTTCAATGAACGACTCTGTCGATAATCGAACGGCTATTGACCGATTACGAGCCTTATTCATAAAATCCGATACTGAACCCGAATATGAACCTATCTCAAGCAGTTCCAGTATCCACGAAGAGGATGTTCGCAGACCAGTCCTCGTCTTACCAGATCAAGTCGAAGGGGAGACATTTTCATGGTTTGAGTATGGAATCTTTATGTTAATCGGAGTGGCAATGCTCTGGGCATGGTATGTTCCACTGAGGTCTCGGGAGGGCGCAGAAGCTGATATCTTGACAGGAATATGTTCCTAGCAGCTGCACCATATTTTCAAAGCCGATTCCAGGACAATGAGAGTATCCTCCAGCACTTTCAATCTGCGATCACTTCCGTTGGAACGGTTACGAACCTCGGCTCCACGCTACTCCTCAGTCACTTGCAATTGAATGCCTCGTATCCGAAACGAATTATAGCCTCTCTCGTCCTTAATACTTTAGTCTTCACGCTTCTTGCGATATCCACTTCATACTTTCGCGATGTCTCATCGAGCGGTTATCTGGCTTTCACATTGATAATGGTATTCGCGACCTCTTGCGCAACTGGGCTTCTACAAAATGGGGCATTTGCATTTGCGTCGAGCTTTGGCAGACCGGAATATATACAAGCTATTATGACTGGACAAGCAATTGCCGGAGTTTTACCTTCAGCAGCACAGATTGCGACGGTTCTGGCTGTTCCGCCGCCAGATCGCTGGGCTGATATAGATACGGAGGTTGCAGATGTAAAGGAAAATACAACTTCGGCCTTTGTTTACTTCTTGACGGCTACGGTCATCAGTGTTCTCACACTAGTCTTCGTCTTTCCCTTGCTTAGGAAACAAAATCGAATCCTCGAAAGCCGCGCGGCATCATCAGCTGATAGTGATGATGAGATTGACGAGAACGGGAAACATGAGGTCGTTGGTATGGTCAGGCTTTTCAAGAAACTTCATTGGTTGGCAGGAGGAGTGTTCATGTGTTTCGCTGTCTCAATGTTCTTCCCGGTGTTCACGTCGAAAGTGGTTTCAGTAATACCCGCTGATGGGGCCTCTCGAATACTTCAACCTGAGGCTTTTATTCCCCTCGGATTTCTGGTTTGGAATATCGGTGATCTTTGTGGCCGTCTGCTGCCACTTCTACCTTTCCATACCAAGGCTCGACCCATCCCACTTTTTATATTCTCCATTCTTCGAATTGGCTTTGTTCCTTTATATCTTCTGTGTAACATCGAGGGTAAAGGAGCCAGAGTTAACAGTGATGTTTTCTACCTTCTCGTCGTTCAAGGTGGATTTGGACTTACCAATGGTTGGCTTGGCAGTTCTTGCATGATGGCAGCCGGTGATTATGTTGACGAGGAAGAACGAGAAGCAAGCGGGCCTTTCATGATGATCAATCTAGTCGCAGGTTTGATGGCTGGCTCACTCCTCAGCTTTTCTGTGGCGGGGATTTCGTGACCGCATATTAGCGTTGGTTTGTACCCCTGTATTAATGGGAAGGAGTTTAGAGCGATATCATGCATGGATTGGCGTTGGAGAACACTTTGCTTATCATCGAGACGTAGATTGTTGATATCATGGCATGGGATATTTATGGGAAGGAAGTCTGATTTTAGAGCTTGCATAAGAACGTGGGAGAATTTCATATTATGCCCCACGAGTTACACGTATTTGTCGTTTTGAAGGTGAGATATCTGTGCTAAAGTTTTGTAAATGATAACGAGATTGCAGTATATTGTTGGAAAAAAGACTGTTCTTAATCCAGTCCTGCTAATACTTGGTTTCCTTGATAGCTTTTTTCGTGCTCTACATGAACAATCATCAAGGAATAGGTATAAATTTCCTTTAGTACAGTTTCGCCTCATCAGCAAGGATGAGGCTCTTTACTCAAGCTCTTCGGGTTCAATTCTTACTATCGTTCTAAGTGCATGGGACGAGAATGGACATCCATCAAGGTAGTGGAATGCAAAAACATAACATTTTTTGGAGAGTCGCTCTGCTCCTTCCTTCCCTCTAGGTGACCGCTAGGAAATCTCATGCCTTGCAACTTCTGTTTGCAGAGCATTCGCGACGCTTCGCATGTGATAGAAATTGTTGGGTTTTCCAATCTCAGTCTGGACAAGGTCTCCACCATCTACATTATCTCTCCTTGCTTTCACCTACAAACGTATTCCATCTCATCAAACCACTGCATAAGATCCACTCAAGCTATCACTGGAGCCTCTTACTTACGTAGCTGAGCTTGATTCACCTATACTCGCTCTCTCACTTTTTCGCGGATCCTTCTAAAGAAATTCAGTCTTAAAAGCTTTTGACTCCCTTATCCTAACCTTCTACCTTTGCGGGTTATTTGAAAGCAGTTGCGTTTTGATGATTCTTTTCACCTTCTCGAATCTTTTGAGGGTTTGCTCAACATCTCAAGAAAGATATCAATAGTAGCGCTTGATCTTAGGACCTGCTCATTATAGATCGATTCATTGGATCTACTTTGAATTCTTCATTTACACTGGCAATCTTTCGAAGATTGGTCCTCGATTACTATCTCCATCCAAAGAGAGATCTCCCAATTCGGTTGAAGATTTCTGCTTCTCAGTCTTGATTATTCAAGGTCAGTAATTACCAAAATTTCAAAATTTCAAAAATTCTCCCCCCTCGGGTAATTTGCCTTCACAATTTTCATATGACTGGAGTCCAGTACTTTTTTTTTGCAGAAACAGCTAAGACACCATTACATCATATATCTACTTCTTTCTTGAATCCTTTTTCCTATCCTGCTTTTGTCTATTCTGTTCATGACGTTTGTCTCTCAATCTTATTTTGTCAATTCCGTCCAATATTAGTGGCTTGGTGCTGAGACCCTTCATCTTCTTTTCTTGATTGAGGATAATTAAGATAATGATGATACCTCATGATCATTGTCTGTTCAAAGGCTCATTTTGATTACAGGTTTTTAAGAGGATAACATTCTTAAGACTAGTCTTACAAGGATTGAGAGCTGGAGAATCTCTACGCAAAAGCCCACACCTCCCACACTCTTGATTCTTCCGATTCAACGGCTTCTTACTAGCTCGGCATATCTTCTTGCATTCAAAAGGTTTGATTTTAGTTGAAAAGATCTTCTCGCCTGCACATATTTGTGCACCTGGTTTTCTTCACATTTGCAAGACAGCCTTCTTCAGCACCTCGTTTTACGTCGAATCTTCTATTAACGCTAACAAAGACCATCAAATTATTCATCATGGCCAGCATATCCCCGGATGATTCTCCTTCTGGAGAGGAGAGTCTCAGTCCTAGACCCTCAAGTCCCTCACCAACACCAACAACGCCTGATGACAATGACCATCAATGCACCCATTCAGGTTGCGGTAAATCCTTTGCTTCTAAAGCTGGACGTGATAATCATTTTAGGATCCATCTCACCGATGCCGACAAGCCTTTTATCTGTCCTCATCCGGGGTGTGATATGCGCTACACAGGAAAGAGGGGAGCGGATCGGCACTATAATCTTAAGCACACGGACCAAAGTAACTGGTTCAGTTGTCCTGCGGCGGGGTGCGCTGCTTCTTTTTCGGAAGAAAGACAACTTAAATTGCATCAAGTGGAACATGGAGTGTTCCGTTGTACCGCCACACGCTGTGTGTATGAATGTGACAGTGAACAGGAGTTGTATAATCACAGAGAGGTAAGTGAATTATCTCAGTCCTTCGCATGTGGAAATGCTAATACATCTTGTAGCGGAATCATACCAAGCCTGACATCTACGAATACCGTGTTGGTAAGAAGCGATCAGGAACTTCCAAAAAAGCAGAATCCAAAGCTCCCAGCACAATTTCATCTGATCAAGTTTCAGATGAAGAAGGAAAAGGAGATGAGATTGTTGTTGATGACAAACAAGAACAAGACGAGTACGATGATGAAGATCCTGATGAAGAGAATGATACTATCCTCGAAAACACACCACTCGAGGGTCCTGAGGAGGATCCCGGAAAACAAATCACCAAGAAACCTGAGAAAAAAACTTGGATGTGTCCAACGCCAAACTGTAGAATACGTCGCGTAGATCAACTTGATCTTATTGCTCATTGGCAGGTATGTAGTTTTCCTTTGAATACCCTTAAATCTGTGTGCCATTTGGCAGAGGCCGTTGATACCTCCTATTGCTTGAGATAATACGCGAGTCTCTTCTATTTTAATACAGCAGCATTTTCACTGACAGTATTATTTTAATAGGATGCACATAGCGAACTACCAGAACCACCTCATTTCGCAACCCTACACGACCCAAAATCTTCCGACGATACTGCCATTTCTGTGGCCAATACGCATGAAGGTAAGATTCACCACGACCTTTTCGTTTAATTAATTCATGTGATAACCTCACTGCTGCTCCCCACCTCCCTTCTTCCCTTGTTCCTTCCTTCCTTCCTTCCTTCGTCAAACAACAACACCATTTGATTGCTTTTGGTCTCTTTATTGTTCGTAATAAATTGCAAAAATGGATTATATCAAAGAAGATAGTGATGATGAATACAATCACTCATTTTACCGTACCAATGTAGGACAATCTACTTCTACTCTTCAGCCAGGTCGGATCAATCAAAGAGATATAAATCAAGATAATACAGTGTCTGGCAATACTGGTCTTCAAAGATCAAGTGTTCAGCAACAGAAAGAAAGAAGTGCTAATAATACAGGAAGACTTATGGTATGTTTGATCCTCTTCCCTTTTTTCAATCTACCTGATGGTTTCAAGCATTTGGTTGATCTCTTTCTTCAATCAATTTTGGACATTCAATCTTGTACATTCATTGAATGGGTGATGGAGAATAGTAGATCTATTATTCTTTCATTTACATTCATTTGTCTATTTGTCTAAAAGCTCAATTTACAGCTTTCCATCTCTACAATTTATTTTCTTCTCCCAACAAGAATTTTGTAAAAGGGTATAAACTGACTAAATATCCACAGACTGAAAATATGAATGGTCTAAACGCAACAAAAGCTACCACTTCAGCTCCCTCCATTATTTCTTCGTGTTCTCCATCAGCACTAAACACTCAAAATCGTACTGCTCATCGAAGATCCCGCAACGGTCCTCCAATCGTCCCCCCTCCACGCCATGCTGCTAGTATAGCACGTCCAAGTTCTGCTGCCTCAGCTAGTTCTTCGGACAATTCTTCCATTCCTCCTACGCGTCGTATAGTCAATGCTCCACGTACAAATGAAACTACTCCAGCTACCGCTCGTCCAGTTCATCGTCATCCAAATGGCCCTCCAACTACTTTTGGTCGGGCAGTGGAAGCTCAACGTCTCAGCCCTCCTCCCGCTAGAAGCAATAAACCTGCTAACACTGCTGCTCCCCCGACACGCCTTAACCCAACTCGCCATGCTGCCACCGACTCGCCCAGAGTGACAGGTGCTTCTGGTTCTCGTGCTAATTATGCCAAAATACGTGCCCAGGAGCAATCTCAATCTGCTTCCCTTGCTTCTTCCACTCATTCTTCCCCTATGGGTTCTGATGATGAGGAAGAAGGTCTATTCGTCTCACCTCCAGATACCAACAAAACCCATGCTACAGGGGCTAATTCCCGCGTCCTAGGTGTTCGAGGTTTTGCCAATATGCCATTACCCAGAGATCAAGAATCTGATGAGGAAGATCTAAGACCAAGTCATATCTTGAGGCAAGAACGTCGAGCTGCAGCTGGAAAACCAGAGAAGTCTATTGGTCGCAGATATAAAGATGATAGATCGTATTACGTTAATGGTTCCGGTGCGAAAACTTTTGGTGCGCCGTTGTCGGATACTAGGGGCTCTTTTGGGGGTACACCTAGTGAGCGAAAGAAGGCTGGAAAGTCTATTAGGACGGCTTCGTCTAAATCAAATGATTCGGATGATGATTTTGATATTGAGGGTAGTGAGTTGAGTGTAAGTTGATTATCCTATATTGTCTTGTCTTATTCAAAGAGATATACTAATACATCACGTCACAGTCATCTAGTGACTCCTTTGGAGGAACCCCTCGACTTGGCCGTCGCTCAAAAGATCGTGACAATGCCCGTCATTCCGACTCTCACCGTCGTCGTTCCTCCATCAACAATTCCGATCCCCCAAGAACTCCTACTCCTGATAACGACAGATATCGCCCCTACGAAGTCTACGCTCCAGATCTTGACTCTCCACCACCATCCTACCTCATCAAATCTCCCGGTGTGATTGATCGCACCCTTCCATACCCCGATCGTGAAGAAAATAAATTCCTCTCGGATGTGGCTCAAGTTCAACCCGATGATCTCTTCGATGCCGATGACATCTTTTTTACCTTCCAAGACCAAACTCCCCATGAAATAGAAGTTCAGGCGCGTTTAGATGCAGAGAAGGAAGCAATGAGAGCAAATGCATACGGTTCTGGATTCCGGGCTCCCATGCATTTTGATCATTGTCCATACACAGCTCCGATTTGTCGCGGGGAACGCGCAACTTGGGTAGCAGAGAGGAAACGTATCGATGCTACGGAGGCCCGTGATGATGATTTCGAAGATGTAGAGAGATTGTTGGGAATTGATCGTGATGGTAATCGTCACACTACTTCTAATGCAGGTACTCCTGGTTCCTCCGTTTTCATCAAGGGAAAAAGAGCCACTTGCGCGGGTCCAGCTCGTGTTAAGAGAAAGTATAATTGGCGCGATCCGGATATGAAGAATAAACGTCGTCGTGGTGGTATTAGTCGTGGTGGTGTTAGTCGTGGTGGTGTTAGTCGTGGTGGTGTTAGTCGTGGTGGTGTTAGTCGTGACGGCGCTCGAAGTTCTCGTTTTCGTGGTCAAGCACAAGTTGATGGTGCGGATGAACGGGTTGACACCAAAGGTCCTTCTTGGGCTTGGAGTGAGGCTGTCGGAGCTGTTATTAATACGCGAGGGCCTGTTAAGTTGTTTTGTGGGACTGCTCGTCGTGGTGGTGCGCTTCCTGACCTTGGCTCCCGTGATTCTTCCAGTGCTCCTGCTCCTGCTCATTTTTCTGGTGCTTCTACTGGCTTGGTTGGTCCGGGCCCTTCTGGTATTTCTGGTACTTCTGGTACTGCTTTTGCAGTTGCTAATGATAGTGGCGAAGCAGGCATTGCTCGTGCTGAGGAGCCCGCGTTTGCTGGTAATAGTTCCAAAACCGCTTTTATTCTCAGTGATGAAGAAGCAACTATTACCGGCGCACGTACGCACAGAAATGGCTCTCATGCATCATTGTCTCGTCATTCTAGTTTTTAGGTGTTGGTGTTGATAGTTTGGTGGGTGTCAGGTGTTGGCGTCTTGATTGTGATGCTTGTTTGCGCGTACAGCTAGCGGATGGATAATGATTATTTTGACAATCGTGGGAAATTGTCGGCGGATTCTGGGGGGTTTGATGCGGGGTGTTTGATGCTTAGCTGCAAGGACCAGAAATAGTGAATATACATACATCTGCAGATATCAGAGATAAGATTCCTTTGAGATAGTACCTATGGATCGCATAGCAGATAGGTACGGAGCATACTTCTGCGAATAGTTTCGATAATTCATAGTTCTGGGAATATAAAATTAAAATTAACTAACTGATTGTGTTTCATTTTATTAATGTTTGAGTAACTTGACTAATCGATGATCTTAGTACTTAGACACGCATATATATATAATATCAAATTAACAATAAATTATCCTCGGATTATCAAAACTCGAATATATTACTCTCGTATCATCAAAAAACAATATACATATGTGTGTGTAAATTATTTTTATATTCTTCAAAATCTCATCTGAAATAAGTAGAATTTATATAGAATTTTTTGATTATTTTTTTTTGGGGGGGGGGGGGGTGTTTTTGAGATGGGAAGAGAATGGGGAGGTGGGAAGAAGGGGAGGAGGGGGATGAGGATAAAGATGGAGATGAAGATGTAAGGGGGATAAAAGATAGATATATAAAAGAAAAGGAAAGAAAAGAAAAGAAAACAAATATTTATCAATCACCTTGAACACCCCAAAACAATACAAAATTTAATCTACAGCTCATAGAGATCAATACCGATCTATATTATTAATATCTCGCTCGCTCTGCTTTTTACTAATAAAATTTATATTCATAAGTCTAGGAAATATAGTATTTATTTACTATTTACACGCTCTTGCTCCTTCCTTCCAATAAAATAGATCAAGTGTCCGGGTATCTTTCTTCTTCTGTCGATACCCCTCCCTCTCCCTATATATCTGCATGATTAAGATGAAAAATTCGTGATGTAGCTGATTCTCCTGTGAAAAATTGGACCCGGATTTCCCAACCCAATTATTTATCTCCACTCCGATAAATATTATTCTCCTGTCGATTCATTCCACCTTCGTCTTATTGACCTCCTCCCCTTCTCAGAAATTATCTTCGCCAAGACTATTTCCGATATCATGGGTATTAACCCCGGAAATCTCAAACTTTCCGTGATAATAAACACTCATCAACCGGTTGTTTCAATTCCTTCTTTTCATCACCACAATACCAACCCTCATCAATTAATTCCTGTTCTTTTCTCCACCATGACGAATACTTATTAGCCGATTTATAATCCAGATCTCCCAGACGAGCTTCTACGACTTGATGATTCTTATCCATTCGAATGTATAAAGAACAATCTCTTAAAGTCATTGCCACACAAAGTTCATGAGATGCTTTTTCCGTCTTTAAAGATCCCTTGAGATCATACTCGGTTTGAAGATCGCGAAGTCGTTTCAGGAGGGGATTTTCGTGGATCCATTTTGCGAGTGATTGGACAGCGGGTGTCTCACGAGGTTTGTGCAGTACGTGAGAGGCGGAAGCTAGATAACTTTCGAATTTTAATTTAGGGTGATCATCAACAAGCTTGAGTGGACAAAGATAGGATTGGAGATCAGTGTTTTTTCTTTCTTCTCCAAAAGCTACTCGACGTGCGTGAAGTGCACAAGTTCGGCAGCGTATGGCTTTAGGTGGTAATTCATGAGATGGTGAGAGCCATTTTGGTTTGAATTCTACAACGGTCTCTTGTGCGGATTTTCCTGCGAAATTATGAGTACATTTTGCCACAAATAGAAAGACAATAAACATACTAGGTGTCATATCTGTAACTAAAAGACCATAATCGTCTTTTGCTAGAAAAGTACCACTTTGAGCTCTGGAGCGATAAAATTTCCCCTTTGGTGGTGGTACAAGATGACTCGAGGTACATGTACCACCTGGATTATCAAAACGTCTGAGATCAGTATTCAACCCAGGAATTACATTAAGATGACCAATGTAAACCAATTCTTGGATGACTATTTGTTCAGGTTTGAATAGGGGTACAATATGTGCGAGCCACTGCTGATATGATTCTGATGTTGGAGCGGTAGTAGGGACATCTTTTCGAAGACGTAATAATTTTCCTAAAAATTATTTAGTGTCTTTTCCTTATGATAGCTCGAAGAAATGATGAAATATTTATATTTTCACTATCACTGGAAGTAAAGAAATTGTCGGAAAAGAATTACCAGAAAGATAATCCAAATCTTGATGATCCTTGTCCACTTCAGCAACCCCCCGTGATTTTGGATCAATCGTAATCTGATATATGACATTTGCAGCACCTTCTGCAAGAACTTTGATACATAAGTTATTGTTGGGTAAATGATAGGGTTGGGTAGATGAGTTCTTCATTATATCAAATAAACTCGGATGGAAAATCCGAGGTCAAGGTCGAGGTCGAGGTCGAGGTCGAGATGGAGATGGAGATGGAAGTGAAATTGAGTGGAACAATTGGAAGAATAGAAACCGGATTGGTCTTTTTGAAGTAATGGAGGTAAGTCCTATTGCATCATTTTAGGTTTATTCCGTCCACCGTAATTCTAATTTAGAGCTTTAGCGCAATTGACGCTTGGACTTACATTTCATCAGTGGATGAACTGTTACAAAAAAGTTGGAATGAATTAGTAGGCAAAAAAGATGAAGGTTTTGTAGTTGGTTGGCGCGGGAAAATATAATGAAATGTGTGAGATGAATTTGAGTAATGATGTGGTTTGTATAGAGATGAATATGAAGTGGAAGAAACAACTTTAGAAATACAACACTAGTCATATGAAAGTACTAAAGTATTAGTATTTCATCGAAACATGTTGAGCTTCTGCACATAAAGTTTGTACTACATGAAGTCCCAACAACATAGCCTTGAGACTTTTCGAATTCAATTTGAAACTTCACTTCCACAATGGAAGAGATGTAATCGTGACCTCCAGTCATGAAGGATAAATGAGAGTAGGAAAGTTTTGGCTGTCATGATGAAGAAGAGGAAAGAAAGAATGCGATGATCATATTGGTACATGGATGATGATTTATATGAATGTGTATGGAGATGTAGATATAGAAACTGGTATATCTCGTCTCACTTAATGATGAATGTAGAATATGTCTCCTTCACTTGCAACTTCCTTCTGGGGAATTCTCTTAATTAGAAGCATTATAAAAGGATAAGAAGAAAAGTCTGGATACATGCCTTGATTGAGACTTTTGATACACCAGCCTCTCGACACTGAAAGTCATAGTTCTTGTTCCTTTCTCCGTAAATCACCATGAAACTTTCCGGTTGGTGAAAAGCTGAGGGAAAGAGCTTGGGAAGAAAGATGTAAATTCAAACAATAAGAGCAAGTTAGCTGTATTTCCATAAAATCTCCAACTGACATACATCCATGCCCATTGAAAGAGAAAATGAAGATTTGGAGTGAGATGAACTACTAGGCACATCGAACTGGCACATCCAATTTATGTCTTCTTCAACTGTATCTTATGTCAAGTAAAATGAGATATAAATATCTGTGAAGATAATCTATCGCCAAAATCACCAAAATCAACTTTTCCCATCAATCCATCCCATATAACGAAAGTTGAACGAATTCATGAAGATCAGAGGAGTGGTTACCAAAATCCAACGCTCAGGAATACATACTCCGTACATAGGACGAAAAAGATGCACCAAAGAATATGGCCTTGTATGATTGCTAATGTGAAGTGATACGATACCTGGTACCAATGTTTGGTATGCGTTTGGTAATGCATGAATAATTAAATTATGCAAAGGAGATTAATATCGGGAATAACCTCGGGAAGGGAAAGGAAAGGAAAGGAATTTCCTTTTGAATAAGGAAATTGGGATTTTATGAAGAGAAAATTGAGTGAATGGGTCGACCACTTTGACGGTGGTCAGAGCACAATTGATTGAGTCTGTGTGAGTGAGGGGAAGAAAGAAAAAGATAATGATATGAGAAAAAACGAAAGTTGATTCGAGTTGGGTTTGGAAATGAAATATGTATAAATGTTCATTTAACAATATAAAATCAGCTGTCTTCTAATGTGTGGTAAAAGTATGAGCAACAGAAAAAATACATCTTCATTTTTTAATAAAAATACAATGAGCAATTCGGAGAATCGGAAAACACCATCAAATTCTAATACAAGAACAGGGTTTATATGGTAACAGAAGCGAGCTGGATGGAGAAATGCGGAAAAGAAAAATTTAAATTTAGCTATTGATTGATTCCTTTCTCGTACAAGCAACGCAGCAACGCAGCAACGCAGCAACGCAACAGCTTCTGAGCAATCACTATCATATTCCATATTCAGGAACGAAAACTTGTTTGTACACAAAACAATAATATCAAAGATTCATCTTTCTGTCAAGCTCACATCACGAACTCAAGAGCTTCACTCAAACCTCTTATCTCTACTTCTTTATTGAAAAAAAAAACAGAGAAGCAGGATCGTCGGTTACGTCACACGATACAAATCATTTCATCCATCAAAAGATTCCTCACGCGATCACGTCGACGAAATAACCTTGGGTCGATTTTTCCTTTCATGGAGCTCCAGCAAACTTAAATCAACAAAATAAACTCATCGAAATTATCCTCTCGAACGACCTACTACGTAGGAACGTCTTTATCATCAACTGCTAATGTCATTTCAATATGGCATTCAATTTCAACTGGTCTCCTTTAACGGCAGATGCGGAATTTTATCAAAGAGCTCAAGAAATGCTCACGGCAGCTCTCAATAAATCACCAAAGCCTCCGATTATAAAGGATGATATTTTAGTCAATGAGTTGAACTTGGGTTCTGTACCTCCAGATTTGGAAATATTGGAGATTGGGGATTTGGCAGAGGATAGGTTCAGGGGAATCTTTAAGATGTGCTATTCTGGAGATGCTTTCTTAACTTTGAAGACAAGAGTTCAGGTATGTTTATTATCATCATCGTCATCATCTACTTCATTCTCCCACTTTTGAATGAACATTTTGTCAGACGATAAAATGAGGTGTCATTGCAGAATTCTCGGCGCGCATGGAGAGCATATCGCGTTTTAATTTTACCGCCCAACTCGCATATCACACATGCTTGACATGGTTATAATACATGGCTAATATATCAACATAGGCTAATCCGCTGAATAATCATTTGTTCTCAAAACCATCATTCACGTCTCCACAACCCCTCGCCGCAGATGCGGGGCTCACGATTCCATTGCAAATTACCTTGTCAGAAATCAAATTATCTGCCTTCATCATAGTGGTATTTTCAAAGCAAAAGGGATTAACCTTGGTCTTCCGAAATGATCCACTTGAATCTCTCAAGGTCTCTTCCACCTTCGACTCGATACCATTCATCAAAGATTATTTACAGAAGGAAATCGAACAACAGTTGAGGACTTTGATGATGGATGAGTTACCTGCTATTATTCATAGGTTGTCATTGAGATTATGGTGTCCGGAATATAGAGCAAAGGAAGATCAAGAGATGGCAGAGGCTGCAAAGAAAACGAAAGACGAAGTGGCAATAGATCCATTTGCAAGCCCACCACAAGATGCGGTCGATGCACGTGGGAATGTTCTAGATGCAACCGAAATATCCAATTTATCATTAGATGGTGGGTCAGAGATCCACTCATTGTTCTCACAAAAGAACCTACTTAGGTTGGCGGCACTCACGAACTCTCATCGCACATTGTCACTTTTCACTCCTTCTATCCGAGATGCTGTCTTTCGAGCATGGGCTCCATCAGAAAGAGGGGATTCAGCTGGAACAACCACACCAGCAACTACTTCACTTCATAGACCACAATCATCCCTTGGAGGTCAAAGTACAACCTACACATTCACAAATAGAAGTTCTGATGATGGACATGGTGGTATGCCATCTAGACCATCATTGGTTAATATGAATTCGGTTACAACAGGATTAAGCCTTGGTGCGAATCGAGGTTCAAGATCACATACTACAAGAAAGAAGAAGAATAGAGTGGTGAACTTGAGAAAATCTAAAACTACAGGTGATGTTAGTGAGAGTGGCGAAAGTGAGTCTGCTTCAATTACCGCAGCATCCGAACCGATCGTTCAATCTCGCATTCCAGAAGAACCGGAAGATATTCCTATCACTCCACCATCCGGAAAGGTACGATTTAACAGTATCGATCTTGGAGATTCACCAAAGAAACTACAACCATCTCGTTCTATGACCCCAGAACAAGGAAATATGGACCAAATTCCAACACTCACCGTGGAACCTTCTACTCCAATCAATTCGGAAAAGCAGAAGCGTCCCGCTTACAATCAATCAACCTTCACTTCATACACTCCAGAGAAGTCAGCCGCTACTCCACCACATACACAATTCTCATATCCACATGGTCTTCACTTCTCTGCAAATGAATCACCGTCTGGAATTCTTGAGCAAGCCTGGATTATGAAGATGGCTTCTGAACTTGCTCGTCGTCAACATGATGACAAAACTGCTCGTGAAGGGTTTTGGTCTACATCAAGCAATGGTGATGATGCTCCACCTGCTTATGAACCTAAAGCTTTGTAATGTAGGCTATATTACATTCAACCTCACAGACGTGTACAACATCTCACCTCTTTCTTTTGTTCATCATTTCACAGGAGTATCATGGGATAATAATGGACTTACGAACACTCCACTCTTTTGTGTTTCTGGAAGTACCTAATATTGATAAACTTTGGTGCTGCGATTTAGCGAGTTTGTTTTTTTCTACTGGAAAAAGGAAGTGCTGTACCTCATGGGAGGTTTGGCCTAATTTGAATGAATGGTTTGGTTTCGGTTAGGTTTGGTGGGGGATTAGGAATTTATATCGGGGGTGATTTTTGGTGGCAGGTAAATAAAAGTTGGTTCTGGGGATTATTTCGTTTTTGAGCGATTTGGTGAAATGGGATTGTTGAGTCTCGATCATTGAGTGGTGATATTGTGGATTGAAGAGGTTGACGATGGTAGTGGGTGTCGAAAGACAAAGTGGATGCTGTTTTGGATTGTATATACATGGGACTTTGCGATTCCCTCCCTTTTTTGCAAATCGTTTTGAGCGATATTTCCCAAGAACTAACGAATTTCTTTTGTCTTTTGTCTTTTGTCTTTTGCTGTCTACTTTTACAATTGGGAGAAATAGAGGAGAGAAGAGCAGATGGGAAAAATAAAGAGGAAGGGTGGCTCGGATGAATGTAGAGTTGAGTTTAGTTGAGAGTAAGATTGAGATTAAGATACCTTTCTTGTTTTTGTTTCAGGTGCTGTTTAGGTGCTGTTTGTATGTTTATTAGATGAGAGGGTTTGGGGGGCTTTTCGGGGTGATGTAGGGGTGATGTAGGGGTGATTTGAAGGAGGGTTTTGAGGGATGAGATGAAATAGATAGATAGATAGATAGATAGATGAAATAGATATAAGAAATATCATATTTATATCTTTATCCAGAATCTACTTGTTAGGTAATCTAATTTGATCTAATCTGATTTAATATGATTTTTATGTATGTATCTAGGTAGGTAGTTTTACATTACTACTATTTGTGTGTGTGTGTGTGTGTGTGTGTGTGTATGAGAGAGAGAGAGAGGGAGAGGGGTAACTAAGGATGAAGAGGAATGTGAATGCGAATACGTGGATTCAATAAGACAAGAAATGAATAGACATTATATTGATCCCCAAAAATTTATTTGGAAGATTATTAATAATCCCGGGTATCTACTAGGTATTTCGATTCATTCTTCTCTAATTCCATTTATTCTTTCGACTTCCACAGATCTACGTATATCGAGAGCCTGGTGTTCTTCACCCCATCGACCATCATGAGCGGATATAATCTCAGTATCTTTCTGCTTTTCTGCTTTTCTTCCGCTCTTTGCTCTGTCCGTTTTTGCGATGCGGTCGCGCAGATATGTAATCATGCAGGAATCAATACGTCGTGTTGGTATTTGGGACAGCTGATGCCCTGGCATATGCTAATAACCAGTAGTGACTTCGTTTATTGCAGTCCAAAATTTCTGCGCCGTGATATCAATATCGTCCTGTCTGGGTGTTCATTGTACCGCCTTGTTCTGTCTATAGTCGTTGCATCGCGATGGTATGAACAGTGGTGAGAACAGCAGTCTAGCAACATAGCGCGATGCAATGATGTATTGTGCCCAAACCCAAGGTTAATAAATGGTCGAAGGAAGTCCTAACCTTTCTTCCGCACGTGTAAATATGGGCGACCGTCCAAAATATCTCCCACACCCAGGCGATGCTTCCCAAGCCCAAACCCGGTTGTAATTTCCATGCCCATTTCCCACCCACTCCATTATCAAAACATCTCCGTCACAATTTCTCCAATTCCCCCTTCAACCTCTTCAACTCCTCCTCCTTCTCCCTCAATTCTTTCCTCAACTTCTCATTCATAACATCCACCTTCTTCTTCCCCTCCACCAACTTCTTAACCTCCGCCCTCTCTGTATCCCTACTAAACGGTTGACCCGGTCTAGGCGTCAAAGGAATAAACACCGTTCTCTCCCCCACACTGCCCACCATACCTCCTCTCATCGTTCTCGTCGCCTTTCCCTTCCCTCCATTATTTTTCTCCCTCGGCATCGGATTCGTCAACACTTCATAGAATTGTTCATATGGTTCATTAAAAACCATTTCATCATATACCCAAGATCGTACCTCATTGTCCCGAACCTGCGCTAATTGTAATTGTTCGTCGCCATATGGTTCTAGTTGGAGACGGTGCCAGAAACTTTGGGCTTTTTCGTTCGCGATGGGATCGTAGTAGATTTTTATTTGGATATCGAAACCACCCCATCCAGTTTCTGTTACTTGAAATGGATCACCTGGTTTAACATTTTCAATCACTATAATCATCAAGTATAATTAGTCTCATACTTCAAAAAATCGCATACTCGAATCCCAATAACCATAGACACCGGCGCAAAACAAAAACACTGTTGACCAAATACAAACGCGAGAGTGAGAGAAACATACCCCTCAAATGCTGCGGATAAGTATCATGTAATTTAAATTGTACTTTCCGACACCAATAAGTAATATCCGTATCATCAACGCCCTTCACAAATACAGTCCACTGATGCGTATGTTCCTCTGGTGTCCCCTCGGGCTTTGGATATTTCGGACTGAATTTATGAGATGTGGTACCATATACAAAAGGTCTAAAGATCGAGACACCTTTTATACGTTTTTGGGTATTTGGTGGTGCCATTCTTTGATAGGTAAGGTAAGGAGGGCGTTGATGTTGATGAGGGGTAGGTAGTGGAAAATAAGATCGAGTTACCTAGATAAGTTGGAGACGGCGTTAAAAGACGTGTTGGTGATTAGAGATCGAAAACTAGAATGCAATTTAGTATTTAAGGTTCGAGCTAATTTATGCAGTATATGCCAGGCTTAACTAGTACTGGAATGTACTAGAATTTTAGTGGTCAATGCTTTAAAATACTGACGTCTATGGGCTGTAAAAGATCCGATGAGGACCAGGGTTGCGAGAATATCTATCATCAGATGTTTTTCTTTTCAAACTTCATTTTTACGAGATATTTTAATTGATTAAAAGCATCTAGGGATCTGGATATGTCGGCAACTAAGAGATTGGTAGTTTGTGGTGGAAATGGGTTTTTGGGTTCGAGGATTTGTAAATCCGCGGTTGCGAGGGGGTGGGATGTTACGAGTATTAGGTATGTAGCAAGTTCCAGCTTGGAGCTGCGATTCTTTCATGACGAATTACTCCTTTCAGTTCTTCATACCTGAAAATTAAAGTCATAATACTAACACCACTCCCAATCTAGTCGCTCCGGCGAACCAACCTGGTCCTCAGTAACCTCATCTCCCACCCCACCTTCCTGGTCTCACAAAGTAACCTGGGAACGCGCCGACATCCTCAAACCCTCCACCTACGCGCCCCTCCTCAAATCCGCAGACTACGTCGTCCACACTATGGGTATCCTCCTCGAAGCCGACTACAAAGGCGTAATCTCTGGACGCGAATCCCCCATCTCCGGCCTCACCCGCGCATTCTCCTCTCAAAAATCCGGTTCTCAAAATCCCCTCACCCGTAAACCAGGCGAAGACCTGCATCCCCAAGAAAAAGATGGACAAATAACCTACGAACTAATGAATCGAGATTCCGCAATCACATTAGCATCTGAATCCTACAAGGAAAATGTTCCTGCTTTTGCGTATATAAGTGCTGCGGGCGGAGCACCCATTCTGCCAAAGAGATATATAGATACGAAACGAGCGGCCGAAAGTACGATTGCGAGTGAGTTTCCCAAGATGAGGAGTGTGTTTATTAGACCTGGGATGTTGTATGATAGTTCAAGGAAGATTACTGTGCCGTTGGCTGCGGCGACGGGGTTGGGTGCTGCGTTTAATGGGCTCACTGGGGGGATCTTTGGGGGAATTATGGGGGCTGCGGGTGTTAAACCTTTGAAAGCTGATGTGGTTGCTGAGGCTGTTGTGGAGGCTTTGAGTGATGAGAGTGTGAAGGGTCCTGTTGAGGTTAAGGAGATTGAACAGCTGGCTGAGAAGGCTTGGAGAAAGGGTATGTTATAAATGAGTAATGATTAAAATTCGCCTGTTTTGGCTTTGTATTTTATTAGACTATGAAGTCTATTAACAAACTCCGCATAATCTATCCACACAATTCTAATGTAATTATATAGCTGTGCCACGCTCAAAGCTATCCCTGACTTCCGCAGTGTACTAGAGAGTGTTAGCAGATGTAGAAAACAGGAAAGAATACAAAGTGTGCTTACCTTATTGTAAAACCTCGATAACTTCTGGTTAAACTGCTTATTCTTATCATTAATATAAGTAACATCCCCATCCTCCCCATTGGCCGCATTTCTCGCTCTCTGTTTCTTCAACCTCGCCTCCTCTGCCTGCTGTAAATCCTTCACCAATCTATCCACAGCTGACTTCTCCGGTTTATGTTCCACAAAACCCGTCGAATCCGCCGTGCTATAAAATGTTCCATCCTTATCCACAGCAACCAATTCCCCATCATCAGTTTCCACAATCTCTAGTCCTCCCGATGCAGCAGCTCGCTCTACAGCTGCCATCTTCTCTTTCTCGTAAAAATCCATATCAGGTTTCAAATCGCGAATTTGTCGTTTATACACTTTCCGACTATCCTGTCGATAATCCTGAAATGCTTGATCATCCCTATGTGCTTCTTTTTTCTTCAATCGTTTATCCCATTTTTCACTTTCATCAATAGTCCAATCCCAAGCTCGTTTTCGCTCAAAATCTTCGCCTGCGGCTTCGGCATCCGCCTTTAATAGATTGTGAGATGCGATGGCGGATTTGCGGTTTAAGGAGGTAAGGAGATTGGGATCGGTGGCTAATCGTTGTGATTCGAGGGTAGCTTCTTTCAAATTCTTTTGAGCGGAGGATTTGGCGCGTGCTTGGAGGGCTTTGAATCGCTCTTGGCGTTCTTTGGCTTTGGCGGCGGCGTCTGATGAGGATGTTGAGGCAGCAGTGGATGGTTCGGCTTCGGTCGCTTTTTTGGGTATGGGTTCTGATGGTGTATCTGTTGATGATTCTGCGTTGGTGATGGTGTCAAGTGGTTGCACTTCCTCGGAAGATTCAGCTGTCGCGCGTGTCTTTCTTTTCTTTGATGGTGGCATATTTGGGAGTTTTGTAATAATTTGTGATTTAGAGGTGAAGGCCTAATACTGAATTTTTTGTTGTTATAGAGACTTTGGAATCTCGATTTACGCTGAGCTTTTGCAGTTATTGCGAGATATAGAGATGAGTTTATTGTTGTCGTTAAGAAAACAAGTTCAACGCTACTGTAAATGGTGTCTTGCTGACTAAGATCCCTTCTGGACTTATCTACTTCACCCCGGATTTACTAGAGCTAAGGTTAGCGGAGCATTCAATACCGTCATAATCAATAACTTCAATCTAGAACCGATTCAATTATTATTCACTAAGTCTCATCCAATACAAAGATACAAGTCTCGCACTACTCCGCATTTATATCAACCTCACAAAAATGAACTGTCAAAAAGGAATATTGCCATTGTACCGGCGTACTATCAAGTCCTCTAACTCCCCCACAATCACTAAATTCACCAAACGATTCAAAGGATACAAAAGCAAAGAATCATTTGTCCTCCCAAGAGTAGTAATCGATCTCGATGATCCTGAAAATCCTGCCGTACGCGACTACGACGAAACAAAAGACGATATCCTAACACCTTTCCAACAACAAATCGTCCGATCAACAGATAAAGCCATAGCTAGACGAAAACGACTAGTTCGCAAACAATTGGACGAAGGAGTAGTGGGACTTCCTCGCAAGGGAGGTAGAAAAAATCAACGTATTAGAGATGATGCTTTAGAGCATGAGTTAGCGTATAATCCAGATGCCTCGCCACCAACTGTTACGGCGATGGATCTTATGACTTATGCACTACTTGGGAATCCGTTCAAGGCTAGGGGATCGAAGGAACCGACTCATGTGAGGGATGTACATATGGAGAGGCTGTTTATGGGTCATGGTATTGATTTTAAGGATACGGCGAACATGACGATTAGGGCTTTGACGGAGGATTTTGATATTTCGACGGATGGGCAAGATGAGGAGAATGTGGATACAGAGCAGAACCGAAAGATTGTCGAAAGAAGGAATAAAAGAAAGAAGGAGCTGGAAAATGAGGAGCAGAATATTGAGAAAGATAATAATGAGGCACACACAATGAATTGAAGAAGGAACTGTAGCTTTCAATATTGCTAGGGTGACCGCAGATGGGATTGAATCCATGATGCTATAGAGTCATGAGAAGAGCTCAAGAGGTCATCGAGCTAGGCATTCGCAACTCAGATCTGAAGTAGTTCTCACGTTGTCGACGTTTGCGAGCAGATCATAAAACGATCGAGGAGAACTACCCATGGATTGACACGACATTTTAGGTTCTTGCAGCTTGACGGGGAGCCGTATCGACTCTGGTAATTTCTCAAAAATATCTTATTGTAAGATTATGACCTTCTATCTGGACCCAGCTCTGAGTCTGGTGCTGACACCCAGTAGCAATGAATCCTTACCATAGGAGCATCTTATGGGACAAACTGCTAGTTGAGTAGTCATAGCGAAGTTCATCCCTTCCATCTGGGAAGATAAATCCTGTATTCCTGCGTATATATGAGTGCATGAGTGAGCAGAGATGCACATCACCCAACAAGCGGGATAGTGTCGTCACCAGGACATCATAAGGAGCCCATGAACTCTATTAAAGGGATGTCTTTTATACCGAGGGCACGGGATTCATTTTCTTTAATTCATTACTATGAAGAATAGCTTCATACCCTCATAAAGCACAAAGTTTCTCCGGCCGCCAAATCTATACAAGACTAGCTCGTCTACGAGGCTTGGCGGACTTGAGTGGGGTAATGGAAGCTTCTGCATCTATCACTACTCATGAGTGGAATGTCAATTTCTACTTGCACCTCAAAGAATAATAATCTTCACCCAACATATCAATTTCATCTTGTCTTTACATTAAACCCATGCATATCATTTAAATAAGACAAGTCAGTACCTAGACTCCCCCTGCGCTCCCTCAAACATCCCAAGCCAGAAACTATCATCGTCAAATATATCCGAGAATTCGAACTCTACATCAGATCCAAAATATTTTTATACGTTCAAGAAGGAATGGTCAATTCACCTAGTTTGTAAAATTATGTTAGCGGCTGCCCTATCAGCCTCGTCGTGCATACCGATATTGGCCCCCTATTCACTATGCATGCATCGCATGCATGTCTTATACAATCCTGGAAATCCTCACTGCACTTCTTATCCCAAGGCTGTGGCGCCTAATGGCTGATATTACGGGGCTTTTGGGCGTTTCTTTTGTTTTGGCGGGTGTGTGAAAAAAAAAGTGGTGAGAGATTCTGGGTGTGAAATGACGGATGTGTAAGCTGTAAAAGCAAAAATGGGTAGACAGGGACGGAGAATATTGAAAAGAAAAGTAGGGGTCGAAAGGAATAACGAAAATGAAGAAAACCCGGATTGATAGTTCCGTGGGCGTTAGATGAGCTGGCGGGATTTACGTAGGTTTATGCTTTTTGAAAGGTGTTGCTTATTCGTATGCAGCATATACAATCCTTGTATCGAATCAGGACCCGGAATGAAATCGGACGTCATCTCCAGTATATGCGGCCCAAAAGTATGTTTACAAAAGTAAATGTGGGGGTACATTATACGTATGGTATGGTATGGGTATGACACCCTCAACTGGATGCATATGCATGTATCATGCAGTCATCATGTTGCAGATGAATGAACGAACGGGCCAGTGGTATCAGACGATTATTCAGGAGGTTGCTTTGTGGGTACGAATGCTACTGATCTTAGGATAGCAAGATATAAGTCAAGCTAGCATTAAAGATTAACCAATCAAAGATGTCGTGTCGGGAGAGCAGATGGTGTTTGCAGATAGGGCTATAGGAGATTTGATGTATGAACAAGTGACTGCAGAGAAAATTGATCGCTGGCAGAGACAGAGGTAAAGTGAATATAAACAAACGTGAAAATAAAACTCTCGTAACTTCGTTATTAATACTCGAAATCAGATTTCAGCTGAGAGAATTGACGGAAAATTATTTGGAACTTGAAACCAGCAAAGGTGGATGATATAGAGAATCTGGAACCAGCAGAAGGGAAAATATTGTCGTATATATTACAAGAAGAAAAAAAGGAAAATGAGAAGAAAAATAAACCCTAGGCATAGAGCCTTGACACTGTTGCTGAGATATCCTGATGTCGATCGTAACTTCGTGACTCATGAAAAAAAGACGGAAAAGAAATACGCAGAACCCAAATCAAATTCAAATGAAGGAATAAATTCTTGGAAGCAGTAGTAAGAAATTCAAAAAGGGCCCGTATCATCGAGTATGGCCTGCCAAAAATGGCACTAAGAGGTAAACGAGTGGACCCCTAAACGTATGGCAATCGAGAAAGGCTTAAGTCTTTTAGCTACCTTTTTCTTTCTGCAAAATGAATTGGACTCACAAGTTGCTTATTAGCTCTGGCCATCTGAATAGCGCGTTGTATCATTGACATCCTCGCCACTGAATTCATATTTAGCGTGCGGATTGTAATTTTGCGGGTTGGTATCAGGTGTATATAAGGGGTATTGGGGATATTGCGAGGGGAGATATTGTGAAGGAGGATGCTGCGATGGTGGGTACGGTGATGGAGTGTACTGTGTTGGAGGGTTTTGCCTTGCAGTAATGTATCCACCATGCAAATTGGAACTACCGGAACCAGTATTGTACCCTGTTCCATAAGACGGTGTTGATCGAGACAGTGTGTTACCATAGATCGGAATATTAGGCTGATTTGAGAAGGTAGGATAGCCAGTGATATTTGAAGAAGTGCCTGGCATAGTACGAGGGGAATTGCTATAGGCTGGATCATTCTCTCCGTATGAGCCTGATGCAGATGGTTGAGTTGATAGACGCAGTGGCGGATTAGCTTCATTATAAGATCTCGCTACCGTCTTTTCGGAATCTCTATGGACACGGCCGATGAACCAAACCTTGACATTATATTCCACGGTATAGACTTTACAATAATTGATCCTTGATGCCGCGTCCAGGCAATCTCGTGTGGTGTCCGGTGTCATCCTGATAGGCCCATACCCCATCTTATTAATGTCCTCACCTTCAACCAATCTCGCGTCTGGTGTGGTGTGGATTATGGCGTGCTCTTTAGCATGTACTCCCGGCTTAGTTGTCGCCTGTCCTCCGTAAGACATGATCGGCCTGACTTCGCTGTTAGTAACATTACAAGAGCGTGAGGAGGGATGAAAGTAAAGACTCACAAGCAAAGACAGTGACCACTTCTGTGATGTATAACAACAAACCTCCGAACTTTTGCGTATATTTCTTCGCCATGCTTCTGTCTGACTGACCAGAAGGTTCCTCCACTGGCATTACCAGACGGTTCAGACCAAAGAACTTTGAAGACCTGCTCAAGTTAATGTGCGATTTTACAAATTGTCGATGGGAACAAAAACATACTCTCCCAAATTTGAATTCCCGTTTTGCGTGCACTTTATAGTCTATCATAATTTAGTGGTTGAATACACCTTCGATGTTGAAAGTACTCACTTTCATCAAAGTTCCTATGCTCGGTGGAGGTGTTTTTTTGTCCAAGCTTGGCCACAATAGGAGGGTCTGGATTGGCCACTGAAGTCAAAGTAGTCGCAGCCAGTGAAGTGGTCAGAGATCCAACATCATTGTTGCCTGTGGTATAGCTGCGGTTCACTGAATATTGTGTAGTATTTTCAGACACTGGATCCAGTAGGGAAGCATCATCAAACCTCGGGACATTTGAACCAGCATTTGCGCCAGAAGTTGATTGGCCAGGCTTGTACTGCCATTCTGTTTCACCTCTAGCATTAGTGCGATATGATTCCCACTCTTTCCTTTCAGTATTCCACTTCCAATTACTCCATAAACTGAATGCAGAGGAACTGGAAGACCCTCTAGATCCTCTTTTGTGTCTTCGAGATGTATGAGAAGACATCACCACCCATGATATATTGTAACATGAGAATATCCAAAGATGCCACGAACCATTCCTTATTAGGGATTCTTGCCTTTATGGACGAAAAATGAGCATTCATCCATTGCGGCTCAAATGCCCACAAAGCTCGAGGTAACTTTACAGGTCTGTGACAAGAGCCATTGGTAAATCGAACATTACGATTGGTACGATTGTCGGGAGCCAGTAGGTTTTCGAAAGTGGTTGCATGTTGGATATTGGGCGGGGTAATCTAATCCTTGGTGTCAACATACTTGCTAGGTAGGTTAATGGATTTGCCGCTTTAACATTGGATAAATAAGACAGTGGGGGTCTACTTTAGATTTAATCCTTCCTGTAGTACAAGTCTTGGCTAACTGCGCATGGATTTTGCACATGCTTAAGCTGTACAAGTAATGTACACAATCAGCCTCAATCCCTCTCATTCGCCAAATTGGTGGCACACGTAACGGAGAATATTTTGAAAGCCTCAGCGCCTCGTGCCTTTGCAATGTCTTCATATCGGTTTTCCATTTCAGCCTCATGAATTTCAACTAAAAGACAATGTTCTGAGAGCAGGACAGATCTTGGTCACTGGGACATTCAATTGAAAGGGGTGATTAGGTTTGAAGCAATACGGATGCGGACAGCAGTCACACCTTTTAGCCGGGACTATGGGCGGCAATTTGGCATTCGGCAGGAGGAGAAAAGCATTCAAAATACATTACAAGTGAAGGAGATCAAAGTAAATTCTCGAAGAGGCCAGAATCCTGACCCGTTTATATCAGCGGCTCCTGCTTTTGGGAGGAGTTGTCAATACAGCCAAATGCCACATAAACTGGGAGGGCGCCGGAAGAGACAGAAACCTTATATCACGACGGAAGCAGAGATTCAAAAGCAAAGCTGCTCGAATTCTAGTCAAGATAATGAACCGATGGGATCCTATGGGCCTGATATCTTATCGGAAATGAAGCAGGAGCACAATCGTGGAAGTCTCCCTAGTCCCAGCTCAACACCACGTGTCCAAAATTGTGCGCAGCCACGGGGATTTCAACATTCAGATGCAACGGATGATTCAGCACGCACGAATCAGTCATTGAATTGGCTAGACAATACATGTTTACAGAAATTTGAGCTCAAAATTCAAGATCCAAAAATGCCAGATAGTATGCACAGCCTTCACAGCACGCACGGTTCTCAACCTAATAGGCAATTTCGCAAGACAAAAACGCACCATGAGCCACTTGTATATGCTAGTGTACATGGTCGACCGCACTCTGTTTCAAAGTCTAGAGCAAGTAGCAGCCAAGTTCGATTCCACGAAAATGCTAGACGTCATTCCGACCCAAGTCAAGTGTATAGGAAAGTCCCATCCCTCAGATCAGAGTATTCCACTGTTTCCGGACAACCTTTTAACCAATCTTCCTTGAGTAATAAGTTATTCCCTAATGAGCCATACGACTATACTGGCAGAATCGCTGCAATGAACCATTTATCAGGAACGGCGGATTTACCCACTGCACATGAACATATCGAGTCATCACCTAGGCATATCGAAGATAATTCTTCTATGTTTGAATTTTCTGTATTGTACAATCATTGGAAAGAAATTTCACAGATGGGAGATCGTGTGCGAGCACTTCGCTTCAAACTTCAAAACAAGCGCCGCGAACTACGTATTCTACAAAGAGAGAAATCTCTTGCAGACGATGCATACTTTAAACAAGTTAAAATGAGGGAGTTCCACATGCCCTTTCCCCGCGCGTGGTGGTCTGAAAAGACTATTGCAGAGTTACTGAACGATTCCCAGAAAGCCAGAGATGAATATGGTCCCATAGAAGATGAATACATTCAGATGGAGAATGATCTAGACTCGCAAGAATGGGAACTTTCACAACAGGAAAAGCAATTTTACAGTCAGCTGCAGGATCCTTCACGGGTTTTTCGCATGCCAATAGAGCCCAGAGATGCATCGGAATTACAGGACGAGCCGAAGCATTTCGAACAACATCCGTTGGTGGACGCATATCTCATGAAGCTCGGAGAGCTTGATATCCTACATGACTACTACGACGACATCTTGGATGACAAGTTAGACCTCGAAGAACAATTAGCTGTCAGAAAGCGATTTAACATGACCCTCATGCCCGAAAATCAGCAATGGCTGGATAGCTCTCAATCTCGATTGGATGATTTGGCCTCTAAGATTCAAGTTGCGGAGACGGAGGAGAGAG
This sequence comes from Stromatinia cepivora, assembly GCA_014898415.1. Lineage (NCBI taxonomy): Eukaryota > Fungi > Ascomycota > Leotiomycetes > Helotiales > Sclerotiniaceae > Stromatinia > Stromatinia cepivora. The sequence continues at coordinate 643,527 of RCTD01000017.1, read as the reverse complement.
AATTACGACAGCAGTGCCTCTCATTGGGCCTTATAGATGAAAATGGCAAGCCAACAGAACCATCAATACAGGAGCAACATGGTCTATCGACGGGCGCAGCTCCAAAAACACTCGAGGATCCTCGTGAGTTTGTTCAAACTCTCCCACTATTGCCCCCAGAACCGAGCGATATGGAGATTGGCATAAAGGCATTAGACTCTGATCACAACTACTCAGCACGGAATGAGCGCTTTGATAGATGGTCACTAGAAAAGCTCCAGGTTTCTCTTGTCGAGATCAATATCTATGCAAATTGCTTCGAAAATTACGATGATTTGACCGATTTAAGCAAATTGAAAGGAGTAGTTCACGACGACGATTTTGTTACTGCCTGGTTTGCGGATGGCTTCACGAATAGCGCTCCAAGATCTGGGGACTTCACATCCATTCATTCGATTTCACAGTACATCCCTCGTGCAAATTCAAGTTCTGGCAAAGTTTCTCCATCTGATATTGTACTTTCTAAAAGCTCATCTCACAGTGGATCGGATCATTCGAATACCGTCGAGGAGGAACTGTAGCGTGTGTTGCACCACTTTCAGATATTGTTTCCACTGAAATTGCTGGATGATTCATTTTGGCGCTTGGACTTGAAGGCTGGTACTTTTGACAAGCATTGTTTATGTTTATGTTTATTTACCTCTTCTTCAAAGACTTGCATCGATAATGAAATGCCTTGGCAGGGTTGTTCAGAAAGTTATGTTCAAAGCCTTCCCAGGACATTTCTTCTTGAGAGTTTTTGTTTGATTTTTTGTTTGCACAACTCGTTTTTTAAGCCTGTTTTTCCAAATTTCTATTCACCTCAACAATTAATGGTCTATTTTAGCTAACCTCATCTCAATACTATCTAAATCTTCCCTTGGCAATGCAATAGTGCTCAGTGACACGACCAATGATACCGGTTTTTCTGCAAGTAAGAGGCTGAATTCAGTTCTGCTCTGCCTGCAGTCTGACATAAATGCGCTATATTGGTCAGAAATAATAACCAACAGCCTATTCCCTACGCCTAAGCCTTAAAATATCTTTTCGGCGATATGAAATCATCGTAGTAACCTCCCCATTAGCCGAGCCAACTAAATTCGCTTGACGGAAATTAGCACCCGGTAAAGTAAGAAGTAAGCACGGCAAGCTGCATGTACGTTTTTACAGGATAGCCCTGTCAGGATGTCATACTGAAGAAAACCTTGGTCCTACCACATCGAATGAAACGTCAGCCTATGGACTTCCCCATCTAAGACAACACAGCATATACTCGTGGAAAATGTTAGCTTCCCCACCCGGGCCGTTCCATAGCTCCGTCTCACAATATCACACGATGCATTTATGCAAATAAAGCAGGTAGTAATTAGCATAGGCATAATTAGGCACAACTAGGCAATATAAATAAATGATCACTAATCGACTATTACCCAGTCATGATCGATTATCATGATTCAAAATCTCGTACAAAACGCGAAAAGTATCGAATAATACCTTCACCTGTAATTAAAGGGCATTCGCAAAGCCAATAGGATCATACAGATCATGTCAAACAAGGCTGCAAAACGCTGCTGTAATAGCTTACAAGGCGCAAATGCATCCAATCGCATTCATGAAAAAGTAAGATATGCGTATAAGGCTGAGGCACAGAAAGTGGCACAGGCGGTGAGAAGCCCTCTTTTCTGACCGCTTTGTTGATGTGAGTTTTTTTTTGGAAAAACGTTGAGAATGAAGATGCACTGACTCAGATGCGAAATATGCGGATGGTTTATGTCTTGGGGCCTGATGAGATGTGGCGCGCACGTGGGATCAGGTAAGTGGTTGCCCTAAGGGAGCTAGAAATACTTCCCATGCATACTTTTCATCATTTCTGATCTTCCTGGAAGGATAAGTGGGTCCAAAATGAACTAATAAATTCTTTATATATTAATGATCTTCAATTCTTTAAGATTTGAATTAAAATTATTAGTTTTAAATTAAAATCATTAATTTTGAGTTAAAATTATTAGTTTTAAATTAAACTTTTTTAAATTATTATATATTTAAAATAATTAACTATATTATACAAAATATTATATAATATAATGATAAAGTGAATGATTTAAATGAATTTTTTTTTTTCAAAAAATTCAGATATGATTAATAATCGAATGATTAAAGCTTCGTTTTTGCTCAATTCAAACTAGTTTCGTTATGATCTTCAAATTTGAGGAGTCTGATTTTTTGATTTTTGTTTAATAAATATGTGTATATGGTATTCTTTTTATATAAGTTTATGATCCTTCCAGGAAGGATTTGAAAGTCCGCGTAGGAAGTATTTTAAGGTCCCTTAGGGTTGGGAGAAATGGTCATGAGGAAGCTGTGTTCGCTTAGGAGTCGCTTGAGTTTGGAATGATACCTCTGATTCGTTTCTTAATTTGTTTATAGGTGTGTATTGGGTTTTGATTACAATTTTGGATCAAGATCCCCTTTGGTTTTTTAGTCTTTTTTTAGAGTTTCACATTGAAGTAGGATTCAATTGCAGAGCAATCGTATGCTTAAAGGGGCGCGATTGAGTAACATTTGGGTTTCATTGAGCCTTAAGCGTATCAAAAAATAACCTCACATATCCAGAGAAGTGTGTGATATCAATCGTAACGTCGTTAAAAATGAGTTCAGAAACAGTGGAGTGTTCCTCCAGTTCAGAGAGAGGAGAACATGCCCTATCACTCAGTGAAACGTATATATCCTGGGCTTTCAATCATTCGTAAAATCCAATATGAAACGTTACAAGGGGAAACCAAGTCAAGAAACAGGATTTGAAGCAGACACCTTGCAGCAAACTGTTGGAACGTCCGAAGCTGATAGGAAATAAGTAAAAAATAAAGGAAATTCGTGGCGCAGGAGGACATTCCTGCCGCGCATGAGAGAACTTTCCGCGTACGAAACAGCTTAACGTATTAACTTGATCCAATATGAGCCGGATTCCGGTTATGAAACATTTAATGATGTCCGCCCCCACGATGCTCACGACCGTCGCGATGCCTGCCACGACGGCTGGAGGACTGACCAGACGAATTTCTGGGTGGGGGGTTCCGACGGGGCCGCTGTGCACTAACTGGACTGGTATCACCTGATTCGAGTAAGAGCGAATCCATTGACTCGCTGGCCACCCTCCCGATGTTTAACACGCGGACATAATGTTCTACAGTATATACTTTGCTGTAGTTCAAGCGGCTCAATTCATGTAGCTTGCCTTCGCGATCACTACTTTCGCTAATGACCCGAATAGGGTCCAAGATGAGGTTCTCAGTTACCATTGAGCCGTTATTGGATTCGTAGGAGTGTTCTTGTGGAGCCCGTACTGTGGTATGTATGATTGTGTGTTGTTCGGGTGCGGGAAGATGAGGTTTGAATGTCGCTTGACCGGAGTATGTGTGTATAGGACTACCATAATTAGATCAGTAAGTCGGTATGTTGCATGCACATCGTAGGTGATACACACCAGCAAATAGAACTTCCATATCGCTTCGACACCACCACAAATCGTCGAATTTCAGTATATGCTTGTCCTCCAAGATATGTGGTGCTAAAGTGCGACCCGTTGCGTGTCCCTCCCTGTGCTGGTACTTGTGGCTGCGCTGGTTCAGTCCACAACACCATAAATACACGGCCCACTTTCCAAAAATTGTCTTCGCCGAGGCCGGCGTGCACTTGATATCCTTTGAATTGTCATTGCTTAGAAATTCTTGAAGGTTTAATTATATGGACTCACTGGGATCTAGAGTTTCTGTATTGTCTGTGTTTGGTCCTCTGGATATATACCTTGTACCTGAAGGTAGCCGCTGAGCTACCTGGGAGTTGAAGTGATCTACTCATTTCTTAGTGAGACTTAATCATCAAAGCACGGCTAGGTATCATACTTGGTGGCACAGCTTGCGGTGTTGTCAATGACATGGAATTCACTCCACGTATCGCGGCGTCGAAAGATGACGAGGCCACGCCTTCGGCTGGCAGCCATGTGGCATTGTTAGCAGATGGATATTGCAAAGGCCAAGCTGTGTTGGGAGTGTTTGTGGTAGGAAGTGTAGCATTATTTCGACTCAAAAAATTTGAAGGATTGTAGTAATTATTTATTGAAGCGGGGATAGTGTCCGATGGCGTTGAGGTCGCATCATGATTGAAACCGCTGACATCCCTTCTCTGTGAGATGGTATACGCATTATTTCCTGCCGCGGTTGGTGACGAATACGGAGACTGCTGATCAGACGCAATATTGGGGCCAGTAGCACCCGGTGTTCTGGGCGTAGCTGATTGATTTTCAGGCTCAAGGTAACGATATTCATGGATACCAGTTGGACCCGTCCGGTAGGAGTAATGGTAGCCCCTGTCATCCCAAATCCAGTCAGTCCAAGGGGTGCTCTGATCTAATCCTCCCCCTCTGCTTTCGTAGTGAGCCATAATTATTGATTTTGCTTATCGGTCATACCTGCATCTGAAAATTACCTGTATTTCTCCGGGTCAACGTGGAGCTTTTATGTTTAAAATGCATAAATCCGACTCCCCACTCAATGAAGAGCCGCACTGAGAAGCCATTAGCCAGTAATCATCCCGCGTCTTGAAAAAATCCAAGTTGAGAAGAAAGATTGTCCAATTTGTCAAGATTGTGTATCGCTGCACCAGTACTGATTGTGCTGTTGAAAGCTTACACGACTTGCCAATGCCAACTTTTATTAGTAGTTGCATGATTTGTGGTGACATTCATTCGACCTTCCAAATGAGGTCAAGAGCAGGGACCCAAGTTTAGCACTCGCTGCTTTTGTTCTGCAACGCAGACAAGCATGCTGACCCTTACTTATTATTCGATACATGCATTTGACTTTTGCGAAGTTGCAATCGGGCTGCGTAAATTAATGGCTAACAGAGGCTCAGTGTTTTAAAATTACGCATCACCCTGTGTAAGCCTAGTTGTAGTTGATTCATTCTCCAGCTGGACTTCTGAAAGCTCGATAATTTAGCTATGTCATATTAAAATCGCCAAAATAAAACTCAAATAGAAACTATAATTGACATTTTGTGAAGCATTTAGCGCTACACAACCACTGAAATATTATGAAGTCTTTTTTGGTAACAGACATCCCACCCATAATTGGCTTTGGGAGTAGAGCACTGAGCCCCGGCTAACACTAATCACAGGCGTCTCTCTTTGGGAGATTCAGCAAGTCCAAAGATTCAAATAAGAGAAGTCATCAAAATGGAAGAGCTGGTCTCTTGCGTTCTAAGCCGACAACTGAAGGACCTTCAGAACTATTGAAAAATGGAGACGAAGTCAATCGGGATGAGAATGATGGATGTATATCTCCGGATGTACTCGGCGAGAGTAGTGGTGATTGCAGAAGCGAGCACCAAGCCGAAAGAACCAAATCCCGCTCGGCGGAGCTACTGCAGGGAATACCACAAATTAAAGAATTACAGTGGAGAGTGGTTGCGGCACAAATTCAAGCTAGACAAAAGATGAGAGAAGTGGGATTCAAACGATCGGCTGTATCACGATCTGATGCTAGCTTTATGAAAGAACTTCAACGACTACAAGCAGAAGGGCAACTTGAAGCATTTGAACAACTTTCCAGGCTTGCGGATGCCTGCCAATCAGCACGTGATGGACTTGGTCCTTTGGAAGATGAAGGCATCGAAGCGCAACGCAAGTTTGAGGGGGATATGTGGGAGTTGCGACAGGCAGAAGATGCACTCTTCGAGAATTTTGAGTCCGAGTTTGGGGAGGTTTATGAGGAGTCATCAGTGGCTTCAAGTTCAAGCTCAGCACACAATATCTTGGGGATTACTTCTCCCGTCATCGCAAACAATCCTGAATTACAAGATGAACAAAAGGAAGACACAAGAGAAAAGCTTGGCCCTCCCACATTCATCACGAGTGACCGTGAGAGACAGCAGAATTATTCCAATTCTCTACTGCCTGTGAACAAAACGTCAAGGAAAGCGTCGGCTGCAGATGATTTGGAAACGTTGGACGATCGTAACGGAAATCAAAGGCAACATAGTGCACCCATTCGATTTGAACACTCAGTAGTATCTTCATCTAGCATACCTTTACCGATCCGAGAACCAGTCTCATTTCACGAGAAGAGCAAGGAAGAAGAGCAGGATGCATTATTACTGGGTCTAGAAACTCGAGAGTCGTTAGGGCACCAAGAAATACATTATGAGCCTACATTGTCGTTGGAGCCGGCAGCTGTCGGACCTATTGATGATGAAGCTCAACAATCTGAGTCAGTGCTGGGTTCAGATTCTGGAGTGCCTAACCTAGATGTGGTTGAGGACGATGATTTGACTACTGTTATTACAAAACGGCAATCAAGTACAGAATCATTTCCCAAATTGCTAACGGATTTTGGTACACGACGCGATCGAATCAACAAATGGCTACTACATACGATGCTCATATCCAAATCAGAAGCAAATCTTATTGGGCTACAACTGCAAAAAGAACCGGGCTCATCACCATCCCCGTGGGCGCAATTGATCGTTTCCTTTTTCGAGTTTGATTATAATACTTCCAAAACTATCAATAAGACAGTCTCAATGGATGCGAACGCGGTGGAAGGGATTGGCATGCACGATATCTTGGGGACGTCTCAATACAAAACATCAGAGAATCAGGAGTCTTCAGGTGACGAAAAACAAGACAAGGCAAGCAAATTATGTCCTGCTTCAATCCATAGGAATATCATCGAAAACACCGCAACCACTCCTACTGAACATCCATGTACTACCACAAACTTCGAAATTCACAACAGAATGGCAAATCAATCGATATCTGAAGAAGTACCGTCGCAACTCGAACTGCCCGATTCTACTTCATCCAGTATTGATGCACTGAACCACCAACTCACTAGTCTCGAAATACCAGTTACGATAATCCCAGGAGAAAAGGGCAACTTGATATTACACAAGCTTTATGAGGACAGCCCAATAAGCAAAGAGGCGAACTACAAAATAGGAGCAAAAGGAAAAGGAAGGATGGATCGGCAAAAGATACATAAAATCCAGCAATGAGGACGTCGCAGAAAAGCCAGCCAAGAAAATCTCTACCTACGGTAGGAATGCCCATGTATTTTGGATTCTTGGGGGAGCAATCAGTCCGCGATTGGAACAATTTACTTTAAAGTGGCAAGTATCTCAGATATTGGGGTTGCGTCGTAGGGGTCATCTGAACACTTTTTTGTCGCACAATTATTGAAGAAGTGAGTAATCAATGAAATTAAAGCTGTGATTTGAGATTGATTGGAGCGTGTTACATTCATCTCCGGACCGTGCCGCATGGAAAGAGCGGAACTCGAGTATGGAAATTCTTTAGACCCCCACTTCATAATAAGCCAGGGCTACGAAACTGAACATGCAGCATTTGAAATGTCAGGAATGTCACACATAACCTGTTTTATTCCAAAAGCTATGCTAAAACTCAATTCGCTGGCGATAATGAAGTGACATACAATAAGCAAAGTCACTGGTAATGCAGCGAGAGATTTGATTACCCTCCTGTCAAACGCCCATACAGCAGACGTACCACTAACCAATCCAGAGGAATCCCAGACATACTGAAATCGGTCAATTCTCAGAAATAGACAATCTCAACTAAACGTGCGCATAGATATCCAAGTCTTGATTAGCGAAGCGCGACCCCATTATGAGAACTGATAGAGACTAAGAAACCTTTGTATTGCGTACATAATCAATCTTCAACAAAACTGTGAATTTTGAACTTCACCTAGAACTTCAGCAAATTCAATTGATGGTTACATCCAATCTCCATGTACTGTAACCACGGATAATAATGACTTTCTGTGCGGAGTCATGCGGGGGTGCAGCTATATCTAAGGTTCGGATCTCCTGTTTGGGATAAGACGGGGATAATCTGTGCTGAAAAGCAGCCTCATTTCTACGGATAACCCGGAAACAAAACAATCCCAGTTCTTGTTGTTCAATTACACACAGTTGGTGGCTTGCGGGGCTAGCTCGGTGGTGCTAAGGTTACGCGAACAAGCTAAAAATTAGGGGGTAATCTAATCCTTAAAATTGCGACATCCCATGTCACTAATTAGTATTAATCCCATCTCAAGTCATCACTCGAGAGAATTAAACAAATTTCGTAATTTACATTCACATTTTTTGTAAACCTTGGACCTTTGAGGCCTAGTTTCTGCAATACAAGTCCATTTTAGTCTTGAGCCAGAAATCGCCATCATTCGTTTGTAGATCTGTTTGGTTAGTCTAATGGTGATTAGATCCCTACAACATACATCCACTTGTTATTCTATGCAGTGAATGAAAAACATATTTCAGACCCGGAGTATTAGTTCCAGAAAAGCACAAAATCGAATAGTAGCGTCTACTCACCAGCACCGTACGTGCCAGCCCTAGATATCAATTGTCACAACTCCGCGTTACAACATGTTTGAGATTAAGTACAACAACGGAACTTACCCTACTAGTCAGATCATGCAAAGCGCAGTCAGCTTCATTCAATTCAGATATAGGGCGACATACGACTTTGTGGTCTAAGCTGACTCGAAGCGACTAGTAGAATCGCATACGATCATTTCACAACATCAGGGTCAGCGAAGCCCATGTAGTACTATGCACGTGGCGTAGCGACAGCTCATTTTGCGTAGTTTGGAGGAAGCTAGAATGGACCTTTTGGTGCGATGTTTGGTTGTAGAAACAAGGGCCTAACCTGCAGCTTGTGTGACAATATAACGTTAACAATTGTGCGTATCCAATCCCCATGCGACTCTCATTGAGAAGGTAATTTCGGTTTTGTTTGGTCTGCATTGATTATGTGTGGGGTATTTCTGGTCTTTTGTGCTCTGAGATGCTATGAAGATTAGTGATAAGGTAAAAAGCGCCGCGTGCAACTGATAAAGGACAGCTGCTATATCGAGCTTGTTAATTTAAGCTTCGAGACTTTATCGTCCGACTACCTTGAATATATAGCTTGGTATTAGTTTCTATCTGAACGATCAACGTGTAATAGCATCGTTAATTGCGGTTTGGGCTGCTATACATTAGCGCAATGGGCCTGAAACTATGCGGGGAATGTGCAGAGCATTATATTAATAATGAACGTAGGAAGCAGAAAGATCTTACTGTCTAGATAAAGGAATAAGTAGGAATAATTTGAGAATGCAAAAGCAGAACAGGTGCAACCATTTGATTGTTCGATTTTGAGCGTTGATGCAGTAAATAGGTCTAATTATATCTGAGATATCATCTAATGTGCCTTGACAGAAGTTTAGATCGATTAGGTTGGCCGAGAGAGCCATGATGATGTTGACTGTGAAATAGGCAAGGCAACCTTTGATAGCCTGGAAAATGTTCGGTGGCTCGGAGTAATTTCTGGGTCAAAATAAGTCTAATTAGGTGCAGGGCAAAAGCGGCGGAAATTGAGAATAGTGAATGAGTTTCTGACAATGCACCAAGTCATTCGCACAATCATCAGAGTCCTTCACATCCGCAAAATGTGGGATGTCATCCGACCGGAAGCCCGCTTCATCTAACCTTTGAGCCTCAACATCAGGTTATAGAACAATGAGATAAACCCGCGATATCGGGGCGATTGAGTCACAAGATCAATACCGAGAAGCAGATGAGCGGTCCGAGCCTTTGCCGTTGATGTTTATCCAGCAAGCCCTATAGTTTGAAAATAGCACTGACTGCAGAATATCCGAGCTGTACACCAATCACCATTGATGTAGGTGTGATCTACCAATCTGTTGTGCCCAACGTTTTTCCTGGCAACGTCGTGGAAATGAACATTTATGAGACATGTGATGTGGTGAGTTTCAATTTTTTGCAATCTCCCAGCCATCTTGTACCAATTAGCAGACAGAATTTTGCTCTAATGGATGACAAAATCGGTACTTTGCATATGTGGGCTTTGTCCTTGATCTAAAAAGCGACCTCGGCATCACAAAACTCTTGAATGAAGGTAAAATTACAACAAGTCTTCTACCCGCAAGATTGAAACTACAAATCTGCATAGCAGGCATTGTGATACATAGATGGCGACAGGGATCGAATCTGACGATAGAATCATCAAGAGCGCACTTGCAGTGGGCAGGAAAGGAACTTAGCTTGTGTATCAACAGTGTTCGCCGGTCCACAGTACCATAAAGAATGGACATAAGATTTGACCGATACTAGTTGAGTAACTAACTCGCCTCGTAGAGCTTCCCGACGTCTTCTTTGCGACCCTGCAAAAGTAGATCGGTATCTTAACACTTGTTGGTGAAATAGTATAGATACTTCTGCCGCGGAGAAAAAATTATTGCGACGATTGCAAACATATCGAAAAGGCATCAGAGCCACTCACCCCACCGAAACCGAAATATTAGACGGATTAAATTTCGTCTGAGTGGTTAAAATAGTATCCAATTGAACTATCAAAATGTCTGCTGTTGGTTGCGAGGACAGCAGGCTCAATCAACACCAGATTTTGAAGGTTGGATGCAGAAAGTCTGAAGGTGGGATAGTTTGAGTTGCTCCTCCAATCCTGTGATAATCGTTCGATTCTGTGATTCTTGGCGTCAAGGTAGAACTTTGATTCTCAGCGCGTAGGAACATCCCCTATGTCGAGGTGGAGCCACAACAGTGTGAATAACTGAGTGTGCAACAGGCTTTGCATGCTTCAAAAAGTTGTTTTCTCCCCCATCCCCTAATCCAAAGAGATTCAGATGTTTTTTATTCAGATTGAGAAAAAGTAAACCTCGGTGCGCTGATGTGATAAGGCGGCGCGATAAGCAAGACTTTTCGGCCCCTGTCAGCTTACCACTCCCACCGTCTAAAATCCTTCAACTGCCTATTATAGGTAACACTCCCGAATTTCATCTCGTTATAATTTCGTAGACGACACGTGTTTGTTAGATCTACGATTGGTCGAACCAGTATGATGGGGGAGAGAGCCACGAGAGAGCCACGAGAGAGCCACGAGAGAGCCCGTCCTTCGTTGAACCTACTGCGAGGCTACCAATGTACCTGGGCCACACCAGAACTTCACAGACGATGAAGATCTGTTATATATCATTACGAAACTCCTTTAAAGGCTATTAATGGTCATAGAATCGCGTAATCCTGTGCTGCGCCACCATTATTAAATCTGAAACTCCTATTTCTTACTGTAGCTATTTATCGCGCGCAGCCCCCATTATCCTAGTTGGGATACATGGAATGACATCCTTCCGGGTAGATTTCTCTCAATTGGAAGCTTCATATAGATTTCCACAGGAATTTTTCGTGTCTGTCATCAAATCTTCTCTCCGTGCCACACACAGCTGTCAGCGGCGCGGATTTTACCCCGCCTCAGCATTATCTCGCATACTGCAAGATGAGCGACTTCGTAAGATTCTGTTCGTTTCAATTCATATCATCACTTCCCTTGGAAGCTCAAGTTGAGATTTGTCGCACAAAGAAGTATTATTAGCTGATTTGTTTCTACGCCTTTTCTTTTGACTAACGATTTTACGAAATTTTGATGCTGTCAGATTCCCGATGATTGATGATATAGAAACTTGAGTTGTGGAAAATGTACAATGATCGTGAAGAGGGAACTTTACGATTTCCGGAATTTTTAAGAGGAGATTTTGATGAAATTCAATTAAGAGAAATACCCCCAACCCCGATTGAATCAAGTTTCGATGTTGAAAGGATACCAAGGGCAAGAGCAAATTCAGCAGTTTCAGATGTTTCCGAGGTCTCAGCAGTATCAGTAACCGAGTCTGAATATCTTGTGACGGAAGATTCACTATCGCGAAGCCTTTCTAACACTCGGGGACGGAGTCATTCGAATGAATCGAGGTACTCAATCTTTCCCGTCGAGGCACCAAGACGCAAGTCAACTGCTTCTACGAAGACAACAAGAATCACTAGAGAAAGGGCAACTTCTGTTGCAGCATCAGAATGGTCGACCACTCTCGATGTACCCATGCGCTCGGAGACCAGAGCATCAAGAGCCTCGAGAGCTTCGAGAACTTCGAGATCGAGCTCTAGGGCTAGTTCGCCTTCCAGGTCGCCCTCGAGGTTGAGGGGGCACTCGAATCCAGAATCTAACAGGACAATTAGCCTTGAAGTACCAGCACAAACAGGCACCATTTCTTCGAGGCCGAGGGGAGTTTCTAATTCCGATTCTATGATCTCCGCGCGAACATCGATTAGTCGAGATTGGGGAGATCACAGAAGTCTTCTCAAAACCCAACATCCACCACCTGCTGTTTCTCGGAATGACCTGATGGCACAATTTGAGAATTTTGTAGAGTAAGAATGCCTTATTCAACACGAAGAAAGGGCTAATAACATATTCTAGTGCCATCGACGAGGTTCCCACGAGAAGGGTAACACTAAGGCGGGTTGTAGCTCCAGCAAAGAAGAGGGCAGGGTGGATGCAGTTGAAAAGATTTCTTCAGAATCCTTTGCGGAAAAAGTCGAACATGTTAGAAGAGAAGACCAAAGATTCTGATGGAGCTGGAGCTCAACATTGGAAAAGCCGATCTTCCATTTCAGCAGCACTCATGGGTTCCGTGCTTGCCGTATATATAGTATTTGTCATCTGGGCGTCGCAAAGGCCAGGAAATGGCACAGATATCAGGACCATATACGAGGGAAGCTGCTTCACGGTAAACGCGACAAACCTTGGCTTACACATACTAATCAATGTAATGGGCATTGTTGTCGCCATGGCAAGTGCTTGTGCTCTTTATTCTTTAAGCTCTCCAACGAGAAATGAAATAGATGAAGCTCATGCAAAAGGAAATAGTCTTGATATCGGAGTGTTAAGTTTACGAAACTTGAAGAGTTTGAAGAAGAAAATCTTGTTTGGGCTCTTGCTGACTTCTTCTTTACCTATTCATCTTTTGTTAGTCATTGTCCTGTCGTTTCCAACCTTTTTACCTGTCGCTAACAGGTAGCAGTTCAAATTCCGTGGTATTTGAATCCAATTCGGAAGTCGATTACGACGTGGTTATAGTCAGTCCGCAATTCCTAGCTCAGCCATCGGTAGACTGTTCGCAGGATGTGGCAGCAACATGCGGGGACATCGATAATCGTCCCATATCATGTGAAGCCCATCCTCTTAACTTTACTACCCCCAAGGATTCATCGGATCTTTGCAATACCTCCACGATTCTACATGAAAGTGCAACCCAAAACAAACTTCGACGCCTCAACACAACGGAATGTCTCACAGCTTACTCAACCCTTTCAAATCCATCCTCAAATTATGGCAATGTATTGGTAGTAACTCAAACCCAGCCATTATTCACTAACAATACCATTCTCCTCGCATTCCATCATATGACATATTCTTCCGCCCTCAGCGGTCATGGATGGACGTGTGGACGCGAAGATATTTTACCAGGGCAGAGTACATGCGATATTTCTAATCTAATCCTCAATGCCGACATCTGGACACTTGGGCCTTCACTGCTCCCAACCACGTCCAACTCTACATCACTGGAGTCTTACGAAAGATGGGAAATTGATCATTGTCTCGCCGAGACTTTGCCAGCTCAGCCCATGTGCAAACTACAGTATAGTCGCCTAATATTGCTCTGTATAATTATAGCATCTGCAGTGAAATTCATCTGTATATTATTTATAGCAGTCACCATGAACCAACCAGTTCTTTCGACGGTCAAAGATGCCGTTACCTCGTTTCAAGGGCGTACCGATGCGGTGACATCAAACAGAAATTTCATCCATCGCGACTCAGCATGGAAGTCTAAAGATGGACTATTGATCCTAGAACCGGAAGTGGAGGGAAGACCCAGGAATTTACGGTGGTTTCATGGAGCGAGCTTGCCACTATGGATTGCTACTCTCTTTTTGTAGGTAAACCCCTAACTGTCTGAAAGATTATCTGACCACATGTACAGAGGCAGCGTACTCCTAGCTATCCCCCTCATTTTCCTCACCATCGCCACAGTCCCTATTCCCCACCCATATTCAATTAGCCTTGGAGGCTACTCACCTCTCGCAATCATAAACATTTTTTCCTGGTCTAGCAAATCTTTCGTTCCTCTCCCACAGATAACAAACACTCAACTCTTTCCGACAGTTCTCCTCGCCAATCTCCCTCAATTCGCAATCTCGATTCTACTATTTCTATTTGCACAAGTATACACTCGTATGCTATCTGCAAATACATTTTCATGCCTCACGAACCCTTCTCCGAGCTTAAAGTCCCGCAAAATCATGGGGTTTTCATGTGCATATCTCTATATCTCCGCACAGGCAATTTTGGGCATAATACTCCATTTTCTTGTCTCTCAAGCGCTATTCATACACCATGTAGAAGTTGTGGGGAGTGATGGATCTAGAGAGCCTTTCGAGTATATGGATTTGGGATACAATCCTCTGGGTATCTTAGTATCGTTGGTATTCGGTGGCGTAATGCTTGGGACTTTAATGGCAACTGGTTTGTGGAGGCTGAGTGCTGGGCAATTGGTTGGAAGTGGGAGTATGGAGATTGCAGCAGCTTGTAAAGGCAAGTGATGAAGAAATGTGAAGCTGAGCTTGGATATAATGATGGCATTCTATGTATTATATTTGGATGGAGCGGATGGCTGCATTGTTTCCAAGACATGGCATGAGGCTTCCGTATAGGACGATATTCAAGTGTATATAATTTGTTTCTGTATATAAATTTTAGCTAGCTTCTCTTTATACTATGACAATAGTTGTACATTGACTCTTTTCGATCCTCGGTTGTGACTCGTGAGATAATCTCCGTGACAGATACTTGATTGTGCATCTTTGATATTCGCATTACAACTACATCAAGAAATGTACCCGGATTACAAAGATGGTACAAGCTTCTAGCAGCCTCGTCTCTAGTTCCGCTCTGGCGCTGCGTTAAATGTACATATTTAGGAAGACTGATCCATAGCCAAGGCTCACCGTTCATTGGACTGCTCCCTCTTAAAATCTCCATTATCTAAAGATAGAGTTATATTTCTACTCCCCGAACACCACGCACGTATTTTTTCAGATATCAAAACATAAGATATCAAACATCGCAAATCTAGACATCAAGATTGTAAAATGATACTGATATTTTCCTCCTCGCGAGATATGCCAATGTGCACCTATTGTAAGATACTGAGAGAGTGCAATGCAATCTTTGCCTAAACTTACCTCCAAACAGGCATAAACCACAGCTGTGTTCGCGAAACGCGATGCACAATCCCGCAGCTGCAAGCCTGACTACTCGGTGTCAAAAGTGTGGTAGTATTGCAAGTTTTTGAGAAGGCTGTGGTATTTGGGCTGGATATCTTTCGACCATATAACGACAGAAGCAGGTATTATGATATACCCTAAGGATATCTGAAAGCTGGGTCTATTTTTCTGGAGGTTCTTCCGACTTCGACTTCCGAGCTTTCGTAGTTGCATTCATAAGATATCAACTTGGACGAAACTTGACATTGTCAGGCTGATGTGTGTACCCATGCAAAGCACTCGAAAGTCGGACCCATTCATTTCATTGTAACCAACCAACCAACCAGTAGATTGGATACTGTCGGGATCCGTATTCCATGCAGCCATGTTTGAGCAATTCTGCTAGAAAAGGCGCAGTTCACCTGTTGACGAAGCATTATCAATTTCACTATTGGCTCTTACCACTCCTAATTAGTGATTGGTAATGTTTCCGATTCTGCCTGAGTGCGATGGCTGCTTTTGGTTGGTCGAATATTGGTAGATGTGTTTGCGTTCACGCACAGGAAACTTTCGATACGATCAATACTACCCAATATCTGTTAAGGGTTGCCCGTCGAGTACTCTGTGAGACTGCAACCTTTAAACTGTGTAACGGTTACCCGCAGGGCGGATAATGGCTCTGATGGATAATCTATGGATAATCTACTAATGAAATAGATAATTGAAAAATCTGAATAAATATCTGTGGATTATTTATAAATTATTTATGGTTTGATAGATATTCATTTATTTTTTGGAAATTATTCTTATATTTTTATACTAATCTTTATAAATTATACAAATTATATTTATTTATAAATCAATAGATTATCCGCAAATAATCTATAGATAATCTATACAGATCAAATTATTTTAAAATCCCAATAGATAATTTATAGAACAGATAGTATCCTTAATAGATAATCCACAGAACGGATTATTCGCGGATATCTATAGATGGCGGATTATTTATGCGCAGCCTAGCAACCTTTAAACTTATAAGATCTTACAATATAGGGACTAAACCTTGAATTTTGCAAACTATTTTTCTTCTTTTGCTAGGCCGTAGCTGCTACATCAATAACTATTTTAAAACTGAAGGATAGCTTGTCGCCCGTTGATACTCTAGAGAACCCTTTGTGGGATTAATTTACAGTATTTTCGACTTGTGTATTATGTCCACCAGACATCGTGGGCAAAAACACCATTCGGGAGCTTCAAATACTAGGATATCTACATCCTCATACAACACTTGGAGCGAATGGGTAACTGATGAAAGCAGTGGCCGGCTAATTTCACGGCATGTGGATGCTCGAGGCATGATTTCTTAGACCGACTTTTACTACTCTTGCTAAACATATCAATAGGTAATCATGAGCTTGATTACGAAAAAGAACGCTACGACAGAGGTTAAAGTTGGCCTGCGACACCAGGAATGCCACATACTGACTCTGGAGAGCCATTTTCTGAGCCAACTCAGTATTTTACGTCCCAGAATGATACAGGCAATAGAGCAGTCAAGGCCCCGGTCGATAATTTTGCCCGAAGAACTCTCAATGAGGCTACTACTCAGACTCAGACTTCATCTAATACAATGACCAGTATACCGAAGAACGATTCAGAAACATTTAGTCAATTCCTTGATATCTATCCAACAGCGAAGCAAAGTTTTGAAAAATTGCTATTCTTTGATGAGGATTTACAATCACTTTGTCACGAAGCTTCATCCAAAGTCTCGCCTACCGCTGATATGTTTGAGAACAATATTCGACGATTAGTACTGACTCTTTCCGAGAATTTGCAAGCCGAAGCAACGGCACCTCAGATGATCAATACCGCACAATACATCAGGTATTTTGCCCCATGCCAATTTGCTTCACGAATACAAAAGGTGCTCGGACCCAGATTCAAGCTATCAACTTCAGAGACTGCCCAAGGAACGGTAGACCAAATGACAAATCCTGACAATCAAATAATTGAAAATCGAATACACAATGAATAGAGTATAAATACTCATATATCTGGCGATATTGTTGCTACAATTAAGGGTACGGTCTCTTGGAAACTGTTCTTGGAAGAATTCGGACCTTTTTTGAACCCTAGCCAAGTGAAGAGGGCGTTGTTTGATATCTGGCCCTTCAAAATTCCCAGGGACATGCAACATTGCATCAGTTATGTGGTACGATGGGAAATTCCGAAATATATTAGCAGGAATTTTTCCGATGGTCAATCACTTGGAGATATTTTGACACTTACAGGAGACACTGGTGGCACTATAGCACAAAGTTGCCGAGAGTATCTGCAGTCAACTTGTCATGATATCGGCTTATATGTCCTAGAGGTGGTCGAGGCTCGTCTGTGCAACAACTCAAACAGTAATGGCAAGTCTAAGTTTATTATGGTAGTCGCGCGCATGATTCTGACTTGACTGCAGTATCAATTAAGAACGATATCCTTACTCTGGATTTGTCATATGACGATATAAAAAGATAAATCGGTTGTGGACGTGTCAATCACTGCGAGCCACTCCGTCCATGAAAAGGCTGCCTTAGCCATATCCTGGCTTTGCGCTGCTCTGCGGGAACCACTCAAGGATTCCACACACTACTCATCTGTTTCGGTCAAAGCTTTCGGAAAAAGCCTAGCTGAGGGATCTAACATGAAAAGTCGTCATCCGAGGGATGAAATCGCTGTGACGCCTAGTGATCTTCATACCACGCTGGAAGGCACGGAATGCTGGCACACGTTGTTTCCTCACATGGTTGTTGCCCAGGGATTTCCAGTCAGAGGGCGCTTCCAAGGTCGGGGCTTGGACATATCATTTGCTGATATGGCGTTAGTAGCCGGATGCCTGAGCCTGGTGATGTTTGATGGTGGACTGGTTGCGAACGGTTTGAATTCTGTCTTGATTCCAGTTGAAGAGTTATTGGATGATGATGCGATACAATGGCATTATTGCCCGAAGACCGCCCAAGGCTCAAAATCAAGAAGGCCCACATTCAAAATTGTGGAAGAAACTGGAAAATGGTACAAAGAACTGAACCCTGATCGATTGATAAACCGAAGATGTTTTCTTGGATGGGTCCCTGAAGCCTCTATTGTAATTGGCACAAAAGGGTATTCTGGCACGGAGGTCAATTGGTCAACGGCAGAGAGGGTTCCAGACAGTCGCCCGATTGTATCTTATAACCTCACACTTGGAACTGGGGGAACCGGAATTGTAACAGCCACGGGATCTATTGGTTGGACTACTTCGTCAATGCCATCTACCATAATCAGTAAGATTGAGAATGACATACATGAGATTATGACGGATGGGGCAAATGATACCATTCTCGTGTATGACAGCGAGAAAGAAATTGCATGGTATCTACCTCAGTCTTGTGTTGTCCTTTTCCTAGTACAAGCGAGGATTACACATCACGGTTGGCAAGTTTTCGAGGGCGATGCACTTACACATTTGAAGCTAGCGAAGCCTGGCTCAGGTGGATCAGAGGCTAATAAGGCATTGAAAGCAAACCTAGACTTGCTTTTGAGAAAGGCAGATCCTCAGTCCGCCGATGGATACCGTATGAAAACTATTGGCAGTCTCATTAAGGCTGGCTGACAAGCCTTAGATGACATTGGCACGGGTTTAAGGTCTATCCAGAAGGAATTTTCAAGGGCTAAAGAGGGTCCTCCTAAGTTTGTCTATGGGGTGGAGTATCGGGATACAGTGGATATGAGAGAGGATAAGAAGACCAAACGAGTTGCTATTTCTCAACCATGGGCATATCTTACCAAAGATTACCCCACTGCAATCTTTTGTAGTAGCCTTGAACATCCGATTATACCAGCTCGACCAGAACTGATTTGCAAGCCGTGGCAACTTGCCCCTTCAGGAAAGAATCACCTAGTAGTCAGCTGCTCTGTTGTGCAGCACTATCTGAGACAGGGGCGGAAAGGATTTTGCGAGAACGTGGAGTGAGAATTTGACAGCGAACTCATTCATAACCATGAATTCGACACAAAAAGCGCGGTCTACCATGTTCAAACTCTTCGCCAAACCAAGAAACTTCAGCCAAACAATAGCCTGCTGAGTCTCGTAGCAAAATTCCCGAATGGGAGCTTTATATTCAATCAATCAAAGCTTTCTAAGCGTTGTCCCGAGGTTGTTCCTTCACTGGTGGTAGTAGAATCACAAATTTCTGGATTGGATGGTCAAGATCGCAGAATTAAAATAAATTCGATGCCAGATTCGCCGACCAGATACGTGAACTTTGATTCTGAGTGTCCTACCAAGATCGATATTGGCGAGGGACAATCCACTGATGGCCTCCATTCTAGTTTTGAGGAACAGAGCACTAAGTCGTCCAGTCCGAGCATTGGTGTTTGCACCGAGAGTTCCATAGAGAAGCCTAATGCAAATGGCGCACTGATCCGATATCCGATTGTTCATCCCTTCCCTTCATCAGACATGTCGAATGAAAACTTTTGCCTTGCCTCTCTCAAAAATGTAACATCAACTAATAATCTACGCTTTCCCTTCACTTTTTCCAACGGTACATTCTCCAGCGACATTCCAAACAGGTATAGCATGACTTCCACGGAAACGCAAAACAGCTCAAAAGCTCCATGCACTTCAAACTCACTTCATGGCCCCAGGAGTATTACAAGGAAAGAAGGCAAGCCTAATCTCCGCAACGCATGCGACACCATTGAACACGATCGAGGAACAAGGTGAGAAAACCAAAAAATCTAAACACATGCAGTGCACTTCTAAATATGCAATAGTTGCGTGGTACAATCATCTGAGCAATATAACAAAGGGGGTTCTAGGGTATGAGTCTACATATCCAACATATGTGACTTGCGCAGGATGAGGAGGTGAGGGAAATGAGGATTAAAGCTTATACATGCGGATGCTGTGGAGTCGTAATATTACTTGTTTATATACACTGAATTCAAGTCTCAAACTGGAACCTGGCCAATCATTTTTGTTTTTCGGTACAACTTTCTATGACAGAGTTCATAATTTTTGAATTAATAACATCATTTTTGGATTGATTATATAACAATATTTTCACCTCAAGTTCCCTATTGGTACCAACTACATAATGAATCACTATAGACCATGTGCTGTGAAAGAAAATTTGATATGAGAGTATAAAATCCGAAATGAAAGCTGTCTACTTTTTATTGTTTACTCTTAGGTCTTTTGCAATTGGTACTATTAGAGAAATCAAAAGCGGTATATAGAGATGAGCAAAGCTAGTGATTGAAGTGTACAGCAAATAACTAAATAAAGGGTCATAATAAATCATATCCTATAAAAGAAATTTGATATAAAAATCGGCAAATTACTCTCGTGCTACAAAAATTGAAGCGATTTTACTTTCAGCTATTTAGAATCTATACTATAGATTCTATCTTTCAATTATAGATTCCACCTTCCCACTATAAATACCTTCTGACTACAAACAACACCACCTTCGTACTACCACTATAGATTCTACCCTTATATCATAGATTCTATCCTGTTCTCTACTCTTCCCCTTTCAAAAATACAAAAGAATCTGTTTCAAATAGACTGCGCAACAGATACCCGCAGGGCGGATAATGACTCTGATAAACAATCCATAGATAATCCGCTGACAAAGCGGATAATTGAAGAATCTGAATAAATATTTATGGATTATTTACAAATTATTTATAGATATCTATTAACCTATAAATAATCCATCTATCTACAGATTAATAGATTATATATAAATAATCTACAGATAATTTACAAATTAATGAATGATCTACAAATTATTTACAAATAATCTATAAATATTTATTCAGATTATATTAATTTTTATACTAATCTTAAATATTTTCATAAATTATATAGTTTATATAAATTATCTATTTATTCATAAATAATCTATCAATTTATAAATTATTTATAAATAATTCATCAATCTACAGATAAATAGATTATCCGTAAATAATCTGCAAATAATTTATATAGAACAGATTATTTTAGAATTCTAATGGATTACCTACAGAACGAATAATATATCTAATAGATAATCTATAGGGCGGGTTACTCATAGATATCTATTGTCACGAGATATATGTGATCGCGTCCGATCGGGTTAGTACGGTATTAAGCTCCGAGTTGATCATATATATAGTTTTGTAGTACATTTTCTTTAACTCTATAGTTTTTAATTCTAAGATTGATTTTTAAATGTTTGTTAGGTTCGTTATATTATTAAAAGCTTTTCTAAATAAAAATAGAATAACATTTGTATATATTTATATATACTTTATTTACTTTTATTTAGGTATATCACTTATGTTCTTTTATTTGTATACGGATCTTCTTAATATTATTCGAAGGTGTTGTTTTTTTTCTTACCCTTAATTTCTAAACTATGGATTACGATTTGATAAATCTTGCGATTACAGAATTTCGTAGCAAAATGATTCATTAGCGAAATGAAATCTTGTTTTTATACTTCCTGATTTTTGAATATATTTCTATTGCTCATACTCCTTTTCGTTTGAAACCTTTTCTTTCTGATCCTGAAAAGTTCAATGGTAGTTCTCAAAAGTTCGATACCTGGTTTCCTTCGATTCGAACGAAACTATAAGTAGACAACGCTGCGATCGGCAATTCTACAATTCAATTTTATTATGTTTATCTCAATCTCGAATTTCATGTATAAGCTATGATATTACCTCAGCTTTCTTCCCTTGATCAAAATGTTCCTTTAGATTATACAACAATCCTGGATCAACTTATATATGTTTACAACAATCCGAATAAAGTTCAAGAAGCCGAAGACAAGTTATTTATTCTCAAACAAGGAATCGATTCTTTATATGTTTATATTGCAAAATTCGAAAGGATCCTTTACGAAGCCAAAGATCAAAATTGGTTTGATTTGAATAAAATCTCAATCTTTCGTAATGGATTCAATATTACTTTTAGAAATCATCTTTTTCAACAACTTTCTCTTTTTTGTTCTTATCCCGATTTTGTTCAAATTATACAACAACTAATTGCTCGTACAGTGAATGGATTCCTTGTACTATTCCACTCTAATGAACCTAAAGCCCTATATATATTGCAGAATCCATCCCACTCTCGGAACCATGATCCAATGGACGTTAACAACCTTAATGTCATTGATACTCTTAGCCCTTTTGATGCCCAATCGGATAAACCTGATCATACCTTGATTCTACCCTGTGTATAAACATCCGAGTTTTTCTTTTCTGAAAGAACTCTTTTGCGCAAACAAAATAAATGTATACGATATAGAAGTATCTCTTATTGAATACGAGTTTATCCATTAGACCTATATTAAGGAATCCAAGATCGATAAAAGCCTGTTCCGGCTATTACATTGATTACTGAGCCCGAAAACAACGATGATAAGGATTTAGAAGAAATGATCAATGATTGATATTTTGAAGATCGCTTGAAAAAGGTATATAATATAATAAATACATATTCATTGGTTGTAATACAATTCGTGTATCAGGAATTTTTATTAAAAGAAGATTAATAATCATTTTGTACTTAAATCATTCGTTTAAAATGAGTTCGAAGCGAACTTTTCAGAAGGGGGGGGTAGTATTACGAAATACATATGATCGCGTCCGATCGAACTAGTACAGTACTAAGCTCCGAGCTGATTATATATATAACTTCGTAGTACACTCTCTTTAACTTTGTAGCTTTTAATTTTAAGGTTGATCTTTAAACGCTTGTTGGGTTCGTCACATCTATAGGTTACGGGTTATTTCTACGCAGCCTAGTTTCAAATATTCCTGAAGATTGATTCTATATGTTTCTAATTAAATCCTTTCTTTTTCATTAAAATACAATTAGAATCTATGTTTTTGAGATAAAATCTATAGTATAGATTTTGGCTATTTTGGGCTAGATCCTGACTGGTATGGAAATAAAAAATATTTAACTTTTATGGCATGAAAATAATTTATCCGAGTTTTGATGGTATGAGAGTAATTTGCCGTATAAAAATATGAAATCTGGAATGAAAACCTTCTATTTTTATTATTTATTTACAGATCTTATAGAATTGGTACTATTAGATAAATAAAGAGCGGAATACAGAGATGAACAAAAGTTAGTGATTGGAATATACAGCAAATACACTCAATACTCAAGAAATTTGGCAATTATTTCAAGCCTGTAGTAGTTTGATGTTTTGACTGTTGAAGTGAATCCACTATCATACCACACGAATGGTAGTGATCTACAGTAGACTAACTAATAAGGGGTAAAACTTGAGGTTGGGAGTGCAAGAAAAATTGAGGTTGCAAATGATCTTGGGGTTGGCAATGCAGGTGCCAGGGCTGGTTTTTCTTAATCAGAAGTGAATTAATTCCTGCAGTTCTGACTAACAAGTGGCATTCAAAATCCTACTTTTTGGTAGGAAGTGTCCTAGAACACGATATTTGGACTTATACAATACGTAATTAATACAGCTTTTGACCAGGTGGGACTTCTTCATCCTACATTGGACAATGATCACTGACTGGCTTTTGAACTACTTCAAACTCGCCCCTCACCTTTGTGATTCATAAACAAGATAGAAGTTGGCTGATACAGGTCTTGAAGACAATCTCGTGTTTATAAGGCACCTAAAACAGCTGAAAGAAGCTTCACTCAAGATAGAGTCTGCAAGCTCTTCAAAGATAACTTGGCAAACATAGAACATGGTTGGGACTGGACCAGTATCAGTCTAAGCAGATTTCACAATATTAAAAAGGCTAGAAAACAGTAGAGGACAGGCAAAATAATAAATGGATGTAGAAAATCAATAGGCTCACCCTACAAGCTCGAAAACCAGAAAACATGCCAAACACCGAACAATGGACAACATACACAAAGTCTGAAAGGGCATTTAATTTTCAAACCTGGATTCGAATATCCAAGAGTTATTGGCCTTTCAAAGCCGTATATTTGACCAGGGCTAGACAAAGGGCAGGGTATACTAGAATAAGCTAGAATAAAACCATCTGAAATGCCACCCTGTTGAAGCTCTATAGAAGAGAATAACCATCCTATAAAATACTCCGGATACCAAAATACAATCGGATATTTAGCACATAAAATTCTATACTTGAAGGAAGCATAATATTTATCAAAGAATATTGGAAATTTTTATCACTTTTAACGAACTATCATATAATTCGAAAAGTTATAATCACACAATGCAGAATCATATAATTCATATATCATATAACTAATCTAATTGATCGATTTGATTAAGCATAATTTCAACTTTGAGTGGTGGTGTAAAACGATCGTATGATATTTACCCTGCGGTACTCTAGGACCTACCAGTATTTCCAGATAACCATCTTATAAAACCTCTACAGAATAAAATAAACATCCCACAGAGGTCAAAAACCCCGGATAGGGTATAGATGCCCAGCCCTGTATTTGATTTTGGTGTCCAGCTTCTTCTCCCAGTCGGAAGACAAATTACAGTTAGCGTATCATTTTCTAGAAAAGACTCCCATTCCATTCTTCCACTTTAACCACATCTTTCCTGTGAGCGATGGCTTATCTTCACTGCCTGAAATTTTTTTTCTGGCGACAGCATCCGCTCCCGAAACATTCTCGAAGTAGTTGGAAGGGATTACGCGAAACGGTAGACTGGATCAAGATGGAGACTCGGTTCAAAGTCAAACGTATGAGTTGAAGTCGAAGATCCTCCATGCCCAAAGACTTCTTCAGAGCAGTAATTCACACTAGCGCGCATAGATCGCAGCGCATCCTCATAGTTGCTCTATCAACGACAGAACTCATCAACTCTGTTCCTGGCCAAGCAACCTTCGAAAGAACAATAAATATATGGCCAAGATGAAATGTGAAAACTCCAAGCTCTACCACAAAACCTCTCGGCATTTGCTAAGCTCGACAGAAACTATCTGTCAAGAGGTTACCGCTTGTACGGTACGAGGGTCGTCATGACGATGCGGTCGAAACAGGGTTATCGTTCACCCAAGGAAACAAGAAATACTAATACTGCGAGAAATTCCCTTCGGAACCATTTCAAACGGAAAACTCGGCACAACATTAAAGATACCCGCAGGTATTTGTCTTCGGCATCGAGCACTGATGAAGTCTACATGAATTGGGCACACCGAAGCAACAATTCAAGAGAAGGAACGTAACAAATGAATTACACCTCTGGTATTTGTCTCCAAGGAATAAGGTTAAATTGCACGGAACTTCATCGTTTTAGCCGAGGCGATCAGTTGGCCCGGTTGCACGGTCACTAACCCCAGAATATCGATTTCATGCCGCCATGAACACAACAACTAAATGTTGTGAAACTGGACTATTAGTGATCGTGGAGCACTTTTTTCCGGGGCACATAGCGCACGGTAAGTAATTTTTATCAAGTAATAACAAGCCACATGATGTGTGCCACTATTCCGTATACTAACAGGTTGGCACAGAGTAATATAATAACTCTATTTTTAATGTGGCTGACCTGACTGGGAAGGGATCTAGTCTACGGCTGTAATGTACGACATTCGTTTTCTGGAAGTTAATTTGGAAGACAGCGATAAAATGTGCATGGTTCGCCAGAATAACGGTCTTCTTTCGGTCGCATTGTCTAATTTGGGGGCTGGAGAAGCAATCTCCAAGATCTTAATACTGTACAGAAATACAATCATCTATTTGGGAAACAGGAAATCCAAAAGAGGTTTTTTTTTCAAATTCGATTTAGTTGCCATTAATTCGCACATTCTCGCCACATTTAGATAGATTATGACCAAATTTGCAGACGAATACAGGTTATACAACAGTGTTATACGAAGTCTATTGCACTATAGATCCTCTAGAGCTTGTGATCGACTTGTATTCTCTGTTAGAAACACCAAATTTACTTGGCGTGTTCTTTTTAATACGTAACTCTACACAACTAAAATAAGGAGAAATCTCGATGAGAATAACTTAAATTGTTCCAGAACTTCTTAGCATCTCACGTGATGTGAATCATTACTCAAAGCTCCATTTTACGATCGGTTTTGAACGGCTCAAAATCATGAGACTGTCAAATCACATGGGAGCCCCTCATCATACTCCATGATTACTCGTTGGAAAAGCGGGAACTCCACAAACCCACTAGTCAACATTAGTCTAGTCACAGCTTAGCCAAGTCTAATATACAATCTACGCCTTGCGTTGTTCCCAACCCCAACATCATCATTATCAAATTAATCGCAGGATGAATCCAATCGGGTACTGAATGGATATAATCAGAGGGGAAACTCGCAGGAACAACACGATGTTTCAGGAAGTCTGGTCGATACTCCTTGTACACCGTATCTGAAATACTTCAAGTATCAAGACAGCGACAATCAGAGTTCCACCAAAGCTTATCTAGCGGTGAAGGAGACTACCCAATCCGAGCCCCTTTCCTATCACCAGGACACATGAACGAACGGACCTTCCATAGGACCTTCCATAGTAAGATCTTACCTTGCCCAAGCATCCAAGAAATTTTGGAAAATTCAATCCTCCTTTCAGGTATTACGGAGTACTTCTTTTCGCTCTAAATTGATTCGATTTTGGCGTCAGCTCATTCGATCGATTTAGATTAGATGTACATTAACCTTCCACTATAAAAGTTGCGGTAAGGTTATGCTATGCAGGTGCCATTACCCTTTTAGATTTTTTCTGCTTACCGGGCTCCCATGTTTAGTGCTATCTAATCCACAAGAGCCCAATTTTGTTGGCTTTTTTTCACATTCCTCTAAGGTTGATGGACCTGCGTGGTTAATCTATAAAAATTATGAGGCATTTCCTCTCATAACTTGAACATTCTATATATTGAGACATTTTCCCACCTATTAATTGATCTTTCTCCTGGTCAAAATACCACTGTTACACTAAATCATACACTGCAATGGGCTTTGAACTTCAGCTTCTCTTCAATAACGCTTCGTCAGATAAATACTCAAGTTCGACCAAAAGTCGATAACGAAAGCACTTTTTTCTACAATTGTTACACATATTAATGTTCATTCCTGTCTTCAGCCTCGCAACGTCGTCGTCGAACAAATCTGTCAATTATCAACTTTAATTCCTTCAAATTCCCCTTTCTCCAATTTTAATCTTTTCGCTTTCATTTCAAAAATACCAAAAAACGTTCAAAACGTTCAAAACAATCAGTCAGTCATCATGCAGATCTCACCACCCCGCAACGCCCACGCCTTTTCCAATAAGCGAACACTCAAATCAACTCCTTATCTGAACCCCTACGCCTCTTCTCGACCCCGACAAGCATCTTCAACCTCATCTCTTCGTATTCCTCTCGCGGCCACGAACCGTAACGCACGAGAACGCGCTCCGATGCGTCAGGTTCAACAACCAGAGTCGGAAGTTAGTATTATTGTCACGACGTGGGATGATGAGGGGAAGTGTTGGTATCCGGTTGAGGCTTATGGTCCTATTGGAGAGCAGTTGAATAAATTTATTGAGGCGAGGAGAAGAGCTAAGCAAATGAGTGAGAGGAGAGATTCGGAGTAAAGAGCTGCATGGATCTTCATACCAAGTGTTGGGAAAGAGGATGGAGTTACATGGATGTTTTTCCATGGTTTGGTGTCTGCTTGTGGAGTTTTTATGATGAATGATGATGATTTTTCTTTGGGGATAATGGGTTAAGCGCTATGATAAGAATGATTTGGATCAATAGGGTAGATGGCACACGCAAAATGGTTCGTCTCGAGGCAACAAGGACAACTGAACTGATCGGACGGGAGGGATAATAGAAGGGGTATTCGGAGTTCAATTTAGCATTTCTCATACTACAGTAGCTAGTAATTCCATCCTCTGAATGAGTCGCAAGACTCTGTGCCCTCTGGCACTCCATGATTTGCTTATTTGTTACTTGATTATATCGAAGCATCCTTTTGTTTCAACTCTCTCTTCGGTGGTCTAGGCACGGCCAAGTCCCAATCACTCTCTCTTCCATGCAGCACATAAACATACCCCACGTCCCACCAGCCCGGTCTGCAGCATAACAATATAGCCTATCGGTATATGCGGGACCACCCGTTTTACCCCTACCCTCTCTCGCCCGTTAACTAATTTGCCATTTTCCCTTGGGCTGAGAAGTCTCCACCCGGGCTGAAACTGACAGACCGTTATGGGAATGGACTTATCTGCGGAGTACCTATGTATCTCCACTACGTACTGATACGGTAGTTAGCTTTATGCAATGCATGTTGAAGTTTTTCTTCCGTGCTTTGCCAAATGGCTTCCAGGACTGGGATGTTGGAGAAATTTTTTTTCGTCACGTTGATCGTGGGGCTAGCGGTCTCGACTCAAGATTGATGGGGTTGTTATCGTGAGGTTTTTTTTAAAGTGGTCTTAAGGTTTGCGAGCGGGAGATAGGGGGTTTTTGGTTTTTTTTAGGCTTGTGGACCGACGGTGGGTGTGTGGTGGATGGGGTTCTAGAAGTATCAGAAATTTTTGCAGCACGGAGTTGATCTTTGAATGGTTGAGATGGTTGATTTGGAGCTGTAGAGTAGTATTGTAATTTGCATGGTATTTTATACTTTTTCGGTGTTTTTTCGCTGTTCTTATTTTGATATTTTTGTATTCCGTTAGGTTGGAGAAGAGACAGGAAAACGGATAAAAGTTAAAAGTTACTGACAGTCAGGGGCAGCTTGGATCACTACCCGCTATTACCCCGCTATGAGATGGCTGGAAGTTGGAACGGAAAAATCATCACGTCCTTCAATCATATTTCGCTTGCTCGGTAGTCAAGGTGTTTATTTCTGTTGTAGTAGCTATGTATTATGCTTCATATTTTGACTACTCTACAAGAGTTCCTTGGTGCAACAGTCATTCGATGTGCTGTGGTTAGTTAACCAAGTGGCATAAGGAATACAGAAAAGTCACATTGCGCTGTCATTCTGCGGGACTTGATTTTTTATGTGAATTGATGATTGCTAAATCTAGCTTCATAAACCTCTACCTCTGCAAAGTAATGCAGAGCATATTAACAACCCAACACATTTCACTCTGAGCCGCCCTAAAATCAAAGCCAGACTGGAAACCATAGCGGACGAAAGTCCTATTAAAAGCTCATAATCATCATGCAAATACCCAACCATCTTCATCTTCATTCTCATTATCCCCTTCGTCGTCTTCATGCTTGTGGATAGACCCTGCACCCTCGCGATCCTTGCCATGGCCTTTGTAACTGGTAGTTTCACTAGTATCCTTCGTTGATCCCCCCATCAACTTGGCGAAGATATTAGACATCCAGAAACTAGTGTTGCTGTGTTTGTTTGTGTTTTCTGGTGCTTCTGCGCCTAGTTTGCCAGCTTCCTGAACAGCCTCTCGGAAATTTTCTTCATCAGCTGCTTGAATATCCTCAGCATCGATGGCAGGAATATCAGGAAAAAGGTTATCTGGAACAGCAGCCTTAGTCTTAGTATCGAAATCCTCGGATTGTTCATCTTCCTCAATTCTCTCAATATTGAAATCTCTTGTGAGACCCTCTTTAAAGGCTGCTCTGGCCCTTCTCTCTCTGATGATCTCTAAATTCACAAAGTCTACCGGGCTTGCTGTCGCGCGCATATTTTTCGAGATGTTAAACGGTTCACTTCCCAAATGATTGCGATCTCTTATGAAACTCTCTAAAAAGGCTTTGAAATGATCACGAGATTCTTGGGTTACTGTCATGTTCGTATTAGTGAGGGTATTAGCCTTGATGATACATAGCGGAATGTCTTGGTGTTGGCTGTGGTATTCTGAGTCTGGGCGAAGTCTCGTTCAATGACGGGGGTATTATCCTCGGCAGCTTTCTCCATTTTGGAATCCTGTAACTGCTTGTTTGTATCATTATTCAATTTGATGAGTCTCTTTCTAGGCATTTGCAACAAGACTTCATCCATGTTAGGGAAGTCATTCTTCTTGTAGGAACCCTCCTAGCGCTGCTCACCCATTTCTTTTGTGATCACTGGAAATGCATTCATATGAGGGCTGGTCGAAATTGTCTTGCGTGTCTCGAGTGTCATCCGGGTATGGCAGTTGCTGTCTTGGGCGAACTACCTCATGTTCAGTCTGAGCAGGATGCCCAAGAGTGGAGGAAGAATTTGTTCCGGGCCATTGCGCAAATCCGGGATTCCGAAATCAACGTAGTATATTTCGAAATGAGCTAGCTTATTGGTGCGGGTGTTTAGCCCTGGTTATATTTAGGTATTATTTAAGGTAAAGGAGAAGAGTTAAACTACCTAGGGCCAAATGCTGTACGGTACTGGAGCTAGCGCAAATGTTAATATGAAGACTAGCGCGTGTTTCTACCAACTGTAAGTGTTGCAATCCAGTGACTTGGGAGAATACCATGTTCGACTTATGGCAATGCTTTATGGGGTTAATGGGCCGTAGTAACCAGCCTCGATACATGCTAACAGTATATAATGAGTGCATTGCCACGTGGATCGTGCTTGGGATGAATGAGAGGTTAATGATTTTGTTTCAAAATATATTAGTATGAGTACATCAAATGTGCCTATCGCTTAGCCCCTCCAATACTGGTGATGTACAGGTTCAATTTCACAAATCGGACCGTAGAGCAGGCTATCAAGCACACTGTGCCGACTTCTCTTTCCTTACGGTTATTACATGTTTCTGCTCTACACCCGAGAAAAAATTGTATGTTACATACAATATTTTAAGTATGAAGGAAATTGGAGACAGACATGGGAAGATTTTGCGCCACAACATTTGAAGTTTATGTCTTATTCATTGGTATCCGCTATCAGTACGACACAATTTGCATCAATGAAGAAAGACTTAAAAATCACATCATCAAAGCATGAGAGAAGATACATTAAGATTTTAGCTGTGCATATTTTTGGTTTTGGCCACGTCTATTGAGTATTTTTATGATAGGAAACATTTTCTAGAAGGAATAAATGTAGCAAGAGAAGTCGCCATCAACCTAGCCAGTGCAAATAATACCCCTAAGGTCAGCCCAGCAGAAGCAAACGATCCTATGAGAATTCTTCCATCCTTAAGCCAAAATCCAACTATCCTCGTCCTCCTCCCCCACCTCCAGGGCGATATTGTTAGCGACTTCAATAGCATATTGGTCTAGATCCGTCAAGGAACCCTCGGAGTGCTCAGTCTCGTCGAAGTCATCACTGGCAAGCATGGCATGCAAGGCATCAGTGCTAGTGACGGGACCCTCATCGATGATGCTACTATCTGCGAGTTGTTCAGCCGCTTCAAACATCTCTCTCTCAGTGGTGGAAGCCGGAAGCCACTGCTCGTCTTTCTCGACCTTCTCGCTGTCATTTGAAACTCGCTCTGTTTTGGCTGCAATTTTGGACAGCGGTTCCGTGGCGAAGGCCGCATTACCGCGCTCTTTTTCTTCGAGACTGATGACGTAGTCCGTGAGGAATGCTTTCATCTTGCGAAAAATGCCAGTCACAGTAGTCTTAATGTCGGAATCGCCAGATTGGAGCTCACTTTTGAACATTTTATCCTATACGTGCAATATCAGTAAGTCACACTCGAGACAAAAACCTTGAATATATTATCTTACGGCTTCTGCAACACTGCAAAATCTTGCAAATTTCAGCTCGTAGTTGTATAGTTCGTTCAAGTTAAGCTTCATCTGTTAGCTTTATACTTGTGTTGGAGGATAACCAGGTTTCTGAAAACTTACAAGAACATTGGGTAGATCCTTGTGATCTGCCTTCATAATATCCCTGGCGTACTGCTGCTCTGCAAAATATTCATCGAAAATCCTGGAATATTGATAATTAGCTTTATTCCCTGGTGAGTTGTCAATGTTTAAACCTACATAAACCGGGTCTGGATTTATACCAGGGAACTTCTTTTTGGGAACTTCAAGAAAGTTAATTGGGATTTCAGCATAGGACAACTAAAATCAGGACACTCACAAAAGTGTTTTGCCACACGGCGTGAAAGGGAGTACAAGGAGTACTTGTTTGGAAGTTCCCCATGGTATTCTTTGACCACTTGAATGCATTGCTGCTGAATAACACCCCCATCATCAATTCCGACAACACAATCCTTCATTTGATCCAGAAACCATTGTTTGTGTTGGCCATGAACATCCTAGGAGCTATCAACTTCTTGAAATTGGTGTTCTAGGCTAAGAAACTCGGGAATGAGACAGTTCAAAATTGTAGACATGATTATGGTCTAGCCGTATAATTTGTGTAGGTTTGTTGGAGGGGTGGTCGAAATAGCTTAGAGGTAGAGGTAGAGGTAGAGGTAGAGGTTGTGGCAGAAATGTGGAAAAAGAGTTTGGTGGGATTAGAACACCCTACACCTTGTGAAATATTTGCGTTGCCTACCGAGCGAAGCGGCATATAACGGTGGCTGAAATTAGTGCTATTTACCACAGCCGTTGCCCGGTGATTCATGGAATATAGACCGTCCATCAGTCTTCATTCACATGTTTAAGAAGAAGTTAGTCTATTGGATTAATTATGTAGTTGATTGAATATATAGGTAATTAGTAAAAAGGGATTTGACCTGGAGCTAAAATGATGTCTTCAGTGGGTGCTGTTAGCCAATTAAGAAACAAGGTGCTGTCGATGGCTCAGAATTAGATGAATAAATTGACCTATGGAAGCTTATTGGAACTTGGAATCTACCCAGGTATTTGGATTGATGAGGATATTAAAGGCCAGTGAATGTCTTGAAGGGAATGTCTGAAGTAGAGGGTTTTGAACGTCCAGAGTGAATTGAAACATGCAAACGAATATATATTTCCTCCAGGTGAATATGAGTGCCCAAGTGATGCGACACCACTTTACCATTCTGTTCCAGAATAGGTTGCTTCCTGACTAACTAGCACACTGACACTCTGACCCGGAAATATTTCGTTCGCTCTCCTCAAAATATTAAAATAAGCGGATGGCCCATAGCGGAGCTTAACATCTAGATAGCACGTCATCAAAAAGGGCTAAATCCTCTAGCAGGATAGGCAATATGTTACGTAGCGCAGTTCTTATGTATGTGAATTGTATAATGAAAACCCCTTGTAATAATTAGGGCCATTTTCTATAAATTACTGGCACGAAACTTGGGGATCCAGAAACTGTTGAGAATAGACATCAACATAGACCTTCATTTGCCTGTGCCAGCTTGAACATGATCACGGGCTTGCTGAACCCAGACAATCGCGGGCTATATGCAAGTCTTTTCCCTCAGGAAGTCCGTCTCCGAGTGATACACATCAATAACTTGACTCCACAGATACTAGAACCTCACCATTAGTGAAATTACCTCAGAGTTTCCATCAATTTTCGGCTCATCCCTTCAGGTCTGGCAATAAATCCGAATAATGGCCACTTTCCTCTTTGACAACCCTCTGATGGCTTTACAACCTTGCTGTGAGATCCTTTGTAAAGTAACAATAGCATTTAGCGATCAAAAGCTTGTAATTCAACGCAGCGGGGTTCAATGGCCTATTCAAAATTGTAAACATATAAATGTTTTGCAGATCTTAGCTGTTTACTGACAGTGAGCAGACTTGCCCAGCATAGCTGGCTTTTTCCTCAAACATGTTATGCAACTTACAAATCGCTCGAGACCGTCGATATTCTTGCCATTCATCATTTCCTTCCGTTGTCCGTGCTTCTCGAAGTACATCTCAAATACACCGGTCTATTCAAGTTCTAAATCCTCTTTTAAGCTGGTGCGGTATACATATTTAGATGTGGTTCGGGTTGAATATGTGTCTATTTGGGTCATCTATTTTTTCCTTTTTTTTTAATAAATAGTTTAATTTATTTAAATTTTGGTAACTTTTTTTTTATAATTATAATTAATTAATTTAGAGTATCTAAAAATGCTCTAAATTGAACAAATAGTATTGCTCAGTTTTCTCATCCTGCCATACAAAAGGCATCGCCTAGCCTAAGATGTTGTTCGGGTCTAATATATCATGTAATCATGTCTAACCTCCTTTCCTTAGAGTTTCATTCGTTTAGGTCATATATGGACTCCGTCTTGCGAGATCTTAGTAAATCAATTAAGTAATATCTTGGTTGAATTCAATATAAGGTTGCTGATATACAAGGATAGGAAATTTAAGTTGAGAATAAGTCTAATACCCTTTCGGGCCACCCCCTTTTTTGGGCTATTTTAAAAAACCACTCCATTTTAAACAATCTCTTTTATTAAATCTTTAATAATTTAATAATTATTCAATCAATCGATCTGAAATTTGAATATATTATTATTTATATGTCACGGAAAGCCCTGTGATCCCCTGTATCCTACGAAGGATCAAAGCGTATGCTTTCCAATCGGAATGAAGGATCTTCTAGCCCTTACCAATCTACCAATTGATAAGGTGATCCTGATATACTAATAAACAAAGATCTAATCTAATTAAGATACATATCAATTAGATAACTACTCATTTGTTCTATATATACAGCTCTTGATTCATATAATCAAGAACAAGTCATTCAATTCTTTTACTCTACCAATCATATGTACCACCTATTCCCCGATCCCTGAAAGTGCTCTGTAATCATACTATCCCGTGATATTATAATATGATAAATACTTATATTGAAGATGATATTGTTATAACCCTTAATACGATTATAAATGGATTAGTTATATATTGAATTAATTCGGAATATAGTGTTTTTTATATTATACTTCAAAATCGAATAAATAGTTATTTATTTTATAAAAATGGTATATAAAATATGTAAAAGATAATTTTGGTTTAGGAGAGAGTATTAGTAAATTGAATATTAATATAGGAATTATTAAGTATTAACTTTATTCATCGATAAATAAGGGAAATGGATAAAAACTTCTTCGAAATGAAAGGAGATGATTTTTTATTTGGAAAATAATGGATATAGAATTTTTTAAAAAGGAATCCTGAAATTAGAATTAAAAAACAATATCGAATCAATTCTGCATATATTTCAGATTGTTGGAAATGAGGCCATCATAGGATTAGAATTGAGGTCACAAGACCACAATAATATACAGACCATATTTAAGAATAACTTCAAATCTACTTTTACTATAATTAAAGATCTTTAATTCAATCTATACAATCAATAATACTATTATTTCCTGTACCAAAAGTTAATAGGTTATAAAATCCGATTGTACAATAGTGATTAGAAAACAAAGCAAATCGAAAAAGGATTAGTATAACTAATAAGGATAAAATAGAATGAAAATCAGAGTTTTCATATAATACTATTGAAGTAGAGTTGAAATACGATAATATAGTTTATAATTCATAATATTATAGACCAAAACGGAAAACAATCTGTATAATACCAATACAGAATTATAGTAAAAATGAAAAGCAAATTTGTATAATTATAAGAAAATATATTACAATACAATCTTACGAATTTTTTATTATTTTGAATTTATTTATTGTATACCTTTTTTTTAAAACCATCTTAAAAATCTGAAGATTATTTTCGATATCCATCAAATAACAAGAAACCTTTACAATATCGGAATCAAACAATCTTTCAAAGTTTGATCAAAACAATTATAAATAATAGTTCAGATAAACGAAAATATAATTGAAAGGGAAAGGATAGTTTTATATAATTGATCAAATATTAGATGAATATATGCAGATTATAGGATCCAATATAATATCTGTCTATAAGATCAATGATTATATATATTATAATATTGAATTGAAATTGGAATATTTAAAGGATAAAGCGAATATATTATCATATATTTGTACAATACTCAATAATAACAATAAAGCCTTTACCAACGAATATTCAATAATATATATACTCTGAAAATACCTTAAATCAAAATATATCAGAATTAATACAATCATAGTTAATACATATATAACGATAATCCAGAACTTCAAATTCCAATTCAATATTTATTTCGATATAATCATTATCGAAGTCTAGAATAAATTGAAAGAATACAAAAGGAAATTAAAAACTGTAAACGAAAGCTATCAATCAGTATATCAAAATACTGCTTTGTTTTTGATTTTAATATATAATCTTTTAATCGATTATCAAAGAATAATAAATATATTAGATATCTAAACCAATTTTAATATTGATAATAAGATCAAGTATTTATAAATTAAGGAATTTCGTTTTAAGGATAAATCAAAGTTAATACAAATTGCAGAAAGATTTAGATACATTTCTCGATATTAAGAATCAGATTTCGAGATTTCAAATAATACTTGTGATCTATATCAAAAGAAAGATTATTATATATGAAATTATCTGTATTTAATATGAATTAGTAAATTTCTTTACAATTATTTTTATTATTAAAGAAAAAAGAGATCATTAAATCCGAAGAAAATCTATTTCAACAAAAAAGACCAAATATATTCTACTAACAATATCTTTGAATTAAACTTTAATATTAAAAATATAATAAAGGAAGATTGTAATTTGATAAAAGAAATTATTAATAAGATTTCTTTTAACAAATGATATACCGATATAAGCGTTTCTTCATATATATTTGATTAATCTTCATTATTTAAATTAATAAAATTTATTGCCAAATGAAGAATAAAGATTAATAAGGAAATGATATATTATCGCCATTAGGGTTTAATAGATATAATATACGAAAATGATTCTAAGATGCTATTTTCAAATATATTATATATATTAAGGTTAAAAGTAAATTTATTATTAGAAAAAAGGATTTACAAAATAAGATTGTAAAAGGAATTCAATTTTCATTATATATATTTCAAAAAGGATAATAAGAAAATTATCTATATTAGAATATAAGATAAAATATATATAGTTTTATATATAATCAAAGGATATAAGAATATAATTCTTTGTTCTAATATATACCAAAATGATTAGAAAAAAGGCTTTTCTTTAGAGATAATCGATAGTATCAAAGGTATCGATAATGAATTAATATTTAAGGAAAAAGAAAGATATTTATTATAATATCAAAGATTCAATCATTTAGGTTTAAACAAGATCAAGAATTTATATAAGATATTCAATATAACCAAACCAATAAAGGTCCCAATTGAATTAGATATCTACGAAATATATATATTTACCAAAATAATCAATTATATTCCGAAGTAATTGAATCTATATAAATCAAAAAAATTCGAATTTATATATTTCGATATTACAAAATCATTCCTAAAATCGATTTGAAGGAATTATTATTTTATATTGATTATTGATAGTTATACAAAAATAAATTAAATCATATTACTTAAACAAAAAGATAATACAATTTAAATATTGAAAATTTGAAAAAAGGAGATAGAATTAGTTATTGAAGAAAAGATTATTGTAATTAGGATTAATAATATATCGGAATTTTTATAAGCTATTTGTAAATAATTATTAGGTATATAATCCGAAGTTACAATAATTGCTTTTTTATATCAAAATGGATCTGTAGAATGGAATATAAGGATTGTAAAAACAGATATGAAAATAATACTAAAAGAAGTTAAATTATTATTAGAATTTTAAGATAAAATTATAAAATATAATATTTATATCAAGAATTGTATTAATATTGGTCCTGATATAAATGGAATAGATCGATTCTTTATAAAAGCTTTTATAAATATAGTATTAGATATAAAGATATATAAAATCTAAAGAAACAAATATTATATTTATATCAATCCCAAAATTATTTTGAAAGAGTAGAGATATAATAAATTATAGAATACTTCGAAAATCGATATATTTCTAAAATATTCAAAAATTATAAACAAATATATCAAAATATATTCTTTAGAATTAGATTATATATTTCGATTAAATAAAATAATTATAAATGAATCTTATTGAAAAAGAGATTTGAATCTTAAATTAAGAAATTATAAATCAAATCTATAAGGAATAAAGAATGTAAAACTAGATCGAAAATTTTATAATAGATTAATAGCAAATAAGATATTTTTTTTATTTTTAATATTAAATACGATATCTATATTATCTTTATTCCAAATATTTTCTTCAATAGATATTATACCGAATTTAATAATTATATCAAGTATTTTAATTATCGAATTGAAATCAAATAAATTAGATATATTAATATTAATATATAATGAAGATGAAAATGATAATATCCAGAAAACAAATTAAGAATTTTCTTTCAAGGATATTTCAAATATCGAATCCATTATTTTAAAGAATCCAGTTTAAAAATCAATTTCTATAAATCCTGAATCTATATCAGGAGTAAAATTTAAGATCATTTTAAATTTTGCTGATAAGTTTATTTCAATAGGATCAAAAAACAAAATAAATTTATAATTATTTGAAATTGAGTAAGAGAATAAAATGGATTTTAAAAACGAATCTTTAAAATATTTAATATAAAAACAGAAAAGAGATATAGAATAAGATTTTGAAGAAGAATAGAAAAGCAAGATTATAAAAATATTGATTACAATATTTATATAGACTAAAATTCAAGAAAGTATAGAATATATTATAATTATAATCCTAATTATTTACAAAATGGATCTTTATATCAAAAACAAGATCGTTTTAGATTTCATAATTTCGTTGATAGATACAAATAATACAGAAAGTGTAGTATATCCGGCCGAAAAAGTTTTAGGAATTAAAATACCAAGAATTTATAAAAAAGCAATATTGGATCGAGAATATTCTAAAAAATGGAAGGAAGTTATCCAAAAGGAAATCATATCCTTAATTCAAAATAATACTTAAAAAGAATATATACTTCCTAAAGGAAGTAATTGTCACGAATCGTGAACCATAGGAGGCTAACCACGTGATACCTCTTATCTCCCACGTCCATTGATGAGCTGATCGTCCGTGCACATGCGTTACGATTCATGCGATTTAGTATGGTAAAATGGTGACCCTAATAACACATGCGCACAACCCCGCAGCTTACAAATGGGTATTTATATATATATATCTAATCGCTTCTTACAAGCCATAATTCTTCAATTGTAGATTCTAAAGAACATAATTGACCCTGTTTATTCAGCTCTACTACGGCTTTTGTGCGTCACATTATCTACAACTCATTTATAAGCGTCCGGCTATCTGGTGGCCTCCCAAATAATATTTTACTTTAATAATACCTTCTTAGATGAACTTTTACAAACGTTATACCCAGAGGAAAAAGATCTATTCCGATTTAATCGACGAAGATATAAATACCTTTAAAAGTGTACCATTACTTTCACAATACAACGAACTCCTCCTCCTGTACGCTCTGAATTTTCGAAAGTATATTCTGAGGAACCCTCTCTTTCTCCTCAATTATTTCAACAACCCTTCGAAGAAAATATGAATATAGGATTGGATAACATTACCATTGGAAGAAAGAAAACTGGTAAAGAAAAGATTCCAGTACATGAAGCCGATGCTCCCAACAGTTCAATTGCTCCTTCCGAACCACCATTACAATTATAAGATCTCTATACAATGATTATAAATTTGAAAGAGGAGAATCGACAATTGAAAACTATAATGACGATGAGTTTTGCAACAGTGTAACCTCCTTCTGAGCCTCAAGTGATACTTACACAGGCATCCAGGTCAACAGCAGTATCTAGGACTCCCCTTATTCCTTCAATCGAAATTCAAGGACCTTCATCCAAGCAAACCCGAAGATCCCGAAGTCAAAGGAAGAAAACTTCGATCAAACGACCTAATCACCCGGGGCCCTCCGAGGATTCTTCTTTTCTTTCAGGAAATGACGATTTATCTAATAATCAGGGGTCCCCTTATTCAAGAAGCCGATCTAACCGGTCAAGATCGTATTCCCGCGTTAATCACAATTCGCAGCAAGATGTATATACACCAAAACCTACAAATCTTATTACTAAACTTAGCAATGGTATTGAACCTAAAACTAATTTGTAGCAATTATTGGTTATAGAACGATTCGAGCTGTATACTATATCACTTAAGAGTGAAACGCAACACCGCGCATACATAATCGATCAAACCAAATCGGAAACATAAGCACATTGTCATACTCTTTACATACGAGTGCCCCGACTTACAGCACTCGAATTGGTCGAACAGTTTGCAGCGATCTATCGGAACCCGGCCGAAGTCGATAATGCTTGCTTTCAATACGAGATGTAGATCATGTCTAATACGACTCGATATAGCAACTTTCTAGAATGGTATAGGAAGTTCAGATTACTTGCTACCCAAGTGGAGATTACCGACGATAAGGTTCTATTCAGGGATCTCGAACGGAAGATTTCCGATTTTCTTTTGCGAGTGGTAGCAATACCTATCAAGGATTGCAAGACTACGGAAGAATTCGCGAATATACTCATTAGAGTAGATCAAAATGAAGTTTTATTACAAGAACGAAACCGATACCGCGTTGGTCGAGAAGCCTCTATAGTTACTCGCAAACCAATGGCTACTACGAACCCCTTACAACCCTTTCGGAGCTCTAACAGCTCAAATTTTGGAATCTCCATGTTCCCGAAACCATTTCCACCCTGGAATACCCCTCCCGGATATACCGGCCCTACCGCACCCAATAATTATTCGAATTTCAAATACTCGTCGCCCTTTCCCTCTCCTAAAACAGCACATACATCGATGCCTCGTATCGATAACCTCAATGAGATCGAGACGGTACAAGAAGAAGCAGAAGAATTCGAAGAATATCGGAATGCCGAAGAAGACTTCAGCCCAGAAGCTACAGTTGAAGCCATACAGAATGCCCGTTTAGAAGAAGAAAAGCATTTAAAACCAAACGTTTAGACTCTGTCTCCATTCTAAGTGCTATACAGGATATAAGATTTCTTGATTTAACCAAGCTTATAGAAGAAGAAGCACTCACCTTTCCCTGCAACCTTTCAAAAAATGGTTACATTTATCGATCAAGAGCACTCATTGACTCTGGAGCAAATGGATTCGCTTTTATTAATACCATACTCTTTACTTGTTTATTTCCTATGTTCAAACCCAGAATTATGCCGCTTGAAGCTTCAATTGAAGTTAAAGGGTATAATAGTATGCAAGGCCATACCATTACCCATTTCACATTCCTTAATTTAACGGTCGATGGCCGTGAACAATCTTTTGTCCCTTTCCTTATTACTGAATTAGGGAGTTATAGTGTTATTTTAGGTAGACTTTGGTTATCAGAGACTCGAGCGAAGCTCGATTGCTTCAATAAACATCTTGAATGGCCTAAAGAGAGACCCCGTACCATCTCCTATTCGAATAATCTCCTTGTTACCCAATCATCCTTTCGCAAACAGAAGATCGATCGATTAGTTCAACAAGATACTGATCGACGAGATGACCAGCTCGAAGAATATTGGAATCGAAGAGATTCACAACTGAGCAGATCAATCGCAGTTAGTGATATACAACAAGAACCTTCAAATATAAATGCAATATAGGCTTTTGTTGAAAAGGAAGAGGTCCCGATTCCTTTCAAATTCAATCCACCTCCTTCCCAATCAATCATACCATCATTACAGATCTACGAATGCTTTCTCTGTATATCGCCCGAAATCCTCGATCTATACGCACTCAAACCCGATAAGTTCCAATTAGAATGTAAAAGAGATGAACAAACTGAACTCTTTACCATTACTCTGAAAGAATTCGATGATATAATAGACTTCCGACGGAACGAACGATATACGAAAGAGAGAATACTGGTTGCCCTAACCGAATTCAAGAATACGAAAGTTCGAGAGAAATTTGATCGAGCATTGGCCGAAATTGATTCAGAACCTGAAATACTATTTGAATATCGACAATATCATCGAGCCTTTTCTAAGCATGAATCAAATATCTTGCCTCCTAACCGATCTTATGATCATAAAATCATATTGGAAGGCAAAGGAGAACAAGTTTTACATTACAGCCCGCTTTACAAGATGTCCCTGGAACAACTGAAAGTTGTCAAAGAATATATTACGGATAACCTCAGCAAAGGTTTCATTAAATCCAATCAAGCCCCTTATACTGCACCCGTCCTATTCGTCAAGAAATCCAATAATAGTTTGAGGTTCTGTATAAACTTCAGATTATTGAATTCCTTGATGCATAAAGATCGGTATTCCTTCCCTTTGATTGACGAAACGCTTTCTTGGCTTTCCGATGCTAAGGTCTTTACTAAACTCGAT
This sequence comes from Stromatinia cepivora, assembly GCA_014898415.1. Lineage (NCBI taxonomy): Eukaryota > Fungi > Ascomycota > Leotiomycetes > Helotiales > Sclerotiniaceae > Stromatinia > Stromatinia cepivora. Next base: position 601,093 of record RCTD01000017.1, on the reverse strand, counting down.
ATTCGTCAAGCTTTCTATTGTATAAGAATGGATCCTGCTTCGGAAGAGTATACCACCTTCCGAACCCGATACGGATCATACAAATGCAAGGTCGTACCATTCGGATTAACGAATGGTCCCGCAACCTACCAGCGTTATATGAATGATGTTCTATTCGATTACCTAAACGTCTTCTGTACAACATACCTCGATGATATTCTAATCTATTCCGAAAACGAAAAAAAGTATCAAATTCATGTTAAACTAATTCTCGAACAATTAGAAGCCGCTGGCCTACAAGCGGATCTCAAGAAATACGAATTCAACATTACATGCATCAAGTACTTGGGCTTTATCATCTCTACTAAAGGAGTAGAGGTGGACCCTGAAAAGATTGAGGTAGTTGAGAATTGGACCTTTCCGACAACAGTGAAAGGGATCCAATCATTCCTCGGTTTTTGCAACTTTTATCGACGGTTCATTAAGGACTACGGTATAATAGCGAAACCTCTCAACAAACTCACTAAAGCAAACGTTAAATTCGTATTCGACGAAGTATGCCAAAACGCATTCAATATCTTGAAGAAAAAGCTTATCTCCGCTCCGCTCCTGCAACATTATAATCACCGACTCCCCTGTATACTCGAAACAGACACATCCGATAAGATAGTTGCTAATATATTATCACAACAGCATAGCGAAGATTGATTTCCCATAGCTTATTTCTCCAAGACCATGGTTGCCGCTGAACTGAACTACGAAGTTTATAACAAGGAAATGCTATCAATCATTCGATCTTTCAATTATTGGAGAACAGAACTCGCCGGCTCACCATATAAAATCAAGGTTTATACCGACTATAAAACCCTCGAATATTTCATGACTACCAAGACTCTCAACGCCCGATAAGCTCGCTGGGCAGAAGTTCTAGTCGATTATAACTTCATCATTATATATCGTCCTGGAAAAGATAACCCTCTCGCCGACGCCTTAACCCATCGGATCGACGAGTTGGACCTTCAGAATTATACCAAGAAGAAGAATCGCCTTCAACAGCTTATTAAAGACAACCAAGTTGATACCGAAATCATGAGAAAAGCCTTACAAAAGTACCATCCAGACGAAACAGCGATTACTAGTATCGATTTGAATGAAATCGTTCCTCGATTCGACCTAGTTAACCGTATCATCGAAGCAAATAAAACTACAGATAGCTTGCTAACACTCAGAATGCAAGCTACCCAAGATCACAAGCATATATCACTCCAAAATGACCTCTTGCTCTACGATGACCGCCTGATGGTGCCTGACATCGATAACCTTCGAACTTACCTAATTCGTGAAGCCCATAATTCCGTTTCCACTGCTCATCCTGGTACAAGCAAAACCTACCTCTTATTATCTCAACAATACTACTGGCCCAGAATGCACGATACCGTAGCCAGATATATATACAATTGTCATGTCTGCAAACACAGTTCCGTTCTATACAATCGTACCCCCGGTTTATTGCATCCATTTCCGATTCCTAATCGAGTATGGCAATATATCATTATGGACTACTGCAGTTTTAATAAGGATAAATACGGATATGACAACGTTTTAATTATTATTGATCGATTGACAAAGCAAACTATTTCTATATCTTATCACAAATCAATCGATACTCGAGCTCAAGTATAACTATATCTCTACCATATATATCGATATTATAGTCCCTTTAACACTATAGTATCGGATCGCGGCCCCCAATTCATATCACAGTTCTGGAAGGAATTCAGCCAAATCCTAAGAACCGATCTCAAACCATCCATTGTTCACCATCCCCAAACCGATAATCAAACTGAAATCTATAATCAATACTTTCAGCAGCGATTAAAGCTGTTTATTAACTATTATCAAGATAATTGATCAGAATTCCTATTTATAATGGATTATGCACAATTTACTCTTTTACACGACTCCTTAGGAGGGCTTATATCTTACGAAACCCTATACGGGTATGCACCGAAACGTGCATAGGAATAGAAGAAAGATGTTAGTAATCTAATAGACAATATGAATGTACGTGATGCCCGCATATACACAGAATGCAATAGATTAGCTTTCGCACGAACGAAAGAAGGTCTATTACGTGTCCAAGCCAAGATGTCGAAATCCACGAATACTCACCAGCGTAAGGTCGATTTCGATATCAGAGATTATGTATGGCTCAATGTGAAGAATTATCCTATCCAGAGATTATCCAAGAAGCTGGACTTCCCAATTCAAGGAAGATTCAAGATTATTGATCGATCTGGAAGCTCTTTTAAGTTCGAACTTCCGACTACGATGAAAATTCATCCTGTTTTCCCTTCAGATCGATTATGCAAGGCATATGACGATCCTCTTTCTGGTTAGATACTCGAATCACCTCTGTTTATTAATATAACTGGTGATTCGGAATAGGAAGTGGAGAAGGTCCTAGCAATAAAGAAAGTACGAAAAACTCTACTATACAGAGTCTCGTGGCTTAATAGCGATACCGATCTTACCTGGTATCCTGCTTCCGATCTTAAAACATCACTGCATCTCTTGCGCGATTTTCACCTGGCCAATCCAACGTTGCCTGGTCCTCCTAATCGACTAATCGATTGGATAAAGCTCTATGAGAGCGGAGAGGATAATTATAATCATATGGATGACGATTCACCCATGAAACCAAGGGAAAGAAAAGTGTTCTTCAATACAGCAGACTAGATGTTATGATTTTATGATGGTGCGTGCGCATACGATCGTGAAAGGATCAAAAACCCATACAAATTCGAGGGAATTTGATCGTATACGCACATGGCCCGAGCTCTATACAACAGACGAGCTGCCACCACCAAGACAATACGAAGGCAATATATTTCAAAAACTCATGCTTATGATCATTTCAAAAATCATGCAAAAGGAAGCTTGAATATGGTAAGAACGAAATATGACGTCACCCCTGTCGATTTCGTTCAATTTGGTTAATTTGGTCAATTTGGTCAATTTGGTCGATTAACTTGGTCGATTTCGGAATTCACCATATTAACCACCCATCATCACTATACCATAATTCAATCTCCTTCCCTTTTCTATTGAAACTTTTTCCTTTCAGAGGTTCCCCAAATCAAGGAGAATACGAATCAATATTAATTTAACCAATTGATGAACGATTTGGTCGATTTGATCAATTCATTTGTCATTTTGATCAATTTGGTCGATTAATTTGGTCAATTTGGTCAATTTCCAGTAAATTGATTAAATCAACCAAAATGACCAATCTAATTGATTTAAAGCTCATGAACCTTCACAAAACCTGGTTTCCGATCAAATAGCAATGGAACAGAGGAGTGAAACGCTCGAGGGCGAGCTTTTCCGAAGGGGGGGGTAGTGTCACGAATCGTGAACCATAGGAGGCTAACCACGTGATACCTCTTATCTCCCACGTCCATTGATGAACTGATCGTCCGTGCACATGCGTTACGATTCATGCGATTTAGTATGGTAAAATGGTGACCCTAATAACACATGCGCACAACCCCGCAGCTTACGAATGGGTATTTGTATATATATATCTAGTCGCTCCTTACGAGCCATAGTTCTTCAGTTGTAGATTCTAAAGAACATAATTGACCCTGTTTATTCAGCTCTACTACGGCTCTTGTGCGTCACAGTAATTTGGTTTCGACGAAATGGGTATTTATAATTAAAATCAAGAATAATAAAATAAAACAATTTAAGGCAAGATTAATAACTCGAAGGTTCAATCAGATATTAGGAAAGGATTACAACGAAACATTTGTATTAACAATAAAACTAAATATATTCAAACTATTCCTAACTATTATCGCAAAGGAAAATTTGGAATGTTTATATTTCGATATCAAAAATATCTTTACCGAATTACATTTAAAGGAAAAGATTTACCTCGAATTATCTCAAAATATCAAAATCAAAAAGGAATATATATTACAAACCCTACGAAACCTATATAGTTTGAAATAAACTAAAAAGGATTGAAGTTTATTATTGAAAAAAGAACTTTTAGATATAGATTTTATATAAAGTTTGATAGATCTATATTTATATACATCCAAAAACCATAATATAATATTACTAGTATATATCGATGATATCGTTATTATATTATACATATCATTGTAAATCATTTAATTCGATGAAAAGCTATCGGTCTGTTTTAATATCAAAAATCTAAAAGAGATTAATAAGATCCTAAATATTAGAATTATTTGTAATAGAAAAATATATATATTAATTATAAATCAAGAAGAATATTTCGATACTATACTAACTAAATACAATATTATATATAAATAACATCAAATTAAGAAACTACTAATAATGGATTATACCTATCTTCGGCCAACAACTGATAACGATGAACTAATAGATATAAATGAATATCAACAATGAATAAAAAATATGATTCATTTAATAATATATATTCAACCAAATATAATATTCTCAATTGAAAGATTTTCACAATTTATAGCAAAACCAGCAAAACATTATATTATAGCTTTGAAAAATCTGATATGATATTTACAATCAATAATCAAATAGAAGCTATAATTCGGATTAAAGAGAATATAATCTGATATTTATAAAGAATACAATATATCTAATAATATAATAAAGATATATATAAATATAGATTGAATTAATAATAAATATAACCGGAAAAGTGTTTCAAAAAAAGTTGTGATATTCTATAGAAGCCCTATATTATAGGCTAGCAAGAAACAAATGTCTATAGCTACCTTTAGTGCAAAATCAGAATATATTACAATAACAATATTCATTAAATAAGGGAGATGGGTTATACAAATATTCAAAGATTTATTTAGATCAAATTATATTAGAAAAAACAGAGATACGGTTTAAATGCTTAATAACAATTAAGGTATTTTAGCTTTAATTAAGAATCTATATTTGTATAAATGATTCAAATATATAAATATCAATTATCATTTCATTAGGGATTTGATAAAAAAGGAGAAAATTATTATTAATTATATTAATATATACAATATGATTGTCAATAGAATGATGAAGTTTTGTGTAAGGATTATTTTTGAAAGATTCAAGAAAATATTGGGATTAGTAATCTAAAAGGATCGAATAGAATATCCTTAATAAAGGAATATTGGAAATAAGGTCATTATAAGATTAGAATTGGGGTTACGAGACCATAATAATACATAAACCATATTTGGGGATAATTTTAAATCTATTTCTACTATAATTAAAGATCCTTAGTTCAATCTATACAGTCAACAATACTATTATTTCCTGCATCAAAAGTTAATACAGATGCTATTAATGAAATTATTAGCAAATGATTTGAAAAGCTCAATTTGCCTTTGATTAAATATATTAAGCCCGAAAATCGATGGAATATAGATGAAATTGGTATTATAAAAGATTAAGATTTAAATAATTTAATAGTAGAAAATTCAAAACATCGTTTTATTAAAAAAAAACAATCTGGTTTAAGAGTTTGAATATCTTTTATTGAATACATTTTGATAATAAAATAAACATTTAAATCATTCATTATTTTTAAAGAAAAATATATATAATAATAATGATTTTCTATAGATCTTATTTTATATAAGGAATGGAAGTTCATTATTACAAATAATAAATGGACAATAGATACTACAGAATTTGAATAATTGAAAACAATCTTTATTCTTTAAACTACTTTTTTTCGATCTAAAAAAACTAGATTATTCATATTATATAATTATAGAAATTATAAAACCATTAAATTTATACTTAAATATTTCAAGAATAATATCCATCTTCTATTTTTATTATCATATATATTATATATATTACAATTATTAAATTTATCAATATTCTCATCTCTCAAAAATACTTATAAGCATTATTTCAATAAATTGAATTCTTTATTGGATTTTTCAATAATTAGGAAATATAATTTTCTTATTTATTATTAGAAAATTAGAATAAAGAGTTTGATAACTTATGATATCAAATCTGGATGGAAGGTTTTTGATTTATAACCTTAAAATTATATTAAATTTCTTATAAATCGTTTATTGTTTGAAAATAGTAATAACAAAATTCTAAATCAAAATTCTATTTCAAATAATAATCTTCAGCATCAATAAAATATAAAATTATCTTTTATTTTATAGAAAACCCTTTAAAAAGTATCAGATCTTCGAATATATATATATATAATAATTCAAAAAAAAGAAATCGATTTTTCAACTTATCAATTATTATTTCATAAAATTACAAAAGGTTTTGATATTAAAAATTATAAATTTATATAATCAAAATATCGAATAAAACAATTGAAATATAAATTAAAACAGATTATATCTAAAAAAAAAACGAATAATAAAAATTAATCCGAATTCGAAGTTTGCAAAGATTAAAGCTATTCGGGGAGTACAAATTGAAATTAGGGATCATAAAATTGAAGAAAATGATTTTAATAATGATTATGAAACAAATATTACAAAGAATTTTATTGAAATAGAATAATTATTGAATTATTAAAGTTTAAAATTTATATAATGATATTTTCGAGATGGCCCAAAACAGGGGGTGGCCTGAAAGTGGGGTATTAGACTTGTGTGGGTCTTGCAGTGCTAAGATAAAGGAAACATCATTGATATTAAGTTGAAGATAATCTTGCAAGATAAAGGTTAATCGTGAACTAATAGTAACAGCTATGCGTTGAACGATTTGATGTTTACTTCGAATCAACTGGACCTAAGGCAAGCTTTTGTAACTACCTATTATTTTTCCAAAAAAAAAGGGAGTCGAATCTGTACTACCACGTAGCTTCCAATGATATTAGATTATCTAGCCAACGATCTATAGAAATGAATTACTATCGCAAGTATACCTCTCAAAAACGGTTAAAGATCCTTCCAGAAATTCCACAATAGTTTTACAAGGTTAGAGAATATGCTTTACCTACCCAGTAGATGCAGGCTGATGTGCATGTTCTTATGGGAACCCAAAATGTCCTACGAAATAAGGCCGCTGATGTATAGAATTAGACACTTGAACTATGGTTTTTGAAAGGAAGAGATTTTTATGGGAAGGAGATGTATAAATCATTTTCGTAACTCGTAAGTTTGTGCATAAACCTTGCTCATTCCAATCAAAAGTGCCTGTGGTATGCTGATTAGTATATCTTTTTTGTTACTTCAAAGCTCTGGGATACGTTACAATCTGCTCTGTGATGGGGACATCACGGTTTGTCATTTCCTCTCTAATTGCCTTTTGATCATTGAAGTATTGCGCAAAAAATTCAGTCTATGGGTGAATTAGCTATCTAAATCTCCTGCTCTAAGGGTAGAATACATACGTAAACAGGATCAGGATCAGAATCGACAAAATATTCACCGGGAACTTAGAATCGAACTATGTTAGTGGACTTGACAATATTAATTGTACCTCGCTTAGTTGCACTTAAAAAAGTGGTTCGAGAAAGCCTTTTGCCAATTATACAGAAAGTAGGCGTCATCGACTGTGTCTCCATAGTACCCAACGCACTTTGTCTTGTATCTTTCTTTGCCATCGTTTTGCTCTCGGATAGAAACCATGTTGCGAGCGAGCCTAGTTTGGACTTCCTCTCAGAATTTTGAGGGTATGTGAGACCGGCTCATGTCTGGATGCTTACTCGTGAGCTGGATGGACTTGGATGTAAACTCAAGGAGATCCATTGTGATGGTTTGGTAACTCGAGGAAAGACTTTTGAATGTGGAAATGGTGTGAAAATTATTGTGAGGATTAGATGCGTAGGTGTTTTGAAGATGTCAAATATGAGACTATGCGGATCGTTGCAGACTTTTGAAAGGAAACATTCCGAAGAATTTATGCGCGTTGAGTAGAAGTGGGCGGGGAATCTGATGGGATTCAAGAGACTTAATATACCTCCTCTTACAATCTAGTAGAATATTCTACTATTTCTAATCCCTCTTCCCGAAGTCGTTATTTGTTTAAACTAAAAGTCGAAATTGTAATGTTTTTTCTTGACTCGAGTTTTCTCGAATGGTTAGGATGTCAAATTCAAGGTACCATAATCAGGTTGAGAATGTCACTGAATGTATTGTAGAATTACATTGCTCAAGAATATTTCGCTATCGCTCTCGTAACAACATTTCAACTTCTGCCTCCACTCACAACTCAATCATCGTTCTCTCACTCAAACACGCGTCTTACCATCCGCCTATCATCAAGCAAGTCCACGACTGTTGTGACAAGCGTGTCCTGTTTTTTTATTGAGCTTAGTATTTGGATAATTGAACGTTGTGTATCCGGCCGGCGCGGAGCCCTTAGAATGACATCCAGTTTACTTAGGGTCCTGAACCTTGCCATACTCTACATTTGCTCGGCCTTGGACTAATAACTTTTTCGTGACTTTTTGCTAAGGTAGTCTAAGATTCTGAGTGCTTGACTTCCCTTTATAATTCGGTAGTAAGGATCAGAAACACCTACAAAATCTTTGCGAATCTCACTATTCTTTTTCTTGGCATCCTTCATTTCAGCTCTTCTTCGATCGTGCTTCGAGACGAACTCCCCTAACCTGCGAGTCTTTTCGAAGGATTAGCTTGATATAATCCTAGATCAGCCACGTACTCACAAAAACAGGATCTAGATCCTTTCTGGGACACGTGTCTTTAGGAATTTCATAAAGGTTAGTTAACTGAATCATAACGCACTCTTCATGGTTGAATTTACAGAGGCTATGAGCTATCCAGGCATGTACGGAGTGCATATAGTGCGGAAAGCCCACTTTCTGGTCTTTGTAGTAAGGGCATCTCATGGTTGACTCTGTGCACTCCTTGTGCGATTTTATGCCACGTTTTTTTCCACCTTACCCATCAATTCAGGGACGCAAATGTTCTCCTGCATCGAAAATTTCTCATTGGCTGCTCCTGGGAGCATCAGGATTATTTAGCTTGATGAATGGGACTTTTGACATTACGATTGTTGTTTCAAAGCACAGACAATGGGCAAAACCGTTGTGTCCTGAGATTCAAATCCTGTCTTGGCTGGATGGAAGACTGGGGAATGTAGTTCCAAGAAGCAATATATGCGTAGATCTATAGTGTATTAAGATAAAAAAAAACTACTTGGATTGAGAAGTAGTAGAAATAGAAAAATGCAGTTTCAAGAAGCCAAAATAAGTAAAGCTGATGTACCTTGAAGCATGAAGAGTTTTGTTATTCGAAGAAGTCTAGAAATGAAGGAAACTTGGCGAGGTTAAGGAAGTCACTTCGAATTGCGCTAGTAAAAATTTGGCGAGGCAGGACTAAGGGGCGGATGGCTGACACAAGATATCGCTCTGCTCACCAACTGAAATTGGATTGTTTTTTTATCTTCATATTATGGGCATTTTTGGTCTGAAAAAGAAAGAACATAAATGGCATTTCAATCGACCAACATTTACCACAGTTTGCACTTGGCAGGCACGGGTGTCTATTCGTAATAGTAAGATGGATGTAAGAAAGAGCAACGAATGATATAACGCTCTCAGAGGTACGAAAACTTTAAGAGGAACTACGGATTATTAGCTGGTGAAATTCTTATGGCCGAATTTTGGGATTTAACATTGCTTGGAGGAGATTCCAAGACTTCAGGCAAAAAAGATATCCGGTGATGTTGTTTTTTAGAGAGAATATAATAGCTAGTAATTTTTATTCTTTGGTTAAAAAATGGTGGAACTACCCTAGCTTACATGCTAATGCGTAAGATGCAAGCTGGAGGATATAGCCTGGCGAATGTATCGATACACATGGTCAGATCATCGCACACTAATTTCATTGTTAAATACTACCAATGCCTGCTATTCTCTAGTCATCGTAGAGGCGATACTCGAAGAAAATCCTATATCATATCCATGAGAGTGGGGCATTGAAAACAATACCTTGCGAAAGCAAAATGTAATTCGGATGAATTCCCGAACCAAGCAAGCCAAAGACTCCGTAAAGACTCGCCCGAAAACACCACAATTCACTTACACCCACTCCAATCGCGTCCACAGCCGCGCCCATTCAACCCGCAGAGCCAATACCAATCCAACAAGCCTCCATTACCCCCTCACTTATCATCAAAACATATCCCAATCATCTCCTTCCCAATCACATCTTTCCTCATCCCCCTCATCCATTTCCACAATCACGAACGCATCCTCTTCTTCTATTTTTTGCGCAGCCTCCTTACTCTTCTTAGCCTTTATACTAGCGATACGATCAAGTAAGATTTTTGTACTAACCTTTGCTTTTCGTGCTGTGGTGAGTTTTTTGTTGTAAGTCTCGTTTAGATAGATCTATTGTTCTTTAGTTCTGTTATTTTCCGATGATATTTGGTTCAGGATATACGAAGGTGTATGGATGAGGGGGACTTACAAGAGCGCTATGATCATCTAAACCATGTTCTTCTTCATCGACAACTAATTTTCTGGCTGTGATGCAATATTTACGGCGGACTTGTGTCTATTTCAAAATTTATCAGCTTTACCAACCATCTCACACCAGAAAAAACTCACGTAAACCTCATCCGGATCCAATCCCGGAAATTTCGCATCAGGCCAAAGGCGTCTAACAAGCATATCCTGACTTCTCCATTTAATATACGCCTCACCCACGTTCGGATGACGAAGTCTATTAATGATTTTGATATTAGCGAGCATATGTTGCCAAGTACCGGCTTTTGCTTGCGAGAGGACGATAGAGGATGGGATGTTGTTTCTTGCGTGGTTCTGGAGGGCAGGGTTAGTGGTTTATTACTGGAAAGTGAGAGGTTATTGGGTTCTGCAGGGAATGGGGGAAGGTTGAAATATGAAGTATGTATACCCACAGCGATCCACTCAATTTGATCCTGATACACAAGTTGCGGAGGAGATTCAAGCCCTTCGTATGGTTCAAGCGGAGGAAGTTTCTTGGCAAAGTCGAGGGAGACAGTTACTTGGTGCAAGGCGCGCGCCGCTTGGTTCATGATTGCGGATTTTTGGGATGTAATCTGTATTGAGACTATAGATTGGGTAGGTATGAAGTATTATGTTTTGTGTTGTAAGCGTATTGATTTGAATCGAAGATGAAAGATTTTGTTATGTTCTCTGTAATCTATGTTTTGTGTTGTTGTATTGCAAGAAAGAAAAATTATGAGTTGAGGGATCAATGTAAAGGTTTGTAAATGAAAGGGATATCAAGAAACAAGTACGTAGAAGAGGGTGTCTCAATACAGTAGAGGCAGCTCAACATCAGATCTTGTGGTTTCAATGGACTGGTACACCTTGCACGGTTGAGTCAATTAAATTTCGTGATTCACTATCACTATAGAAGAACTCCATCATATCACACATGCTGTTACTACCTCAGACAATCCTCGGTAAAAGCAGTAGTGCCTATCTCCCAATATTATCATATATCATCCTATCTCAATATTCGGGAAACAATAGATGTCCAATTTGGTACCCGTCACTACCCGAATCAAAATATGAACTTATCTCGTCTAATGGCCACGGATCTCACGAAGAGTCCCATTAATAAGAACTCTGATATCTGGGGAATCTGAAGTGCGGGGCAGGGCTATTAAAGACAATATCATAAGAACAAAGGTGTCTATGCTTGTCCGGTAAGTCTGTTCCATCGCCTTCGGTTGGCAGACTATACTTAGAGTCTGTGATTATATCCATGACATAGCATTATCTCGACGAATCGAAAGAGAAAACTTCTCCCGGTTGTTTTTTTTATTACACTTTCTAACATCTAATTAAAACTCTATAACTGGAATGACTGCTGTACGCCTTTTGCGAGTTTGACATCGTGAAGGGCTCCTGCAAGGACTAGTTCTATTCTCATATCAGTCGAACTCGTGACCTCAACCACCTCAACCACCTCAACCACCCTAACCATAAACGACCCCTTCATTTACTTGACTAAATCAACCCCCGGTTGAATAACTATTGTCAAAAATCCCTCTTCATTCTTTGCGACTGGTTATGATACTATCAATCTCTCTCACAACCTCATACATTGAAGTATCACTCCATCCATGACAGTCACTTCTGACCATACTTTCATTTTCCGCCCAAGTAGTCAAAGTCAGACCATTTTTTCCCATGCACCAAGCAACTCTTCCCAAACCTCTTCGTAAATTCCCGCTTTAGAAACAGTCCGAAACATTTAAAAGGACATTTCCAATGATGCATTTGCAAGTCCTGATGCTTCTCTTTTGTGGATGGTCTTTCGCATCAGATTTTGGCCGGTTCTCCACTGATAGCATCAGCCAGCACTGCAAAGATCTGGACATGTTGTGAAAATTGCCTAATAGCACCAGGGCCATCAGGATACAGACCATTGTTGCTATCAAAACATTGGTCATTGACACCACGGATGATAGCCCTGGCCCTGTCGAAGTATTTCGCTTGTAGTATCCTTTCTGTCCACTGTTTTACACAATCGATACCGTATCGATATCGTGATAGCATCTTGTTGGATGACTTTTGCAGGGCCCGAAGCTGATACGTTTCCCGTTCAAGAATAAACGGTATCGAATATCCGCAAATAAATGAAGGACAGTTCTTCGATGGGTAGTTTTCCAAGAATGCAGATGCGGGGAAAAGGAACCCAAAGTATTAAGGATGAATATCTCTTCGGATGGGAGATACCAAGGGAATGTGTTGTAATCAGGCTTCGGTGAATACTCTATCACACCACTGGTACCACTGGTATATGGAAACTACCGTGAAGAAATATTACCATCAACCTCAGTTCTACGAAGAAAGATTGCCTTAGGAGAGTTATATATCTGGTGATCTTTACAACGTTGGCATGTCGTTAGCAAACATATCGGAATGTTTTGGGGCGGGTGCGGGAAGCCTCGATCTTTCATTGCGAATCTTCACAAATTGTTGGCAATCTATTAACGTGCACGTGAGGATTGACAAGGAATGTGTTTCTGTAAGCCATACTTCCACTGAACAAGATTTCGACCCTGAAGATTATGTTATGATACAGGAGGGATCTGACTTCCTGATCGATGAATTATGGATTCCAACTCTGATGAGATAAGATTATGAGAGGCATTGAGAAAGCCTACTTTGTTGGGAGAGAGATGCGAGAGGGGTGGCTATGTTGGAGGAAGCTACGATTGAAGAACGATTCCAGCCTGAGCCATGCCGCGAGATAGCTCTTTGAGGATAAGAATGAGACAATGGATGAGATTTGAAGAAGAGGAGGATCAGATATAGGGAGATTGATTTTGAGGTTGTGGCACTTAGATTGGAAAGGAATTTGTGTGCAAATTTCTTACAAATGTGAGGTGTTATTTTTTCAATATATGAAAGTTTTTTGAGTGTTGCTGTAGAATACTTTACATCAGGCCCTAAACATCCACCTGCGAATTCTCATCTTTGGCATCAAGAATATGGTCTCTCACATGATTGGAAGTAAAGAAAAGTGAAAATAGTTTTCCTCTGAATTTAAAATCTGGGGCATCTTCTACGGAGGTTGAAAGGGTAAGTAATGTAAGACATTTTTTATCTATATATTACTGTTTTTCCTGTCTTTTGATACTGCTTTAAAGAATCAGAATAGATATTAAACTATTTTCCCCAAAATTTCGAATTTTGAAGATTTTGATGAAATCTTAATAATCTTATGATTTTAAAGTTTTTGAAGCTTGTGTAACTTCTTTTAATGAATTCAAAATACCTAGATAGCTTTAGTATAGATTTCAAAATAAAATATTAATGATTTCGAATGACTTTATTAATACTTTAATCATTTTAAATTTCATCATATAAATTTTCGACTAATGTGATGATATTATTGGTTCAAGCCCTTGTTTTTGGGGCAAGCACGGTTATTTTTTGACAATACTTCCCCCTCAACCTCCGTGCAGATTAGTTGCGGGGTTCGTGGGGCTCTTTGTTGGCGCCGCTGTCATCGGCAACTTTAATTTGCATGCAGAAGAATCGTGGGCACTTTCAACTCAATAATTTTATACTATGAAAGATATAAGATATTATATAATCTTGGTGAAATATCAAGAGTCTGAATTTAGTTTAAGATTAATATTCAAATTCTATTAAGATATCAAGATTCTTCTAATTCATTAGAAAATCAAATATATATAATAATCATTTAATTTTCATCTAATATTTATCTAATGTTTTCATTAAGATTTAAATCTAAAATCAAGAAGAATATATTTTATTATTATTTTCTTTAATATTTTGCTCTGCTATCATTATATCATTCTTTATATTAAATAAAATATCTCTTTCTGAGTTATTTATATTTGTAACAATCTTGGCATTAGTGCCTCAGAACACCATCTTTTATACTTGCCCTGATAGGGATTCTCTTTCGCTTGAGGTTTGATCCCCTTTACGAGGATTATAAAAGACTCAATTCTATTATTTTTTGTATAATAGTTTGTTATTCTCTAGTATAGATAAAATGATTCATTATACTATATCTTGAATTAGACCATCGTTACAATATTTATATTTAAATTAATCAGAATCATCAAAATATATAATAAATATAAAAAGGATTAAAATTTGTAATGAATATCTAAAGCTTTAAGGTATTTTATATTTATTAATTGATTCATATTTCTATATAAAACAAGGTAAATAATTACGAAGTTCAGTGTGATTTTATATAATCTAACTCTCCTTTTTGAAAAGCACTCAACCCTAGTGGATGGTTAAATGGAGGAAGTCCAAAGGAGAGACTGTGGACCTACGATTAAACTCGTTTTGGCAATACTTTTCTCCACTTGCTTCCACGGAAATTTACCTCTTACCAGGACTGGCAAACTTAGAGGTCGGAGTTAACGAATCTCCCACAAACTGAACGATGTGGGAGTTCAACTCATCAGCGGACTTTTGAGCGGAGTCCGAGCTCACCGCGCTCCCATCTCGCTCCGCTCTTTCGCAGTTGAAGATTTGCCCTGTTACAATGCGTTGGGAGGGTCGTATCATGCCACTTTGGTAAGATAATCTATGACTGGATTGGATAATGATACGGACGAATTGTAGAACGACATACCGGTGTGCATCTTGGCGTATTTCTACAGGCTGTTTATGGTTTGGATTGTCTAAGTTCTATAATTGTGGGTAGCAGTGCGTATAAACTCACTTACAAGAGCTCACACTAAACCCTTTTGAAAAAATGTTCTGCAGTGGGGTTAGGGTTCGGAATCTTCAAATTCCGATAAAAGCGACATTAATTGACCTATGAAATCTCCGACAGATTCTCTTCTTAAAAGGGTTTTGTGTGAGCTCTTGTAAATGAGTTTATACGGTACTTTCCTGTGTCTGCAGTTTGTATATATAGAAAGTCGATAGATATTTTGATGTCAAGGGCAGTAAAGGCTTTGCATTTGAACCTCCATCATCATGGGCGCCCTTACCATTCTTCCAACGTCCGCGACAGCGGGAATAGCTGTCCTTATATGCTTCGCGTTCCTCATCAAAGTATAAACACATCTCAAGCTACATCATCCCGGAAGACTAACAAGCCTTAGATACTCCATAGAGCATACTTCACCCCTCTGAGCAAGATCCCAGGACCTTGGTACGCAAAACTCACTCATCTCGTCCTCACATACCATGTGATCACCGGAAATCGCATTCATTACGTCCATTCCCTTCATCATACCTACGGCCCCATAGTTCGCATCGCTCCAGCCGAAGTATCATGTTCTTCGCTCCCCTCCTTCCAAACCATCCATCCCATCTCTAAAACCTTCCTCAAAGCTCCCTGGTATCAAGATTTCGTTACCGGGCCTGTGGGGATCTTCACCATGATTGATCCAAAAACTCATTCTGTTCGCCGCAAAATGTTTGCAAACGCTTTTAGTAAGAGCTTTATAAAAACAAACTGGGAGGGCGAGATTAGGAGCAAAGCCGCAATGGCGGTGGAGAAAATCAAGAGGGATGCTTTGAGAACAGAGGTGGATATCTTGATGTTCTTTACGTTCATGGCTACTGATGTCGTGGCACTTCTCTCTTTTGGCGAGAGTTTTAATGCTTTGGAATATGAACAGGTCAGTTTCTCCCCTGGCTTCCAAATGATCGGCTACTTATTCAAACTCAGAAAACCCAATACATTGAAGATCTTCAGCATATATCCAAGGTGAACAGTTTCCGCGGCGAGTTTCCTGCTTTCTTCGCTATTGGGAAATTCCTCCATTTTCCCTTTCTCGAAACATCCATAGAGCGAATCCTAGAATATGGTACCGTAGCAGTAAGAAATGCCAAATCACAAAGTCATGCTATTCCGACTATATTCCGAAAAGCTGTGGCCGAGTCTAAGACAGAAAATGCGGAGGGTTCGATTACAGATGCAGACATTCGGCAAGAAGCTGCTAGTTTTATTGTGGCGGGCACCGATACGACTGCTGTTTCACTTACGTATTTAGTGTACAATATTCTGAAAGATAAGAATTTGCTGAAACAATTAGAAGCTGAGGTAGACACTTTGAGAGAAGATTTCAAAGCAAAGGATATAGAGGAGTTGGTGCTGTTGAATGCGGCTGTTGACGAAGGACTGAGGTTATACGGTGCAGCGCCTGGCGCTCTACCTCGAACCGTACCGAAGGAAGGAACGCAGTTGGATGGATATCGAATTCCAGGAGGTATGACAGTTTCGACACAGGCTTTTACCATCCACCGCGATCCGGAAATCTATCCAGAACCTGAAAGGTATTTTTCTTCCTCATTTTTCATTCCCTGAATCCTCCTCATGACATCACTAACACATATCTCCCCTAGTTTTCAACCTCAACGCTGGCTAGACCGCAAATCAAACAATATAAAAGCCGCTTATCATCCTTTCGGAGCAGGAACACGCACATGTATAGGAATCCATCTGGCAAGAATGGAAATTTTGTTTTCTCTTGCTTTGTTCCTCAGAGAGTGTAAGGGAGCACGGATTGCGTTAAGCCAAGATGAAGAGGGTATGGCGATAAAAAACTTCTTCTTGGTTGAACCGAAGGGTAAAAAGTGTATGATTACTATGAGGGATGGATACTAGTATGGTTATTTGGAGATGTAGGAGTGATTTGTGTGGTGGGGGGAGGGGTTTCGTTATTAAGGTAGAAGAAATTGAGAGGATTAACAAATTTGAGGATAGGCAAGACAACGACGGATGAGATCAGTGTTGTAATTATTAGTATACGGCAGTAATATTATAGCTGATCTTGAAATAACATTACTCACTAATGTATGTAAAATATATATCTCATATCAAGTGGGATATATTATATTGACAATATTTTTTGTTTAGAAATTCAAATATACAAATTCTGGCATTTCTATATATTCTTAACAGGGCTGGGCAAAGGGGTAGGTCAAATACCCCGGGTAGGGTACGGGTGCCCAGCCCTGATTCTTAATGATATACAATAGCATTGAAATTAATAACACTCTTAGCAATATAGAATTCAATAATAATTCTAGGAATATCCTTCAAAAACTTAATATGTATCACCAATATGAAACGTATTTCAAATACCGAAAATACTAATTACAACACTGGGGTAGATCAAAGATGTGATAATCGGAACGCTGATTCAAAACACTATTTTCTTGATAAAGATTGAACTATCATACTCAAAGCTCATCTCTATACAGATCCCCACCATGTTGCGTAGAGAAAATAACATCTGATTCTAAAAAGATGTTAAACATGACACTTCTTCGAACGTTCGATAATGTATTGAAGTACGGGGTACTAACTAAGATTCGCAACCAAAATATCTACTTCCAACGCCCTCAGGCCCGATTTCGACAATCTGCTTTCACTAACACTCCAACTTGAATCTCCATATAGTGACTGACTTACCGACACCACATTCCCTGGCAAAGTGATCGTGATCTCGGCTTGGGAATCAACATACTCCCCATTTACAATCCCAATCATCATCTGTTCTCCCACAATCCATGCACTTACATCCAACAACCCGCTTCCCAATCCCTTGATTGCATTTGTGCCAAACAGAAAATCAATAGCAGGCCCATTCTGCAATACTTTCCCCAATGCCGCACTCCCAACATTCACCGAATCCGTACTCGGATAAATCCAGTACGTAATGCCCTTGGCATTGTGATTTACACTTAACATCATCATGACTTCCACTTCCGCTGCACTTGGTATACTTTGCCAATACTGAGATTCACCAAAAGCTTGTACTACTGACCACGTGGGTTTGTTCAAACCCCCTTGGCTACCTGGTCCTATATTTGCTTGATAATTCTGTATGTCGTCGAGTCGATTCGCTACATCTTCTAATTCTCCTACACAATTGTCGCACCCGCAATCCCCATATGTTTCATTACAAGGTGTATTCCACGAAACAGACCAAGTTGCATTGATAGCCACTGGATATGCATCTTGGAAAATGATATCCCCACCGGCTGAGTATTCAGGGTAGTAGAAGTTTTGACAATTTAGCACGAGACTAACGGGATGATATGGATCGAGGGATTTAAGTTGCTTGTAGGCAAGTTGCGTGGAATCGAGGGGATATACCCACCCATCTGGCTCATCGGCAGTGTACCACGACAGGAGGGTGGTTCTATTTTGCCAGAGAGCTACTTGTTCTGAAATGCGTGTCGAGTTTTGGAATGCGAAACGCATGTCATAAAGATTGAAGAGGTTTAATTCATCCATTTTATCCCAATACTCCATGAGTTGTTCGGTGGGATAAGATTGATCTGGAAGGCCACCGTCTGGAACGATGTTTATGGTGTTGAAACCGAGTGCAGCGTATGCTTCGAGGTTGGCGAGAGAGACATTGTCGGGAGTTACATACGATCCATCCGCATAGTATCCATTAGGGAAGATCGCATACCAGCCATGCCAATCATTCTTGTCATTTTGAACATAAAGTCCTCCGTAGAGATTGTCAATTTTCACAGCACTACCATAGTCACGAGACGGCAGTACGGAGACACTGGTGCTTGCGGTATAAGTTTGTTGACCATCAGGGGAGGTGGCGTAAATTGAGACTGCATACGGCTCTAATCGTGCTGGGAACGACGAAAAAGAGAATCCAATTATGTTTCCTGTTGAATTTACTGGAACTTTGTTGGTGACAAGTAGAGCACCTGACTCTTCATTGTAAACTTCAATATCAAGAGTCGTGAAAGGCGAGCTGGAATTACTTCCAGGGGTGTCATAGGTAGCATTTCGGTATGATCCACCAAAGACATGAGATATGCTAGCATCAACGATCAAAGTCCCTTCGCCATCATTCTCCAGAAATATCGAATAACGAGGTTGTATAGTAACATATAGTAGAAGATCGGATTGCGGTACTGGAAACTGGAATTGTCCTCCTGGATCTAGCGAATGGTTTCTAAAGCATGTCAAAAATTATCCTCTCCTGCCACAATGGGATAACAACTCACGTGCTCATATAAGGTTTTCCGCACCACGTAGGGACATCGGAGGGAGCATTGAAAGCGAGCGTCAGAGATATTAGAGCTTGTAACACGAATGGAAAATGCATCATGAAATTCGAGTCTGTGATTGAAGGGTTCAAAGATAGTAGCCAAAGTGAGAAAGGTCTCGAGATATCATATGTACTCCAAGTAAAATGCAACGACCACACGAAGTGGAACCTTTTACCCCTCTTGGTCCCACCTAGGTACCTGCCGAATCGGGTGAATTGTATATTCAGATCACGTGCCTAGTTGGATCTGCATGTAACGTTGCCCAAATTTTCAATTGCCGATAAGAACTTCATAAGATTAATTGTTATTGACGCGTTGACTACAAAAAAAGTCAAACGGGAATCACCACTAAAAGTAAGACATAGACAAAGTTTCGTGGGAAAGAAAAGAGATGACAATGGATGATAGCCCTAAGTCTAGCGCTATCAAACTCATTCATGTGGACGCGGGAGGAACGTCAGTATCAAGGATCTTACCGGCCGACCATTGGTTATCTCGAGTTGAACAAGCTTCGACAAGCTTTGTTAGGCTTTAGTATTCCTTGCACTTGCATTAGAGCTATCTCCCCGCATGTACCATGATAAGCCATATCACCTCCTCCATACGGAGTACAGAAGGCTTTCGATTGTGCATTCTGTCAAGATAAGAAGCATAAATATGGGCCATGCTTATGCGTGATTGTAACTTGCAAGTATATTGTTCGCAATAGCATCGAAGCCCATATTTTTGCACTGCATCGAGTTCCGTCAATTGAGAATAATAGCTCCCATATTTTTTCGAAGGTAAACTCATGATGGGAGAGACAGTACTAGGTCGGATAACTCGTCCGAGGGTTTCTAGCTCTTCATGGATAGTATCAGTTCTACTTGTCCTATGTTCATGTATCACATCAACCACATTTGGATATGACGGATCGATGATGTTGGTATTTTCGATAGAGAAGTCGCATATTTATACCGTCTCCGATAGCTAACCATGAATAGGAATGGACTCAATATCCTGCCCAGCTATACAGATTATTTCAATCTAAACACCGCCACTCTGTCTCTCAATACGGCCGCACTCTGGATCGGTGGCGCCATTGCTGGCTTGACTTATGGGAAAGTAACTGATATGATCGGACGCAGATATGCATTATTTTGGGCGGCCATTGGAACATTTTTGTCCGTCGTGCTTCAGACAGCCGCGCAGAATACTGCGATGTTTGTGATAGCTAGAATTCTGGTTGGGTACGGCACCTCTGCGTCGACTTTGACTGGGCCGACATATGTCGCTGAGACACTTCCATATAATTGGAGAGCCTGGGGATTAGGAGTTTTGAACGATTGTTATTATGTCGGTATGAATTTTCATTATCCTCTGTTGATTCACACATCTGACATACAGCAGGAGGTTTGATTGCAGCTGGTGTGACATACAGAACAGCTTCTTACAGCTCGACTTGGGCATGGAGAGTCCCTTCTTTAGTCCAAGGAATCTTCAGTATCCTTTGTATTGCCATCTTACCGTTTGTCCCCGAATCACCTCGATGGTTAGCTTATGTTGGACGTACAGAAGAGGCCTTAATTGTTGTGGCTCAGACACATGCGAATGGAGATACCTCGAATCCCATTGTACTAGCGCAATACAAGGAAATTATCGACACGATGGAGTACGAGAGAAATGTTGGCGAGACCCTGAGCCTAAAGCAGATGGTCAAAACACCAGTTGCAAGGAAAAGGGTATCCCTAGCAATCTCGGCCGCAGTGATTTCTACCATTTCAGGTTGGTAATTAATTCTGTCCTTGGATGTAGTATTGACTTTGCTAGGCAACGTAATTGCAAGTTACTACTTAGGAACGATGCTTGACAATGCCGGTATAAGTGACACCACGACGCAGCTCCAAATTGTGAGTTTTCAAGCCACATAAATTTAGGGATTAGGGCTGAACCTCAACAGAACATAATCCTGAATGCTTGGTGTCTTTGTTGCGCCCTCTTTGGAACATACTATGCTGATATCCTGGGCCGTCGTCCAACTGCTATTATTAGTACAGCACTCCTCACTATTTTCCTCTTCATCGTCGGTGCTCTCACTAAAGGTATGCGCCCCACCATTCGACTCTGCTCCCTACGTTGTTGACATGTAAAAAAGTGTATGGAACATCAACGGACAAGTCCGGTGTATACGGCACAGTCGCTGCAATTTTCCTCTTCCAGGGAGCTTACTCTTTTGGCTGGACACCACTCCTCTACTTGTATCCTCCCGAAGTGCTCAATTATCCCATCAGAGCCAACGGCATGGGTCTCTTCACCTTTGTCCTCAACGGAGTTGCACTTCTCATTGTGTTCTCCTTTCCATTTGCGCAAGAAGCCATGGGCTGGAAGATATATATGATGAACGGTGCGTGGGATGTTTTGGAGGTGGGATTAATCTGGAAATATTGGGTAGAAACACGAGGAAAGACACTCGAGGAGATTGACGAGATGTTTGAAGGTATCAAACATTCTGACGTACCTGATTTGGAAGACGTGGTGAGAGGAATCATGAAACCCGGGGACGATGTTCCAGAAAGAATTGAGATTGTCCCCTCAAGGAAAAGTGTTTGAGATGAAGTAGATAGAAGAGGATTTAGAAGGATTAAGAGACGAATAGTTTTGAAAGTGTCAACAGTCAATCTCATAGGCTAACCCTAAGCTATGTAACAAAGTAGTAGCATATGATTTAGACAATATGAATATCTGAACCCCTTATTTTATCATAAATGAAGTTCGATGAAGGAGTAGCCTAAAGAATTCGCCAAATCATGAGGGAATCCAATTAAAAAATATGAACACGAGATCAGTCAACGTCATCCCATTTCTGCAACAAGTCCGCTGGGAGAACTCGATTTCCCTTTTTGATCTGTTCCGTCACTCGTAATGGACCCTTGCCATCCCAGCTTACTTCTACGCGATGATCCTCAGAATCTTTCACAATCTCCATGACCCTCTTAACAAGAACGTGAAATTTGCTCAACAAAGTCGCGTTCCTCTCTTCCCATTCGAGCACCTTGTCCTTCACGTTTGACACCTCGGGCTTATCGAAGAGCCCATATTCATGATAGGCGAGCAAGAAGTTGGGAGTCTGATTTAACCACAGTCGAGGAAGAATCTCTTCCATGTCAAAAACATTCAATTTGCGTCGCGTCTTCATGTCGAAAATCCGACTTTGGGGTTTCTTGGTGCCTTGCATTCGCAGGTCGAGCTTCGAATTATTGGGTCCTGCAGGGGCTCTACCTACTCCTAGCTTGGCAAATGATTCGTCCAGTGGTGATTGTGCACTCTCCTTTGAGTGTTTCATAGGTGGATCTTGTTCTTTCATATATCCATCACTCTCGCTGCGAACTAAAATGTGAAGGTCCGCGAAATCATACTCGATGATACGTTGATGTGAGCAAGAACCCTTTACATCCCGGTCCCATGTAGTATACCGTTCCGGAAATGTATGTCCGTATCCTCGGAGGTCATCAATAGTTTCGGTGGGAGTTCTTTCTTTTCGGATGAAGAAAACTGTATCCCCCACGAAATCAGCATCAAATCGAAATGGCTTCTCCACCGAGCCTGCAAATCTTAAAAGATTTCCAATTGTAGACCCGCATGCTACCAGATCAAGAGCTTGTAAGTTAAAGTCCGGTTCGAGAGCTAGGATGGATCGAACGGCGGGCTCCATGGGATAATCGGGATATCGTGCAGCATTGATGTCGCGGTATACCGACCCGCTGTCACCAGGAAGCTTTTCATCTTGTGCGGGAGGAGACCAGGCTGGAGGAGATCCTAATCCTCACAAGTTAGCAATTAGCTACGAGTGTATAGACCCATGAACAGCCTCGAAAAGCATTATTGCCAAAGCTAAAATGGTCCAAGTTTCTCGATTATGAGTTGTGAGAGCATATTTTGCTAACCTGGTACAAGAATTATGGGAGATTTGGCGTCCAGCCAGTTGTAGGAAGCAAGATAATTAACATTCGCAATGGTGGGAGCATTTTGTTCAATCAATAGACTTGAAATATTGATTTTATCGATTTCTGATCCGAAGGGTTCATCTGATACTGGTGGAGGAATATGAGATGCTCCACGAGCCAAACTAGCGCTACCCCAGTTCCCACCTCTATAAGTTCCAAATCTGTAAGACGACATCATCGATTTGTCGCAATCTCAACTGAAGAATATTTTTGCCTTGATAATTGATTTTTTTGAAGATATACCTGCTATTTATTAAGAAAGTGTTTTTTTTAAAAAAAAAATACAAATCATCCGCTCGTCTTTATTGCCATCCCCTCGTTTTTATTATTGTTCATTTATTAATCTTAGATAATAATCAACCTAGATTCTAGCTATGTGCCCCTCCTATGAATATCCCTTAGCAAACGGAAATGCCTTGCCATCAGGTTTCAGCGCATGCAATTAGCCCCATTCACCTGTAAGACCCCGCCACCCTTATAGGTCACCCTTCAAAGATAGATAACTTGATTGGATAGCAAACACGCTCGGCGAGGCTTTTTGGACTTCTGCAGCAGGCCGTAAAACGCACTCATTAGAATTATGCTTGTTCAATGCCGCTATAGCATTGCCTATAGAAAAGAAAAGATTCTTCGAGCCTTTAAAGTTACCCTGCTTGGTGCTTTCATTTTCCAAAACGAAGTCGTTTGCAAAATATCTATTTCAACTTCCCACGACATCGAACACACTGCTACTTAGTGATGACTTGTTGACCAAAAAGCTTTGTGTTCATTGATCAGACTTCAAATTCTTCATGGCTTCCCTTATTGATGATCCTCGGACTGCCCGCCTTGATCGTTTCTTTCATGATGTTATAAAGGGACGAAGGACTCTATCGTCGGTTCGAGAAGGGAAAACCTTCATCGAAGCGATATGCTCTCAAAAAGATCCAGCATCAATGGCATATAACTTATTATCCAGCCAAGCAGGTCTCGATGCAATCCAGACTTCAGTGCGCTTTGACACTACACCCTCGTTTCTTAATGAAAGCTCTGTTCTCTTACTTCAATATTTGCAATCGCCTTCCTTGAAAACCATCAACTCCGGGTTAAGCCTATCGGAGCTCATTACTGCGATAGCTGAGCCTCCTTTTTTCTGGGACGGATTCGTGAGAGCATTCAAGACCGGGCAACTGAATGAAGACGCCTCATATGCATTTGCATGGCTTTTATTCGAACTTATCAATCGTCCTGGAAAGCCATCAACAATATATGTACTCGTGGCGAAATCTCCTGGTATTTTGGATACCATTCTGAACTCATCTGATGGAGACTGTCGAAATTTGGGTCAGAGAATCAAGCACACCCTGTCACTAGATGCGTCTGACCTTGATAAAAACCGCGAATTTGGGCCAGGCGGTAGACACAATAATGACCATGAAAATCACCGAGATATCTCAATCATGCCCACAGCAGATGAACTTCTATCCAAGGAACGACCGTTTTTACGTACCCCTGATACATATCTTCAAGATATAGATCCTACTCGGTTGGGAATTCACATTGACAATCAATTTCGACTGCTACGGGAAGACATGCTAGGTGAAATCAGGGATGAGGTTCAGAAACTTCAAGGCTTGAGGCCTGGACACCATCGAGGGCTAACCTTTGACAATATCCGATTGGAAAGCATATTTGTTGATGGGGATAAGTTTCGAGAGCCTTGGGGCCTCATGTTTCAATGCCAAGATGAGCTTCCGTCTTTAAAGAAAATAGACCCCAAAAAGCATCAAAAACGTGTTGACTTTCTCAAAGACAACCGAACAATCCTTAGGCAGGGAACCATCGGATGCTTGTTTGTCGATGGTGAACCTTTAGCTTTTCCTTCCATCAACAGAAATGAGGACGAACTGGCCAAAAAACCAGCTAATATCATTGTACAATTTCAAGATGAAACAACGATATCAACCACTTTGGTAAAGCTCAAGGTGGCTCAAAAAATCAAATTGGTGCAGATGGACACATCAATCTTCGGCTTCGAACCCTTTCTTAGACGGCTACAGGATATGAATAACGTTCCTCTGGCCGAAAAGCTTCTTTCGTGGAATGAGGACGACTTCAATGGTGGACCGCCATTCCAACCCTTGGCACTAAAGAAAAAGATTGAACGAAGCTCTGGCCAAGATCTTAGTCCGCTTCTTTTAACAGAAAAGTCAATTGTTCTTGATGACTCTCAAATTCAATCTCTACTTGCTATTTTATTCCAAAGAGTCAGTCTGATTCAAGGGCCACCAGGTATGTGTCAATGTATCCAGTAATGAAATGAATACTAATAGAAGTCGATAGGCACGGGCAAATCATTTATCGGAGCTCTAGGGGCCAAGGTACTTCATAATTTTACATCCGAAAAAATTCTAGTCGTCTGTTACACAAATCATGCTTTGGACCAATTTCTCGAAGACCTACTGGACATTGGTATTCCATCTTCTGATATGATAAGACTCGGCGCAAAGTCCACCCCTCGGACACAGCAGTTAATGCTCAGCAAACAAGCGCCGTCAAAGCTCAATAACTCCCAGTGGAATCAAATTCGCAAACTTGAAGATAGTCTCCGTCAGCACGAGGCCCGATTAAAAGGTGCTTTTACACGATATCACTCCACAAATGTGAGTAAACAACAGATATTGGATTATCTCGAGTTCCTGCCAGATGATATACCATTCTTTGACACATTTATGGTGCCAGAGTCGACCACGGATGGTATGACTAAGGTTGGGAAGAAGGGTAAAGCCATGAGTAAATTCTATTTGCTTGATAGGTGGACCAGGGGAATGACGAATGCCGGATCTTTTGAGAATACTCAGCCAAAATCATCGGAAAACGTATGGAGAATTGGGCCTGATCAGAGGGCTGCGATGGTTTCGAGTTGGATATCGGCTATTATAGCGGAGACGGTTGAGGAGATTGATAAAATTGGAAAGCAGTTCAATGCCGAACAGGCAGAGAAAAATGAGATTATTGGTCAAAGAGATGCAAACATCATCAAGTCAAAGAGAATCATTGGTTGTACAACGACTGCAGCTGCAAAATACTCCGCCGCAATTCAAGCAGCATCTCCTGGGGTTCTGTTAGTCGAGGAGGCTGGAGAGATTCTCGAAGCTCATATCTTTACAGCTTTGGGAAAGAACACCCAACAGCTCATTCTTATTGGGGATCATAAGCAACTTCGTCCCAAGTGCAATACTTATGGCCTCAAGGTGGAACAAGGCGATGGATATAATCTGGACATGTCTCTGTTTGAGAGACTCGTACTTGCCGGTTTTCCGCATGTTACGTTAACAAAGCAGCATCGTTCTAGACCAGAGATCTCATCAATAATTAGGCATCTTACGTATCCTGACCTTATTGATGCCGATTCGACACGTAACCGGAAAGAGCTGCTCGGGTTCCGCGACAATCTTATCTTTATAGACCACACATCTCCCGAATACGATGTGAATGTCAAAGAGATGAGGGACAATGCGGAATCGACGTCTTCCAAGAAGAACGATTTTGAGGCGAATATGATCCTGAAATGCGTCAAGTATCTTGCTCAACAAGGATATGGTTCGGACAAGCTCGTGATTTTAACACCCTATGTGGCTCAGCTTAGATTGCTGCTCGACAAACTTGCGATAGAGAACGATCCAATCCTCAATGACTTGGATAAATATGATCTCATTCGTGCCGGACTATACATTGACACTGGTGCCAAACCTTCGAAACCGTCACTTCGAATTTCCACTGTCGGTAAGTCCTCCTCTTTTCTACTTTCCTAGTTAAATGGACTTCTGAATATTTTTGATTGATCACTGAGCACTATGCAGATAACTACCAAGGCGAGGAAAGCGACATAGTTCTCGTCTCTTTGACCAGAAGTAATTCCAGGCATGATATCGGCTTCATGTCGCAGCCCCAAAGGCTTAACGTCCTAGTGTCCCGTGCTCGAAATGCCCTCATCATGATTGGCAACTCTGACACCTTCATAAATTCTCGGAAAGGAAATCTTTTATGGAAGAGTTTCTTCGATCTGCTATCAACCGCAGGACATGTTTATCCTGGATTCCCCATCAAGTGTGAGAACCATCCTAATCGAATGGCAACTCTGTCCTCACCTGAAGATTTCGAAGAACATTGTCCAGACGGCGGGTGCAAGGAGCCTTGGTTAGTTTCCCTAGTTGTCTAATTGTACGTAGTAAGAATATTAAAAAGCTAATTTTACAATGACAGCGGTGTTCTACTCAATTGCAAGGTCCATCATTGTCCAAGCAGCTGTCATCAGGTTTTCGACCACTCCAAAATGCTATGTAAAGTGGTCTTATCACAAAAATGTCCCGAAGGGCATACAATCAAATGGAAATGTCATGAGAATCTTCCATCGAAAGCCTGCCCTAAATGCGAGAAGGAAAAACGGGATGCCGACAAACAAGCAAAGAAAGAACTAGAAGAGCAGTTGCGACGAGACGAAATGAAGCAAAGACATCAAAGAGAACTTGAAAAGCTTCAAAAAGAGTTTGATAAGACCCATCAAGAAATTCAGGACGCCCGGCTGAGATCGGAACAAGATGCGGTTCTAGCACAGAAAAGAAAGGATCTATCAGTTATCAAAGATCGTCTAAATCAAGTTAAATTGATACGGGTACCAGATGCCTCGCCTGCTGTCACCACAAATTCGTCTCTCATCCCCACGGCTCCTAGCTCTGTGTCGCCTACGGTCTCTATGAGTGCATCTGCCGCACAAAACGCTGTATCTCCGCATCCCGATGTAACCCAAGTAAAGTCACCGAAGAGGGACAAGAAGAGCCCGAAGAAACTTCAAATACGAGTTGGGCAGAAAATTTCAGCATCAGGGACGGAGTGGCAACGACAAAAAGATCAGGAAAATGCAATAAATCCGGCCATAGATAAGATCATGGAAATGATCGGCCTTGAAGATGTAAAATCTCAAGTACTACGCATCAAAGCAAAAGTCGATACCTCGAAGCGTCAAGGAACGGATCTCAGGAAGGAAAGACTGGGTTTGATTTTGCTGGGTAATCCAGGAACAGGTATGTGCTTATTTCCCAGAAGCTTCCAATAGTACCGACTGCGTTCGATTTATATTGTTTGAATCTCTTTTCGATATTGGAAATACTCTGAATCTTTGAATGCGGTTCAATAACGTGAGTGGATACGATATTCCCGGTGGATTTGATGGTTGCAAGTCATTCAATGATTCAAGTGAGTTCAATGATTCAAATGAGTTCAATGATACAATCAGCTCTTATACAACAGGTTCAAACAATTGGAAAGCCTCATCACTCAATCGTGATCATCGAAATCAGTACCCTCTAACTTTGAATAGGCAAAACAACAGTGGCGAGACTCTACGCCAAAATTCTAACAACACTTCAGGTTCTCCCGGGCGACGAATTTGTTGAGACAACTGGTAGTCATCTTGCGCATGGCGGGGTAAATGATGTCAAGAAGCATTTGACAATGCTTGACAAGGGTCAGGGCGGAGTTTATTTCATCGATGAAGCCTACCAATTGACAGAAGGACACAATGTTGGTGGCAAGACCATCCTGGACTACCTTCTTACAGAAATTGAGAATCTCGTGGGTAAAGTTGTTTTTGTCTTTGCGGGATATCGCAAGCAAATGGAGAAGTTCTTTGAGCATAATCCCGGTCTGCAATCTCGACTACCATACACTCTTCATTTCGAGGACTATACTGACGCCGAACTCCTTGAAATGTTGCAATATCAGATCTATAAATTTTATCCATCTCTGATGAAAATAGAAGATGGTCAGGATGGACTCTACATGCAAATTGCAGTGCAAAGGCTTGGCAGGGGGAGAGGAAGAGAAGGTTTCGGGAATGCGAGAGCTTTAGAAAATATGTTTGCAAGGATTCGTGAACGCCAAGCCGATCGGCTGACGAAAGAGCGCAGAGATGGCCTTGGTCCAGATGACAATCTCATCACCAAGGAAGACCTAATAGGACCAGACCCGTCCCAAGCAATATTGAAATGCAACGCATGGGACGAGCTTCAAAGCCTCACTGGTTTAAAGTCTGTTAAAGACTCGGTAAACTTCATGATCGAAGTCATCAAGACAAACTATAAACGAGAGCTACAACAAAAACCAATTATCACTGTATCATTGAATCGTGTATTCCTTGGCTCACCAGGGACAGGGAAAACCACGGTGGCCAAACTATATGGCCGCATTCTATCAGATCTTGGTATACTGAGCAACGGAGAAGGTAAGTTAATAGTTTAACGAGTGGGGTCTTTTACTTCAGTAGCTGGATGAATTCTAAAACAGCATTTCTGACTGTGTACAGTTGTTATAAAAAATCCAGCCGACTTTATTGGGAGTCATATCGGGCAGTCGGAAGAAAATACTAAAAATATTCTTGCTACCACTCTTGGGAAGGTCCTCATCATAGATGAAGCATACATGCTCTACCCTAGCTTGAAGGGTAGTCATGGAGGAAGTGGAGGCTCTGATATTTTCAGAACAGCAGTGATAGACACGATTGTTGCCGAAGTACAAAGCGTACCTGGTGATGATCGATGTGTGTTACTTCTAGGCTACGAAGATAAAATGCTGGAGATGTTTCAAAATGTCAATCCCGGCTTGACAAGACGCTTTCCGCCGGCGGATGCCTTTAACTTTGCCGACTTCAGTGACCAAGAACTAGAAGAGATTCTCGAACAGAAATTAAGTACATATGGACTTGACGCGACTCCACAGGCAGTAGCTGTGGCCATAGATCTACTCGCGCGAGCTCGAAATGGGCTTAATTTTGGAAATGGTGGTGAAGTGGAGAATTTGATATCTAAGGCAAAGAAAAATTATCAATCTCGACAGTCGAAATTGCCTGTTGATCAGCGATCCATAGACTTCTTGTTTGAGCCAGAGGACTTTGATCCAGAATTTGATCGAGCCTCCAGTGCGGAGATAAATTTGAAAGAGCTTTTCAAAGGTATCATAGGATGCGATACAATCATTGCGAAACTCGATGGATATGTGAAAGTTGCAAAGGGCATGAAAAAGCTAGGGAAAGATCCTCGATCACAGATTCCAATGAATTTCATATTCAAAGGCCCACCAGGTAGTTACGACTATATGAAAACTGAGTTTAGCCAGATTACTGACACCCACACCAGGGACTGGAAAAACGACAACTGCTCGAAAGATTGGCCAAGTTTACTACGACCTAGGATTTCTTTCAGAGGTCAAAGTTGTTGAATGTTCTGCGTCAGATCTCATCGGCCAATATATTGGTCAGACTGGCCCAAAGACCATCAAGCAACTTGAACTTGGCCTTGGGAAAGTCCTCTTCATCGATGAAGCATATCGACTTGGCCAAGGACATTTTTCTCAAGAAGCTATTGACGAGCTAGTGGATGTGAGTTATTGCTTTCTCTGATACTGTGTAATCTCAGTTGTCATTTGACAGGCTTTTTCGTTGTTTATGGTCATTTCAAACATTGCCGCTTCCAGCCGCAAAATCTCCCTTTCGATCCCTCACTAATTCTTTAATTCTAGTCCATGACCAAACCAAAATTCACTGGTAAAATGATCATAATTCTTGCGGGGTATGAAAAGGATATGAACACGCTGCTCACAAAAAATGAAGGATTAAACAGTCGTTTTGCTGATGAGATAATCTTTCCAGCTCTTAGCCCTAAAGATTGTCTCCTGGTTCTACAAAATGCTTTGGAGAAAGAAAATATCTTTGTTGATGGGTTGAAAGATATGACCAGCCATCAACCCTTTCTGGATTTAATCGCCGAGCTTTCTAAGCTGCCCGCCTGGGGTAATGCAAGAGATATGATCACTCTCGCCAAGAGCATGATACGTGCGTTCTACCAATCTGCCACGAATACTTCAGCCAATAATCCCAACATCCATTTATCATACCATGATGCCATTGCTTGTATTCAACTCATGATTGAAAGTAAGAGAGACAGAGCTCAAGTGCAAGGACAACCGAGATTTCAATCGTCAAAACATGCACCTGTCATGGCCAACTTTCAGCAACCACCAACACCTCCCCCACCTTCTGTCAATACCTCCACATCAACCAAGAACAAACCTGACGATAAGGATGACGAGCAACCTCCGAAGCCATTATTCGAAGATGATGCATCGAATGATGACATTGATCGTGATCCAGGTGTTTCCGACGCGATATGGGCTCAACTACAACACGACAAAAAGTCTGCAGAAGAAGCCGCCCGGCGCTATGCTGAAGAGATGCGTAAAAAGCAAGAAGAGCTTCAGGCACTTCAAGATGCTGAAAGAAAGGCCAGAGAGGAAGCCTTGCGAGAAATACAAGCAAGACATGCAATCGAACGTCAAGAACAACTTCGATTACGCGAGGAAGCTCGACTTCGAGAGTTAAAAGCAAAGGCTGAAAGAGAACGCGTCGAGAAGGAACGAGAGCGGATAAGATTGCAGGAGGAACAGAGAAGAAGAAAGGAGGCACAAGCCCAGGCAAAATTGAGAAAAATAGGGGTTTGTGTCATGGGTTATCAGTGGATTAAACAAGCTGGAGGGTATAGGTGTGCTGGTGGAAGTCATTTTGTGACGGATGGACAGCTTGGAATGTGAGGAGATTGACCATATTGTGGAAAATTCATTTTTCTGATCGTCTCGCGTAGCTTGGAGGATTCGATTATGACCTAAAGATGTTGTGGTGTTTTGTGGGGTCTGCTCTATTTTTCATACTTAAATAATTCAGCCAGAATATTATTACATTAGCCATTATATATTACGCATTTTGTCCCTGCGTGTACTTCACTTGTCCAAGGGACACATTCTTACCTATGTATCACATAAATTTCTCATATATTCCAATTTCAGATTTAACGACAAATAGTGTCGGGCTCAAGAATCGCCAGGGAAGTATTCCATTCTGGTATATGCTTTATTTCTTATATCACATGGACCAGCAAACCAGCCGCAGGTTGTGTAGGCCATAAATCTCGCTCATCATTTCCATTTTTCCATATCCCCTCCAAAATATGATCTTGTCCGATTATCCCCAGAAATCCCAACACGTCTATAACATGAAGGCTCCTTTTTTGACATATATAGAGAGGCCGAAATGTTGATGCGAAACTGATGTCCTATTCGACCAATGAAATTAAACGGCATCATTGCTCCAAACATCCTTCCAGCCATCTAGTCCATTCTATCTCTCTTTTCTAGATATCTTTCCAGATCGCTTCTCAGAAGTATGGTCTTGCCTCCAGTGACTTTCCCAAACAATCATTGATAAATCCAAAATCTCTGATATATCCAAGGCCTATTAGATAGCTTGTGCAAGATCTCTTTTAAATGATCAATTTCTTTGATCTCCAATCAAACTTCATGGCATGCATCAACTAAGGCTTCCCTACCAACTTTATCGTCAAAATCTGGCAGATAGTTGTTTATCTCAGTGTCCCACTCCTTCATCATTTTACTCATCAACATATCTCGATCACACTCCTTTGATAGTTCCAATTTCTGCATGATTCTGTACTTGGTAGCGATTTCCGCATTACGCCAGGCACGAAAATAGCCCGTATGGTAGACATGAACATAATCGAAACCGCCGTAGTAGAGATACATCGTAGCGAGATAAAAGAGCGTCACCAGGAGAAATGCTAGCCATGTCGGTTTTGGAATTGAGAAAGTACATGTACAGTATTTAATGGGCGGCGGGTGTAGGGCTTGATTGCTGAGGGTCTGGTTCTCGATTGAAGTGGTGATACTTTCGCCGGTGACCAAGCTCGTAGGTGTGAACATATTTCCGATATTTCGAGAAAAATGTGGATTGATGAAACTGATGACTTGGGATGAAATGCAGAACAGAAAAAACAAGAAGATTTATCTGAGTTTTGATTGGATTTGTGCGAAAGGGGTTGCTACTAGCTAGCTTAGCTTGTGGCAACCCCTCAAATCCAGTCTTACTGTAAATGATGAAAAATGACGTGTATCACATGATTCATACCCATCTCTGCCGGACTTAAACACATGATTCATACCCATCTCTGCCGGACTTAAACACATCATTAGCTTGATGTGAGTCTGTCTTGTTTAATTACAACCTCCAATGTTGATACTATTTTGCTGATATAATGGTGAGTTGCAAGCTTCCACCCGACCGAAATTAGAAATTTAAAACTTCCAACTACTAATACGAGCGTGAAAATGTGGCTCTGACAGCCATAGAAGTAGTCTACGATGATGACATGTTTCGATATACCTTCAACTGAGGAAGAGTTCTTTGCCAGAGGATTCGGAGCCCTAGCTCCCTCTTGCTGGGTTATTAGCAGATTTTAGGCGCGGAGAGGAAAGCGTCTCCTATCTGAGCATCCCCATGGGGCTCGGTTAACCATGACCTAACCGAAAAAAAGAGTCGGTAGGGTCTAGCCGGCCTTGTTTTGTACCGTTTAGCGCTGGAATGAACAACTTTTAATCGATGTACAGCAGGTTATTGTGCAACTTGTGTGATTTATTCTATATGATGTTACCCTAAAAGAAATCGCTTCGTTGCCCTGATATATTATAACTTTCTACGCAAATGTTTTCAGTACTATGAACTTTGAGTGTGGTTCACTGTCCCTATGTCGAAAATTCGTCACAGCATTGATCTTTTTGCTACCTTGAGGCTGCGAATAACGCTTTGGCACAGGCACGATGACCTTTAGCGAAACCTTTCGAGGCTGTATTTCCGTTTTGTTGATTTGCATGTTTGACCCAGGATTCGACAATGGGACCATCACTAACCATCTTATCTTCCGTCATTTCTAACTACATAATTGAGCATATTCCTCTCGACAAATGAACAAAAAGATCCCAAGCAACCATACCTCCTTGATCAACATGTTTTACAAACTAGCACGCCAAGATAACCCCTACCACAACGACTCAAGCCGCGACCCCAACGAATCTCACGGAAAATCAGTAATATTACTAGGAAGATTTTCCTCCCCCGATTCCAACAACGCCATCGAAGTCGCGAGACTCACATTTGGCATCAATGATGAAAATGGTGTGCAAGTACATCTTCTCAGTGAAAGAAGTAGACGTTCCTTGAACTGGGGACGAATTCTTCTTTGTGAGTTTACCGGTCATTGGTTTAGCGTTATATGTGGTGCTGCCGATAAACCTCTCGAGAAAAAGGATTTGGAGAGACTTGGAAGGCGGTTTTGGAATACTATGGTTTCTATACAAGGAAAGGAGGAATGGATGAAGAATAGGGTGAGTGATTTCTCATTATTTGTATGGATAATACCTGCTAATAATATATCTTATACAGGAAACAAAAGCAGAAGAATTCGGGCCTGGCTCGCTGCCCGAACCATAAAACTAAATCTCCGGAGCGAGATCTCCAAAGTATCAATCACAGGTTCTGCTTTCGACCACTATAGTCGATTTCGAAAACAATGGCTCGGTGAAAACTATGCCCACAGATATATCGACGATATCCATTTCGACACTTCTAAAGACCGCAAAGCATATAACGAACTAACACTCTATCACTCACTTCACGGAGTTGATAATCAAGAAACACGACTCAGTCAAAGCCGATCGAAATTCACCAAAGCATTATCGGAAAACGGAAATTCAGACATCGACAAGAAACGCAGAGTATTTCTCTGTAAAGCAAGAAGTGCAATAAATAATGCGGTGTTTAATGCTCATGCGGGTGATGGATATAGTTCTTGTCTTGCGGCTGCAGATACAATTTTACTTGAATATGGAAATACGCGGGAAATTTGGTTGGAAAAATGTTTGTTGGATATACCAACTAAAGCACTTTTTCGATTAGCGAAGATTTATTTTCGTCCTACGGAAACGAAAACGGGAGGGAGTGCACGAGAGGCGGAAAAGGTACTTAGGGAATTAGATAAAAAGCGTGGAGAGTTCCTAGGAGAGATTTCTCCTCAAACACACCAATCTCCTGCTGGGTGGCGATATGAGATATTGGTTACAATACTTCAAGAGCTTGAGACACAACCGCAGAAACGTGATGCTTTGGGGAAGAAATGGGAGGAGTTGGTATATGATTATGGGACATTAGAAAGATGTTTAAGAACATGCGAGGTATTATTGCCAGCTCTACGTGCAGGCGAATCAGCAAGAGAGATACCGAGAACTTCACAAACTGGTTCTACGGCTCGTGGATCGAATCATGGGAATCATTATTCTTCATCAATGGCAGTGGCGCCAACAAGAAAATAATCGAAGGATGTGACGAGGCTTTCTTCAGCAACCCGTACGACCTCCTCCAGAAAATACTCTCAAGATATAACTTCACGTTCTTCATCAACATCAACATCCCATTCTCGAACCTACACTCAAGAGTCGAACCCTACTTCGAAGAAAAAGAGGGGAATCAAGAATCTCATACCAAGTAAAGACTGGTGTGAGATCAGATGACAGGCAGCCGCTTCTGTAGCATTTTTGGGTCTTTCGGTGAGTCGACCATTTGGTATTATTTGAGGATGTAGGAGGGATAGTGTTTGAATAATTTGCTTGGTTTGATGATTTTGGTTTGGGGAATGAATTCTGTGATCCCATGAGACCCACATGGGTAACAGAGATCCGCCGAGGAGAGCAGTGACTGACTACGAATAGCTGTTGGAAAGACTGGGATTCAGGAGTTGAGGTTCGCTTTGAATATAGTATGTAGCCAAGGGTTATTGTTCCAAGGTGTTTGAGAGGGTGCCCCGTTCCGAAAGATGTGATGATGTGCAATTGGCATTGTAGCTAGGTACGGATGTGAGGATTCGTGCAATAAATTTATCGTGTAAACTTGTATACCCCTTCTGTCCTACGTCATGGCATGGTAGATATGCGACAAAAGCTAAATGAAATTTTGGAAGAATTGAATGGAGTATATGATTACCACGATTTCAAATCTCCCTTTCCAGAACACTATTTTCCTTAAGAACGCAGAAGTCGTCGCATACTATTATAACAATATAGTATTATCGCATTTTTACATACCGAATCCTTAGTTTTGTTCGTGCAAATGACGAACGAATGCCCATATAACCACGCGATGCAAGCCCTCATCACCCAGTAATGATAACGCCAGGGGAGTATGTCCCATAGACTCCTTTATACCAAACTGGCCATGTAACGCCAATGCATAAGATCCCACCAGACCATGCAACCCAACGCCATGTCCCGCGAAAATCAGCCCTCAAGTCAAGGTTGACCTTCAAGTCTACTTCTTTGAACTTGTTCATTAAACCATTCCCTTCCAGCCTCCTTCCTTTCCATGGCCTCTTCTTCATATAAATCCATATCATCATCTCCCAAATCACTCGTTTCATCCCACAATTTATCAAATTCCGAATTCAGTCCCGTAACTGGTACTGCCCAAATATGTTCTCTCAATCTCTTATGTCTCTCTCTATCCTCCTCAATTCTCTGTTCAATCTGTCTCTTATCCAATCTCGCAACTCCGTTTGTCTTGGTCTGCTTTGGGGTAGCATGTTGGGAAGTTCCGTTTCCATTTGCCTCGTTTTCTGCGGATGGAGAGGACAGAAGAGCATCTGGTTGAGTGTCACGTTCTTTCAAACAATCATCAATTTCCGTGACGGTTTGCGCCAAGAGAAATGACTTTTGTTGAAGGCCTTGGAGAACTTTGCGCACTACTTTGACATTTGCTGCTCCCGATCCATCTTCCGGCGCAACTGCATCGACTACCCGTAAAATATCTCGTTGGATCATTCGTACGTAATCATCATGACCTTCTTTAGATGCCATGTCGCATAAAATCTCAATGAAATACATAATATTCGCCCTATTGTTCATAGAATTCTAGACATTAGATTAGCTTCACTCTTTTTCAACTGCGATCAAAACCGAGACAAAACTCTCAAGATTTCCATTCGTCCTTCGATGCAGTCCTTTAGATCTGGCCCAATTTCAAGACAAAAAGACCCAAACTCACCCTCTCCAATTGCTCCAAAATACAACTATGCAAATCCTCATCCATATCCCTATATTTCAACGCATACAGCGCCGTCTTATTCGCACTCGCAACACTCGCATTTAAATGTTGCAAATACTGCGTAAAGCGAATGCGCACCTCGAACGGATCCATATTCTTTTGCTGTGGCTTTGGTTTCGAACTTGACGGCTTCGGTGGTAGAGGGTGTGGTAGCTGTGTGTGAAAAGTTGGTGCTTCAATGGATTCGAGAAGTTCATTGATGCGCAGAGGACCTGGTCTGGTAGGATCCATGATGTAGTTTTGGGGTGCTAGGCTTGATTGGGTGGATTTTGGGCGGTAAAGATCCGGCAGTATTTTGGGTGGGAGGGAGCTTTGTTTGACTTCTCTCTTCCTAGGTATTGAAACGTTAGAACTTCGATATTTCAAAACAAGGGATGTTGAGCAGAAACTTCAATAACATACTCAATTACTTACTTTGATAATAACTCAGGTCGAAGAAAACAAAAGCTAAGATGAGTTCTTCAATTGAAGATATGGAAACAGAAATGACCTTGACAGTTCTTGGTTGTGGTATGTTTGTGTGTTTGTTTCTTTGGAATTCTTCTCTTGCCTTGATAGAATTTCATGTGATTAAAGTTAATTTCAATTATTGATATTGAGGAGGTGATTTGCTTCTTGAGTATGGCAGGAGCCATTGGTTGGTTGATGAGGCTTGCTCTTGAAGCTCTTGGGACAAGATATGAATATTTACTTTGGTTCACATGTAGATTTCATCTCATCCCATATAGATCATTTTATAATCCTTCAAACAATGGCAACTACTAAATTACCTTCATGGGTAATAGTATCATGTCATAGTTCCCAAAAAGATCCCCATGCACTTTTGGCCAATACATAAACCATATACAAATAAACACCACATGCTGTACTACCTTTGCTTAGAACTCACCTAAAGATAGGAAATTACGAAAACTGCCATAGCTAACATTCAAACCTAGGAACGATGGGCATAGCAATCCTCTCGGGAATTCTCAGCTCCCTCAGTACCCCCGAAACCTCAAACCCCATCCCTCCAACCCTATCCGGAACCTCAACTCCCGCCTATCCAACCTCACCACCCACCCGTCTCCCCTCCAAATTCATCGCCTGCGTCCGCCGTCCCGAATCCGCAAAAAAAGTGCACCAAGCACTCTCCCACTATCTAACCTCCACATCCACCTCCCTCACCATCCTCCAAAACAACAATGTCTCCGCCGTCCAACAAGCCGACATAGTCCTCTTATCCTGCAAACCCTACATGGTAAACGAAATCCTGTCGGAACCCGGCATGGGGCAAGCTCTAACTGGTAAACTCCTAATCAGTATCTGCGCGGGCATAACCATCGAACAACTCTACTCGGAACTCTTCACCGAACAAACAAAGGGACTAACGGACATCGCATCGGCCTCTAATCCCTGCACAATCGTCCGCGCTATGCCTAACACCGCATCTCAAATTAGAGAATCAATGACCGTAATCGGTACTTCTACACCTCCCCTCCCAGAATCCACAACCGCACTCATAACCTGGATCTTCACACGCATAGGCGAAGTAGTATTTCTCCCCCCATCAACTATGGATGCCTGTACCGCTCTCTGCGGATCCGGTCCCGCGTTTTTTGCCCTAATGCTCGAAGCAACCATCGACGGCGCCGTAGCCATGGGACTCCCGCGCGCAGAAGCCCAGAAAATGGCAGCGCAAACTATGCGTGGAGCTGCTGGTCTCGTTCTTTCGGGTGAACATCCTGCGCTACTGAGAGATAAAGTTAGTACACCGGGCGGGTGTACGATAGAGGGACTTTTGGTTTTGGAAGAGGGGAGAGTGAGGGGCACGGTGGCGAGAGCGGTGAGGGAGGCGACGGTTGTAGCGGGGCAGTTGGGGAAGGGCGTGGTGGGGGTTAATGGTACGAGATCTCAGGTTGCTCCCGCTAAAGGAGTCTTGGGGAGAGGGGTATGAGATGGGATGGGCAAAATGGGATGGGCAAAATGGGATGGGCAAAATGGGATGGGCAAAATGGGATGGGCAAAATGGGATGGGCAAAATGGGATGGGCAAAATGGGATGGGCAAAATGGGATGGGCAAAATGGGATGGGCAAAATGGGATGGGCAAAATGGGATGGGCAAAATGGGATGGGCAAAATGGGATGGGCAAATGGGATGGGCAAAATGGGATGGGACGGTAAAATGAATACCAAGATGGAGTGAGAAGAAGGAAATGACAAAATGGCTGGTGCAATAATGAACATTTTATTACTTTCTGAATTTCTTTTCTTTTCATACCAATCTCCGAAGTTGAGGTAAACTGAGTAACTCTGGTATTTATTCTTCCTCTCCATGTTTATTGATTCCCACCCGAAACCCGAAGTGTGAATACATCTCAAGCATTTCCTGATATCATCCCTAAGTAAAGCACACCCAAACGCCATGATAGTGTAGTACTTTGGTACCACTTTTAATACACGTCCCTCCGCCGCCACCTACCAGTCGCAATGTGATCTGGCTCTTCAAGAAGCGAACTTTAACCTCTTAGCCAATGGTACCTCATTCTCATCTTCTTCATCACCACCCTCATCCTCATCCTCCTCACCAACAGCCCTCTTCCCATTCTCATTAACCGGACTCTTCCCCTTGCCCTTCCCCACAGCAGTCGGTTTCTCCTTTTCACTCCTCTCATTAACAACCTCGATTAATCTTCCATAATCAGCTTCTACACCCATCAACGTCTCGTTCAGTTTATCGATTCTCTCTGCACGGTCTAATTGCGCCAGTGCTTCTTTGTTGTGGCGATATAAACGTTGTTTAACGAGGAGTTGCCAGAGATGATATATATGTTCATCTTCTTTCCTAGGGGGCTGTAAAGATTTTTTGGATGTTTCTTCTGTGTCGTGGAGAGGTGCTGCTTTGACAGATTGGGAGATTATGGATAGAAGGTACATTTCATGGACGCGGGCGAATTGTCTGGGGGCAATTTTCATTTGAGTTCGGAGATCTTCGTATGCTTTAGTGTCGAAAATTTTGGTGGGAGCTGGCCCTTTAGGGTTGATTTGCAACGTTGAATCGAGCTTCAACTTGAGAAATCTTTCGTCTTTGCGTAGACGAGCTAGGTCGTTGATGTCTCTCAAATCATCGAATGCTTCATTCGGGTCCTCTACTGTGATCTCTCTTGTATATGGATCATCAGACAAATAGTCAAATATTGCATTATAAAACAGTGATCCCTTGCCCCCGCCTTGGAAGGGTGGAAGAATGATGAATTGAGATATCCTTGATCGACATGGAAGAGTATTGAAAGAAACTCCATCGACAGGAAGTGTAAATTCCGGAGCTATCTTGTCACCATTGGGAGTTTGTGGCGGAGTCGCGGGCGTATACATGTAATAGCGATAGACGGTGGAAAACCCCATGAATATGTATGATGAAGATTTCTCGAAAAATGAGGCTGTGGATGGCTTCTTGTGGTATAAGAAAAATACAGTCCACCGCTCAAGATCGTCTTCTGATTCATCGAGATCAAGTAACGTCCCTCCTTCAATGAACAAAGGAACTAAGATTTGAATGCGCTTGATGGTTTGTTGAATAACTGGATCCGAGAGGTTGCCTTTCCAAATTTCAAATGTCTCTCCACCGACCTCAATTGCGCGAAAGAGTTCTCCCGGTGGATGCCAATCTGCTGGGATAGCCGAGATATTCGAATCAAAAACACTTGACTTTTCAAAAGCAGCTGTACTGACATCAGCAATAGAACCTGGAAGCTTTGATGATGCGATACGTACTCTTCGGTAAGAATGGTTCCAGCACCGCTTTCAAATCCGTTGGTTCTATATCACCCACTGCCTTGAACTTCTTGTTGTAAGTAATTTGTAGACCCGGTCGCATGTCACAGGCATTGTATTTTAAGTTGATTCTCAAGCCCTGGTATCCAAATATCGATTCTTCATCTCCGAATATGGGATATGTGAATTTCGGGGTGAAAGTGTGAAGTGAGGTTGTGCCTCCTGTGCTTGGAGTGACCAGTGAGATATAAATAGCTTCATTAGAATCAGCAGACCCTGAAGATGATGGTTTTAGCTTTAATGAAATTGAAAAATGATGTTCATATAGGGTATTGCTCGTCGGCGCATTCGATTCAAGCGCGATGTAGAGGAAGAAGCAATCAAAAAGGGACAATAACGAGACTTTTGGGAAAGAAAACGAAGGTACTTACAATCAGCATTAATATCCGCCA
Source organism: Stromatinia cepivora (assembly GCA_014898415.1). NCBI lineage: Eukaryota > Fungi > Ascomycota > Leotiomycetes > Helotiales > Sclerotiniaceae > Stromatinia > Stromatinia cepivora. The sequence continues at coordinate 559,393 of RCTD01000017.1, read as the reverse complement.
TCTTTGCGACAATGATTCTTCTGTTATTGTTGATGCGAAAGGTTGATTTGTCAATTAATTGTTAATTGTCGTTGTGGATTAAAGAATGTAAGATGTTCCGGTTCAGATCAGCTTCAGAGCTTCTCAGACCTCAATCGCGTAGATTGATTTTCCAAGACGCGTTTTCCCTCCCCCCCAAGAAAAGTTGCAGGGTTTATTGGTGGATTACTTAGCACTGCAACTCTCGAGTTGAGTTAAGTTCAGCCTCGTTCGTGGAGTGAGACCCAAATCTGTCATCCCGGAGTGACGAATTAAATTTCTTTATAAAGGGAGTGAAGTGCACAATCATATCTTTCACCTGCTTTTTCGAGTATTCAATAGACTTTGTTTCCTTTTTGTTGTGATGCAAAATCCCGAAATGAAGCGGTGATATCTTCTTTGAATATTTATAGGATTGCGACGTAGGTTTGAAGGCTGCAAATAGAAGAAAGTATTCAAGATGTTCGACGGCTTATTTATGCTGCTCATTTTGAGCGTGATTATGTGTTTGAGGTAATCTTCTTGCTTACAAGTTATAACCAATGTGCTAATAAAGTATTTAGTTGCTTTCTTGCTGGAGCAGTGCCATTATCTATGACCTTATCACCATCGCAGCTTCGATTAATATCTACGATTGGTATGGGAATACTTGTCGGTACTTCATTGGTTGTTATTATACCTGAAGGAATTGAAGCAATATATACCGCAGGATATTCGGCACATACTCATGGGGCCAGGAGTGTATCAATTCAAGAGAGAAACTCTGAACTTTCATGGGTTGGCGGACTTAATACGATCGCATACTCGAACAAAGCGAATATCAATCGAAGACATGCCAAACCGGGCCCAAGGACTTCACAGCCTGTAGAAGTTGAGATTATTACAAGAGAGACTTTGCCGGAGGAAAAGGAGAATAGCTCCCCAGAGAAGTCGGAGGAGAAACCAGCGAGCGAAAGCGAAGGACATCAGGATGAGGACGAATCACCTACATTTTGGATTGGTCTATCCCTTATCTTGGGATTCATTCTCATGTTTTTAATTGACAAACTCCCAAGACACGCCTCCGACAAATTACAAGCCCCAGTTGCGCCGAGACAAATTTCCCTGAACAATCTATCACAGGGGATATCGAACATTTCTTCATCTGATGAAGAATCAGATGGATTTTTCCAATCACTCACACCAACCCCAAAGCAAAGTCGCAGTCTGGCTACAACGACAGGGCTTGTGATACATGCATCAGCGGATGGGATAGCCATGGGAGCCTCCGCATCTACATCCAATACAAGGTTAGGATTTATCATTTTCATAGCGATCATGGTACATAAGGCACCCGCAGCATTCGGGCTTACTTCTGTCCTACTGAAACAAGGACTTTCCAAACGAGCAGCACGTGGTCACCTTATAGTTTTCAGTCTCGCAGCACCATTTGGTGCCATCACCACTTTCCTATTAGTAAATATCCTAGGTGGAGGAAATATAGAAGGGGTAAAAGGACAATGGTGGACTGGAATGTTATTATTATTTTCCGGTGGAACCTTTTTGTAAGATCTCCTATTTATTTCTATTCGAAACAAACCTACCAAGCATTTACTAACAAGTGAATAGATACGTCGCAATGCATGCCATGCAAGAAGATTCAGGGGTGCATACTCATGAACATACAAATTCTAATGGGTACCTCGAGGGAGGTCTTTCACAACGCAAACAAGCGAAGCCGCAAATGCGGGATACGCTGGCGGCGGTTGGGGGAATGTTGATTCCTCTATTGACACAGTTTGGCCATGATAATTGAGTAAATGATTGAATGAAGGAGAGCTTTGTATTATATAAATGAGACGGCATGAAGGGATGGAACGGAAAACTCGGCTCGGGTCATTCTAGTACGAGACAGCAGAGGTAAAACATATAGATGGATATTCTTGCATGCAATAGATAGGGGTTGGAGAGAGCGAGGAAAATACAATACCAATCATAAGATCTTACTATGTTTTTACATCCGAACATGTTACCCCATTTTATGTAATTAAGTAGGGAGGGGAAACAAAGGCATAATTCGCAAAATTCGCTTCCACAAAACTCCACTATGGGAGTGACTACGAGACACAGATATTCTGATCTCGAAACGCTAGGTCGTGATTTAGAGCTCTAGATCTTGAATCTCTACTAAAAATACAATTGTGCAATGTGCACAGCCTTTTATTTTGTATTCATTCTTTTAGTTGGAGCTGGAGTGGCGGAGTTATGCCTTGAGGTTAGGAGTCGAGTCTGATCCCTCGTTTGGTGATTTGGGAATAAGGATGAAGCTTCTAGAAAAGGAAGAAAAGGAGGAGATGATTTTGGGTTGGGGAATTATTGGTGAGGGAGGTGATATATATATGAAATATGATATCATGAGGTAGGGTCTTATCGCGATAAAGAAAGGAGGTGAATGGATGGAATGATTTTTACCCCCTTTATGAATCGGAATGATTTACCTAATCAGGTTCTTGGATGGGGGAATTATGGGGTGATGTGAGATGAAGAATATTCATGTCAAAGCGAGATGAGATGGTGATGATGAAGGGATTGGATGTTCACTGCGTAGAATATAACTGAGGTATTCGTCTTATGAATTGTTGGATGAAAGTGTGATGATGTTGGTGATGATTGAATAGGAGTAACGAGAGAAACTGGAGTCTAGACGGACGTTAGTTTGAAGTATTGTGTAACATAACCTACATTTTCATCGCCACCACCAACTTTCTTCATCCAAGAACGGGTACTAGGACATACTTTATAGAGTATACCTTGATAGACCTCATCCGAGGACTCCTATACCGGTAGATAGATGGTGATTGTAGCCAATGCCTTATTCATTCATGAGGATGGCGACCTAACCTAATCCCTACCATTCAATGATCATATGTATTTACTTACCCCTCATAAACAGTTTTCATTCAAGAATAGTAACAATAAACTTCAAGTTCATTCATCTGGCGTGTTCTGTTTGCAGTAACCGAATGTATTTCATATATCTTCAAGAACATCTTTGAAAACCTCTCCTTTTTAAAACTAAGAACTGCATGTCATACTCCATATCATACAGGACCTGATAATATAAATCATCCATCTTTTGGTCCCCCATATCCTTACTTCATGAACGAATTATCCCTGCTTAGGCATACCCTGACTTACTGAGACCACCCACTGGCTCACTACACACTACTCACTAACACACAGTCCTTCCTCATAGTCCTTCCTCATCTCTCATATCAACTTCAGCCCAGCCCAATACAAGTACAATAATATAAAGTAAGAAAGGAAATAAAATACTTTCCAAGTATTATCTTGTCGACCAACAAATCCAATAAATTATAGACCTTATTATTACGATTTATTCTTACCATTTATTTCATCTTGATCAGTTTCGATAACATCATCTAAATTATCTTATTAATCATCGAGTTTCAACACTAACGACAACGCATTCGAATGTGTTCCCTTGAGCATTAGGGTTACACAACCTTCTTTCAACACCGCCTTCATCATACATTAAAAGACTTTTCCCTTGGTTCAAATTTAATATAATCGACGTCCCCTTAATTGGCGCAGTCGTTTTTCCTTTTCGTGGTCGAGAATTCAACGACTAATTGTTAACTCAAATCCTTCCCTCGATCCCAAACCCATCAATCTATTTGAGAAAGACCTTCATCACGTCCGCACCCGCGATCATAATCTTTTCTCGACCAGTCAACATATACGAAAGGTCTTTGTATAGATGATAAGGTGAAAGCGAGTATGGACAATTTCAAACCTTTGAGCTTGACAGATAGAAGAGCTTCCACTGCACCTACCGAAAAAGACGGCGAAATGTCTCCCACTCGAGCGCTAACAGTCGACACAAATGGCGACCACATTCCAATGCCGCAAAGGTTAGAAAAGATCTTAAGTCGACCAAGAGGTCCTCCAACCCCAAATATGACAACTCCTTCCGCCGATCTGCAATCTCCCACCCATTCGAGTCACGATCCCCCTCCTCCCCCTACACCGGCGGCAAGTCCAGGTCCCAACCACCCACAACCAGATTGGAGCGAAGCAGGAGAAAAGGAAGATATATTTTTATCGCAAATTAGGATATACTTCAGTCAAAGTTCGGCACCTGAAAGAACGAGGATATTAGGAGATCTTTTGAATCTCTGCACAAGTCAACAACTCAGCTTTGTACATCAATATGTTAGCCCGTTACTGAAGAAGGATCCCTTTACGACCTTACCAGAGGAACTATGCCTTCGTGTACGTTACCCCTTCCTGAAAGTGAAGCCTAGGCTAATTGATTTGTATAGATTTTGTCTTGTATCGACGACCCCAAAGTACTTGCGCGCTCATCCCAAGTTTCGAAACGTTGGCGAGATCTACTTTCAGACGATGTCACTTGGATGAAGTTATGTGCGAAGCACGACTATGGCCGAAGAATGTCAGAACATCAGCCCGCTGCACCTCTAACATCACTTCGACCTCCTCCACATCCAGTCCATTTGGCATTACAAGCAGGGGATAGTTATGGTTCACAGTCATTCCCTGGAATGAGCGCGTCGTTACCGCATGTTCCTGGGAGCTCTAAAAGCTTCGATAGTGCCACAGCCTCGGGCGTATTGAGAAGACCAAAGATTAGGTCATACAAATCACATTTTAAGCAGAGATATTTGGTCGAAACCGCATGGAAGACCGGGGGACAAAATATCGCAAGGCATATTACACAAGATCAGGGTGTTGTGACAAGTCTACATTTGACACCAAAATACATCGTAGTTGCGTTGGATAATGCTAAAATACATGTTTTTAACACGGATGGAAATGCACAAAAGACCTTGACCGGGCATGTAATGGGTGTTTGGGCAATGGTACCTTGGGAGGATACTCTCGTTAGTGGAGGCTGTGATCGGGATGTCCGAGTATGGGATATGGCTAATGGGTATGTTTTACTAATTACGTTTCACGAGGTCTGTTATTAATCCATCATAGTGAGAGTATACATACTCTACGTGGACATACGTCAACAGTACGGTGCTTAAAGATGTCTGATGCGAATACGGCAATTTCAGGTTCTCGAGATACCACGTTGAGGATTTGGGATATTAAAACTGGCGTGTGCAAAAATGTCCTTGTGGGTCATCAAGCAAGTGTTAGATGCTTAGAAATCAAAGGAGATATTGTTGTTTCTGGAAGTTATGATACTACAGCCAGAGTATGGAGTATCTCAGAGGGTAGATGTCTACGAACACTCCAGGGCCATTTCTCCCAGATATATGCTATCGCTTTTGACGGAAAGAGAATAGCTACTGGGAGTCTTGACACTAGTGTTCGAATTTGGGACCCAGAAAATGGGTACGTAATTTTAGTCCAAGTGTGGAGATCAAACTAACCAATCCTCAGGTCTTGTCAAGCTATTCTCCAAGGACACACTTCACTAGTTGGGCAGTTGCAAATGCGAGGAAACACGTTGGTGACCGGTGGTTCCGACGGCTCTGTTCGTGTCTGGTCACTAGAAAAGATGGCGCCAATTCACCGACTAGCGGCTCATGACAATAGTGTCACAAGTTTACAGTTTGATGATACACGAGTTGTTAGTGGGGGTAGCGATGGTCGAGTCAAGGTGTGGGATCTTAAGACTGGTCAACTTGTTCGTGAACTTACAGCTCCTGCCGAGGCTGTATGGAGAGTGGCTTTCGAAGAGGAAAAGTGTGTTGTTATGGCAAGCAGAGCAAATCGCACTATCATGGAAGTAAGTATTGTAGTCTCCCATCACACTGGATCTTACTAACATAAGTCAAGGTATGGTCATTTTCCCCACCTGAAGATGTCTTATATGAGAAATCATATGCCCAACCAACTCCTATCACGAGACCATTAAGCGCTATTGAGTATCGGAGCGGTAGCCAAGATCAAGCTATGCAAGGAATTGTAACAAGCGAAGCATCATACGCGAGGGATGATATTGAAATGGCCGATGCTGGTCCATCGACGGCTCCCCCACAAGCTACCGGGCCTACCTTCTTTCACGAAGATGATTGATCTACGTCATGTTACTATTCTATATAAAAGCATTCACTGGTTATGATTGCTTGTTTCACCTACTAGTCATCGAATGGCTAGTCACTATCATCGCTTTTTTATCGGTAGATAAAAGACGATATTGTAGGCGAATACAGCCTCACATACTTCACTATCATCCACCCGCAATCCTCATTCACCACCTATCTTTTATGTCCATATTGAGAGACCTTTGATCGATCAAAGCATAAAGTACCTGTTAATAAAGATGCATCTGGGGCAGGGCGTTTCACATTTGACTGGCTGGCAGAATGGTACAGAATTTTTTTAATGGCTCAAATACCTATAGGGCAAAGGAAAGGGGGACAGTTCAAAGGAAAGCTTCAACGGCGTAGCATTGAGAGAATTTGCATTAGGGATTCCCCAGGGTCAGGGAGTTACTTAAACTTGTACTTTGAGGTTGGCAGGGTAGCATAATAAACATGCAAAATGATGAAATTCATTATGCTCTTTATTTTGAGTGTGAACAAATAAATGAGGATTGGAAACCCGAGTTGATAGGAGGGTCCGCATGTAAGGGTCGAGTGTCAAATTCTCGGTCTCAAAGTTTGTTTCACGTGACTCGCAGGATTTGTAGATCGGAACATTCTACTCGGAAGCTTGAGGAACAATCTGACCGAACTAAGCCAAAACAGGACTACTGTAATCGAAGCATCCCAACCCAACATCTTTTGTTTGGTAGCTGCTGAGAAATTTCCACGAGTTATCTTCCGCCTTCCTCACTCCCTACAACACATTCTCTACCACCACAATCATGTTTTCGAGAGCATTGAAGGCACGATCTGTCGCGCCTTTGCGCAAAAATGCCATTTCCAGATCTGCTCTCGCAAAGAGAACAGTTACCACAGACGCCGCCTCCGCGCATGCCGATAGAGATGCTGTTCCTCAGGTATGATTTTATGTTGAGATATCTCAAATATCTCAATTGGAGATTGTGTAGATAATAGGTGTACTAATGATTGTCTGGGGCATAGGAGGAAGACAAGCCATTCACATTGCAATTATCTGACGAGTCCTTCGAGACCTACGAGCTCGATCCTCCATCTTACACCATGGAGACCACCAAGAAGGAGTTGAAGCAGATGTATATCGATATGGTTTCAATGCGGTAAGAATATATCTTGGTACTACTACCAAAGCCTCCGCTGATGGGAATATATAGCCGTATGGAAATGGCCGCCGATAGACTCTACAAGGAGAAGAAAATTCGTGGTTTCTGCCATTTATCAACTGGTCAAGAAGCCGTCGCTGTCGGTATCGAACACTCTCTTACCAAGGAAGACGACATTATTACTGCCTACAGATGTCACGGTTTCGCCCTCATGCGCGGCGCTTCCGTAAAATCTATTATCGGCGAATTGTTGGGTCGTCGCGAGGGTATTGCCTACGGTAAAGGTGGTTCCATGCACATGTTCACCAAGGGTTTCTATGGTGGAAATGGTATTGTCGGTGCTCAGGTTCCAGTCGGTGCTGGTTTGGCTTTTGCTCACAAGTATAATGGCAACAAGAATGTCTCTGTTGCTTTGTATGGTGATGGTGCCAGTAACCAAGGACAAGTTTTCGAGGCTTTCAACATGGCTAAATTATGGAACTTGCCAGTTCTCTTCGGTTGTGAAAGTAAGTTTTTGAAGATACTACGAGTTTGAGTATATGCTAATTATTATAGACAACAAATATGGTATGGGTACCGCAGCCAACAGATCCTCCGCTCTTACCGATTACTATAAGCGTGGACAATACATTCCAGGTCTCAAAGTCAACGGAATGGATGCCCTCGCTGTTAAGGCTGCTGTCAAGCACGCCAAGGAATATGCCAATGCCGGTAACGGTCCATTAGTCCTCGAATACGTCACCTATCGTTATGGAGGACACTCCATGTCCGATCCAGGAACCACATACCGTACCCGTGAAGAAATTCAACGTATGCGTAGCACCCAAGATCCAATCGCTGGTCTGAAACAAAAGTTGATCGAGTGGAACGTTACAACTGAGGTTGAGTTGAAGACTATCGACAAGGAGGCTAGGGCAAAGGTAGATGCCGAAGTTAAGGAGGCCGAGGAGATGCCTTTCCCAGATGCGACACCACAAATTTTGTACGAGGATATCTACGTTAGAGGAAGTGAGCCTCAATACATGAGAGGAAGGACGAACGATGAGAACTACTATTATTAGGTTATTGAGATTGGAGTTGCTAGAGGGGAGGAAGGACTGGCACAATGAAATGTATAGTATGAATTGATGGGTGGGTGGCTGGCAGAATTATCGGACGATTGGCGGGATGTGGAATGATTGAATGATAGATGGTTGGGCAATGCTCTCAAATCTTTTCCTTCGTCGGTTCACGTACGATACACCTACCTCACCTCATCGCCCCTGCATTCGTTCCGTTTCGTTTACCGTAGTTGAGATGAATTAAGCGCATACCCTACCCCGCTACTGATAATCATCATCTGAATCTTGGAGCCTTGGTGTGATTTTGTATGATACGATGCGATATGAGATAATGTGGTGTACATAACAATGGACTAGTGTCCCCGAATCTGAAGATTCAAAAATAAAGTGAAAGCCGAGATTTGCTTGAAATTCATCATCTATCAATTAAAATGGGGGCTGGAAAAGATGCATAGCAAGTGGTTGTTTTGATATTGTTAGGTTTGATATGTGATACGGCTATAGGGCTTTTGATTTGATTTGATTTGGGTGTTTGGTTGGGATGGGATGTTCAAATGGGTGGAAGAAGGGCAGTGGGAAAGCAATAGCTTTGTAAGAAGTTTCATCTTATATGAGCTCAGTACTTTCCTTCACCTCGTGTCTGTCCAAGCACTTCTCAAAATTTGTTGCTATGATTATGTGTCTGGCTTTTCAGGTCATAAAGGGATATCGTTGGATTTGATGCGGTATCAATGATTATTGATGGATGGAAAAGTGTGCTGGATAATTCACATTTTGATACAAGGGGGAGCACATTTCACTTGGCATCTCGATTGGGATGCACCATTGTGGTGGAATGTACAAGGGTATTCGAGTCGAGAAAGGGAGATGGCTGATATCAACAAACAGCGTCATGAAACAAGAGCTTCCCGTCGAGTGCGCATTGCTTACAATGTTAAGATAGCGGAGAGATGAAGATTGATGGAAGGCTGAGAGCCTCATAGAGCTCATGTTTCCAACCTGCCTACATCATGAGTAAATCTCCTTGGCTATGGTGGAGCGAGTTTCTGTAGGTCTTTTGATATTAAAAGCTGTCTTTCATGAAATTTAGTGCAGTCATTAGTTCACAGCTTCTCATGAGGCGACATGATCTTATTTTGCTCTCCGTGTTCTTTGGAGATTTAGTTAGCTTTCATCACCTTTCCCTCGGCATTATCACAATTCCATTGATCGATCCAGTTGTGTTGAACAAAAGGACATTGTTAGCTTGTGGCCATTATGGCTTCTTGTATCTCAAAGCACTGTATCCCATTCCGGTCAATGATATTCTTCTTTGTCACATCATCCTTGATGTGTGAGAAACAAATTAATTCACCATAACCACTATTTTAATGGCCGCATCGAGTTAACACTCAACAAAGAGGGATTCATGAACAAAGGCAATAATCACTTGAAGTTCGCAATCGCAATATCAATCGTCGCTGTGAGCCTTGCTATCTTTCTATTAACCACCATACCCGATTCATTATATTCATAATTACTCCAATTACTATTAATTCAAAAGAGCAATTCAACATACGGATTTTATCACAACATGGCTGAAATACCTGCACCCAGCGGAAACGACCCAGCATCCTCAAGATCCGGCTCGTCGACTCTCGGATCAGGGAAAACGGGAGATCTAAGTGGTAAAACTCTAGTCAGACAAAATTCTCCGAATGATGTGGATCTTTCGGGAACAATACAAGATCCAGATGCACCGCCAGCAAATCCTCACCAAGCGATACCTGGAACCAGCATTGGGGGTCCAGGTGGCCTTGGATTACCAAGGACGCCAGGGGGCGGCATTGATCTCTCGGGTATTGGGAGGCCACCGCCGAGGGATAAACGTCCAGCGGATCCAAAGCCAGAACAAGACGTGCCTCAACCAAATCCTCAACCAAATCCTCAACCTGAACAGGTAGATCTTTCCCAGTTTAAAAATTCAGATGGTAGTATTGATTGGGCGAGGGTTGCGGTTGTACTGTCGACGAAGGTTCAGCGTGGGTTGCGGGAGACGAGGTCCCAGCGTCGGTTGCAAATGCCTAGGCGTCCGCGTGCGGAGGAGCCGGGACCTCAGCCTCAGGGCACGCCGGAAGATTCTCAACCTCCGGGCAGGCCGGTAGGTGCTCAACCTCGGGGTAGGGGAAGACAAGCTGAACGTCGCTTCGGTAGTCTGCGCACGCGTATGAATCCCTCACAGGGTTTCTTGTCAAAACGAGGTGTTCCAGCTACGGTTCTGTCAGATATCAGTGAAAAAACTACTCCGTTAGCTAGTCTCGAAGATGGAGGCAAGACTGGACTACCATTGCCAGGAGGTGGTGGTGGTGATAAAAGTATAAAGGGGAAGAAAAGTGGTGGAATCCATGCTACTAATCCAGGAGAACCTGAGGGAAAGGATGATTCAGATGGCGCTTCTCCTGTGGGAACTAAACCAAAGCCTTTACCGCCTAAGGACAATGTCAGTAAATATGATACATCCCTCAAAAGTCTCATGCTAACATGCAGCAAAGATATCGCCAAGTAAAAGCGAAAAATATCATAGATTGGCCAAGGAGCCGGCAAAATCGCTAACCATTGAACAAAAGTTTCGTCAATGGATTGAACAAGGCCGAAGTTCTGAGAAAAAGACTGCGGCTGAGGAAAATGAAGGGCAGTTTGAGAAAGAATTGATGAATGCACGCGAGAGACACATTGCTTGGATTGAAGATGAGAAATGCGCTGCAAATGACATGATCAAAAATGAGACAGATGGCAATGCTGTAATTGCATTGAAGAAAACAATCGAGAGGCTTGACCTTCATCTAAAAGAAGCTTGGGAATTGGAGGACAAACGTGAAAATCGGAATATCCTGAAAGACCATTTGGATATCGAAACAAGTCCTACTATCAAGCGTAAATTCGAAGATCAACTCAAAGAGTTAAATTTGCAGATTGAAAATGGAGAGAGCAAAGAAAGGATAAGACTCAAACGTCATATGAGTAAAGATTCGGCTTTGATTTCACAATTACGAAAAGTGGCTCATATGACACCGGCCGAGCGAGCTGCTTTCAATATCCAATCAGGTCAACCCTTCACAGCAGCTGCATCACGGACCCCAGGTCAACTTGAACAATCAGTCGCGGAAAGAGCTTTACGTGATAAATGGATACGAGAAGATTCACCTCATGTAGATGTCGTCAAGGGAATAGAAAGTATGTCTGAATCCAAAGAGAAAATGGATGCATGGAAAGCTTTACAGAAAGTGCGCAAATCGCTTTTATTGAAGAGACAGAAAGAGTTGCAACAACTTTGGCGGAAACAAGCGGATGAGATGAAAGCGGATCGTGAATTTGCTTGGTCGGAGGAAGAAAATGGCGGGAAAGAAAAAGATGTGCCTGGGACGAAGCATTTGTCGCAAGGAAAAATTGGGGGCATCGATATGGGGAGTGGTGGTACAGATGTGGCTCAGGCTGAGCTCGATAGGGCTAGGGCTCAACTTGCGAAAGATTTGGAGAAGAAAAAGGCTGAAGAGGCTGAAAATGCGAGGAAGATTGAAGAAGCTAAGAAGCTTGAAGCATTGAAGAATATTTCTGGGGCTTTTACAGGAAGGGATAGTTTACCGAGTTATCGGAGGCAGGGAAAACCAGATCTACTTGACATTGAGCACTCCAAATTTCCCGAGGCTCCTAGCCTGAGGGGAGGAAGTAGACTAGCTGGACAGGGCAGTCCAAGACGTCAGAGGCCAGGTCTACTTGATCTCTCTGGACTTCGACAAATGCCCGGAGGAGGGGTTTCTGCTGCAGCAGATACAACGGAGGATGGAAAGCGTACTACGGGGGTTGAACTTCCAGCTAATCCCGACAAGAAGACGCCTTCGCCCAAAGCGTTATCCTATACAGCTAAAACCCCACTTTCTCCTATTCAAGAACGAAGATCGGAACCCGCTGGTTATCAAACACATCCCGGAGTCGCCCGGTTCTTAGAAAATATGGCGACGGAAAGAATCAGGAAGGAAATGTTGGAAAAAGGTCTAGAACCGGTGGACTTAGATGCGATGAGGAAAGATGTCGATGAATTTACGAGACCTCCTCGGACTGATGCCAAGACATTAGCTAGGAATGCTGAGGCTGAGGTAAGAAAAAAGGAGAGAATTAGGGCTGCTAAGGAAAGATTAGAAAAAGCTGCTAAGGCTGAGGAGGAGAGGCTGAGGATCAAATTGGCTAAGGAAGCTAAGGATATTGAGGAAGGTAAAACACCCAGGAGACCTTTTTCTTGGGAAGATCCGGACAGTTTGGCGGCTGCTGAGAAGATGGAACAGAGGAAGAAGAATGACGAGGATGGTGAAAGATTGCTTAAGAAGATAGAGGAGGAAAAAAGATTAGAAAGAGAAGAACAGGAAAAGCAGCAGGATGAGTTGAGAAGGAAAAAGGAAGAAAAGGCTGCTAGAGAGAAGAAGCATAGGGAAGATGCTGCTGCCAAGAGGTTGGAGAGAGTGAAAAACAAGAATGAGATTGACTTATATGCGATAGTGAATGAGGTAGCCGAGACAGCGAGACGGGCTGGAGGACATCCTAGGCTGGCAGTAGGGGATGCATTAAAAGATCAGGAAAAGGAGGTACAAGATTATATGAAAAAACTGAAGAATGAACTTGAGCAGATTGGACCCGGGAAAAAGCATTCAAAAGAAGGATCAACATTTGAGCAGCAAGAGCGTGAGCGGGTTGAAAGGGAACGAAGGGTTCAAGAAGAGTTCGAAATAAGAGAAAGAGAAAGACAAAGAATTCTAGCAGTACAGCGAGATAGAGAGGAAAGAGAGTCAAGACCGACAATGGAAAGTGAGTTAAAAATGATAATGGAAAGAGAGAGAGAAGAACTCCAAATAGCAGCCGATCAAGAAAATTTCGCGTATGATGAAGACGAATCCAGCGACGAATTAAGCTTGTTTCAAACTATCTCTCTGGGAATGTATGTCCCCGGGTTTTCCTGGCTCGGCAGAACAGATCCCGAATTCATGGACACGGAATCTCAGAGCGAAAGTTCACACCATAGCCTATCCGATCTAACAGACGAGGATTCAGAATACATTGATTTAATTACGCCTCCTCCAGGCCCTGCGGATCCAATCCCCCCTCCTGATCCTCCGCTTGGTCGTGCTCCTAAGTTACCGGAGGAATCGAAAATTCATCTACATCTTACGATTTTTACAAGTCCGGTGCAGTATTTACCGAATGCGCCTCCGTTGCATTATGTTTGTTATAGAGATATCCGACTATCGTGGAAAATATCACAATTAAAAGATTTTCTCCGCGCGCCCAAAGAAGTCAAAGCGGATTCCGGGACATTGATACAGGATTTTCCAGGGTGTGTGGGGTTTAAGAAAGAGGATGGGGAGGTGATTGCAGAAGGGAGTCCGGAGGTGAAAAATATGAGATTGAGGATTGGAAATAGGTGGTTAAATCGTGGGAGTAGGACGTTAAAGGAAGAGGGGTTTAGGGATTGGGAAAGTTTGGTGGTTCTTATGGTGGGTAAGGGGGAGAATGTTGAGGAGGGGGATTGGAGGAATTGTGTTCGGGAGGCGGATGGTGTGGCTGGGTGGAAAGAGGGGTGGCCCGGGGCTGGGAACGTGAGGGCACCAAAGGATAGGCGGGATTGGGTGGAGTGGAAGTGGGATGATTTTTTTCTGTGAGGTGTATCGGTGGAGAAACAAGATCTAAGTATCTAGCTTATAGATATTTGGGTATTAAAAGTACTTAATTGATTCCGCTGGGTGAGATAGAGAATCTTTTTGGTTCATAGATATACAATTAATTGGACTACTAATCTCCAATTAGTATGACGAGATATGAATTTTCCAATAAGATTTTCGAACGGCGTGAGCTGACCACCAAGCTTTAATTCTGGTATGATGATTAGTTCAGTATATTTCATCTGTGGTGTGGAGATTGAACCTTCTTGACTTGACTATGGGATAATTGAATGTATGTTTCCCCTTTATGTTTATCGAATAGATCTTCATTTTGATGGATTTCACTTTCATCTGTTGTGGTATGTGATTAATATTTGTGATTAGGCTGCGCAATGATTACCCGCGGGGCGGATAATAGTTCTGGTGGATAATCTATAGATAATCCATTAACGAAATAAATAACTGAAGAATTTGAATGAATATTTATAGATATTCATTATTTATAAATTGATAAATAATCTATAAATAATTTATAGATTAATAGATATTCATTTATTTTTGAAGTTATTTTTATATTATTATATTAATTTTATATTAATCTTTATAAATTATATAAATAATTTATCAATCTATAAATTATTTACAAATAATTTATAAATATTTATTTATTTATAGATCGATAGATTATTTGTAAATAATCTATAAATAATTTATACAAAATGGATTATTTTAAAATCTTAATAGATAATTTCTAGCGCAGATAGTATCCCTAATGGATTATTCATAAGGCAGATTATCCACGGATATCCGTAGATGACGGATAATTTATGTGCAGCCTATTTGTGATACTCTTCTATGTATTGATTGAGATGTCAGTGGTACTACTTTGGCACGCTATTTTGATTATAGTATATCAATTTTGGCTACTGGACGATTGAGTAACTATATAGTAGAGTAGAAAGGCTGTGGCTCATTCGCTACCAAGCTAAGCTACATAGGGGAATAAAATGGTTGTTATAGCCAATCACTAGAAAGGATTTCACCCAAGCAAGGTAGCTAGCCTAGAGCCTCTCAATAAGCTATAATCTTACTAGAAGACTCCAACAGTATACAAGCTATTGATTCCTCAATCTGCTGCTCAAGCAGTCGCTGGTTCAATTGATTGGCTGTATTAAGAGAGCATTCTCGCTTGTGTGCAACAATGCAAATTGTGGAGCAGCCTCGCTTAGGATTTCTACAAATTGCTGTACTGAGGAGATCAATAAGTGAATTGACATGTTTTGCCAAATGGCTCTCAACCTCAACCCCAATACTTCTGCTGAACGCAAAATTTCTTCGACAGTACCACTTCTTCCACAACCTAACCGAATTATCACCTTTTTAATGACACTCTTTCATCAGTTGAAGGTTAGCAATGTCTTTCTCAAAAAAAACACCTTTACCAGATTCTGTGAGAAGGTCTTCATTGAGAGCCCGAATTCCAAGAGTCTCCGAGAATCAAGAACCATCAAAGTCCCCACCAAAAGTCCCCAAGCCTCTGACTAAACGTCCCACTACAGCCGCCGTTCCAACCGATCTCGCGGTGGAAATTGCAGTAATTTCTGGTATGGCTGGAGCGTACAGGTCAATTCTCCCGAGGCCAGAGGCGACAGCCGTACAAGATGATCTTCTCAAGGCCAAAGCCACTACATCATCATCATCTTCTTCTTCTTCAATACCAAGAAAGAAGGTCAAACTTAATCACACTCCTCCATTGTTGACACCGAGAGGCAGCACCACTTCCTCTGCTCTATCTTCCGGTTTCCCAAGAATTTTTGTTACTGCAAGCCCTACTACAGAAAAGTCCGCAAAGGTCAAAGGCAAACAGCCAGTGATTGGTTCATCTAAATCATTCAATCCTTCTTCTTCAGCCGGTAATATATCTTCCAATCCCAACTACAAGTGTCAAAGCAAAAGCCCTCTCAAGGCGGTCATGTTGCCCAAGTGGTTTAAAGCCCCTCCACCAAAGCATAGAAAGCGTAAGCGCGGGGAATTTGAAGAAGACGAATAGTAAGCATCTATCCTTCCTATATTTTGAATCACAGCACCTAACAGTCCTACAGTGAACCTTTTGTAATTCGCGGTGGTCAACTCGGTGACAATGCCGAATATACTTTCAGCAAAGTCGATTTTGATGCCATACTTGAGATAGCACCCCACTTCAAGTCATACCTCGAAACCCCTGACTCCACTTCCATCGACATCACCGGCTACTTTGGCTCATCCCTCAAAATCCTAATCCAATGGCTCACCACCGATACACTTCAGTCACTTGAAGTTCATAAGCCAGGAAGACGGGGCGGGCAGTCTAGCTATCACTTTGTTGACACATATACTATGGCTAATACTTTCGGCCTCTCTGCTATGTGCGACGAGCTGATGGATTTTGCTTTGAAGGAGCTTTGGGGTAATAATGATGAAGAGGATGTCTTACCTGATATTCGGGATTTGTATACTGTTTACCAACGAACTAAACCAGGTAATCCTTTGAGGAAGCTGTACATCGCTGTTTTTGAGTGAGTTACTCCATATTCCGCTTTTCATACCAATTGACCACACACTGACAAATCTATAGTTGGCTCCTAACCTCCGACGAATGTAACCGACTCCGGAGCAAATCCAAGATTTCCAGTCCCGATCTTTGGGATCTACTCAAGGGTTCTGGTCACGCTGGAGTAGACTATATCAACTATGCAAGAAGTCAAATGACTGATCGCGGGACATATGTTCATCCTCTTGATCCACGAAAATGGAATGCTTGTGAGTTGCATCAGCATACAATTGATGAATTATGCCCTTGTTGGGAGAAGCGGGAGACTGCTCGCCGGACATATGAGGAGGGTCGGATTCTTTGATTGGAGGTGAGGTGCTCAGACAATTTGTATTTGACGCATTCAAAGTGCTGCTATGTTTTTAGAATATCATATGGGGAGATGAATGGTTTTTGCACATTGGGAAAGCATTCCCTGGTGCCTGTTGTGGATTCAGGAAGTTATGGTCATTAAGTGCTTTTTACTGCACTCTGATAGTTAGTATGCTTACCAGAATGATATATCTGATGATTCGTGCCTTCCAAATCTTCCCCATACATTCTTCTTTTCTTCTGCATGAAACTGCCAATTCATCCATTGTTGATTCGAAATGTCATTTCCAAAGGAAGGCACGCCCAAGTCACACCAGACACACCATAGTCCTTTGAAATCTTGATCCTTCATTCTTACAACTGTTCCGGGCCATTGCGTAATTTTAACATTCCGAAATGTATTAGGTTATAAAATGAGTTAATTAGTTGAGGAATGTCATTGCCGAACATCACTGCCGAGGGAGCGTCTGAAATGAATAATACTTCCATTATATAAGCAACATTGTCGAGTATTAGTAATAAACATCATAATTGCTTATATAATCAAATGCTATTAGACGAACGTGACAACACAATTCATTTATAATTAGTAAAATATTATAACGATATACTTTCAATTAATTACACTCGAAAATAATTATCTAAACTCTGAGTACTGTATTACTTAGTATTCCTGATCGGGTAGTACATTCAAAATAATAAGAATATTATGATTAATGATTGATTCAATTGAAAGTTGAGGTTTAGGCTTTGAAGGCCCTATAGTTTTAGTGATTCAAGGCCTGAAGGATAGTTTGTAGAATGGGGTAGTACAAAAAAAAGAAAAAAAAAATCTTTTGATTCTGATAGGGGCAGGTATATCGGAATATCGAGCGTTACTTGATTGGGTAAGGGCCTTGGCATTTCCGTGCTATTTTAGACGCTCCCACTGCCGACGCTACTAATACCCACAAAAGAACCGCGTCTTACTCATCTTCGTCATCTGTTATCTACAACAATTAATTACAGTGCGAAACAATCGCACATTTCTATATCCAAAAACTCCACGTTCGAAATTACATTCGTTTCATCTTGAATTTCGTGTCCTTTGATCTCTTCATTATTGATGGGAAAGTGACTTCCTGAACTCGCCTTGTTGGACAAGTTTTTGTTTCGTTTGATCTTCTCAGTTCACGAAGTCGGACTGGTTCTGCAAAGAAATAATCTAACATATAGCATGCTTGGTCCAAGGAAGAGAACGGCAGCTCAGGCTGGCTTGGGGCAGATTGGCCAACAAGAAAGCATGGAAATCGCTACGCCATCCGGATCTTCGGAAGAAGACATTTTCGCTTTCAAGCCTGTTGACGAACTTTCCCTCTTAATAGGCAAAGCTCGATACAATCGACTTACTCGCAAAACGGCTCCTCATCCTCAGTCTAGTCCAACAACGTCTACGTTAATGAGCAGCAGGGCGAACATACCCCCATCGTTTCTCGCAAAGCATGGTACTCAAATGGTAGATATCTATGTTGGGAAGGAGAAGCAATTGTTTCGTGTAAGCTTTTATGAATATCGATTTGAATATCTTAATCGTCAATGATATTTATTAATCTTAAAGCTAACGTTCCAGATTTACAAGGATCTCTTGTGCAACAAGATTGAGTTTTTCGATAAAATGTTCAATGGAAATTTCAAGGAAGCAACTGAGAATACGGCAATACTCCCAGAAGACGATCCTGAAGCCTTTGATATGTTAATGTGCTGGGCTGCATACGGCACAATTCGATCACTTAGGCATGAAAATTTCCAGAAGACTCTGAATCTTTGGATTCTCGTGGAGAAGTTGTGCTTGGGAAGTTTGCAGGATCATGTTATGGATATGTGGCGAAATAATGATAAATTGGAGGACAAATACTATAAAGCTGAGGAGCTTCAGTACATCTTCGACAAGACACCAAGTAAATCACCCCCTCGTCAATATGCTGCACGTATGCTCCGCTATCAGTCATTGAAACCACCAGCCATGCACCGCGAATACTCAAGGGACCTTCACGGCATTCAGATTCCACTATCTAACATGAATGTAATTGCTCTTTCGAAGCTTCTGGCTAAGAACGAGGATATGTTGGAGGAATATTTGAAAGTCGCAGATAGAGCGCAGATTGCAAATGTAGATGAGATGGACCCTAGAGCGACACCTTTCAGTTGCAAATTTCATCATCATCCTGATTCTCTATCTCCTTGTCCTTCGAACGGTATGGGCGGGCTTGCCTTTAAATACCTAGATGCCAATTAATAGGTGTATGTATTCGATGAGAAATCACGGGCGGCTTGCATTGGTACTTATTTTCATTCAACTCTTTCAGTTAAGGGCAGGAAAAGGGATCTAGATTCCATGTTATGCTGAATTAGCAATCTCTGAGCTCAAATAGGACGCACACCATTCATAGCATTTCGGATCAATCAAAATTCATCAATTGAGACATCCGTGTAAAACGGCAAGTCCAAGTGATTTTAAAGGTTGCTATATCAGTGAAGCACCCTCCATGAGCACTAAATTATACACAGGAGATGTGCCATAGAGAAGTCAAACTTTGATCTCACAACTTTCTTCAAACTTCGCTCTACTTTCCTTCAAAGAGGTAGGAGTCGCAAAAGAGGTAAAAGTGGAATATACAGTAATCTCGAGGTTAATGTTTTTTGTGAACTAATTTCTCAACAACATCAATCTCCGCGTCAATCTCTTCTTCCATCACATTCAACTAGGTACACAAAGTTTTCTCTTTCAGCAGATTTGGTAAACTTTCATTCTTTTGATTCATTTCCGAGCATTGGGTGCTTAAGGGAGTTTTGGAGAGACATTTTGCAGATCTTTGAGTATGGATGGCATTGTTTAGAGGATAGAGTGGGTTGGGAGGTGATTTTCGCGGTGGCTTTGGAAGTTATGCTCGCGGTAGCTTTGCAAGTTACTTTAGTAACCGCGGCAGCTCTGGAAATATGGATCAGAATTCGTTCGATAGTGTTGCTATTGAGTAATCTGTTATTGCTAATAAGCCTTCTGAAGGTGAAGGGCCTGTCGAAGTCAGACTACGATTTTCCTTATTCAAAGGTATGAGAATCTAGTGATATATTTCTCTGACCAAGTTGATGGGATTTGATGATCTGGAGTGATGAAGTGGTGGTAGCTCTGCTATTTCTTCACTTGGGTGCAGTGTATCAGTTGATAGATGCCTAGGGCCCAAGATATTTGACCAATTAGAAGGAGTAAAACGACGGGTTTCATGAATTCTATGATTTCTTGCTGAATAATTGATAGCTCGTTGTAAATACTGTACAATAAAGGGTAGTGAATTCACTGTTAATTGACGTTTGTCAACCCATATCTCGGAGGTCATACCTCACTTCCAAAAAATATAATCTATTTCGTTAATATATCAAAATTCCCCTCAAAATAATATTTTGATATCTATTATAGGGTCGGTTGAGGGAATTTTTGGAGACAATATTTTGATACATTATGACCCGCACCTTCAAAATCATTATCTTGAGAAATGATCACAATTCCTCGCTTCTCACATAACATATATTGATATATCAACGGCCTTTTGGAATGTATGTCAATAGAGTCAATTAACAAAAGTCACGGGTAAATTGCCAATTCGAAACTTGTAGCCCCGGTACATACCCCCTCGCCAACCTCCACCACCGCCTCCCTCAGTAGCGCGGCACAGGGCTCCGTCAGATGGGAGAAATACGGTATGTATTCCCTCATCACTTCTAGGAATTCCAAAAAAAATACAGATACTTATGATTTCTATGTCACCAGCTATTTAACAATGTCTCCAAATATACACTAGATACGGTATAATGCAGATTATGATCCGGATAGGTTCTAACAAATTGGGATCAGTGAAATCTAAATTAGCCGGATGCGTACGGTTTGTCTAACATTGCTTTCCCACCTAAATATATCATAGTAATTTACGGTTTTAAAAATTATTACGGTCAACAATTCTTGCGACCTCTCTAAACCACATACGCGTCTTAAGCAAAACCTTTTCCTTCTCAATATTTAAAGGTGTCCTAGCTATCGACCATTATAGGAAATCCAAAACTCGTTATAAACAATCTTGTAAACAAGCTACCAAAATACAATCTGAGAATTCGAGGACAGTACTTTGTTACTGTGAAGAAATCGTCAGTTCCAGATTCCGGCAAAATCACAAAAGACAGATCATAACCAGCCCTGAAGAATTAAGATGACATCCCAATCGACGTTAACATCATCGGTGGTGTCACCATTCCTCAGGTACGTGCCATGTCTTATTACATGTTGAGCGTTTACATTGCCAATACTAATATTCTATAGTCTCTTAGGTGTTGAAATGGTCGATCTATATGTCGGTCCATCCAAAACGCATTATCGAGTGCACAAAGCATTTCTCTGTAGCAAAATTCCCTACTTCGAGAAAATGTTCAACAGCAATTTTTCTGAGGCTCTTAGTAACTCCGCAACATTTCCTGACGACCCAACTGAGGCCTTCGATGTCTTGATTGAATGGCTGTACACTGGATCGCTCCGACAGTTGGAACTTGGCTCGCCCTCTCGAAAAAAATACAACTGGAATGTTTATAGTTTCTACATTCTTGTGGATAAATTATGCATGCCAAATCTGATGAATGATACAATGGATCTCAAGCGGCAACTAGATTGCAAAAACTCCACAATTATGTCGTTTTATACCGTAAGAAACATTTACACGCTCTTGCCACAAGGTTCAAAACTTCGTTTATATGCTTTGCATTGTACCTGGGTATCTTTCTTTGGACACCAAGAACCTGAACTTATGACGATTGCTGAGCTCTTAAATGCTCTGACCAGTGATTCTGATTTCTCCCACGATTTTCTTACCGTTTTGCGAGATCAAGTTCGCGATGGCCAAAGACTAGAACCGAGAGTTGGGAATGACGGTCTTTATCATGTACACGGAAAAGGAGTAAGCTGTAGCTGCCCATCAATTATCAAGAAGGATGACTAGAAGACAAAGGCTTCTGGTATTCGGTTGTAAGAGACATGTGTAGTCGAATAGCCAAGAATCGGAGTGCAGGCACCGGTGGATAGAAAGCTTCTCCAACTTTAAATTGTCAGAACACATGATGTGAATCTTTACGCTAAGCCTCATATCAGTCGGCATTGCATTAGAAATATTACTTAGCTTTAGCTTTCAATCCATATACTTTACGTACCACAAAACCCATAGGCTGGTTATCCTACATCATACAAATAGTCCATAGTCTAAGACAAAATGGATCTGGAATAGTAAATTATAGCCTAAAAAGGACCTGAAATGGACATTCCGGATCATATTCTAGTATTATTTGTCATTATTAGGCTGGTACTATCAGTGGAATACATACAAGTTATGGGCTTTACGTACGTGAGCAATAAGGGGGCCTCGATTTCGGCCATCGTAACACCGGTATTTACCAATAGAAACACTGAAGCAATGAAGATGTTGGGATCTTTCAACTCAATTAATTTACTCTTTCAGTCAAATTTATCTTTGGAAAGTGATAGATGAATCCTCACAGCTTCTTATGTGGATTGCTTGACATGAGTTAATTGAAACTTCTTCCTCATAAAGCCAGTCAGTAAAACATCAAATGTAAAATAACCCTCAAATATTAAACACGATACTCACCCACTGCAAAGTGCATGAACGAAAGTCGCAAGGTGAAAGCTTACACGTAAGAGCAGCCAATGAGCAGTTATTACGGCACCGATGGCATATTACTATGGTATAAGGTTGTGTGACACAATATAGGTATACATTACTCCGCCGCATTAAGCCTCTCTTGCATATAAAACCTCTTTCTCCAAGCTAACTGTGATAGTATATATCTAATTTATCACAATCACAAATCACACATTCGTGTCGAGTAAATCTAATGAGTGATCATACGGCTCTCTCTGGTAGAAATGTTTTCATAGCGAGATTGGTAGCATCGAGAGTAAAATCGTCAGCTTGAGGTTTCCAAAGGCAGATGAAATAGTTACTGACATTCGACTTTCTACAGGATAGTAGAGCAATTGATGTTTGAGAACCTATATCAGCAATGTATTATAAGTCAGCACTGAGCGCGACAGTAGATCTATCCTTCCGAGAGTGTGTATCATCGTTCTATTTTGTCTAGTCGTGAAATAGAGGGAACTTATAAATCTAATATTATTTTTAGGAGAACTAGAGTCGAAATGGTTGATTTGTATGTGGATCCCAAGAAAGCTCATGAGGCTGCACAGAAGTAATCCGCAACTCATAAATATTCGCAAATAATCCGTCTTATAGATTATCCATTAGAACTATTATATACTTTATAAATTATCTATTAAAATTTTAAAATAATCTATTCCATAAAGATTATCTATAGATTATTTATAAATAAATAAATAATTTATAAAAATATTTAAAATTAATATAAAATTTAATATATGTCACGGAAAGCCTTGCGATCCCCTGTATCCTACAAAGGATCAAGGGTATACTTTCCAATTGGAGGATCTTCTAGACCCTGTCAATTCGATCGATAGGTGATCCTGATATATTGGTAAATAAAGATCTAGCCTAATCGAGGAACTCATCGGCTAGATAACCACTCATTTGTTCTATATATACAGCCCTCGATCCATATGATCAAGGGCAAATCATACAATTCTATTTACTCTATCGATCATATGTACCACCTATTCCCCGATCCCTGAAAGTGCTCTGTAATCATACTATCCCGTGATAATATAAAATTTAATATAAAATTTAATATAAAATTTAATATAAAATTTAATATAAAATTTATAAAATAATATTGATAATTAAAAAATCTCAATGAATGATCTTTGGTCTACCCCGTGCTTCTTCCAATTGGCAGAAAAGTTGTGTTTACCGGAAGTCATAGATACGGTCATGGATTTGTACCGAAAGTATCAACGAAATAAAGATACTTTTATGGCAATATCAAACATCCTTCAAGCTTTTGATCAGTTACCCTAAGGATCACCATATCATTGCTATGGCTTGCACTCTTTCATGTTCTTATTTTACCCCTAGGTGATGATTCGCAAAAAATCTGGACTACGACCGCAATGTTGGATGCGGTAAGGGAGGATTCTGATCTCGGTCGGGGGTTTTTGATCTTTTGGGGGATCAGGTCGGTAGCGGTATGCCAAAAGACCCAAGAATCGGGGATGATTGTCTCTACCATCGCTATGAAACGGGTGGAGAGTGTCTGGCGAAAGGAAAGAAGGAAAATGAGAATTTAAAAGTCTAATTTGGACACTATCTATACCATGGACATTTGATTCTTACATACAATTGGGGGGGATTAGCGCAGATAATGGGGTTTTGTTTCTTCTTTGCTTCATACAACAGGTCCAGTGTTAAGGTTACGTGAGGTTTCACAGTATTAACCACATCTAATTCTACCTGCTTCTTGCTACACTGTGATATAATGCCAAACTTGGACTTACATGCATAGCAAATCTACAGAATAATGCTTAATCAAACTTGCATTCTTTACTATCCTCACATCGTCTACTCTTTTGGAAAATCGCTGCATGTCGGATTATGACGCCGAATGTAACCAATGGATATTCTCAGACGCTCTACATGTCTCTCTTAACCACCTCCCTAACCATTTCATCAAACGTAGATAAAGACAGTTGTTTGAGACACGCGATGGATATATTATGCTACTTCTGGTACTTAAAGGATAAAGACATCATTTCTCACATCAAGGATTGACAGCCATGACACCCAGCCGTCTAATTTCCCTAAACATGAGTGGTACGGGCATCTTAAGGATTTCGTTTTCAGAGGTATAATGCGTTCGCGAGTCATCCTCACGATCTATTTATTTCCCGGTGCTCGTACAATTACAATTTATTTCATCATTGAAAGGCTTTCTGTCTGCCCGAACTCAAGAGATCCGTGCGCCAGGAGGTCTCCCCTGAGCTTAAGCGATAATGGCTTACGTGAATCCAGAACATCTACTCTAAAGAAATTATGTAAAGACTAGTGCTCCGTGATTGCTAAAGTCTCCTCGCAGAATCGTATTGGTTTCCTTCACAGCTTCGCTGACGCTTTTTCTTTTTTTCAGGTTGCAATTGGATGGTGTTAGTTTTTCGCTAAAGCTAAGGTCCGTACCGATGATTATTTCTTGGTAAATTTAGTTAAGTGGTAAACAGGAATTTAAAGATAGGTTCATTTGTACGTGCCATAATGATTGGTTTATAAATTACGAATAGTTGTGGTGGGTCAGTCATATTGACAATCCCAACAATGGCATTCACCTTGAGATTTTGTTTTTCAGTGCTTTGAAATGGTATGACGCGTATATGAATATCATCTTCGGATATAAGCAGGAAGATTTATATAGTGTATTCAATAGTCCGGACTGCAGGAGGGATTGGATGTTTTGAATTAAACAGTCAAGCTTCAATCCATTGATAAATTAAACAATCTATCTTTAATATTGAAATGCCCTAATAAGTCGGATTGCAATTCAGCTCGTCTGAACTTTTAGAATGTTTATAATATACATAAAAACCATTTTTGTTCAAAAATTAATTGAGTTTGAGAGAAAATAGGCAAGTCTTGGTATCGAGTTCTTAATGATATCGTCAAGAATTTATAAATATTGAGTTTCATTTATTGGATTATTCAGAAAAAGCAAATAGTATATCTCCATTATCTACTCAATTGGGTAATTGAATTATACGGGATAGGATATTTTTGTTGGGATTTAGATATTTAAAATATATGTTTATCTATATTAGGTATAATATAATTCCAATCAATCCAATAGTCTAGACTGCAATTTAGACCTTTTAATATTAGATTATCTAATCTAGACTTTTTATATTAGAATTCCCCCAATAATCCATTCAATCCAATAAAATCACAGATTAGTTGTCCGGACAATCGTCCGGACGGAATACGGGAAGACTATTGGATACACTGGATTTATAGAGTAGTTTGATGAGTAGATTAATACGATCCTAGCAAGTCGATTTTCTTAATTTTTAAGTATTGAGGAATTTAACGGTCGTAAGGTTCGTTAAATAACATCGGCTAGCATTACCACCACACTACCATCACCCCATCATCACCGTCACCGTCATCTCACTATCAATATCGTCAACGCCAACAAGGCCTTAAAGATACCCCGAAAAACAGCAGCAAACACTACTTAATAACAAAAGACCCGAACGATTCATTCTAATCTGACATGAGTACCTCGTATACGATTGAGAGCTCAATGACTGTAGGCGTGGTAAAGTGATATCCACAGCCCTGAAGTCCCCTGAAGCCCCCTCCAGAGTATTGTTATACCTTTGATTTCTCAAAATTGTCAACTTGAACGGCTCTTATATAGATCTCAGAAGTGATTAAAATTTCTTGAGAGGGTTAGAGTGAATTTGTATACCAATGATAAACTAGTGCGTGGATTTAATCCATACTTCCACCTGGAGATTCGCGTGCCATATTTCGCTCTTCCCAGTAAACTTCAAGATTCATAAGTGCAGGCTATAAAACTCCACAGAGAAATATGTATCTGCCCATGCAAAAAACGGCCATCATTCGTATATTCGTATGTCTCTTTGGGAACGGGATGTGTTCTTCGAACACCGAGGAAGAATGAGATTGGCGTTCTGTTCTGCCGTCTGTGCCCTTACAGAATCGTCATCCGATACACTTATATCTCCTCTTCAGATGCGGTGATTGTCCTAAACCAGACAGCAATAAGTATGGTGATAACAGCGATAATGATAATAATATATGCACAGCCTTACATGAAACCATTACCAGCACAACGTCCCAATTTACTCTACCATACTAAGATGAAAGTGGACAATGAAAAAGGTTTATCGATCATTACATTGTCATGAAGTTAATTTGGTTTATTCTTCTGATTGACCGGACTATAAAAACATTCAACTATCTCGTAAATAATAAAAATCAACGGCCATTCCTAAATAATATTAATATCAGTAACTTGATAGCAAGAATTACAAAACAAGTATTCGAATATTTGAATGAATATCAAAAATCAGGAGTAAATCATGATAATAAGAATAACAACACCAAAAGTTTGATGAATATAAAAAGATTGTGAAAATGACCTAACCATAGTTTGATCATAAACCAGTACATCGTACCCAATGTCACTCTGAGGCTATTTTGAATTAAACCAATTGATAAAAAATTCCTGACATAAGGATAATCACGATAGTGTAAAAATAAGACAGAAGTGAATTTTATAGAGAGCTGCTATCAAGGAGTTTGGGTACTGGGGCTAATTAGTGAATGGATGACTTTGTGAACAGTTTAATCAAGAAGTAGATATCCGCTTGTATCATTATGTGATATTTGTAGTGAACTTAATGTCTACTATTGTTGAGAGTAATAATAGAAGCACATATGCACAAGTAATGAACTCGTATCTCATGATGAACTTCTTTTTAGGGGAGACTATATGGATACTTCCGCGAGCCTGGGAATGTCGATCTTTTGCTCAAAAGAGTTATCGCTTTTCTGCACTTGTATCGATAATATACATGGCCAGATGAAAATATGCACTATAGAAATATCATCACTGATAAGTTTCCTTTCGAATTGACCGTCTAGATCAAAAAGTCACGAATTCGACATATTGCACGGTTTAGATGTATGAATCAGTTTTAAGAATGAAGAGGCCGTCGTTAGGAACTCTAGTCTACTCAATAAAAACACTGCCACGAAGAATGCATCATGATTGAAAACATTGTAATAAATTAGCTATGTTCTATACGAAGCTACTTGCTCAAAATTTCGTTGCACCATCTTCGCGAAGGTGGAGAATTAAGCTGTAGTACTAGAAACGAGGAGATATGCAGCGATTGAATATCTCCAAGGACATGTGAAAGATCGGCCGGTAATCTATTAGGCACTAGTCGCCTTGTAATCTGCAGGTAAAATCTTAGGCATCTGGGTGCAAGGCTCGTCCTTTCCGTGGCAGTGAAAATCGCATTTTGGTAGCTGGTATGGATCTTTGGCGGCAACACCGACAGGATTTGATCTCAACAAGTTGAGAAAGTCCATTGCAAAATCCGGGTGGGATTTCATAACCATTGCCACTTCGTCTGTGCTCCAACTAGCATTACTTCTCTCTGAGCGAAAATTAGAAAAGACATAATACATGGTGTGACACATGAATTTTCGAAGAGGTGAACCCATTGGTGTGAGCTCGTACACTTTCTCAACCCACTCGACCCTCGGCATGCCATCCGCCTTCGCAAGTGCCTCAAAGTAAATATCAAAGCTTTGATCCATAAGTTCAACCAAACAGAGCTTATCTGCAAGAATATAAAGAAATATCGGGTTCCAGTTGAATCCAGACTTTCCACCTTCGACCACGAATTTGAAGGTTGGCAATGTACCAAGATATACCCAACCATAGAAAATATCGAAACTCTGTGGAGAATCTTCTGGAAAGAATACTTTGCCCTCAAGACCCTCAATGAAGCCACTTGAAAACATCTTTTGAAAATATGGAACCTTGTCACAAAGTATACCTCGATGGATTCGGAAGAGCTTCTTCTCTGGACCCACATAAATATCGACCGTTTCCGTTCCAGTTATCCTGACAAATTGTTAGAGAGGTGCGATTTGACTTTGAGAAGAAACATTAACTTACTCGATAAATTCAAGAGTTTCTCCTCGAGATCGCTTCAAGGAGATGGCACCAGCTCTTTTCTGTTCTGCTATATCCCGATTTCTTTTTGCTTCTGCTAGGGCACCCCCTTTGTCCCCAATGCTTACACAGCTTTCTGCATTTTCACCTTCTGCATTCATTTGTCTCTCCGCCGTAGTGCCCTCCTGATCTTCTGTGCTGATCAGAGCTGTGGAATCTGCTGCCGTTTTTTCTTGCTTTCCTCCAGCCGTAGCCGTGACTGAAAAGCTTCCTTTTTCACACCCCATAAACACCATCTTGCTATCATTAACAGTATGTGTTGATATGGCCAAGTGAAACAAATCGTTCTCAGTCGACAAAAGAATTAATTGGGTTGAAAATCCTGAATGATCGAAATACTCCACGCGATATAATGCTTTGAAGGTATGTTGATGCAGAGTTCAGAACCATATATGATTGTTGGAGGTGGATAGCTTATATATTATCAATATATGAAGAATAATATTATGAGAAAGCTATGCTACTGAAAAAGGGAAGTGCTACCGTATAAACTAGCACTGTTGTGAGGCTAGTATGGCCAGCACGGCAAAATAGTGAAATTTATTTCAGAATGAAAGGTAATCAGTATTAGGCAGGCTAGCAGGGATGCTAGAAATGCCATGATGTGATGCGGGGGCGGGCGTTCGATACCATGAGTAATTCACTACAAATAATTGATGGCAAACTGCCATCAGTTCCGAATACCTCTTCGGTATCGTGTAGCTGCGATATCCTGGCTCTTGGAAAAAGCTCGCCAAGTTTTCATGTACTGAGCTGCAAGAGTCGTGCTTGATGTCCAGATGCTTGACTATCTGAGGAAGCACGGCTATCCGACTGATTTTATAACGATCAGTCTCACTAGAAAGCTCTGATGGCTATTAAAGCCTGGAGTCACCCCCTTATCTTCCAGTCATAGATATATACCATTGTTATAAGTAATTCCGCTCAGGGAATAAGAAAAATTCACTGTACTGACAACCAATTTCGACAGTGACATAACAGAACATTCCATTCCAGTCAAACAAAAAGAAAAATGTCGGCTAAAATTGAGAAGTACGCTTGTGAGTATTCAGCTTCACAATTGCTGTATTGACCATCTCGTTCGTTCTATTTCCTCAACTCAAAGCAACCACCAAATCTTTCTCACAACACCAAGAACAAGATGGCCTGGATGCAGATTTTCAAAAGAAAGCAAAAGTTACCTAAGGTCGGGGAGGCTCCTACAATTCAAGTTAGTACCGCAAAGGCATTCGCAGCGAAGAAAGACAGCAAAACGGTATCTGAAATTCCACAGTTAGTAGACGCCATTCCATCTTGTGTAAACTTCTAATTCTCATAACACCAAAGATTTGCAGGAGCAACCATGGTCGACATCCATGTCGGAACAGATGAAAACTCAGCGCACTTCAAGCTTCATAAGTCAATTCTCTGCACGAAGGTGCCATACTTTGAAAATATGTTCAATACAAGGTTCATGGAAGGCACGACTAATTTTGCAACCCTACCCGAAGATGATCCGGAACTGTTCAATATACTCGTTTCCGTAAGTTACACAAATTGGTACTGAGCCAGACCCGTTCCCTTCTCACTTCTGGAACAAATCTCTGCATAAGCCATGGTAATACCACTACAAATGCCATCAACAGAACGGAATTTGTGCTCTCCATTTCATCGATTTGATCTTGCATACTGACAACTCTCACATGCAGTGGATCTACTCAGGCCAAATACATGCCTTACATGACCGTCCCGAACACGCTTCGATGTGGTTGGATTGGGATTTTTATGTCCTGGCTGACAAGTTCTGTCTTCCAGACCTAATGGACCAAATATTGGATGTATACCTTCTCTCCATGAGCAAGGGTAAATGGATGCCTATAGTAAGCGTTTTGCAACGCATGCATGATTGCTCTATCCGCGAATCAAGTGGCATGTCCCGACTCGTAGCCGCTTTCGTATGCTACATCTTGTGCACATACCGAGCTACGAAGGATGAAGAGAACTGGCCAACGGAGGAACTACACACGCTCCTTGGTAACAATGAAGATCTTAGACTCCAGGTTTGCAAGACACTCAGAGCACATCCTAGGGGAACATTGTTCCATGATCCCCGTATAGGTCCATACTGCGACTTTCACGAGCACGCAATGACGGATCCTTGTCCTCAAGCGATGAATTAGGGAGTTCGAGAGTTCAAGAGAGTGATAAGATAAGATGCACCTGATTTTGTGTGGAGGAGAGAGATTCGATATACTCTGGAACAGTGAGATCTCATTTTTCAGTGGTAGTGGATCGGAGAGAACCCAAGCGTAACTTGAGATCTCATGGATATTCGAGATCCTATGAATAGTAGCCCGCGATTCCTCTCTGTTCTTTGTACTTTTGAGGGGCGATTACTTGTGAATACGTCGTAATGAGAAACTTTTCCCCGGAATTGAAGTGTGGAAAACTTCTCTACGAGATGTTGGAATTAAATGCAAGCTCAGACTTTCATCATCATGCCAAAACCTCAGTTCTACCGTATATTTGGTAGAAATTCTCCAGATACATATTATAACCTCACCATCGTATCCTTCACAAGAATCCTCAAGTCCCAAATGCACATGCACAGTCATCCAACACAACCCACAACCGCAACTTAATTCCGACATCCGCTCTATCCCCCAATGACGTAACCTCTAGCTGCCCCTGTGAATCCGGGCCAAAACTTCGGCAACAACATCAACAAAAAGCTTATCAAGGAACATCGGCACCACCATATTGACGTCCTAACTACGAAAAAAAATAAGAACCACTAATTTATGTGATCGTTCCAAGTTTTTTTTTTGGCTTCTATTGTGTTTAATAAATTCGTCTCGTCTCTCCTCATTCTCGTTCTACTTTTTAATCATAAAAAATACATACGTTTTCTACCATTGCAAGGTTATCCAGAAGTTACAAGGGAGGGCAGCTGCGATAAGGGATTTCAATATCCAGACATCAACAAACATCAACCAATTCTCCTCAAACAAACATCAACCAATTCTCCTCAAAACAATCAATTGACCTACCTCAAGATGCCTTCCCTCGAGAATGCACTGCCACAACCCAAGATCGAGCTCTATAGCGGAAAATACTTTGCAGCTTGTGGTCTTGGTGGTATAATCGGTACGTCGCACCTTACCCCTCCTCCTACCATCGCCATCTCCATTGCACAACACCCCCCCCCCCCCCCCAAAAAGAAATCTACTAACACTCCTCTCCCCAGCCTGCGGCCCAACCCACACAGCTGTAACCCCGCTGGACCTCGTAAAATGCCGCCGACAAGTCGACTCGAAACTCTACACCTCCAATCTATCCGCCTGGTCTAAAATCTACCGCGCCGAAGGACTTCGCGGAGTGTTCTTCGGTTGGTCTCCCACATTCGTCGGATATTGTTTCCAAGGCGGTGGAAAATACGGATTTTACGAAGTATTTAAATATGTATACGGAGAGAAATTATTTCCAAATGCGAATAAAACAGCAATTTTCTTGGGTGCTAGTGCTAGTGCGGAGTTTTTCGCTGATCTGGCACTTTGTCCTTTTGAGGCTATTAAGGTCAGGATGCAGACGACTTTACCGCCTTTTGCGAATAGTTTGAGGGAGGGGATGGGGAAGGTTATTAAGGAGGAGGGATATGGAGGGTAAGTTTTCCTTCTCTGGAGAAATATTCTTGTAGTTGAAAAGGGATGTAATGCTAATTAAACACCAAAATAGACTCTACAAAGGGCTCTACCCTCTCTGGGGCCGTCAAATCCCCTACACCATGGTAAAATTTGCCACCTTCGAAACCACCGTCAACAAAATCTATTCCTACCTCTCCAAACCCAAAGATTCCTACTCCTCACTCCAACAAACCGGAGTTTCTTTCCTCGGAGGTTATATCGCTGGTATTGGGTGTGCCGTAATTTCTCACCCGGCAGATGTGATGGTATCAAAACTCAATAGTGATAGGAAAGCAGGAGAAGGGGCTGGAAAAGCGATGACGAGAATTTATGGAAATATTGGGTTCAAGGGACTTTGGAATGGTTTGCCGGTTAGAATTGTGATGATTGGTACTTTGACGGCATTTCAGTGGTTGATTTATGATAGTTTTAAGGTGGTGTTAGGGTTGCCTACTACGGGGGGTCATTAGATTAGTTAGACGGTGTTGAGTGATAAAGGGAAGGGAAGGGAAGGGAAGGGAAGGGGTGATAGGGGTAAAAGGTATGGAGATTTGGAGTCGGTGAAATAAATGAATTGGCTTGGGGGGTTACGAAGTATTAATGATATGAATTTAGATACATTTACATACACATCTGAGATCTTGGGTATGGTGAATAGTCCATAGTGCATAATATTGGAGTGGCGAACATGTGGCTCACGTACTACTCTCCATCATAAATAACGCAAACGCACTAAGGAAATTCCCATATGCCGTACTTCCATTTCACAAAGTTATAGAACCGTACTTCTAGTGGAGTATGCTATCACATCATGCGGTATATGTGCACATTTAATACTTATTCTATATATTTTTATTATCCAATTATCCCGTCAGGAGTTGGGTTTGAAGATAGTAGTATAGTATTAGGTTGGACTAGATGAGATTAGACTGGGTCAGATGGAATTTGGTGGATGAGTAGATATGAGATGAGATGAGATGGGAGGTGGATGTGTTTGGAAAGGAATATAGGGGAAGATGATATCTAATTATATAAATTTATGTGTCATTTTTTCTTCGTTGATGGCTTTCCACCCATGGCAGGTCATGGGATGGAGATTTGAGCCGCGATGAGGTATATCAACGTACTCAGATAGTGTATCATATTTAAGTAATTAGAATTCTCTGTGCTTTAAGAATTGTGGGTTAGGTTAACTGTGAGATTTCTGGAAAAATATTTAGAGTAGTTTATATATCCATCCAACCTAGGATAGTATATAGAAAAACAGACGATAAAAGGAGAAGAAAAACCCTGAAGGATGATATTGTTAAGTAAACTG
Organism: Stromatinia cepivora; assembly: GCA_014898415.1. NCBI lineage: Eukaryota > Fungi > Ascomycota > Leotiomycetes > Helotiales > Sclerotiniaceae > Stromatinia > Stromatinia cepivora. The sequence continues at coordinate 525,775 of RCTD01000017.1, read as the reverse complement.
GCAAGTTGATGAGCATCATCTGTTATGGAGATTCGGTCAATTTGAAACAGAGATTTGTGTGAAGACACATTGATGGATGGAACGGGGGTCGAAATAGTCGGAAATGAATGAGATATTTATGCGCTTGATTACTTGCGGCTCCTCACATTATGAATACCAAGATAAAATTTAGCAGAAAGTAATCCATACGATGTTTTATGATGTTAATTTATTGATGGAATAGACCTCATGAAAGAATAGGATTTCCATCTACTTTAGCAGGAAACGCTCCTCGTGGCCCATTATCAATATCTTCACCGCAGGATGTGGAAATCTCAAGCGGGGACTTTCAAAAACATACTTCCTCTCGTATGAATTTCCAATCCTAAGGATCATCAAATAGACGTATCAAGGATGCCATGATTTACTGAGTCTTCAGTGGTACGGAAATGTTCTGAGCTTATTTTAGAATGCAGATGGAGTTCTTTTATTTGAATATCAAGTTAGAGAAAGCAATATAGCTTCATACTAGCAATGGGATTGGATGAAAAGCTTGGAGTACGTTTGATCTCTTATAATGATCAATGGCAATTGGAAAGCGGGATGGAGATTTTAGTATTGCTTTAACTTAGTCCACAGATACATGTGAGCAAAAGGTAGTACATTGTGACAGTTCACGGGAGAATTTCTTCATTCTCAACATCCATGAAAAGTTCATCCCTTCGCAAGCCTTACCCTCAGCTATGAGCCAATGTCTAGAAGAAATGCTACAGGCAATATCCCGAGGCATAGAGCTTATGGATGTGAAGATCTGGCAGAAGAGAAGAAGTAAGTTTGTGGGTAAATATCGCTAATAGTACTTGAGATTTCCCAGCATTGTGAGATCGTACTAGTGCCTTCATACTATCTTGATTCTAGCCATGATCTAACTTCCAGATACAATCTCTCTCAGAACCATCATCTTCAGGCTATTAATAAAAGCTTCAGTATAATCGGCTGGTGGTACCAGGGGTGTGGCAGGACTACTAGTTATATTATCGTCAAAACCCACACATCTCCTCGAATCATCAGTACCTTCAACCCGACTATTCTCTTGCTCTTCTACCCCGCACATCCTTTTCCCACTATTTCAAAAGGACAGCGCCGCTCTTATCTACACCAAGCCCTCCTTAGCATAGTTTAAATAAGTGTGATATCTGTCATATCTTCCACATCTTCCTTCTCACTGGAATACTTTAGTACTAACACCAGTAATAAAAGCCATCCCGCGGACTTAATAGAATTCGCCTTCTAGCCAGAGAAACCTTAATTCAAACCTCCCCTGAAACATGAATATCCCATCACTCCGAATTCACAATAGTGGAATTGATACACGTGTGACACACCGACTTATACAAACAAAAAATCAATCTTCAAAAAATCGAAAAACACAAGATCAGAACTCCCAAGCTCTCTCGACCTCTCATCGGTTCCATACTTAATATATATATACATATATTAAAACCACAATATACATCATATATTATACATCCTAAACCACCTAAAAAAAATCCAAATATCTTACAAACAAATCTAAAGAAAAAACCACAAATTCCTCCTTAAAACAAAAGAAAAGATTAATTAAATATAAACATAAACAATATATATATACACTTTCGAATACCACTCTAAAGTTATATTTAATTGAATATAATATCTTGTGATTTTCCTTAATAAGATTCTATTCCTATTTCTATTTATTATTATAAATATTATTTTTCACTATTCTTTATACTTATATTCTAATCTAAATAGATATTATTTGTAAGAATAATTATATAAGTATAAAACAAAAAACAACAAAACAATAAAAACGAGAAAAGATACAGCGGATGAATTAAACAAAATAACAAAAAATAAAAACCAATAAAAAATAATGAAATGAGTTGAGTTGAGATGATATAAGACGCGATGGAGATATAAAAAAAAGAGAGCTCATGATTAAAACTAGAATTAGAATCCTAGCTTTTATGGATATATGAGACTGACTAGGCCTTGAGCTGAGATGAGATGAGGTGAGATGGAGGGAATGTGCGGTACTTTTCTGTTTTTCTTGTAATTGTCGCAGAAGAGTAGACGATATGTTGTGGGTGTGAGAGATATCAATGTCGAGGTGCCACGTAGCGCTCATGGTGTTAGAGTTCGGGGTGATAGGCTGAGATGGAATGAAATTGAGAGAATTAATACTATCTCAAGATAGACCAACACATATAAATCACATTGATCAGAGAATAAAAAGCAAAAAAAAGTTGAGATTGTAAAGGATAGCTAAGCTATCTAAGATAACATGTCATGTCATAACCCATTTCCATCCATCCTTCCGATTCCTTTCCCAATTCCTATCAAAGCTATCTATCTAGCCAACAAGCCATTGTATTCTATGCTTTGCATGATACATTCTTTCATTCCAACTCCAAAACGCCTTAAATATCAATTCCATCAACAACAATACCCTTCTTCCATTCATACTCCATAAATTTAGCAATCTCGGCTGCCGTCTCTTCATTGACCATAACACTAACAAGATACAAACTAGCATCAAGTCCACAAGTAATAGCACCAGTGGTAATAACACGAAGACCACCAAGACGTAAAGCAGCTCTACGAGCATTACTCTCACGACGATTGTTAGATTCCTTCCAAGCATTGGAACCTTTACGAGCATTTGATGGACGTCTAGCATCAGACTTGCGACGAACATATTGACTCTCCTCTGGAGAATCAATATCAAATCGTAGATTGTTCACCACATATCTTTCCTCAACAACATCACAACGTTCTGCCAAATCTCTTTGTGCTGCCTCACTATTGATGTTTTCGAACTTGGCGAAATAATCTGGGTGGGTGGTAGCGGAAAGACCATGAAGGATACCTTGTTGAGCAAGGAAGAGAGATCCAGTGCAGATAGAAAGAAGTGTACGTTCCTTCTCAGGATGCTTCTTTTGCAAATCGGAGAAGGCTCTAATGAGACCAAGAGGTTCGGCTTTGTTCTTGAGGACTTGATCAGATCCACCACCTGGAACAATGAGGATATCGTATTGTGAAAGGTTGGCATAAGCGTCTTTGTAGTTGAAGTGAGCACGGAATGCAGCTCCTTGATTGGAAACAGTAAATTCCTCGGCAGCAACGAACTTGCAATCGAATGCCTTAGATTCTGAATTGAAAGATGAAAGTTAGCAATTGAACAAACGAAGAATAGACGATGACCAAAAGTAAACAAAGAGAGATTTACTCGATCTCAAATATACTCAATGATCATAAAATTGGATTGATTAAACTTACTTGGATCATTAATATCATGCTGAGCACGGGTGAGGACTTCAAGAGGACCGATGAAATCCAAAGCATCCATGCCAGCATGAAGTGTGAATAACACTTTGATGATAGGAACTTCAGGTGTTGACATGATTGCGACTGAAGAATTTAATCAAAATGAATTGATATTGAATTGATGAATGAAGTTATTGATGATTGACTTATTTGATGAAGATTTTTGAATTGATTGAAGATGAGGAGAAGAAAGAAGTGAAAAAGTATTTATTGAAAATCAAGCTCAAGGTCGTACGACCAAGAGAAAAGATCATCACATAACTCACGTGTTGTTATAATGCGGGGTAGCTGTATGAGGACCAATTAACCTTTCCTCATATGGATTAGTGTTGTGATCAGACAATGCGGGGAATTCTACCCCTGTTATTTTGATAAGTACCCATAGTACCCCTAGAGAAAAGCTCAATAAATTACACAGTAACTTGTGGAATGAGTTGTATTAGGTTCGAATGTAATCTACAATGCCACGGATTTTTATAAAGCCGTGGTGCACTAAATGATACTAACGCTATGCCTAATCAGGAAACCACACAATTCCTAGTACCCCCTTTTCTTTTTTCCCCTCCCTCATATTTGTCCACGCGACATTATCCAAAGCATTCCGAAGAACTTCTACATCATTGAGCATTAACAAAGAGGGGAAATCTTAAATCTTTACTCTATTCAAACCTCAATAACCGTCGAATTTGACTTATTCACAAATAGATTAATTGGAGACCCATAATACGACGAATGCTGATCCACCCAATCATACCACGATTTTTGACATGATTCGTATGGTATGATTTTCAATTGAATGTTTCAAGAGTTAATTCCCTCAATTTATGGATCTTTAACTATCATATCAAAACATTATGCGTCGTAGCGTTGTTGGCGGCGTCGACCGATTGGTAGTAATCGATACTTGGTATGATGATGTTAGATGATTGGCGAGAACAACTAAGTTTGAGAATCCAGTCTTCGTTCATCTACTCGAGTACCATGTTGTTAATTAAAGTACTCTCAATGCATCACAAGTATAGAATGTTCCCGTTCCCATTCTCATTCTCATTTTCAAAGGAATATATCACTATCTCCATGTATCTGGAATACCTGATACGCAACAAAAGAGCAATAAACCGATGTGGATTCAAGTTACAAGTTCAGAGCTGGGCATATACTTGATGCACTCGGTCACTTGGTTACCATTTTGTTATCGACAACAAGCTCAAGGTTCCCACAGATAAGTCTTCTGAATGTTACAGGTAGGAATTCTTCAGAAGGAACCTCATTCTCCGGCAATTTATTGCTAATGATTGAAAATCACGTGATGTAGTTCAACTCAGATACATTCTTACTAGCGGCTTGATTAAGTTTTGAGCATCTAGGGAAATTCAAACAGCATGTCCCATCTCACCTCAGAAGTTCTTAACTATTCAATACATTATGAGTTTTCAATCATTGGTTGCCCATGAACATGGATGTAATCTGACTACTTCGATTAGTAATCTTCACTGTCAGCTTTACCAATCGATGCAATGCATTTACATTTTGCCAACATATTTCGTGATGACTCAGCATCTTGGATGATGGATCGATCTCAACGAGACTCAATTACAATATATAAGCACTCCCTTGCACTGCATTGATATTTGCTTTGGCACATATACGAATTGTTCTTCATCTACATCCTCCAAAAATGCATACCGAGAGCCAGATGCCTCAAACCACACTTCCAATAATAGATCATCCAAGTCTTAGTACGGTTTTCTTTGGGAATGCTTATAGTGACTCTTCGGGCACTGAATATAATGAGACTGCTCTCTCAATATGGCAGTTCAATGGGATAAAATACGGAAAAATTCCTGCGAGGTTCATGCAAGCTGAATTGAATGAGGAGTTTGAAGACATAACAGAATGTTATCATTATGGGTATATCATCCTCTATCCCTACATCATTTAATGAGATTAACTTCTCTAACTTTGAATCAGTCCAAAATGCCCTCAAGCGACTATACCAGTTCGTATGGAGGATGGATTGATTGGTATACCTAAAGAAGTGGCAAGTCATGCAGAAGATATCTTTGATGAATTCAATTGCCTTAACCTCAATATCACTACACCAGATGGCTCGAATGAAAGTTCCAAATTACCGGTTATTGTTTATATTCATGGTGGCGGAGGTTGGAGTGGAGCTAATTCTGATTGGTGGTGTGATGGGGGAAGTATTGTAAAACAGAGTATTAAAATAGGAAAACCTATTGTACATGTTGCTATCAAGTGAGTTTACAAACTTTAATTAATCAAGAGTGCAGGAGATGGTCATACTGATGTGGGTGTAGTTATCGACTTGGTCCTTTAGGTTATATGGGCTCCGAAGGGCTAAGGAAAGAGCTCGGGAGTGTTAATGGTGGGAATTATGGTAATGTCATGTTAAATTTCAGGACTCAATATAAATTTAACTGACAAATAAAGGTTTACGCGACATAGTAAAATCCCGAGTTCTTCTTATTACTATGTATACTAACCATCCATCAGCACCTTGCCCTAACTTGGCTCTCCAATCATATTAGGCCCTTCGGTGGCTCACCATCTAACATAACTATCTACGGCGAATCAGCCGGTTCCCTAGCCGTAGAATCTCAAATTCACTCTCTCCTCCCTCCTCACTTCCACCGAGCCATCATGCAAAGCCAAACAATGGGACAACCACTCTTCTCCGTACCTCAATCCATCGATGAAAAGTCACAACTGTACAACAAGACAAAAGAAAAATTAGGAGTTACAAGTGTAAAAGAAATGCAGGAAGTAAATTGGGAGAAATTAATTGAGGCTTATAGAGCTGTGGATGCGAGAGCGGGTCTAGGTGAGCTGGCGATGGTGGATGGAGAGTTTTTTGATGAGGATTGGAGGACGAGGTTTTCGTTCAAAAGAAATGAAGGAGAGTATGAGGGGAGAGAGCCTGAGATAATGATAGGCAATACAGGGTGCGAAGGTTCGGTCATAAAATTCGTTATGATGGGCTCTCCAAAGCAAAAACCTCCGTCTGATATCGACACAATGATCACTTCACTCTCCACTATTCTTTCCAAAGAAAAGGTGGAAGAGATAATCGAATTATATGATCTCCTATCCAATCATTTTCACAAAACCTCATCCGAAACCGAGAAAACGCAATTCGCAGAGCAACTCCTAACAATCATCGAAGATCTCATTTTCTACAAAGGAACGGCGGAATTTATCGCTCTGGCCCAGAAATCTCATCTAGAATTGATAATCAGACAATATATTTTTAAACAGAAAAATCCATTTTCGACAGCGGGCAATTTTAAAGGGGTAGAGGTGCATGCGTTGGATCTGGTGTATTTACATGCCTCTGAGGATATTTTTGGGAAATATGAAAGGATAGCGGATTTTGGTATTGAGGATAAGGAGGGGGAATTGAAGATGATGGAGGAATTGCAGAGAGCTTGGATATGTTTTGCTTGTGGGGAGGAAGATGGATCTGGAGATGGAGGGGATGGGGTAGGTGCTGTGAAAGTTTTTGGACCGGAGGGAAAGGTGGGGGGAATGGGAATAGAGGAGTTTAGGGAGGAAAGAGGATATGAGCGATGGAAGGTTTTTGATGGATTAAGTAATAGCAAAATGGAGGGGGTGGCGGGAGTGTTGTTGGGATTTTACAGTGGGTTAGTGGGGGAGGGGTGATTGATTTGAAATGGTTTTGTAATGTCTGAGATGAAGGGAATAGAGAATTGTACTTTACTGGTGAATATAGTTGGTTTCCAGATGTATATTTTGAGGTTTTTTGTCTGTTTAGATTGGAATGGTATGTTGATACTCTATTTGGTACGTAGATCCAAACTCTTGAGATGGTTTTGCTTTCACTATCAATAATCAAGCGTAAGTGGAAGATGTGGCCCAGTCAGGGCATTACTACTACTAAATCAAAAGTTTCGTCGTATATCTGATCTAATTACCAAGTCTACAATCTGATCAATGGCCCGAAGTCTCCTTTATTTCAGGGAGTTGATATAAATTCACGGAAATATATATATACCGAGAGTAAGTATTTATAGAGTTAATACACCCCATCACGCACTATCCCCTATCTTCCGTATCCTGGCCGTCGCTCGTCCCCTCACTCACCCTTACATTTTTAGGTCATCTCATATAAAAATCTCTACTTTTCCTTAGATTTCCGGCTCAATATCGATAATACACCAGCTTCTTATTCTTCTTATGGTCTTGAACTCCAAGGCGCGGAATTGTATAATTATATTTTTTTAAGGGGGGCGTATCGAATTAGAGAGAATAGAAGAGGCAGGTAGGGGTGTTGTTATTATCGGAATTGATTACAAGATAGGAAGACTGGAGCTACGGTGTTGAGAATGAAATGGAGTGGTGATGAAATTTCACTGAAAATAGTGCAGTTTGGAAATACCAACAGCGATAATATAGGGGAGATTATAATTAACTCTAACTTCCAGCTTCGAAAAGCCCATCCACAACCGCGGTATTCATGATCAGTGTGTTAAGTTTAATGAACCAACATCCATAATCCACCCCAATACAATCATTTTCGGCTTTTTTCAATCTATTGTTCATGGATATTGGAATTTAGAGGTCTCTTATATAACTCTCCGATGGAGTGGTGGAGCAAGTATACTCGTCTAACTCTAGACTTCTTTTTCACGTTATTCATAGAGGGATATTAGGAGAGGATTGTTGTGGTGTATTCATACTTTATTACTCATTGAAAGTCCATTCTAATTCAATGATAAGATGTTTTCGCATGATATTTATACAAATCTCCTTTTCCTTTCCTAGGACTTTCTTTTCTTCTTCTTTTCTGTTCTGCCATAATGTTTTTGATAAAGAGGCCGAAAGATATTGCAGGATCTTATTTCGATTCACAAATTATGATCTGTAGGTGTAGTAATCGAAGACCAGGTATTGATCCTTGATTTTTTTTTGATTTTTTTTCGAGTTTCAAAGTTTCTAGAAGGGAGACTGACAAATTTTTTGAAAATTCGACGAGGATGATGAGTAAGAATTTGTGACAATATTAACAGTAACGATGATAATAACAATGATAGATATTGTTGTTATTGCTATTGGTATTAGAGTATTAATATCACTCTTAAGGTTTGTTGTTGAGATGAACATAGATCTTGGGCCGCGGGAGTGTAGTAATATATTGAGATCCTGTTCAAGCATTCTACGGGATTTGGGGGCCGGGGCGGTGGGATGTTATCTACTTCGGTCTTGAAGGCTACGCCTATGGTGTCCTTGGTTTGGATCTATTTGATTTATTTGATTGTAGGAGTTTTGGTCTATGATTAAGAGAGGGTTATATACTCCCCTTGTGAGATTTCTGGTAGTTTTCTTAGATAGTCGATTTACATATCTTAGGTTTTAAGATAACCGTTACTGGCAAATATCCTTTTTTTTTCCAAGTCCAAGACCCTACATTCATACCCACCTAGTGACAAGCTTCATCCACCAGTATTCCTCGCGAGCCCAATGTCTTTCTATTTCATTAAGTATCTTTATGTCGACGGTATGTAAACTCCCTCCAATCTTCATTTTCTCCAATGATCTCTTTTTAAAATAATGAGGAATGAGAATGAGAATGGTGGAGATAGCAAAGGGTGGTTGTTATACTGAAATTCGGATTGCAAATAAGGGCGTGAAATGCTTCTATCGTGATTTGTTGATGTTGTTTACAGTCTAGAGGTATAGCAAGCTAAGTCTTGGATTTAGATTGTTGTTGATGAGATGCACTAATACTGGAATATTCAGTTAATATAGAATAATGGCGATTTTAGAGTGATAATTTCATTATTTGTCTATTATCATTATCTTTTTGTAGTTTTGTCTTTTAATTTCGTAAATATCTAGATCTATTATTTCCTTTTATTCAAAAACTTAAATATTCTTTGATAAATATCCGAATGTATCATTATATATAATCCTTCAATTCCCTTATGAAATTCTGATAAAACAAACTGATTGATTAATTCTCACTTCTCCGATATTTCGATGCAACAAAAAATATATCAGTACTAATGTACCAAACTAAATGGGGTAAAGACAATTTCATATACGATTTTTAAATTACCTTCTTTATGTTTTTCGTAATATTCCTTATTATTGAGGAGGGTAAGTTTGATAACAAATATAACTTTATGATAAGTGAAAAGATTCTCTTTTCATTGTCGTTCAAACAAGACAAACGGGTGTTAATCAAATTAGCAAACAACTTTACCACACGATAATACACAGTTGATTAACCCCATCTGTCTCACTACCTATAGCCCATGATATCCTGAGTCCTCCAGTCATCACTATCCCTTTTCTATGGGTATATTGTCCTTCTGAACTTAAGACTCGTGGGACTTTATATACCTTTGGGATCATTTTCGGTTGGATGTATGAGATTTATTCTGTGATAGCTCATAGGGTGCTATAAGCTGCATCATGGATTTGGTACATATAACAACAGGTAGTTAGTGAATTGATTCCTGCACCTCTGAATTTTATCCTTCCGTGACATACTCCGCGCCGTTGGTTGTTGGCTTGTTCACCACAGCCTTTCCGATATTTAAGAGCCCCATGACTACCCGTCCAAAACACTGACCTTTTGAGATCTCTTTCGAGATCTTCCAACTCCAACTTCACGCATGCGCTTCTGCGCTTGGTAATTTTCGTTTGGTAGTATTATAAAATCGTTCTCTCGTTCGAGTCATTTGTATGTGTATGTAGTTAAGATTGATTGGAATAAAGAAGTAAGGGAATGTTGCTATCACTACTTAAAAACGTCGGACAAATGCCATTGATTGTATTTAGGAGAGATGATTTGAGTGACAACATTAAGATCTCGTGGGTGGCAGTTGATTTATATGAGCAGCAACAACGTCAGAAGTTATTTTATGCCACCTCATCTTTCCCCAATTTTCAACCTTGTCATCTGCAGCTATACACGGCCACTGATAGCTCTAAAAGCCCGAGACTTTTCCCTGGGGGCTGTTGGTCGTGTTTCTCTGGGATCATTGAAGGAAATCGGTACGAGTAGACAAACATTAATATACCCCTTACCAGATTCCCTCCACTAGGCCACCCCACTTAAATATCAATGCCCGGTATACAGAAATCATGGTGTGAACCACCACATTAGCTTGAGCTAAGCATGCAAGGAAAAGAATAAGTGATCTCATGAGTGAGACAATTGCACAAACAAGCACCACACCTGGGTGGTTTCATCTAATTCCCATCGGTTTGCTCTAATACCAAGCGCATGCCCGATGGTTACGACTCCTTATATCTATCTCCCTGTTTCGCTTAATGACCGGCTCATCCCTGGTGAGATTCACTCTAACAGATCAATCCATCTATACACTTGTCAGAATTGGTATGAATAGATCAACGCTATGGCTTCGAGATGTACATTCCATTCACCCTTCGTCATCCCCACCCCTCGTACCACATCCTATTCGAGACTAGCTAGCCCCTTAGCCTACCAAAAACTATCACACGAGTTATATAAACCACCACCTATCTACTTCCAAAATCCATGATCCAACAGAAATAAAGAGGACTAATACAGTTATGGTGAGAATGACACTGAAGCCAGTCTCCCTAACAACGTTCATGATCTACTTGCAGGAAAGGCACCGTTCTCTATATGGGAAAACCATTGTGAAGTTCCACTGCTAAACCGGGGAAGGGGTATAACGATAATGAATGGGTTGCTGTCGACAGCGAAGATAACACATTCTCTGCTCTTGTTACTCATCCAAAATCATAAAAATGTAGTGAAATATATGAACGACAATAATAATTATCTAAACTACAAGGACAATGAAAAGTTTAATGTGAAAAGTTCTCAGTATGGATTGAGCCCTGTATCTAATTGTAAGATTACTTTGACATTTCCATAGGAGAAACTCAGAAGTTCACCACAATCCCTCCCCATGAGAAGAGCTAAATCTATCCTGTTTCTTGGGATGTGTGAGAGAAGGAGTAGTACTCCTCAAGACTAAGTCTTAAATGGAGATCACTGGTGCATGAATTTCTCCATATATTCACCCAGGTTTCTAAGCAAAATCTGTTGATTCGCGGTGACAAACTGTCCCCTCTCTTCATAAACTCTCTATTCATAGAGATGGGTCGCTAATTCACCTTATTACTCGAGCCCTGTCACATTCACCTCTACTTTCTCCTCTCTACTTGGTTCATAGAACCATCTACTAGGTTATATAACCCAGCGACCCAACCAGCTCTGAACATGTGGAGGCAGGAATAGGTTGCTCTTTGATTACATAAGCTTATCTCCGATAAGGCATTATAAATAGTTTCCTTAATAGTTAGCTTACTCCTTTTCCACTTATTGCAGAACCATGCATGAGCAGCAGATCGAAAGGATGGCCTAGGTTTCCAAACATAAAGTTAAATTCCAGAACGCGGGTGAAATTCAAATTAAAAGTACGTATAATTGTATGATTAAAGGTTTTTTCTTGAGGAAAATAAGATATTATGATTCCAATCATCTTATTCTTCGCCAAGTAGAGACAACAGCAGAAAGGAAATTGGATAAAAGAATATATGAATGACAACAATACCGATAATTTCTTGAGATGACAAACATGGCACCAAGTCTGAGATGAAATCTGCCAGTAACAATGGATTTAGATACACGGATTTGACGATAGCTTCTTTCCATATTATGGAAATTACTTGACCATTGGCTGCACCACCTCATTCATGAATTGCAGGTTCTTGTCGAAACTCTGATTCAAAGTAAAGATTTTAGTGTATGCAGATCTATTATTTTAAACCTAGTGAAGTTGTATTCATGCACTAGCGCTTGCATTTGTAGTGAATACCATGAGCTGCAACATAAAAACTCAACAAATTTTGTTGACTACTGACCAGAAGGATAACACTGGCCCCACCTCACTCCTCCTTTTCTCTAGATCTCTCACCCATAATTCACTCCCCATCCGACCAATCCATACACAACATCTCTTCATTCCTTCAATACATCATTTTTCCCTTCCGAGTATCTACAAACCCAGTATATAAGTACTCAGCTATCCATCATGAATAGGACAAACAAGAACCATTTCAGGCATTTCAGGCTCCATACTCGACTGGAGAATTGGGAACAATCTATTTACTTTAGACCATGTCAAAATTAGAGCTGTAATTGAAAATCCTTTTAATAATATAGGTTTTGAGCAAGTATAAGTTGTTGTTGTAGGTTTGTCCGTATTGTTCTTGTTTGATCAATAGAATGATAAAAGAGATGGGTTGATGATACCCCTTCTGCCTTAGGGAAACGACAATGAAAATTGGAATTCAATTATCATTATCTTCTAAAGATAATGGCAGTGAAAAGATGAGGATCCTTTCGTTCTTTAATCCGTACACCCATAAACCCCGAGGAACGCTCCCGAAGACTTCACATAAAAGAGTTCAGGGAATAGAGAGGAACTCCTAAAGAAAAAAAGTATCTCTTCCCACAAAGTCATACCAAAAGAAAGTACACGTTTAAATGGCCTCGAAGTCTCTTTTTCCACCTACACTACATATCACATCCTTCAAGGTAAAATGAGTCTCTATTTCCATCAGTACAATAGTCCAACAGCGATCATTTATCCTGCAACATGATTTGAAAAGTTTTACTATATAAACACAAGATGTCCACCTACCAAACTCCCCAAAGCTCGACCGGGTAGAAGATTTCATTCCAGGAGTAGTAAATTCTAGGATTCAGAGATTCTCATCACTTAATCAAAGCTGCGTTGCAAAGTCTAAAAAATCGCTACCTAGGATAAAAAAAAGAGGCGTTGCTGTATATCTGCATGGAAGAAAGTATGATAGTGAGATATACACTTCGGCAATAAGATAAAATAGTGAGAACAAAATCTCCAATAATCATCAACAAGTATCAATATTCATACTCACAAGTTCCCATCAATTATTAACTCTCAGATTGAATCTAAATATACCCATAGAGTTTGAGAGATACGTGATAGATACTTTATAGATCCTCCGGTTCTAAAGTGCCATAATTGTGCTGTATTTACTTTCTTTCAATTTAGATGGTAGGTACGAGCTCAATACCTATATATATTTGAATATATTGCACTTGCACTTGCACTTGCACTTGCACCTGCACCTGCACCTGCAGTATTTTCCAATAGATAGATAACCCAGCAGCATATAAAAATATCCACGCATACAATGCAAATCCGTCTACCACATTGAAAAGACACGAAAACAAAGAAAATGGAGCCGGTTTTGTAGTCCCCTTTCTTATCTGCGCTTGATACATCGGGGATAAGTGGAATGGAAGTCAAGTTCCATGAAGGTGTAGCGGAGATGCGATGAAACGAGATAAGACGTGTAATCACCTTAATTATATAACAACGAAAACCTCCACTTCTACTTCTAGCAACGAAAACAATAAAAATCCCAAACTACAACAAGAACCCCTCATTCCTGCAAAGACAGATCCATACACAGTTCACACAATTATAGAAATATCAAACCCAGAAATCTCACCATAAAAAACTACTCCAACACAACCTTGGAAGCTTTAGCAGGTACCGCAATTCACCGAAAACAGCGACAACGGCAGGCAAACTTTAGTCCAAGTCTGTAAGACATATTAACAGGGACTATCATGGTTTCTGATTTTGGAACGTGGATGTGAAGAATTTTGACTTCATGGATATGCATCGGCTACTTGCTAGATTCCCACATCTTGCCGTAAAGGTGAATTTTGCCCATCCGTTAGTTTTCCATACTAAATAATTTACCGAGTAGGAGGTATCAGCAAAGCATATTTGTTTTTTTCGCTTTAGGTTTTGATTTCTCTTGATGATGAATATGACAGATACTTTAAATGCCATTCATCTGCACTCAAACTCTCAAGTGTGAAACCATATAAGTTTCCTGGCCTCACCAAACTCTCCGACCTCTAACCTTTCTTTAAAGTCGCGATTCACAAGTTAATTTATGATCTCCAACTTCGTAATCATATATTTATGGTATTTCATAGATAGAGTATAGATATGCTGAATATAAACATCTGGATATACCCGTCTTACCTAGAAGATAGATACACCCTCCCCTGAAATGGAGAGGAGCACTTGTCTGTATTTTTCCTCTCATGTCAGATATCTTTGAAAGCAGAACTTATATATCTAAAGGAGAGACTCCCTGATGCTGATAGACTTCCTGCCATTAGTCTTTATGAAGTCACAGTAGATTGATCATCTAGGAGCAAAATTAAGGGAGAAGATCCTCAAGCGCTGGGTACTGCTCTCTGACCTGAAAATAATGCCCTGTTATATGCCGCGAATTTGAGTTATGGACAACTCAAGGTACAAGAAGGAGAAGGTAACATTGTCATTGCTAATCCTGGCATTATAGTATCATCAGCAGGCGAAAAGGTTGACATCATCATGTGATTGTTCTGAATCGACTTGAAGACCAACATTGTTCAACTAATCCACTACTCACATATTGGTCAATAGATGAAACTATTGAAACATGTGTAGCAGTCCAAACAGTAACACCCGAAGCTCTAAAAAACCTTCAATCACAATCCAAATGGATCATATCAATGATCCCTAAAGCCTGATGATCTTTGCTGTATTCGACGAACCATCGAAACCCTCGCAGCTTTATCAGTCCTCGAAGCCTTCACGTTCCCTACCATCTCCTCAATGACCACATCACTGTTGCAGGTAAGATTGCAAAACGAAAAATTCATTCCTCCCTATCCCAATTGCTACAGCTTAAAAGTCGTGGTTACAATCTTGAGGATTGCTTGAACCAGACCGAACGCATCGCAGGCAAAGCCCGATACCGCTTCTCGGTAGTTCCAAGCTCCAATAACGGTCTTTCCTATACTCTGGTGGAGCATGCTTGTACTCATAAGGGCATGGAATGCTTCTCTCCTTAGGGATGGTATCCGGCATGTTTTTTGCCGCCTCTATTGCTTCAGAGATAGAAAGACCAAGCAACCTTACAGGCCAAAGTTGCTTATCTTCTAGTAAATTCAAATATGCATATGCATATTTACTCGTCCAACCACACTTGTGAACACATATTTCGGCCTCCCCACCAATCCCTGAGATAAGGATTTCCGATAGTCCTAACCTTGCAAAGCTTCTCTGTTGTTCTAGTAAACCTTTACATTTGATTGTTAGTTTCAGGCCTAAATTAGCAGTGAGTTACTTACAGAAGACCCTCCAATTCATAGCAGATTCAATCTCTTTACATGAAAGATCGAGGTAAGGAGCATGATGTTTGAGAATCAATGCTTTCGTAATTCCCTTGAACGCTTGTGCATTCTGGAATAGGTATGCCGCCGCAGTAAGAAACATCAGATCGGCAGCTTTCTTTTTATCAGCCTGAAGCAAAGTTCCGCTCGCGAAACTCATGGCATCGACAAAATCATACTTGTCCGCTGTGACGGCAACATCTAGAATTTGACGTGCAGGAATGGCTCGAGGCACCTCATTTTTCTAGTGGTGGATGATCGCAAAGATAATTTCTAGCGCAGCGGCATTATCTTCAGGCAATGAAAGCTCTAGCGGTCCATCGTGATTGAGAAGATCATTGCCTTCTTGCCAGCCAGGTCCAAACATAGCCAAGAAAGGCTTTGACGCTGTCTTCAGAAATAGCTAATGAACCGAAGTCTCTTCTTTTCTGGCTTAACAACTAGGATAACATCGCCGTCTGTAACGAAATTGACAACGGCGCTTGAATTATTGTCTATTGATTCCTCCATATTGATTCTTGTTTAATCGCATTGATTTCAACTGAATCACACTCGTTTTTGTGCTTTGGATTTTGTTGTTCCAGAGTGGTAATTCATGGAAAGGTGAAGGCCTGACTGAAGGTTACATTGAGATTCGTTGCTTACATAAGTATTAAGTATGCTTCGTTACACCTAACGTGGTTTAACACCGGGTCGCCAATATCACCGGGTCGCCATTTATTTTTACATACAAAAAACGTCTGTGTGTAACCGTGCACTTCCTTTATTTTTGGATATGATTTTATAGAATTTGAAAGTGTAAGATTTAATTATATAAATATTATAAAAATCTGATTATTTATTGAAAATTGGAATTAATATAAGAGTTATTATCAAAACAGTTTTTTTGTAACGAAAATCGTGACAATTTTGGCTTTTTTCGAAATATAATAGAAATATTAATATAAAAACCAGATTTTTCAATAATTAATTTCTTATTATTATTTAATATTCTTTTTTTTTCTAAAAAATAATGATTGGTTATTAAGATATGAATATTAAAAAAGACTTAGTTTTGGTATATTTTTGAAATGGCGACCCGGTGATATTGGCGACCCGGTGTTAAACCACGTTATATGCATAATTAGCTTCCAAAACATGATTTTTGAAGTATAAAAACTTCAAAAGCTAAGATTTTCAATCTTATAAATTTCGAAATATTATACTTTTTATTATTCACCCTCAATTCAATTAATATAATTCTGAATTCAAAAAATTCTTCGAAATAATTGAATTATCAGTTAATAAAAATGATATCTTCAATTTCAAAAGTTATACTAATTTTGTTGTAGAATTAAAGGTATTGAAATATTCTAAATTGATTGATTTCAATGAAAATTTCACAAGGTAAAAAGTCATGCCTTGGAAGTTAGTTATACACATAGGTGTACATCAAGGGACATACCTATATATATATATATATATATATTTCATTCGGCTATTGAGATGAAGTTATCGGGCTGGGCCACAATAGGCATATAACAATGCATGATAAACTCAATTTCTCTATTCATTAGGGTCTAGATAGTCTCATAATAGAATAATCTAATTTCATAATCCCTTTAGTGCTTCCAACAGCAAACAAAATGCTCAGTCTAATCAGCATTGGATATTCGTTCTTTCGATAAGACAAACAGAAATCCTATGGCACGAAGCTTTATCTTACTACCCTAAAATTGCCCATCGCGAAGCTGTATGCCGCTGAAGCATGCATATCAATCCGACTATTATTTTGCTCGGGAAACAAAGACCATAGGTCGGATTAAACTATATCTAATGACATTTATTGATATATCTGCATTGTGTTCTTCCTACCTATTGTTAGGTCTCATAGAATCTCTGCAATAATTTTGACGTCGTAGCTAAGTAGCTTCAAGTCAAGTTCCTTCCCATTCTTCTGGACCCATTCTTCTGGACCTCTGGATTACGGTGCTCTTCAGTATCTCCATTTCAGCAGCCATGACTAGAGTGCATCCGGCACGTATTTCATACACGCATCTTGATACAGCATCCCATCTCATCATATCCAAGTGCAACTCCGATTCCTACCATACTTTAACCATGCACCTCCTAATCACCTTCACGTCCCACCCATTTCCTTATTCTCATTCCCACAACCTCCTTCAGACTCCTCCCCGAGCATCCTAATGGGTCCTGTAATCATGCTCCAATTCGAAATCATCCCAGAAACTCGCTACATAACAAATACTTGCCTGTTACCAAATGACCCCCAAACCTGCACTTCCTCAATCCTCCATCTTCCATCTTCACCAGCATTCTAGTCTACAGCCATTATATAGCCTGCAAAGCCACAAAATACTACTCCCGAAACCGCTGTCCTTTTCGGAGATTATATTTGGGACAACCTCTTTATTTGTTGTACCCTAACTGGACTTGTGTGGTTTTGTGAAGCCGAGGGTTTGGTCGATACAATCAACACTTTTATCGAGAAGTTCTTCCAATCGCTTAAGGACACACCTTCTTCATGAGAGAAAGCATTAAGAAGATAGCATTTCCCCCCACCCTTGTTAACTCATACTTACACTGGGAAAATTTTACATCAATATAAGCTTCATCAGCATTGATCTTCCCAGCATCATCATGATGGAAGCATGTAAATATCTGTCTCGTTGACACTCCGTCTCATTGCCATGTTAATATCGGCATATCATAGAAAGACTTCATTCCTTGTTACCTGCAAGCATTTTGTCCAATATAAAGCAAGGCCGAGAAGTGGCGGAAGGTTTTAATTCTACAGGTACAGAAACTAAGATCTATCTATCATTCTCAAGAGCGCGAAATATACATAGCCTAGCATGTATTATATACTATGAAGCATAAATTCATCACAAGAAAGCGTTCCCAGCTGCAAGATATCAAGCCTAATATCACTAAGAGGCCAAGCTACTACACTACCCACAATGAACTCAGACTCAGCTACTAGGGATTTGATATCGTCTTCCACCTCACACATCAAAAGACGCTAGTCGATTGTCTATCACTTAAAAAGTTTGACCCTCTGATATATAAATTTATACATTACCATCGAGATGAAAGATGAATCACAACTCTTTTTACACCAATCTACTGTACCTTATCTATCAATACCATATAACTATCCCCACCTGCACAACCTCCCTCTTCACCTCATCAACCATCAGCTCATCTAATAAACTATGAACCATCCTTCCAAAAAAAAAAAAGGCGCCTCAACCCCTAATATTTCCATAAATTATGACAATACAACAAAAATGTCATAAGTCCAAATCCAAACCCAAATCCCATACATAATCCACCCATCAAAAAACAATCAAGTAAAAAACGATTCAATAATTCCTTCAATCTTTTCATAAATTTATAAATATCATCAAAATCCAATAATAACAACCCAAATAATCTTTAAAAAAGGAAATCCCAAAACAGACTCAAAAGATCTTCGTAAAGATACTCTTCGATCAGTCAAATAATAATGGTAATAATCCTCACATTATCCAAAGACATCAAAAACATCAAAAACAATATGTTAATATTCGAGATCATCAACTAAATCAAACTAAAGCCAAAACACCCTCACCAATCATATACTAAGGTCTTGTATATAAATAACCGGCGATCGGTGGTCGATCATAAACGACTATATTGGTAAATCTTTTTACGGATTCCCAAATCATCTATCCGTACACCAGCAGCTCTGAAAAAAAAAGCTCATTTCCGACTCCAATTTACAAGTCTCCATCATCATTGTCCCATTATTTTTTCAATTTGGTGAAGAAGGAAAGAAGGAAAGAAGAAAATAAGTATTCGGGGTTGATTGAAATAGACCACAGTACGCACTTGCGTTGAACACCAACTCAATTCATAGACTATTTGCGATTGATAGATGTGAAAGTAGGAACATAGAAAGGAGATAAGGTGAAAGAATTTAGTGTTTTATCGCGTCTCTATTCTGTTCTATCATATATATTATTGTATTTCCCACCATCTAACTCCCAATCCCCCCCCATTCTTCATCCTTTTCACATCCCCCCCCCCCCCCAAAACCTAAGCACCAAAAACCTTAAATCTCTCCTCAAGCGGCATGAAAGTCTTTGCACCAGCCTCTGCAGTCGGCGTACCAAAAACAAGCTGAGCATTCAATTCCCAATCCGCCGGAATCTTCCACTGCTCGGCAACCTTAGCATCGATCAATGGAGCATAATGTTGTAAATTGGCTCCGAGTCCTTCGGCCTCAAGAGCAACCCAGATGGCATGTTGAGTCATGGCGTCACTTTGGGTGGCCCAGATGGGGAATTTGTCGGCGTAGGATGGGAAGCTGGATTGCATTTTCGAGACAACTTTTCGGTCTTCGAAGAAAAGGACCTGTTGTTTGGTTTGTTAGAATATGTGTATTGAATTTTCCAAATTGGATGATCATGATGCAAAATTTGGAATGTTAGGGTAAGCAAGAAAAAAAATCCTCAAAACATACAGATCCATAACCTCCTCTAAATCCAGCAATCTTCGCAGCAGTAGCCTCAAATTGTGCCTCGGGAACAACAGCCTTCAAAGCATCCTTAGTAATATCCCAAAGCTTCTCATGTTCATCTTTCAACAACAAGACGACTCTGGTACTTTGAGAGTTGAAGGAGGAAGGAGTGTGAAGGATGATTTGTTCGACAATCTCTTGGATTTTGGCGTCGGGGATGGGGGATTTAGCTTCGAGAGCGTAGATTGTGCGACGGGCCTTGAGGAGCTCGATGAATTGGGCTGAGGGAGACATTTTGTTGGTTGTGTGGTGAGTAGGTGGTTTTGGTGTGTGGTTGTGAGTTGAGGATAGGTGAAAGTGCTTTCGAGATTGAGATTGAGATTGCGAGAAGTGAATCGTGCTGCCGAACCTAATGAATAGAGAAGTCAATCCCCTTATATACCCCAACCAAGCAAGTTCATCACCAACTCACGTCCAACTCAACCGACGTCGCAAAAGCAGAGCTAACATCCGCTCTTGCCCCGCTAGAGGCAATGACACCAACGACATATCCACCTTCCGTCTCCAAATAAACCAATCAAGAGCTGGGACGAGGGGAAAAATACGTGGGATTAGTTGGTTGGCAATCCCAACACATGTATCACAAGCTTAACGTGAACAAGCTTTTTTCTTTCCTCCCCATCCCCACATATGCAAGCTCGTTTCAGGACGGATTTCTAATCCTTATGGAAAGCTGACATACGTATTATAAAGCTTCTTGCCGTGGTGGAGTACGACCTGCTTATCTCTCTCTAATCCACCAATGATGGACTTTTCCGTCCCGCTCAGAGTAGGGGTACATAATTTTGGGCATGATTATATAATTTTATATAATTTTATATCAGTCATTACATTTTTGAAAAATCACCTCCTATATCAAGATTATAAGATTACATATATCTCCACAATCAATAATACAGAATCAGCCAGCCCTAGATAGAAATCGGAGGATAATCCCAAGAATCATCCTCCAGATAACGAAAATAATTCCCGCTCACATATCAAGAATGAGAAATCGGGGGTTTTCATATTTGGGTAGCCTACAATGGCATTGTACGCAGTAATTTTGATGATTTCGTGATTTGGTGACATTATCACCAATTCAACTCAACTTATTCCGTACAATATGTGAAATATCATGAATTAGGGTCCGTTCGGATCGATTTTCAGAAATATTAGAAATATTGAGAGTAATAAAAATATTGGGTCTAATATATATTCGGATACATTTGAGTAAAACTTGTGACGAACCCAACGAGCGTTTAGAGATCAACCTTAGAATTAAAAGCTATAGAGCTAAAGAGAGTGTGCTACGAAGCTATATATATGATTGGTTCGAAGCTTAATATTGTACTAGCCCGATCAAACGCGATCATATGTATCTCGTGACATTACCCCCCCTTTCTAAAGAGTTCGCCTCGAATTTATTTAAAATGAATGATTTAAATACAAAATGATTATTAATCTTTTTTTGATAAAAATACCTGATGCATAGATTGTATTACAGTTAATGAATATGTATTCATTGTATTATATACCTTTTTCAAGCGATCTTCAAAATATCGATTATTGATTATCTCTTTTAAATCCTTATCATTATTGCTTTCAGATTCAATAGTCAATATAATAACCGGAATAGGCTTTTATCGATCTTGGATTCCTTGATATGGATCTAGCGAATAGGCTTGTATCCAATAGGAAATACTTCTATATTGTATATATTTATTTTGTTTACATAAAAAAGTTCTTTCAGAAAGGGAAAATTTAAGTATTTATATGTAGGGTAGAATTAAGGTACAATCAGATTTGTCCAATTGGGTATCAAAAGGGTTAAGGGTATCAATGATATTAAGGTTGTTAATGTTCATTAAATCGTAGTTCCGAAAATAGGATAGATTTTGTAATATATATAGAGCTTTAGATTTACTAAAATAGAATGATATAGGGAATCCATTTATTGTACAAACAGCTAATTATTGTATGATCTGAACAAAATCGGGATAAGAATAAAGAAGAGAAAGTTATTGAGAAAGACGATTTTTAAGAGTAACATTAAGTCTATTACAAAAGGTTGAGATTTTATTCGAATCAGGCCAATTCTGATTTTTGGCTTTATAAAGAGTTCTTTCGAATTTTGTAATATAGGTATATAAAGAATCGGTTCCTTATTTGAAAATGAATAGCTTGTCTTTAGTTTCTTGAATTTTATTTGGATTATTGTAAATGTATGTGAGTTGATCTAGGATCGTTGTATAATCTAAAGGAATGTTTTGATCAAAAGAAGAAAACTGAAATAGTATTATAATTTGTATATGAGATTCAAGATTGAGATAAATATAGTAAAATTGAATTGTAGAATCGTTGATCGTAACGTTATCTATTTGTAGTTTCGCTCGAATCGAGGGAAACCAGGTATTGAACTTTTGAGAATTACTATTGAATTTTTCAGGATCAGGGAGAGAGGGTTTTGGATGAAAAGGAGTATAAACAATAAAAGTGTATTCGAGAATCAGGGAATATAGAAACAAAATTTCATTCTGCTGACGAATCATTTCGTTACGAAGTTTTGTAATCGTAAGGTTTATCGAATTGTAATCTATAGCTTAGAAATTAAAGGTAAGAAAAAAGACAATACCTTTGAATAATATCAAAAAGATTTATATACAAATGAAAGAATAAAAGTGATATACTTAAACAAGAGTAAGCAGAGTGTATATAAGTATATACAAATATTATTCCATTTTTTATCTGGAAAAGCTTTTAATAATATAACGAACCTAATGAACATTTAAAAATCAATCTTAGAATTAAAAGCTATAGAGTTAAAGAAAGTGTGCTATGAAGCTATATATATAATCGGCTCGAAGCTTAGTACTGTACTAGCCCGATCGGACGCGATCACGTGTATCTCGTGACAAAACTAATATATTTGGGGAATATTTGAAAAAGTGATAGGGGTAGATAGAAATGAAGATTTTTCACATATTTTCTTCAATAATTTCTGTCGGGACAACTGTACACCGGGAAGTGAGGTTCATCAACGAATGTATAGATTGTTAATACATTTTGATTTTGCTTAGAGAACTAGAATCTATGGAGGGTAAAGATTTATATAACAATGTATACCGAGGTACTAATACAAGTATTAGTGCTTATATAATCCTTACCATCCTTATCATCTTTACTATATATATGATTTATATTCCGATATTGGTAATTATTCTTAAAGTCGAAGTATTGTATACTTCAGGAATATATATGCCCAATAAGTGAGTACTTTTTCCAATCCTAGCTTTCGTTTTGTTTTTTTGTTCGAATCAATTTATGTATGAAATAATCATATATCCGATGATTGAATATATATCTGTAGTAATTTTTGTTTTGTATTCGTTCTTTGATTTCTATATTTATACCATTTTCTCTTTATTATATTCTAATCTCTCCATCCATTTTATAATTTTAATCTTGATTGTATTGCTTTCTACAAGATCTCTGAGAGCTTAATATAGTTTTGTCTTTGTTATTGTATCAACAAAATTAAATTCTTTATCAATCCATTTGATTTCTATTATTTCCCTTTGTTCATACAATTACCACAAAGTTATTAAATCAATCATTAGTCTTTTCTTTCGTGTTGAATCTAGTTTTGTAAAACAATCGTAAAGCGATTTCGAATCTGTATATATAATTAATAATACTTTCTACTTTAATAATATACCTTCGATAGTGCTTTTGAATATCATATTAATATCGAATCCCAAGGTTATATTGTAAAGTTCCAATACTAATACACTCCTAATGATTCTTTTGTATTTGATGGATGATTAATGAATTAGATTCGCTTTATTGTTCTTGTCCATTAATATAATGATATATTCGATTTGCGAGGATAGATCTCGATTATTAACGAATAATACATCTATGAATATTATTAGTTTCAATGAATCGAAATCGAGTGATACGAATTTCAATTTTTTAGTTGAATTATCTATTTGTTATTGAATTGTTTTATTTATCAATTTCGTATCTTTCTCCTTAGGGTTAATAATTTGGGTAGCAAAAGAAAGAACGAATGATGCTTTTGGTTGATATATTATCGAAATATAAGTTCCCCTTATATGTTGAACAATATATTGGTCCTTTAGGGTTGCATTTTTTCGAACTTTGCTTTTTGTATTATAAATATCGATTGATTATATTTTGATAAATTGTAAATTCGTAT
Organism: Stromatinia cepivora; assembly: GCA_014898415.1. Classification (NCBI taxonomy): domain Eukaryota; kingdom Fungi; phylum Ascomycota; class Leotiomycetes; order Helotiales; family Sclerotiniaceae; genus Stromatinia; species Stromatinia cepivora. The sequence goes on along the minus strand of RCTD01000017.1, from coordinate 501,385 downwards.
ATTGCCTTTCCTAATTGATATAAATAAAGTTGTTGTTTGCTTGAATGATAATAGTTCTATTGAATTTGAGGGGGTTCTCGAATAATAGGGTTTCTTGATCCTTTACAAGAAACTTTGTATTTCGAGTTTTTTTTGTTCTCTATCTATGAATACTTTATTAACTACAATAATTATATCATTTATTTAAAATCTTATTAATCTGAATACTTCGTTTTCCTGCTTGATATACATTAGACAAGGGTTGTAAATTGATTGGATCATTTGGAGTACAATGAAATAATGGTTATGGTAAATGCCGAACCAATAATTTCCAGTCTTTAATATACCATATAATGATTTGATCATTTGTAGTAATGTTTCTTTTGTGAATTCTATTTCCTTAGATGGTAGGATGTAAAACAATTGTATTAGATTGGATATTGCTTATATATAAACTTGAATAATATCCCTAATATACAAAGTTGTTTGTATAGTTGATTGTAGGATGATTATAATGCTTAATATCAAATGTTGATTTGTTCGCTGAATTATAGGCGATTATATTAATATTGTTCTTTTTTCTACATCATTCCATACCTGGACTACAAACCTCGATTTCGGGAATACCTTCTCAATGCCTTCGTTTTTGATCTCATCAACGAATCTTGATTTGAATATTTATATACCTTCTGGTATATCTGTTTATTGTACGATTTCGAATACACCATTCTCCATTAAATTATTAATTTCCTTCTTTTTTGATTCTTCATAAATCGATAGGTTTTGGAATATATCGAATACCAATAGATTCTTATCGAAGAATCCAATGATATTTTCTTTTTTATCATCTTGAAGATAGATAGTTATATTTTGTATTATTATCGTATCCTCAATAAAATATATTACTATAATTTCGATCAATATCACATTTGTTATACTATATAATATTCTTATTAAAGAAACAATTATTTAAAGGATACCGGGATTCACCTCTACCGCGTTTTTTAAGACAATCTTAAATTTCTCCTGGATAATGGTTTCGAGATCCTTCAAGGATATTTCCTGAGGGATTTGTTCTATTGCAATATATTCTATTTGTACGATGGGTTCTGTTGGTATATCTGTTTCGATTATATAAGGTTTTATTGTTATAGATTGAAAGATCGTAGGTTCGCTTAATAATTGTATTATACAGGTTTCGCCTTCGATTCGTAATAATGTGAATGGCCCTATCCATCCAGTAATTCGGTTATTTCCTTCTCTTTATATCTATATCTTTGAATTGATTAATAGTTTATAAATTGGAATTGTATTTAAACCGTTATATTGATTCAATATATCTACTACTTGTTTTTCAACTTGAAGCTTTTTGATCTTGCTACTTGCTTTCTTAATTGTATTGAATTATTGTTGAACATTAGATACCGATAAATCGAATTTGCTTATCCATGGGTATACTCCGAATACTAAAAGGGTAGATATAATTCCGTTGGGACTAGTAATGTTATTTATTATTTTCATTGTCATTTGTAGTGCCGACTCTTTCATTATTCCAATACCTTTGAGTTCTTCCTCGATGATATTGTATACATATCAAATGATTTGATGGTAACGTTCGATTATCCCGATCGACTAATATATTTCGACAAATATGTTTTTTGTGATAATCATTATCATCTCAGTATATTGTTTGAATTCCTTGTTTACAAAGTTTTTCCTGGTATTATGAATAATATAATCTGATGGGTTTAGATATATATCTATCCAGTATATTTTTAATTTATTTTATATATACTTCGCATTAATATTATCGAATTATTGTACTATTTGGAATCTGGTTTTTTTATCGATAATATATAATATTGGTTTGTTATTGATATATATAATATCGATTATAATCGAATGATTAAATTCAATATCATCGCAAAAATTGAATTTGAATTTGTCTGGGGATTTTCCATATTTTTAACAATATTTACAGAATTTCGTAAGTTTCTCGAGATCTCCCTGAACAATATCTATATAGCCTGTATATTGAAGAACTCGATAGAATCTGTCTATAAAGGGGTGACCGAAACGATAATACAATCTTTGTATTTCTGGTTCGGTTAGATAACAATTGTTTATATCGATAAATGTTTATATAAATTGCTGGATTTTTATATTCCAGAGTAATACCATATACTTGAATTTGTGAATGCAAGGGTGGTTTGCAATTGATGATATAAGTGTATCGATGATATTATTATAATATATTCCGAGTCGATTTATATCCTATGTCACGAATCGTGAACCACAGGAGGCTAACCATGTGATACCTCTTATCTCCCATGTCCATTGATGAACTGATCGTCCGTGTACATACATTACGATTCATATAATTTAGTATAATAAAATGGTAACCCTAATAATATATATGCACAACCCTGTAGTTTATAAATGGGTATTTGTATATATATATCTAATTGCTCTTTATAAACTATAATTCTTCAATTATAGATTCTAAAGAATATAATTGATTCTGTTTATTCAACTCTATTATAATTCTTATACATTATATTATCTACAATTCATTTACAAGTATTCGGCTATCTAATGGTCTCTCAAATAATATTTCACTTTAATAATACCTTTTTAGATGAATTTTTATAAACGTTATATTTAAAGAAAAAAGATCTATTTCGATCTAATCGATGAAGATATAAATATCTTTAAAAATGTACCATTACTTTTACAATACAACGAACTCCTTTTTCTGTATGCTCCGAATCTTCGAAAGTATATTCTAAAGAATCTTTTCCTTTTCCTCAATTATTTCAACAATCCTTTGAAGAAAATATAAATACAGGATTGGATAATATTATTATTGGAAAAAAGAAGATTGGTAAAAAGAAGATTCTAATGTATGAAATCGATGCTTTTAGTAGTTCAATTGTTTCTTTCGAATTATTATTACAATTATAAGATCTCTATGTAATGGTTATAAATTTGAAAGAGGAAAATCGATAATTGAAAGTTATGGTAATGATGAGTTCTGTAATAATATAATCTCCTTTTAAACCCCAAATGATGCTTATATAGGTATTCAGGTCAATAGCAGTATCTGGGATTCCTTTTATTCTTTTAATCGAAATTCAAGGACCTTTATTCAAGCAAATCCGAAGATCCTGAAGTTAAAGAAAGAAAACTTCGATCAAACGATCTAATCATTAAGGGCCCTCCAAGGATTCTCCTTTTCTTTCAGGAAATAATAATTCATTTAATAATTAGGGGTCCTTTTATCTAAGAAGTCGATCTAATTGGTTAAAATCGTATTCCCGTGTTAATTATAACTTATAGCAAGATGTATATATATCAAAACCTATAAATCTTATTACTAAATTTAGCGATGGTATTGAATTTAAAGTTAATTTGTAGTAATTATTGGTTATAGAACGATTCGAGCTGTATGCTATATTATTTAAAAGTGAAACGCAATATTATGTATATATAATCGATCAAACCGAATCGGAAGTATAAGTATATTGTTATACTCTTTATATATAAATGCCCCGATTCACGGTATTTGAATTAATCGAATAGCTTGTAGCGATCTATCGGAACCTGGCCGAAATCGATAATGCTCATTTTCAATATAAGATATAGATCATATCTAATACAATTCGATATAGCAATTTCCTAGAATAGTATAGAAAGTTTAGATTATTTATTATTTAAATAGAGATTATTGACGATAAGATTTTATTCAAAAATCTCGAACAGAAGATTTTCGATTTTCTTTTGTAAATAATAGTAATATTTATCAAAGATTGCAAGATTACAGAAGAATTTGCGAATATATTTACTAAAATAAATCAAAACGAAATTTCATTATAAGAATGAAACCAATATTACATTAATCGAGAAACCCTTATAATTATTTGCAAACCAATAACTATTACGAACTTTTTACAATCTTTTCAAAACTCTAACAACTCTAATTTTGGAACCTTTACGTTTTCGAAATCATTTCCATTCCGGAATACTCTTTCTAGATATACCGACCTTACCGTATTTAATAACTATTCGAATTTCAAATGCTTATCATTCTCTCCCTTTCTTAGAATAATATGTACATTGATATTTCATATCGATAATTTTAATGAGATTAAGATAATACAAAAAGAAATAGAAGAATTCGAAAAATATCGGGATACCGAAGAAGATTTCAATCCAAAAGCTATAATTGAAGTTATACAGAATATTTGTTTAGAAAAAGAAAAGTATTTAAAATCAAACATTTAAACTCTGTTTTCATTTTAAGTGTTATACAGGATATAAGATTTCTTGATCTAATCAAGCTTATAGAAAAAAAAGTATTCATATTTTCCTACAACCTTTCAAAAAATGATTATATTTATCAATCAAGAGCACTCATTGACTCTAAAACAAATAAATTCGTTTTTATTAATATTATATTCTTTATTTGTTTATTTTCTATATTTAAATTTAGAATTATATTGCTTAAAGTTTCAATTGAAGTTAAAAAGTATAATGGTATATAAGACTATATTATTATTCATTTCATATTCCTTAATTTAATAGTCGATAATTATAAATAATCTTTTATCCCTTTCCTTATTATTGAATTAAAAAGTTATAATATTATTTTAAATAGATTTTAATTATTAAAGATTTAAGTGAAGTTCGATTACTTCAATAGATATCTTGAATAATCTAAAAAGAGATTTTGTATTATTTCCTATTCAAATAATCTCCTTGTTATTTAATCATCCCTTTGCAAACGAAAAATCAATCGATTAATTCAACAAAATATTGATCGATGAGATAACCAATTCGAAGAATATTGGAATCGAAGAGATTCACAATTGAGTAGAGTAATTGTAATTAATAATGTACAATAAAAACCTTTAAGTATGAATATAATATAGATTCTTATTGAAAAGAAAAAAATCCCGATTCCTTTTAAGTTCAATTTATTTCCTTTCTAATCAATCATATCATTATTGTAGATCTACAAATGCCTTTCTTGTATATCGCCCGAAGTCCTTGATTTATATGCATTCAAACCCGATAAATTCCAATTAGAATATAAAAGAGATAAACAAACTGAACTCTTTACTATTACTTTGAAAGAACTCGATAATATAATAAACTTCCGATAAAACGAACGATATACAAAAGAGAGAATATTGATTACCCTAATCGAATTCAAGAATATAAAAGTTCGAAAGAAATTCAATAAAGTATTAACCGAAATCGATTTAGAATTTGAAATACTATTTGAATATCAACAATATCATCAAACCTTTTCCAAGTATAAATCAAATATCTTACCCCTTAACCGATCTTATAATCATAAAATCATATTGAAAGATAAAGAAGAATAAGTTTTATACTATAATCCGCTTTACAAGATATCCCTGGAATAATTGGAAATCGTTAAAGAATATATTATAAATAATTTTAACAAAGGTTTCATTGAATTTAATCAAATCCTTTATACTGTATTCGTTTTATTCATCAAGAAATCTAATGATAGTTTAAGGTTCTGTATAGACTTCAGATTATTAAATTCCTTAATATATAAGGATCAATATCCCTTTCTTTTAATCGACGAAATATTTTCTCGGCTTTCCAGTATTAAAATCTTTACCAAATTCGATATTCGTTAAGCTTTCTATTATATAAGAATGGATTCTGCTTCGGAAAAGTATACTACCTTTCGAACCCGATATGGATTATACAAATACAAGATCGTATTATTCGAATTAACAAATAATCCCGTAATCTATTAGTATTATATAAATAATATTCTATTCAATTATTTAAATATCTTTTGTACAGTATACCTCAACAATATTCTAATCTATTCCGAGAACAAAAAAAAGCATCAAATTTATATTAAACTAATTCTCGAACAATTAGAAGCTGTTGACTTATAAGCGGATCTCAAGAAATGCAAATTCAATGTTATATATATCAAGTACTTAGGCTTTATCATCTTTACTAAAAGAATAAAGATAAACCCTGAAAAGATTGAGATAATTGAGAATTGAACCTTTCCGACAATAATGAAAAGGATCTAATCATTCCTTGGTTTTTACAATTTTTATCGATAATTTATTAAAGACTATAATATAATAACGAAATCTTTCAACAAACTCATTAAAACAAACATTAAATTCATATTCAACGAAGTATACCAAAACATATTCAATATCTTGAAGAAAAAGCTTATCTCCGCTCCATTCCTGCAATACTATAATCATCGATTCTCCTATATACTCGAAACAAATATATCTAATAAAGTAATTGCTAGTATGTTATCATAACAATATAATAAAGATTGATTTTTTGTAGTTTATTTCTCCAAGATTATAATTGCTGCTAAACTGAACTACGAAATTTATGATAAAGAAATGCTATCAATCATTCGATCTCTCAACCATTGGAAAATGGAATTCGCCGGTTTACTATATAAAATCAAGGTTTATATCGATTATAAAACCCTCGAATATTTTATAATTACTAAAACTCTCAATGCTCAACAAACTTGCTGAACAAAAGTTCTAATCGATTATAATTTCATCATTATATATCGCTCTGGAAAAGATAATTTTTTTGCTGATATTTTAACTTATCAGACCAACGAGTTGAATCTCCAGAATTATACCAAAAAGAAGAATCGCCTTTAGCAACTTATTAAAAATAATCAAATTGATACCGAAATCATAAGAAAAGCCTTACAAAAGCATTACCCAAACGAAACAACGATTATTAACATCGATTTGAATGAAATCGCTCTTCGATTCGATTTAATTAACTATATTATCGAAGCAAATAAAACTATAAATAGCTTATTAACATTCAAAATACAAGTTACCCAAAATTATAAGTATATATCACTCCAAAATGATCTTTTGCTTTACAATGATTGCCTGATAATACTTAACATTGATAATCTTCGAATTTACTTGATTTGTGAAACTTATAATTCCGTTTCCATTACTTATTCTGATATAAGCAAAATCTACCTCTTATTATCTTAACAATACTACTGATCCAGAATACATGATACTGTAATCAAATATATACGTAATTGTTATGCTTGCAAATGTAGTTCCGTTTTATACAATCATACCCCCAATTTATTGTATCCATTTCTGATTTTTAATCGAATATAACAATATATTATTATGGATTATTATAGCTTTAATAAAGATAAATACGGATATAATAATGTTTTAATCATTATTAATCGATTAACAAAGCAAGCTATCTCTATACTTTATCACAAATCAATCGATACTCAAATTTAAGTACAATTATATCTTTATTATATATATCGATATTATGGTTTTCTTGATATTATAATATTAGATTGCGGCCCCCAATTCATATCACAGTTCTGGAAAGAATTCAGCTAAATCCTAAAAACCGATTTCAAACTATTCATTACTTATCATCCCCAAACCGATAATCAAACTAAGATCTATAATCAATACCTTCAGCAACGATTAAAGCTATTTGTTAATTATTATCAAGATAATTGATCAGAATTCCTATCTATAATGGATTATATATAACTTACTCTTCCATACGATTCCTTAGGAGGACTTATACTCTACAAAACCCTATACAAGTATACATCGAAATATGCATGGGAATGAAAGGAAAACACTAATAAACCAATAGACAATATAAATATACATAATACCTATATATATACAAAACGTAATAGATTAACTTTCGCGTAAATAAAAGAAAGTCTATTATATGCTTAAGTCAAGATATCGAAATCCACGAATATTCACCAATATGAAATCGATTTTGATATCGGAAATTATATATAACTTAATATGAAAAGTTACCCTATCCAAAGACCATTTAAGAAATTGAACTTTCCAATTTAAGAAAGATTCAAGATCATTGATCGATCTAAAAGTTTTTTCAAATTCGAACTTCCGATTACGATGAAAATTCATCCTGTTTTCCCTTTAGATCGATTATGCAAAGTATATGACGATCCTTTTCCTGGTCAGATATTCGAATCATCTTTGTCTATTAATATAACTAATGATTCGGAATAAAAAGTAGAGAAAATCCTAGCAATAAAAAAAGCACGAAAAACTTTATTATACAGAGTTTCATAGTTTAATAACGATATCAATCTTACCTAGTATCCTGCTTCCGATTTTAAAATATCATCGTACCTTTTGTACGATTTTCATCTGATCAATCCAACATTACCTGGTCCTCCCAATCGATTAATTGATTGAATAAAGCTCTATAAAAGCAAAAAGGATAATTATAATCATATAAATAACAATTCATTTATAAAATCAAAGGAAAGAAAAGTGTTCTTCAATACAATAGACTAGATGTTATGATTTTATAATAGTATATACATATACAATCATGAAAAGATCGAAAACCCATACAAATTAAAGAGAATTTGATTGTATACGCATATAGCCCGAACTCTATACAACAGACGAACTGTCACCACCAAGATAATATAAAGGCAATATATTTCAAAAACTTATGTTTATGATTATTTCAAAAATCATATAAAAGAAAGCTTGAATATAGTAAAAACGAAATATAACATTACCCCTATCGATTTCGTTCAATTTGATTGATTTGATCAATTTGGTCGATTAACTTGATCGATTTCGGAATTGATCATATTAACCACCTATCATCATTATATCATAATTCAATCTCTTTCCCTTTTCTATTGAAACTTTTTCCTTTCAAAAGTTCCCCAAATCAAGGAGAATACAAATCAATATTAATTTAATCAATTGATAATTGATTTAATCGATTTGGTCAATTCATTCGTCATTTTGGTCAATTTGGTTGATTAATTTAGTCAATTTGATCAATTTCCAATAAATTGACCAAATCAACCAAAATGATCAATCTAATTGATTTAAAGTTCATAAACCTTTACAAAACCTGGTTTCCGATGAAATAATAATATAATAAAGGAATGAAACGTTCAAAGGCGAGTTTTTCCGAAGGGGGGAATAATGTCATGAATTGTAAACCACAGGAGATTAACCACATGATATCTTTTATCTCCCATATCCATTAATGAACTGATCATCCATACACATACGTTACAATTCATACGATTTAGTATAATAAAATGATGATCCTAATAATATATACGCACAACCCCACAACTTACGAATAGGTATTTGTATATATATATTTAGTCGCTCCTTACGAACCATAATTCTTCAATTGTAGATTCTAAAGAACATAATTGACCCTGTTTATTCAGCTCTACTACGGCTCTTATGCGTCACATCCTATAACGATAATAGGAATGATATCTTTGATTCTATAATATAGAATTCGATAATTCCTGAAGGTAGGTTCAATTAAATCGATCCAATTGATTCGGCCTTTCCGATTCCGAATATCATTTTTGCGATTCCTATTCTATTTGTATTTAATATAATATTTTTAATATCTTTTTGATATACTTAATATTATTTGAATTCTATTATAAATCATTAAAATACTTCTATATCGATAATAATATCCTGAAACTTTTTGTTATCATATTTCGAAAAGAAAATTTTGTATCTTTCGATCTTATTAATTGATTCATTAACAAAGCCAATCAGAATATATATTGTTGCTTTATCGAATAGATTTATTGCAACTTCCTTTCTATTAATCGATCTGTAGAATAAAATCCAAATGTATTTTGGACCGTTATTCTTTATATCCTCCTTTAGATCATTTTGAATATATATTATGAATTCTTCGTCAATATCGATATCCGATGAAATTTCTTTGTATTCGATAATATATTGTTCGAAATATGATCTGAAATCCTTATTGTTACCCTTAAATAATTCCCTATATTTTCGTTTCGATTTAGTTTGTTTAGTTTTTGTATACTTGTTTAACTAATAACCTTCTTTTTTACAAATAAAATATCTTTTAGTTCCTTTTGTATAAATAAGGAATTGTTAATTGAATTTGTATTTGTAATTGTACCTAGAGTTCTTTTGATTATATATTCAATTTGTATAGAATATCTTGTTTTTGTTTGGATATAATTTCTTATATATAAAAATAGAGTTTTATAGGTCCTCGATAAATCTGATTATAGATTTTGAAGATCAGTAGCATGCTTGGTTATATACTGGTATATGATCATATACATTGAGGATCTTTCTTTGGATATACATAATTGTTTGAAGTTCTTTTGATAGATCTTTTTGAAGATACCAAAGTTTGATGATCATGATATCCAGGTATTCTAATATCGATTTTTCAGGGTTCTATATAATAATTGTTTTGAATATTATATAATCCCATTTTTTCATGAATCCGTATTGATACTTTTTTCTTTCGAAAGATGTTTTCATTATTTTGCAGATACCCTTTATTATATTTGGAATATAATTAAAGTTCGAATGGTAGAATATAAGAGCCTCTTCCTTTAGTATTGTAGAGAACATTTTTGTATAAAGATTTGGGTGGATATTGATTCTTTTGTAATAATTAAGAAAGATGGTATATTTGTAATCGAAATTATTATTTTGATCAATATATTTATTAACATTGTTATAAAGTTTCTTGAGGTTTTCGAAGTTACAATCGATGTTATTGTTATATATATAATCAGATGATTTGTTTTTATAGTTTTCTAAATTGTTGTTTTCTTTATTATTAAATAGATCTTCTTCTTTTTCGTTATTTCTATAAGGATATGTATAAACATCATTTTGATCTATATTGTCTACCTTATGATCGTTTCCAAAGTATTTGTTATTGCTTAAGGATTTCCTATTATTAAATGATTTGTTTGATAATCCTTTACCATAAATAGATTTCTTTTCATTCAATAGTTTTTCATCTTTGGATGATACATTATTATTATACAATGATTATAATAACACTAAGTGTTGTTTTCATTCTGAATTTTGATATTTGTTATCTAAAAGTTCCTTGAATATATAAGATCCCGGTTTCTTGCTTAATTGTAATGGTTGAATTCCTTTGTGTTGTATTAAAAATAATTGCCTTATATTTATTTATACAAATTGTTCTTTTCTTTTAGGATTGAATAAAGATATTAAGTTTTCGGAGATGATATCCAGATATATTGTTATTGAATATCTTGATTTGGTTTAGGATGGTTTTTAATCGGAATTGGAAGTATCGATCTATTTTTGTCTTTCGAATTTGTTCATTTGATCATAGTATATATAGGGTATGAAGCGTTTCGATTAAGGTTTTGTTGGCTATCAGTTTTGTATATTGTATTATCTTTTTGACAAACAAACCATTTGTTTTCAATTCAATATATAACCTAAGTATAATTTTTAAATTGATGAATTCGAAATGCTTAATTTTGAAGTCCGCAAAGTCGCTATAGTAATCATTTTATAAATCCTTATCGATATAATTATATATCATATAGAACTCCAATTTGTATTTGCAAAAATCAATGATTTCTTAAAGGTTTTCTTTTATAAGTACGAATTGATCGTATTTCCATTTGTTTATTTATTCGTTGTATTCTTCGTTTCTAATATATAAAATGATTAATGCTGATAATAATGGGATTTGTATTCTCTCAAGATAAGGGGTTATAGGGGAGTTCTCGAATGTACCTGTTATGGTTGTTATAGTAATGATTATTGTATATTTTCAGATTGTTTCGAAGTTGATTATTATAAAGTTTTTAAGATAGTTTTAAAAAAGAGTTTGAGTATAGGTTTGTAGTATACGAAATGTATATTGTGATAAAGCTTCATTTGTACCATATACAGTGTTATTGGATCCTGAAGGTATTTCGAGGTTAGGGTTGGTTAATCGAATCGATCGAAATTTGACCAAAATTGACCAAAATTGATTAAGGTGATCGAATTTGATCGAAGCAGGTTTAACCGAAATGAGCAGAACGATCAGAATAATGAAATTAATCAAATCGAATTGATTAATCTTGTATATAATTAATAATTCACATGAAGTGAATAAATGAGATAGTTTTTTGTAAGAAAGTGAATATAGCGAAAAACTCGAAATTACTTTTAGGTTTTTTTCAGATGTATACTCTATATTATTTGGTAGATATATATTGAATGCAGAATAATTGAATCAAAAAATGAATTTCAAATTCGCTATTAGATGGCTGCTATTTTTGATCCTTCAATTCTTTTGGATTATTCAATAGTTAAAGACTTATCCCTTAGCATAAAAATACTTCGTCTTGCAACGAAATACCTTTATCCAATTACAAAGGTAGAATCGAAATTGATTTAGAATTTATAACTCTTTGTACCAGTTCCCAATATTTAATCTGTAATATCATTATAACAAAAACTGATCAGTATCGGAATAACTGTATATAGAGAAGTAAGATTTATCAACGAATATATAGATTGTTAATACGTTTTGATTTTGTCTAGAGAGCTAGAATTTATAAAGGGTAAAGATCTATATAACGGTGTATGCTGAAGCATTAGTGCGAGTACTAGTGCTTATGTGATCCTTACCATCCTTACCATCCTTACCATGCACGTGATTCATATTCCGATAATTTCAAAAAACTGTTATTGATCATTGTATTAAAAAAAGTTCAAATATTTGATCAAATATATATTAGATTCAATATTTTTTATTACATTCAATATTACATTCAATAAATATAATTATTTAATTCAATATATATTAATCAAAATATTATATTCGGTTCGATTATATTAGATCTAATATATTGAAGCAAATATACTCTAATATGAAAAAAAAAAATTCGATCCGAACGCGCCCTTAATAGCAAGTTGAGAGTTTCACTTCAGGTATTAGGTAATTATCTCTTTGACTAGATAAAAAAACCCTATATTGACCACCCGGGCAATCAATTGATCCAACCAGTATCGATCAAGAACCTCGTCTCATCTATCTAAACAATCAAGACATTTATTTTCCCCCCACCATCTTCCTATAATCTATAAATCAACAACTATCTCAACTTCACTTCACTTCACTTCAAACACCAAATATCCCCTAAACTTGACCTAACCTAACTAAACTAAAATAAGAAAATAATTTAATGATCTGAGTAATCGATTATCAATCAAACTTGCATCATCGGTGCATCTACCTGGTAATCTCCCCTCTCCCCTTCCCCTTCCTCTTTGCCTCTTTCTCTCATCCTCATAACACCCCCAGCTCTTCTAGATATGTTTATCTTTATCGTTATCACAATCCCCCCCTCTTTCCCTTCCCCTCTCTCTCTTCCCCATCCCCTCACTCACTCACTCACAACTCACTCACCCAAAAACATATCCATCTAAACCCATCCCAATCCCCAAAACTACCAAATCCATCCAAACTACCAAAACCATACCACCCTACCCACCTACCCACCTACCCACCTAAATATAAACCATAAAAAACCTCTCCTCGCCGCTTTAAATCCACCACCCATCAATTAATTAGAGCAAATCAAATCAAATAAAATAAAATGTTTTGCCCACACGGCAATGACAGCGGTCTTCTGGTGTGATGAAGTTTGTTGTAAGTCTTACCTATATTTCAGAGTTGTCTACGAAGTATTCGATAAAGGGTCACCGAAATTCATAATACCGATAAACAATCACTTCATACTTCACTTCACACTTCATCAAATCAAAATATAATTTAAAGTATTTTCATTCACAGCCTGCCTAGTATGTACATAAGCATGGTAAACCAAACCACGCATTCATCCCCAATAAATACCTATTTACCATATCTCCCATCATATAGCCCCAATTGCTTGGATTATTCTTTTGCTAATATTCTCATATGTCATCCCCATCCCACCAGTCCAAACGCCTTCAACACCAAACTGATGAAAATCAACATCTGAAATCAAACCACCCAATCAATATCCATCGCATGCAGAAATGCAACCCAAAGTCCTCCCATCCATTGCTTAAAAGCAAAGTATCCTGCCCCGCCACCCAGCAAGCGTATAGTACAGTCCAAACATACCATCAGACATCGACATCCTATGCATATTTACAGCTTTCGTTCCATTCGCATAGTAATCGCATCCTTGGATTATTTGGTGATAAGGTAAAACTGTAAAGAAGAAAAGAATAAAGTAAACTCAATTACCAAGTCTCGGCAATATATCGTCCAGCTTCATTCTTCAACTTCCAAAAGTTCTTTGCTTCTTCTCTACTCAAATTACCTTTCTCCATCGCAACATCAACAAGTGCTTCCTCAACACCTTCACCCATTCCCTTACTACTACCACAAACAAAAACTCTACCATCCAAAGTATTAGTAATAAACCAAACCAAATCTGCTCGATGTCTAATTTCATCTTGAACATATTTGCCATTTTGTTCACTATCTGGTCTTCGACTTTGAACAACCTTTTTGACTTCCGATTCATGTACACCCCATTCACCGGAATATAATTCATCAAGAAGAGAATCTCTAACTCCTTGAAAAACCCAAACTTTATTTGCACAATTGGCATTCTTATCACGACGATGAACATATCCTCTGAATGGAGAAATTCCTACACCTGCACCAATCAAAAGCATAGGTCCATCAGAAACAAATTCTCTAGCCAGAGGATTTTCCATCAATCCTTTGAACATGGGAATTCTAAGGTTGACCTTTTCTCCTCTCTTTTCAGCTTCAATAAACTTCCTTGCTTGTCGTTCAAAGAATCCTGACCCAAGACCAGTTCGATTTCCACCACGCCAATTTTTGGTTTCATGAACAGTGACTGCAATTTCGATGAGTCGACTGCATCCTTCAACTGGTACACAATTTTCTTGAGGATCGTTTGACATGGAATAAAATCGAGGTTTTAACGTTTCGAGCACCGAAAGAAGATGATCTAGAGGTGGTTTGCTAGATGTGAATGCGTGAAGTAGTTGAGGGATGGTGATATGTGGTCCAGTTCTGAAATCGCAGAACGTTCCTTGCCCTTCTCCCGAACATAGATACAATAAAATCTTCTTCTCTTCTGGATCAATGGCATATTCGGCAAGTAATCGTAAAATCTTCTTGTTGGGAGGATAGGATTGGATATCGGAACACCAAGTTAATAAATCGCGTCTAGTTGTGATTAATTCTCTTGGTTTTTCATCTCCCCAAATTGTAGGCCATCTTCCAGAAAATGTCTTCAATAAAATCTTTCGATCACGAAGATATCTTGGAATAGATAACAAATCCAATACTTCTTCAACCATTGATTCTTCATTTGGTGCCATAACACCAATTGCACCACCAACCTTAAAATCAACACCACCTTCTTCTGGATAATCCGTCACATCCAAATCAAAATGATATGTTCTCTTCTCAGCACCAGGTTTCGTCAATTCTCTCGCGTTAAATAATCTCGCAGAATAAACTTCATAAGGTGGGTGTGGTTGAACAAACGAGGGTGGTTGAATTTTAGTGTTGATATTTGATTTGGCATGATGTGGTGTGAAGTCAATTGAATCATTTCCCATACCAATCCCAGAATCAGTATGCGAAATGGCCTTTTGAATATCTGCGGCATCTGCGACATCAATTGGTGGCTCAACAGTGATCGCTCCTCTATTTTCGTTAACTTCCAAAGATTTCATACCCTCGACAATATCCCGAGCCTTCTCCATCTTCAAAGGAAGAATCTCCATATTCTTCTCGGGTAAACCTGGCAGACTTGTCAAACGTGTAGGAATTGTGTCAATCTTTAATTCCAAACTCCTATAAGCATCATTGTCTGGCAATCTTGGTCTTTCATATGTGAGGCCATCGGTTTTGGTAATTGCCATACAGCAACCCCCACCACAACATATTTCCACCAATTTTGTACCCGCCTCTCCGATAATTCTTTGCATATTGGTAGCATTTTGTGAGATAAGTTTGGTCGAGGCCCGGCGGCGACGTGGTTCAATCTCTTCAGGTTCGAGATCGGAGGAAGAAGAGGATGAGTAGGTGAGAGATGGGACCTGAGAGACTTGAGAGAGGGGTGACTCAAGTTGTGGTTCTTGTGGTATACAATGAGATGTAGTAGCCATTCTTAAGATTTGTGGACGCGACATATTTCGAAGTAAAATTGATGATTGATGGATCATATACTTAAATTTATAGAGAATGAATGCCAAGAAACAGGAGGGAAAAGGTAGTTGAGCCAAACTTGTTGCTGTATACCAATCCAACTTTTTATAAATTGATCGTACGGAAGTAGTGGTTGATGTTTGCTTGTTTTGAATGATTGTTATTCTTGTATTCTTCCCAATTGTTCCTTTGACCGTAATTAACCGTACCTAATGATGGTAAAGATATTAATTGATAAATTGCTGGTGAATTCTCTTAATTCCTTTTTGTATGAAGTAAAAAAAATTAATTCAAATGAAGTGGCGGAATTATTTAGATCTTTATTTTGTGTTCTTCATTGATTGGGCCGAATTGTATTTTTAAAGTAGGACCTCGGCCGACACCGGGATTGATCAGCCGTACGGAGTAATGTAAGTAGGTAGGTAAGCTTTAATATCTAATATCAGGACGATCACTTCAAACAATCTTTGATTGTGTAAGATTAGAAGATATATTGGAAATCATGATAGATTTGAAGTAAAAATCAATATCATCAAAGTATCATCAAGGCTATGAAGGCATAATACTGGTATATTCTCATCTGCTTTCATTGAAAATGCTTGGCTTGTTCCACCAAAGCAAACATACATACAAGCAAAAACCCAAACATCCATCATCTCTAAAGTCTCTTCGCCTCCATTTACCAAAAATTGGATAATCTTCTATATTACATCTGTATGTTTTACTTTACTGTACGTACCCCATCATATCTCCATATAAAAGTCAATCATTAGCTATGTTTTCCCTTGCTAATATTCACCTATCACTTAAGCAAAAACAGCAAAGACATCAAAAACATCATCATTGAACCAAAAACAACCATTATTCAATAATCCCAACAAAAATCGTAAAAAAATATCATCCCCCCTTCTACTAAAACTACTCGAGTCCTTTCCAAATTCAAACTCAATTGGAGCGATCTTTCCGGACGCGAGGAAAAGATGACACCCGCTTTTCGTAATAAGAAATGCTATTCAGGTTAGCACAATCCCCACAGTGGAAAAGCATGGCTTGTCGATTTTACTTATCTGATCCGAAGGTGGGCTGATGAATGCGATCGATCGGTAGCTGGTCTGGTACGATGAACGGGTAAGGTGATACGGCAAGAAAGGAGGTAAAGAAGAGTATACTCCGTAGTTCGGTATGAGGATATAGAGATTGATAGAAGGTATTAACCGAAGGTATTGACTGACTATGGTAAAGGTCATAGACTCATAGAGAGATTGACAGTAGGCACATACATAATAATATCCGATGAGAATAATCTTCATCCTCACATCCATACCTATTACCGATTCACAAAGCCGTGATTATTTTCACGGAGAATATCTTTTTTACGGAAAACACGGTTTCTTCACAAATGCATGGTTTCCTTACACAATCCACTCGTGCCCAATCGCACCCACATACAAATCTCCCTTCGCCACCGTAAAATTCCTGCTAGTTCCTGCCATCCTGAACCATAACCATGACACTCAGGTCCGAGACTTCCAACATGAACATGCCCGCATTAAATTTCCATATCACTCCTAGAATACAAGGGGGGGGCATTTCGATCTGATAACTTTAAATTATGTCAACGACGATAATATGTTCATGACACGAAAACTTGGAGTCTCACATTTTAATGGCATTCCTCATTTCCCAATACTCTGTAGAATGTATGTGGATACTAGGTAGGTAGATTTGTTGAATCATCAACTTCAAGATCACAAGATCAGATTAGATGAATCAGATTAGATCTTCTGATCTCTAGGTATCAGATATGAGACATTCCATATTCCTGTAAAATGGATCCTGTCTCGCTATTTGCGCTATCTCTAGAAAAAGAAAAAGAATGCATCGATTATCTTTACCAGGATCGTATGATTATATTGCAGGATCTGATAACTTCTTCTCTGCATATGATGCGAACCATTATCTATATGAAGTATTTCTCCGCTAATATATCTACGGTATAGTATTCTACGTAAGAGATGTAGGATTACCTACCGGTATTGATGATTGCTTATATTAGTTTTTTTCTTCTATAGATAATCTTACAACTAGTGATTTCTATTTCAATTGCGTGTTTTGATCTATAAATGATGCATATTAATAGTGGAGTTTCTGGAGAGCAGAAAAATGTATGAGATACCGGTAGATGGAAACAGAAAGGGAAAGAAAGGGTTCCGAAAGCGGAGATGGGATTGAGATGAGATGATCTGATTAGATGAGATGATTAGACAAGGGAAGATAAACAAGGAGGTGAAACAAAGGATTCGTTTTTGGGCGAGAGCGTTGGTTAGGTAAGGTTAGTTGGAAAAAATAAATAAAAATAAAAAATGGCACGTGATTGATGAGAGGAGGGGGTTCTGGTAGATTTGTTTCTTTTCTTTTCTATTGAAAACATCAATATTCGAATCCCCCAATATATCTGTCGTAGATGCTTGTACTAGAAAAACCCCATCTAAATTGTATGAGTGGATTCAGAGTATTATATTAGTATTCCTCCATTCGACACCACACCTCAGTAAGATTCTATATATATATACTAAATATTCTTTGCTAGTAATTTATATTTCTCGGTCCAGATAAAGGAGTATTAATATCTTTTTTGAAATATCACGATAATACTTGATATAGGTAGATAGTAATCCTCTAAAAACCTGCTTAAATACTATTTTCATAATCAGAATTTCAATAATCAGAATTTCTTTCTAGAACTGGATTTATTAGTCAAATCGTACTCGTCGTTCATCATTTTTCCATTTGGCTTTTGTTCATTCATACTTATTTGCTATTACATTCCTTCTTTTTGGGTATTCGTTGAAAAGCTTCATACGGAGTATATCACATATTATCTTCTCTTCATCGTCAATCTGTTTTTATATGATTGAACTCTTCGAGAATGCGAAGAGAAGAGTTTTAATCGTTGTTTAGCCTTATCTTTGGGTAAGGTTTTCGATAGTTGGAGTTTATTTCTATGATGGGGGGCTGGAATATCTGGTTTGTTGAAAGGTTGAAGGTTATTAGTCATTTTTATAAACTTTAATCATGGTGGTTATTGAAATCCTGATTTTGTAATTAATTGTTTTGGGCGTCAGTCACGGCTCCGATATTGTGTTAAAGCAATAGTTACCGTCTCATTGAGGTTCATCTGGTGAGCCGTTGTAGCTTCTTCGATTTCAATTTTTGTTAGTTGCGTCATTTTTTTCTTATTAATCTTTCCGCTCAGGATTCTCTGATATCATAGGTACCTTTCAGTTTGTTGGTTGTGCGTACTTGTGTGATGGAAATATCCATTTTATTGTCTTATTTTGTACTGATAGGTAGCTAATCCGAAGTTCTCTTGGAGAGTGGATTTTCGGGGAGCTTTTGTTTAGGAAATCGCAAGGCATGATATGGTCAATAGGTTCAGATATTCAATCCTCATCCCCACACTCGGGTAGAGTTTGTGGGAAGGGAAGGCAAGGCTTGTACCATTGATCTAGTCTCATATTCTATTCCTTCCATAACAACATTCGAAGATACCCACTATCATCATGAACTTCCGGCGTTTCCAATCACCAGCACTGGGAACCCAACCAATTGTAAGCCGTGTTATTTTAACTAATACCTACATCATCTTTAATTTCATGTTAGCAATATACAATATAACGGTCGTCATACGCTGTCATTTACCATCTCTCCAATATCTTCAGCATCCGTTCAGACGCCGGTGTAGTATGAGATTCCCAGTGGGCTATATAATATCCCACGGATTTTCCATAGGGTATGAGTTAATACATTGATGGGATGGCTTAATACAATTAATCATCAATCACACGTACGACCAAATAGCTCATCGCTGCAAGTGTAGTGAATACGATAATACACCCACATAACTACTTGTGTCAGTTTATTTAGACTAAGCCAGCCTCTTCCTGGATGTTGTGAGCAAGATACTCGGATCGCCGAGCTATGAAATATCTCATAGGTAGAGGTTTCTGGATCCTCGATGGAAATAGAGTTTGTTTTTATTGTTTTTATATGGATGGGCGAGGGCTCATACTGTGTGAAAGGGAGGGTGGATAGAATTTTGGGGGGGGGATCTGAATGTGATTGGGATCAGAAATCCTAGGCATTTTGTATTTCTTTTGGTTTGTTTATATCTTCGATACTCATTGCCGTAAGTGAAAAATGAAATTTATCGTTTAGTGGTCTTTCATCATCGTTTATTTTGGGTTTTTTGTGATTGTGGGAAGTTGGAAGTCGGGGATGGTTAATGGGGTGATTGACTATTTTTTGGAAATGGATTTTGAGAGATGGTAATGCTTTATAGGGAATAGTCTAGTGATTATGAGGTTGCGAGACTCCTGGAGAGAAGGTGTTTCGCGCGCTGGTTGTTGATGATGGAGTATCAGTCGGGAAGGGGACCGTGGTGTTTATATATCTGGGTATTGGAGATCAGATTGTAGTGGAGTGTGGATTTGAGGGTTTATGGTGTGGGTTGATGGGTAATTCTGAGGAGGAATTTATGTGGTGTGATGGGAAATTCAGTGAAGCCTGAGGAGAAGAGGATAGT
Organism: Stromatinia cepivora; assembly: GCA_014898415.1. Taxonomy (NCBI): domain Eukaryota; kingdom Fungi; phylum Ascomycota; class Leotiomycetes; order Helotiales; family Sclerotiniaceae; genus Stromatinia; species Stromatinia cepivora. Next base: position 480,729 of record RCTD01000017.1, on the reverse strand, counting down.
TCGAGGAAACTGAGAATCATAGAGTGCTGGAGCCGGTAGAACTAGAGCTGTGGTATTTAAGAATCAGCATTCTTTGTTAAGTTTCTTCGGTCAAAATGATAACCCGAGATGTATTCAGGCGTCGACTATGGGAATGAACTGGAAAGTTCCATTTTTTGTTTGCCCGTGGGTATCAATAATGGGTCTATAGGTTTGTGGTGAATAAATGGGATGGAAGGGAGAAGGAAGGGAAAGTGATGGTGAACATGAGATGTAATATTAGTATTGTTCTTTTAGCGGCTCTTGTTGTTATCGATATTGATATATTTATGTCAACTTATCCCATTTAATCTCATCCCGCCATATATATCAATCTATCCCTGCTTTATCGACATTCCATTCCAAAGCCAAGTCTGTCTCTCACAAATGTCCAATCAAGAGCAAATCGCAGCCCTAATTGTTGCAACCTGCCTTATTGTTGACTATTCCTAGTCTTTTTCATTTTGCATGACTACAAATGATGGATGGTGGCGTGTTTATATATTGAGTATGGGAGTTTTGATATTGTGGGGAGTATCTCGACGGGTGTATAGCTAGAATATTCAGTGGGGAACGGGATTGGATTCAATATGAGCGGTCAGGTGGTCAAATTAAGCTACCGCGGAGTAATATGATCGGAGGTGAGTTGGTATACTAGATGGATGCAAAGCGGGCTAATAAAATGGGTAAGGGTCGGGAATAGAAAAAATATCTATTTAAGACATCAATATCGTTGATTCATGTCAGCAATTGAGATTTTGCAACATCAAGCACGACACGACACTACAGGTGGAAAACGAGAAGAGGTCTTGGGATTGTGTTGTGCTCAAGGAAGCCATACTTTGAGATTTCGATGGATGTCGGACAGGCCTGTGTGTAATAATTTAACTATGTATTTCTGTTGTTTTAAGTTTGTGGTAGTTGGTCGTTGTTTTCTGGTTTGCATTCTTGCTGTCGTTTGATCTGTCTATTTCCAATCATGATATCTAACTCATTCATCGTCCTTGAGATTCTACGACGGTCAAATGTGGAGATTTTGATATATATCGAACCAATTATTTCACGTCGTACGAGTCTAAATTTGCTCATTTGCTCATTTGCTCATATAACTTCCAAATACTTCATAGCATAGTTCGTTGTATTCCCGTTACTTTTGACATCTTGAGTTTGCAGATGTGGAGTTTTGGAGTTTCCCAAACAATAAACACCTTTCTTTACATGACTAAATTGCAGATTAAGTTCATGAACTGACTTTTATCTTGAATCTGTGAGGATTGTATGAGAATGGATGCGGGAACTAGTGCGGGGTATAATTAGTTGGTGAGGTGAGGTACAAAAATGGTAGGTAGAAATACAGGAAGTGAAGGATGGAGCGTTTTGGTGGTGAATCAAGGATTCTGCTTTGTCACTCGAAGGAAATGGAGTCTGGGTTAGATAATTTTTGGACTTTTCCTTGTAGGTGGAGTGGATATTCAGATATGGAAGTTTGAGTAGTATACAAATTCAATAAGCTCAACTGCGTTGATAATCCAGACAGAGTTAAGAAATTTGACACGAACTCCAGAGAATCTACATTTGCAGATACGAGAGCACGAATATTTTCAACTTTTATGATGTGTTGATATGGAGGATTAACATTCTCAGAGGTCCTTTTCATGTTGAACTTCTGGGTACGGAAAGAATAGATTTAAAGGATTGGAGTAGAGATATAATTGTATGTTATTATTGTACCGTCACCGGGCATTGTGCTATTGGTAAGTCATACATCTTCTTACCGCCGTTTAACAACACTTTTCATATCCGTGGTGTCTGTCTCACGACAAAGCTCGTTCCAGAGCATGACAGGTCCCCTAAATTGGGCCTCATGCCTGTCTTTGTGGTGATTTTTGGCTGGCATTTTACAAATCACAACGAGCCTGACTCTGGTCCTGAGTCTATTACACCTCATCTACAGTGTTCATAATTAGGATGTTAGGGAAGCTTATATATTGAAGAGTTCCAGGAACAGCAGAAACTTGGGTATGCTGCGACTTGAATGCACCGCTTTCAATTTGCAAATTCAATGCGGTGGCTCGTGAGGTAGCCAGGGGAGTGCGTGGTTATGTGAATGAGGTTTAGATAATCATTTGCCTCAATGAGCCATTTGTGCAAGATATAGATACACTTCAGTGGCATCTGTGGAAGATGTAAAAACGAGTTGGGACATGAGTGTATGGGGCTTGATTGGAAAATTATACAAGAAACAGCAGCCCTCCTTTCCATATTCCATTTTGCAAAAGCTGTAGATATTACAAAGATGTCAGATGGTTTCCGCAGCATACAGCATGTGTCTTCACTTGGCGTTGAGTCTCGCTCATAATGATATGGATACCTATCTACCTATGGAGTTACCGCCATTTAATAGTGTTGGCATAATATTGCCGAGAGTTTTGTTTTTGTTGTCGTTTATGTAATATAAAACCGTCTTGGACCGGACTTCCTTGCCGCCACCTGTCAATTTTGTGACAAGTATACAAAAATCTCAAGGCAAACTTTGCGTGAGAAGAAAGATAATTTCTCGCATGAATAACAATATTGGAGTCTAATCAATATCTGTCATTCTTCCGCCAATGTAATAGCCAAACTTTTTCAGTATTGTTGCTGAGGATATTCGAATCTTATATTTCAGTGTCCCCCTATGTTGAGACCGCACTGAAGAATTTGAAATCGGGGTGCGAATCAATTTTGTGGCTTGGCGAATAAGTTTGAGTTAGTGAGTGATCACTCATCAGTTTTCAGATGGCTTGCTTTGATAAGAGTGAATATATATTTAAACAAGATTTCGGAAAAGGTAGCGCGGTGGGTTTGCGGGCACGCAGGGTAGATTCTCTATTATATAGGGCAAATGATTTCACATCTTGCTATGGAAAAAAAATGGTCGTAGATGCCATCGTAGGGCCGCATGGGATTTGATGGTGGTATGGTGCCAAAGGAGAGTAGAACCTCGGTAGAGTCTAATGGACTTAGAGCTTTAATTTCTGATAAAAGGCATGAGGTTTCTAACTCCTGTAGACCTTTCTTCTTAAATCTTGGTTGTCAACTTCATTAAAAGTGTATTGTAGGTTGTTATCATTTAATCAGATTATTGTTGTTTGAAAAATGTTGTCATTGTCGTCGGAATCGGAAGTTCAATAACAGCTTTAGTTTTGCGACCAAGTCTTTCACTTCTGACCTCGGTCGAAGTGTAGTCTTCTGTGACATGAGCAAGTAGCTTCTAATTTGCCAGAGCATTATGAGTGCTTTATAAGCTGCTCATTGAGTCTTGATTTGGAGTGTCTTTTTATGCTTAAATTTTTGACTTGGGTCAGGAGCGCCCTGTTTGATCAAACAAACAGGGGTGAGATATTGAACGTTCCGCAGTGAAAACTAGAAATCGGGCTTTGTAATAAATCAAATGATAATACATGATTTGATATAATACTGGTAGATGCTGCTCATAATGTACTTCACACTTTACATATGCTTGTTGATGCCGCGTACACGTATCCTAAACACTGTTGCACGATGGTTTCTTGCTGCATCTTCCCGGATCCTCCTCAAATCTGGGTCTATTTCAAGTAGATCAACGTAGGAAATGGATCTAATCTGGTATAAGTCTCAGAAGTTAGTTACTGATGGATATTATATCGAAGAAACCATCGACCAACCAATTTCGAACCACCAGGGCTACTCGCTGCATCTAGGCTTAAGCTACCGCATCAAAAAACGGGAAAAGACATTACAAACAAAGAATCATTGAGGAGTAGAATAATGAAAGCTCACATCTCGGTAGTTTCCATTTTAGAATCTCAGTCCCAATCAACGTCTCTCACCATCGAATAGCGTCTTCCCCGAAAAGCATCAGAGACCCCGCGGGTCTCTGAATCCCGCACATAATACATTTTTTATGGGCAGGGAAAAGATGAACCAGATGTTGCTCTTCAAATGTTGCGATTTAAAGACTCTATATCTTAATTTAATTAGCTGTTGTGCTCGGGAGTTTGGAAGGGCATGTGCTAATAAATATTAAAACTAGGTTGCTCTCGTTCCTCCTTGGAATATGTGCCTTTGATAGCGCCCTCGAATAGTATGATATCAGAGCTGATGCATTTTATGGGAGAGCGGGAGAAGGATAGGAACACATCTTTGCACAGCAAGAGGTCTATTGTACTGATACTAAGAGATCAAAAGTTCTCATTCAAAATATCAAACAAAATCTTGTTAAACACGAATTTACTTCATAACACTTTGTGTTTATTCCATGGTGTCTGTACCCCATGAGTATGACAGAATGCAAACTGTATTTGAATTAGCAGTCCATTATTAGGTAAATACCACACAGTACCGTATAAACTCAACTACATGGGATCACACTTTCCCTATTATGGAATAAGGTTGTGGATGTATGATTGGATGGACTGTAAAAGTGGATTGACAAATTGAAAGATTCTTTCATTCGGAAATAGGAAATAATAAATAACCTTATTTCAAAAGGGTTTAGTGTGATCCCATGTAGTTGAGTTTATACGGTAGTCATTCATATGCGTCTTTCCCTGTTTGATTGACGGAGCTATATATGTGTGTGGCTTCTGCCTAACGAGAAATGCCTAGTATTGGGTGTGCAATGTGATTTTAAACCCTATTACTCCGTAGACTTGGTTGCCACGGCTATCCAAGCAACCATACGGAACCCAATCTTCCCGCCAGTCTTCACTACCAAGCCATCCTTATTCTCTGTCAAAAGAGATTCCGTAGCACCAAGGAGTTGTTCCTTCTCTGATTCTGGCCATTGATCCCCAACCATATTCACGAAATTATCTGTAAACCCTTTGGCTGCTTCTTGAACACCTCCACCCCACCACATAACCTCTTTCTCATGAATTTCCACATTTTGGAAGCCGCCAGACTTTAGCGTCGATTCCATTATTTCCTTCTGAGTCCAGCGTTCAAGTGTGGACAAAGTAATAGGTTTAGAGCCGGGCTTAATCGCTTCTTGGACGGCGTGGAGGAGGGGGTAGAATGGTACTTCCTTCCAACATGTCACAATTGTCTTTCCGCCCGGCTTCAAGGTGCGATGCAACTCTTTCGCACCAGCAATGGGATCAGAATAGAAGAAAATTCCAAAATTCACAATAGAAGCATCGAAAGTCTCATTTGAATAGCTCAGACTCACGCCATCCATAACGCCTGTCTCGACTCGATCATTCCAACTGTTTGAGACGATGAGTTTTTCAAGTAGAGATATCATACTTGGTGCAAGATCTGAGGCGTAAACACGGGCGTTGGGATATGCCTTTAGAATGGCTTCCGTTACCATGCCAGGTCCGCAAGCACCGTCAAGTATCTTTGGTCCCTCGGGTAAGGCAGAAAGGAGAGGCATGATGTATTCAATGACACTACGAGTACTGCCTCCAAGCCGACGCTCATAAGTTGAGGCTTGCGAATTAAAGGAATCGCGAAGAGGAGAAACATCCATTGCTTTGCCCATGTTTGCTAATAAAGTATCGTTATGTGTCCTGAAAATAGAGAAATGTTCCAAAGTGTGAAGAGTTCAACGAAATAACTTCTGTGGTTTGTGAAATCCGGGTGATGGCTCACATTTAACAAAAATATGGCCTTCGTCAAACAATAAGTGTGTTGTTCCTGAAAGTCGACAGTTATCCGCATTTGAGCAGGTCCAACAGTTGGTCTTATTTCAGTAGTAAGAAGATACTAGCAGGGATCCACTGAGGGGCAATGATAATCTATGATCTGTAAGCACGAGATATATTGCTAGATGGGTCTGGAATAGAATTATGCAGTTCAAAATGAATATACTTTTCACAAGAGTTGAACCTTAGCACTTACTACGACCGAAACATCTGAAAAGCAAGAATGAAATAAGTTCTAGGGTAGTGTTGCATTGGACATAAATTGGATTTGTAAGGTTACAAGAGGACAACAAGAATATTAAAAGCTATACATCTCGACAAACAACATCTTTCACTTCTTGACTTTCCCCCTTTTAAATCATAATTCACGCCACAACAGTAAAAAGACCCCGACAGTACCAACAAAGACCCACGACACCAGAAAATACTGCCATTAAGCCACTAGCCCCGATAGAAGCTCGATTTATAAGACATTATATACCATAATCAGCCTAGAATAACGAATCTACCCACAACACCCAACCACCTCTAGTCCGAAGAAGTCAGCAAGCGGACTACCGTCTAAATTCACCAACGAGAACTCATACTAAGCCCTTTCAAGAAGAGGATCGACAGTGGGTTAGGGTTCGGAATCTCTAAATTCCGATGTTTTTTCAATCTCATATCGGAATATCTAAAATTCCGATATCAATCGATTTATTAAATCCTTGGAATCTCAGATTACTTACAAATTTTATCGGAGTTTGAAGACTCCGAACCCTAACCCATTGTTGATCCTCTTTTTAAAAGGGTTTAGTGTGAGTTCTTGTATGTGAATTTAGACGGTACCAAGAGCCGAAGATGGCATTGAGGCAAAGCAGCCACGGAAGAATCCATATACTATACACCAGACAATCAATCCCCTTGAGATAGGGTCACTTGCCAATATGTCTTGGAAATACTGGTGAGCATCATGCCTAAAACACTCAAAATCGCACCGCTCCAAATCAAAGCCCTCATATGACCAGCATCAAAGATGGGGCCTGCTGCGGCACCTATAATGTATAGAAGTGTGGCTTGAACAGAACCAATCCAACAGATGGCAGATTCTGATTCAGAGCTTAACAGATTGTCTTGATAGAATTTTTGGTAGACGCCATAGGCGTTTATAATTCCCCTATGTGAAGAACAAGATTAGGAACTAGAGAATTGGTAGCCGGAATGAGTGATACCTACCATGTGTTAACGAATATACACCAAGACCCGGCAACGTGCAGCCAAGCTAGAAAGCCTCCATTGGGAATTTCATCAATAGGAAGCGGAGCTTCACCGCTTTCAGTTTCTACTGAAGAACCATGGGAAGCAGTTGTCATTTTGGGATGCTGTATGTTATCTGGAACGAGTTCAGAGCACACGCGACGCGACCCGCTTAGATTCTCGGACGTAATGTCTTGCGGACAATGAAGAACAGCAGCCACAGTCAAAATATTAATCATTAAGGTTTGCAATTCTGTATGTATTGCGATAGAAAAGAAAGAGTAATATTCAACTATACCTCCAACAGATTACCAACAGTCTCAATAGGCCGAATGCAAATCCTAGTCCCCCGCGATGAATTCGGATAATGCTGTCCGAGAAATCGAACAGCGTTTATACCGACATGAGATAACGTGCGGCGTAGGTGTATTACATTGCATTAGCTGGCACATTCCAACTGTTCGGCTCCACCAACAACAAGTATGTGAGTTACCCAACTATGCGGATTTCCCTATCATTGAGCCAGTCGAAGAATGGGAAAAGATATGAATTATATCAACTATTTACGGGTGATAAATTGGTCCCCGTCGGTAGATCGAGCAGCATCAACGGCTGAATTGCCATACGGGTTCTCTCAAACCCTTTCACTACCATCAAACGTTGTACTGTGAAACGATCGAAAGTAATATGATTGCTGTTTTATCTACCAACTTCAATTTTCACCAGCTACCGTCGCCAAAGGATAAAAATACAGACACACTGTGTGCTGAAGAAATGGGCATATATTGTACCGCAATTGTTACGATGACAGTTGAGCTCCAAGTTACGACACAATAGCACGCTCCTACTGTACTCTGCACCGTTATGCACAGGAATCTAGACAATGATGGTATTCGGGACCCATGTAGAAGACTAATTTTATGTGATTAATTCGCAATGGAGAGTCACAACCTGAGTTTGGCTGAGAAGTTTCATCGAGCGATACAGCAAGATGGAAATCCTAGTGAGGGAACACACAAATGGAGTCGCTTGACGCCACCTACCCCTTTGGAACATTGTTCAAGCTGACTAAGAGGCTCGAGGTACCGCTTTTTGTATGCTGTACGATGAAAGGTCGAGATGCTCTCCGATTCGATTGATTATAAGTAATATCACTTGGGGAAGACCCCAATTTTTCCGATATGGCATGTTTGCTATAAAATAAAAAGTAAAGACTACGCGCCACCAAAACCAAACTGTGGATTTTATATTCACCTATTTCTTCGTCACCCGATTCTTGAAGCGCTCTGTATCGTTGTATACATTTCCAGTTGCAATGAAAGCGAAGACTGTTTTATTGAACAACCTCGATTGAGCAAGACCGAGGTTGAACAAGCTTCATTAAAACGAAGCCTGCGTTGATTTTCATCCCTCACAAAAAGTTTCGCAGGAGTGGCAGGACCATGTCGCGAAGTTTCAGTCTCGTGGTGATATTAGAGACATTGCTGGGGGGGGGGGGTTCTTGGCACACTTTATCCAAAGAATGCCTTGCCATCAAATGTGTGGTTTGATTAGGGGTAATAGCACTGGAGTTCAGCATCTTGACTCTCACCGGCCTGATAATGGTAGATTCTAATCAATGGCAAAGCTGGATCTCATCTTTATCGCTTCGTCGCGAACTTCAGGAAGCTCCTCTGCCCGCCCCAACCATTTCAAAGTCTCCTCGGTTTGGCCTTGAGATTTACATATTGAAGCCATATTCAACATACTCAACCCAAAGCCACCTTCAGCTGCCACCTGAAACCATTCTTTGGCATACCCATAACTCCGCTTTGACGGGTTTTTATCGGCCTGGTCACCATTCTTAGATAACTCAATGGCTCCAAGATTATGACATGCTTCAGGAATACCTGAACCAGCCGCTTTGAGTAGATAAACCATCCTATTATCCTCCTCGTCTGGGCCTACGTGTTTGGAAAGATAAAAGAATGCTGAGGGATAATCGAGATCTAACGCTGCTTTGCTGAAGACCTTCTTTGCGGCTTCTCTATCGGTCTTCTCGAGAATCAAACCAAGGACAACGAGTGCCTCTGCAGCTCCTGGAAAATTCGGTAACTCTGTTCCGGAAACAGCCTTTTGTAACCAATTCAGAGCTTCCTTCTCCTTTCCTTGACTGTATAGAATTTGGCCAAGCAGCCCCATTGCCTGGACGTTGCCCTTTTTCTTGGCTAAAATACCCAAACGTTCAAGGAAAGCTCCAGACCTTGCTGTGGATAGCTTGTTGTTTCGAAAGGCATCAGAGACAACCTCTAACGTGGCCGTTGGATCTCCCATAGCTGAAGCCGAGTCTAATAATACTCTTGCTAGTCGTTTTTGTGCTTGTTCCCTGCATCTTCCCAATGAAATAGATAACTGTGTCACATCAGATGCTGTGATACCATGCTCTAGGGGATATCAGTATGGTACGTAAAGTATAGAAAGATCAACTTACTGTTGCAAATACCAGTCTCCCAGCTTGGGTTCGGATTTCCATATAAACTCTGATAGTTCTTTAAGAATTCCATGGCTTTATTAGCGTCGACTTTTAGGACTCCAGCTTTATGATCCGTCTCTAGGATAAAGAGTGGTGGGAGAGCGTCAGGAGTATCAATCGATACCCTCTTCCGTATCATCACAGGTTCAGCAGCATTTCTCTTTGCCAATGTTTGCTTTCTTGATGGTTTGATACTGGCAGCTTGCAGTCTAGTGGTAGTATAAATTGACCTTTTATTTAGTAATCTGAGGCCATTCCGAAGGTGAGGAATTACTCCAAAAGCCGACATTATAATACTATTGTGTGTAGAATATCAAATAGATATCAAATATCAATCTATGAAGGATTTGATATCAATAAGTAAGAATCACAAGCTTGAAGCTACTGGCTTCTGCCATCCTAGGATCGAGAAAGGCGGTGAACCAGATAATGTGTAATGTCATAGCGTTTTCCCGGCACTAAAGAAATCTCACAGAATTTTTTAAAGCTTGTTCTACATACAAGGCCCACACCTCGACAAATATTTAAAGTACAATTCAATACAAGTTTTCTGCATGTTCGCCAGACTCTTCAGATCGTCTTCGAAAGATTGTCTTCAATCGGACGACCCATTAACTCCTAGCCAGCAATTGCGCGAAGAAAGTAGAAGAACTAGAAGTATGGTTACTACGCGGGGTAGAGCTCGAGAATTGGCAGATACTCCTTCCGTGAATGGAGATTCTATAATAATCGACGAGGGTACTCCAGTTCCAAAAAGAAGAGGGCGACCGCGCAAGTCTCTTCCGCTTGAAGATGATGAGGTTGTAGTTACACCGCGACCTACAAGGAGCTCAAACAAATCGTCAGTACAGGCAAGCGATGGAGAAGATACGCCAAAGCAATCGCCGAAGCAATCGCCGCAAGTGATTGAAGAGATACCTACTTCTGCTGAGGAATCTGAAATACCACAAATTATTGAGGCAGAGGAGGAGGTAATAAAGACATTGACAGCCAATGGAGATGTATCCACCTCATCAAAAACAACTACCGCGGTCACAACGCCAGTCGCAAAAAAGCACAAGCGATTCGATAGTGCAGAGCCCGAGCCAGTACCAGAGGAGAAATCTGAAATAATTGAAATTGAGGATCATGAAGACGAGAGTAGCGATGACGATGCACCAGAGGAGGTCACAAAAAATCAGGCTGCAGAATCTGCAAAAGAAAAGGAAAGAGAAGCTGCAAAGGCAATTGAGGAGTATGTTCGTCTTATTTTCTACCTACATAGATTACTAACAAGGATTTTAGACAAGAAGCTGCTGCAAAAAAGAAGCGCCAGGAGAAAAACGCCAATCTTCAGCGTCAGTCAGAAATCTCGAGCAAGAAGCGCAAGCTCGATGTTGCATCCGCACAAGATGAAATGTTACCTCCTGCTCAAAAATCAAAGGTTGAGGCCACATCAGCACCAGTCACAACTGAAAGGGGGGATATCGAGATGGACGAGGAATCAAATACTTTAGAAGGGGATGGAACGGCAGATGGACGATTAGACTCTGAGGACGACATTGAAGATATCAACAGAACCTTCGCTCCCCCCGGACATTTACCGCTTCTAGATCTTCTGCCAGCCGAATATCTAGAAGATGACAATGATGATACACCAGAAGCTGGCCATCTCCATTCGAGTCTGCCTACACGATTTACCAAAACGAACAAATTACGCCACCTTTTAGAGAAAAGATCAAAAGACAGACGGGTTGGCTCAACCACATTCAGAGTCGCGGAAAGTCGAAATTCACAGTTACCTCCTAAAGCATCAAATCAAGCGCGTTCGCTAAAAGAGTCGTGGTTACAAGGACGGGCAGGAACTAAAATCAAGCCAAATCGGAAGCCTTTCAATCAAGGTTTTATCAAGCCTAAGAAATAAAGTCGAAGTTATGCTTGGAAATCGCGGAATGGCAACCGAGGGTATCAGTTCTTTGCTCGCTACATTTCATGTTATGTATGATCAAAGTCTCATCTTCAGGAGACCCATGATGTTTGGATGGGAGACACCAAAGCTGGAGGATCAGAGAGGGCATATGAAAGAGGGGAAGGAGAGCACTCCAAGGAATGAGAACTCCGAAGACTTTAGGGTAAGAGACATAAGATAGGTGTTTGGCTGAGTTTGGCGTATTGGAAAGCAGGAGTAATGAATGATTCCCAGCTTAATTGTTGATCAAAATGGATCTTGAATAGAAGTGTTTGGTAGATTAGAATCAATTGAATTTAACCATGCACTCTTACACAGATCGAAAATTGTCGTGATGTTTCCATCCCCTAACTCTTTCTTACCACAATATCCAAGTGTTTTTTGGCTGCGGATCTCGATGCGACGCCCTCTTGGTGCTAAGCTTTGAAAATCCCAAATTTACCATATGGAATGCGTCAGACGGGAAGTTATGAGCCACTTGTCACTGCCTTTCACTCCATGAACAGGTAGACCAAGCCAACTAGCGAACAAAATTGTCTCTCCGCCCCAAACTTTCCATCCCGCAGGAGCTCGCCTGTAACCCCTTAGAATTCCTATGTGTTTGTATAGATATACATACACTATTACCTTTCGCAAACTAGCAATATCAAAGAAGAAAAAATCATCATATGAAACAACGGCGAAGGATTTTGCCAGATGGCTGGCTGCATATATCAAAGCTTCTTCCCGGTTGTGCCTCCGGCAAGGCGTTCGTGCATGGCCTTAGCTGCATAGTTGTGGATTTGTTCCGGGGCATTGGCCAATTTCGGCATTCGCCAATCAACGTAGGCCATTAGCCAATTACCTGTATTTTCGAATGAATTAGTTCATTACTCAATGCATCTTATTTAAATTAAAATGAAACTATTCGCAAATGAATTAATTCAATTATAAATACTTTAAAGATTTATTTTATTATAATCTATTATTAATATTTTTTATATATATATCTTTATTGCTATTTTCAATTTAAATTTCGATTTTTTTTTCTAAAAATATTCGAATAAAATTCAAAAATATAATCAATATTATAAATTATAAAATCAAAGAATAATTAAAATCTTATATATAATACAAAATATAATTTTATTTCAAAAATTCTATTTTTAAAATTTTAAATCAAATAAAAAGAAATATTAAATTCATTATTATTTAAAAATATAAACTTCAAAATCGATATTTATTTTAAAAAATCTATAATCGATTTTTTATCCGATATATTATTTCTAATAATAAGATTTTTAATATTATTAAATCAATATATTTATAATTAAATCATTATAAAAAAATTATTATAAAATCTCTAATCAAAAATATAATTGAATTATATAATATTATGTTAACTTTTGGTGTAGGAAGTAGTAGTATTATTGATTATATAGGTTGAATTAAGGATCTATTATTTTAGTAGGAGTAGAATTGAGGTTATTCCTAAATATGGTCTGTATACTATTATGATCATATAATTTCAATTCTAATCCTATGATGATCTCATTTCCAATATTCTTCTATTGAGGATATCCTATTCGATTCTCCTAGATTACTAATCCTAATATTTTTTTGAACCTTTCGAAAGCAATCCTTGTATAAGGCTTTATCATTCTGTCAGCAATTATATTGTATGTATTGATATAATTAATAGCGATTTTCTTCTTTTCTATTAAGTTTTTGATGAAATGATAATTGATATTTATATATTTAGATCATTTATATAAATATAGATTCTTGGTTAAAATTAAAGTATTTTGATTATTATTAAATATTTGAATTATATTTTTATTCTTTTCAATATAATTTGATCTAAATAGGTCTTTGAATATTTGTATAATTCATCTTTCTTATTTGATGAATATTGTTATTGCAATATATTCTGATTCTGTATTAAAGATAGTTATAAATATTTGTTTTTTGTTAGTCTATAATTGTTACGACGGCATCCAACATACCGAATCACCTGATCAGGAAGTCACGGGATTAGAGATTCCCATTGGATCCCATTGCTTCCATTTGGTGGGACACGATAGGATCAATGGGATAATAAAGAACGAAGGTTTATATAAGGGGATAGGTTTCATTATAATGTAGAGTTTCGTGCTTAAGAATAATTATTAGTTTCATTATTATAGTTACAAGAATTGCAACCAGTTACCAATCTTATTGAATTCCTATTTGAAGTCTAGTCTAAACCACCTCGAAAGATCTCTAGCCACTTCCACGTGACCCTAGAGGCAGCTCCCGTAACAATAATATAGAGCTTTTATAAAATATTACAATTCCCTTTGAAACACTTTTTCAGTTATATTTGTTACTAGTTCAATCTATATCTATATATACTTTTATTGTATTATCAAATATATTATATTCTTTATAGATATCAGATTGTATTCCTTTTAGCCTGAATTATAGCTTCTGTTTAATTATTGATTGTAGATATTGTATCAGATTTTTCAAAGTTATAATATAATGTTTTGCTGGTTTTGTTATAAATTGTAAAAGTCTTTCAATTGAGAATATTATATCTAATCGAATATATATTATTAAATAGATTATATTTCCTATTCGTTGTTGATATTTGTTTATATTTGTTAGTTCATTATTATTGATTGTTGATCGGAGATAGATATAATCTATTATTAGCAGTTTCTTGGTTTGATATTATCTATATATAATATTATATTTAATTAGTATAATGTTGAGATATTCTTTTTGGTTTATAATTAATATATACACTTTTCTATTATAAATGATTTTAATATTTAGGATCTTATTAATCTCTTTTAGATTCTTGATATTAAAACAAATTGATAGCTTTTTATCGAATCAAATAATTTACAATGATATATGCGATATAATAACGATATCGTTAATATATATTAATAATATTATATCATAATCTTTGGATATATACAAATATAGATCTGCTAAACTTTGTATAAAGTTTATATCTAAAAGCTTTTTCTTTAATAGTAAATTCCAATCCTTTTCAATTTATTTCAAATTATATAGATTTTGTAGGGCTTATAATATATATTCTTTTTCGATTTTGATATCTTAGAATGATTTGAAGTAGATCTTTTTTTTCAAATATAATTTAGTAAAAGCATTTTTGATATCGAAATATAAATATTCCAAATTTTCTTTTGCAATAATAGTTAGGAATAATTTGAGTATATTTAATTTTATTGTTGATATAAATGTTTCGTTATAATCTTTTTTTAATATTTGATTGAATCCTTGAATTATTAATCTTGCTTTGAATTGTTTTATTTTGTTATTCTTTGTTTTAATTGTAAATATTTATTTCGTTGAAATCAGATTACTTTTTTTAGAAAGTATATATTCTTTTTAAGTACTATTTTGAATTAAAGATATGATTTCCTTTTGGATAACTTCCTTTTATTTTTTAAAGTATTTTCAATTCGATATTGCTTTTTTATAAATTCTTAATATTTTGATTTTCAAAACTTCTTTAATTGGATATACTATATCTTTTGTATTATCTATATCTATCAACGAAATCATGAAATCTAAAACGATTTTGTTTTTGATATAAAGGTTTATTTTGTAAATAATTGGGATTGTAATTATAATATATTCTATACTTTCTTAAATTTTGATCTGTATAGATATTATAATCAATGTCCTTATAATCTTGCTTTCCTGTTTTTTTTTCAGGATTTTATTCTATATCTCTTTTCCGTTTTTGTATTAGATATTTTAGAGATTTATCTTTAAAATTTATTATATCCTTTTATTCAATTTCAAATGATTATAGATTTACTTCGTTTTTTGATTCTATTAAAATGGATTTATTAGTAAAATTTAAAACGATCTTAAATTTTGCTTCCAATATAGATTTAGGGTCTATAGAAATTGATTTTTAAATTGGAACCTTTAAAATGATAGATTCGATATCTGAAGTATTTTTGAAAAAAGATTCTTGATTTGTTTTTTTAGATATTATTATTTTCATCTTTATTATATATTAATATTGATATATCTAATTTATTTGATTTTAACTTGACAATTGGGATGCTTGATACAATTATTGAATTCGATATAATATTTATCAGAAAGAATACTTGGAACGAAAATAATACAGATATTATATTTGGTGTTAAGGATAAAGAAGATGTTTTGTTTATTGTTGATTTATTATAAGATCTTTGATCTGATTCTATATTCTTTATTCTTTATAGACCTAATTCACAATTTCTTAATTTAAGATCCAAATCTCCTTCTCAATAAGATTCATTTATAATTATTCTATTTAATCGAAATATATAATCTAATTCTGAAGAATACATTTTGATATATTTATTTATAATTTTTGAGTATCCTAAAAATACATCAACTTTTGAAGTGTTCTGCAATTTGTTGTATCTTTACTTTTTCGGAATAATCTTAGGATTAATATAAATATAATATTTATTCCTTCAAACTTTATATATCTTTATATTTGGTATTATATTTATAAAAACTTTTATAGAGGATCGATTTATTTTGTTTATATTAGGATTAATACTAGTACGATTCTTGATATAAGTATTGTACTTTATAACTTTGTTCTAAAATTTTAATAATAATCTAGTTTCTTTTAGTATTGCTTTTATATTTGCTTTTATAATCCTTATATTCTGTTTTGCAGATCCGTTTTAATATAAGGAAGCAATTATTGTAATTTCGGATTATATATTTGATGATTATTTACGAATAGTTTGTAGGAGTTCCGATATATTGTTAATCCTGGTTATAATGATCTTTTCTTTAATAATCAATTCTGTCACGAATCGTGAACCACAGGAGGCTAACCACGTGATACCTTTTATTTCTTATATCAATTAATGAGCTGATCGTCCGTGCATATATATTACGATTTATACGATTTAGTATAGTAGAATGATGACCCTAATAATGTATGCGCATAGCCCTACAGTTTATGAATAAATATTTATGTATATATATCTAATCGCTCTTTACAAGTCATAATTCTTCAATTGTAGATTCTAAGGAATATAATTGACCTTGTTTATTTAACTCTATTATAGCTTTTGTGTATTATATTATCTATAATTCATTTACAAGCGTCCGATTATCTGATGGTTTTTCAAATAATACTTCATTTTAATAATATCTTTTTAGGTGAACTTTTATAAATGTTATATTTAGAGGAAGAAGATTTATTCTAATCTAGTTAATAAAGATATAAATATTTTTAGAAGTGTATTATTATTTTTATAATGTAATGAACTCCTTTTTTTGTATATTCTGAATTTTCGAAAACATATTCTAAGGAATCCTTTCCTTCTTTTTAATTATTTCAATAATTCTTTGAAGAAAATATGAATATAGGATTGGATAATGTTATTATTGGAAGAAAGAAGACTAGTAAAGAGAAGATTTCAATATATGAAACTAATACTCTTAATGATTCAATTGCTTTTTTTGAATTATTATTATAATTATAAGATCTCTATATAATAGTTATAAGTTTGAAAAAGAAGAATCGATAATTGAAAGTTATAGTGATAATAAACTCTGCAATAGTGTAACCTCCTTTTGAACTTTAAATAATGTTTATATAAATATTCAGGTCAATAATAGTATTTAGGATTCCCTTTATTCTTTTAATCGAAATTTAAGGATCTTCATTTAAGTAAATCCGAAGATCCCGAAGTTAAAAGAAAAAAACTTTGATTAGACGATCTGATCACCCAAGGTTCTCTAATGAATCTCCTTCTTTTTCAGGAAATGATGATCTATTTAATAATCAGGGGTTCCTTTATTCAAAAAACCGATCTAATTGATCAAAATTGTATTCCCGTGTTAGTTATAATTTGCAACAAGATATATATACACCAAAACCTATAAATCTTATTATTAAACTTAATAATAATATTGAATCTAAAACTAATTTATAGTAATTATTAATTATAAAACAATTCAAATTATATATTATATCATTTAAAAATGAAATATAATATTATATATATATAATTGATTAAACTGAATCAAAAGTATAAATATATTGTCATATTCTTTATATACGAATACCCCGATTTACAGTATTCGAATTAATCGAATAGTTTGTAACGATCTATTAGAATCTGATTGAAATCGATAATGTTTATTTTCAATATAAAATATAAATCATATCTAATACAATTCGATATAGCAATTTCTTAGAATGATATAAAAAATTCAGATTATTTATTATCCAAATAGAAATTACTAATAATAAGGTTCTATTCAAAGATCTTGAATAGAAGATTTCCGATTTTCTCTCACGAATGATAGCAATATTTATCAAGGATTATAAGATTATAAAAGAATTTGTGAATATATTTACTAAAATAAATCAAAACGCAGTTTTATTATAAAAACAAAATTGATATTATATTGATTAAAAAACCTTTATAACTACCTGCAAACCAATAGTTACTATAAATCTTTTGTAACCCTTTTGGAATTCTAATAACTCCAATTTTGGAACCTCTACATTCCTAAAACCATTTCCACCTTAGAATACCCCGTCCAGATACACCAACCCTATTATACTCAATAATTATTCGAACTTCAAATATTTATCGCTCTCTTTCTTTCCTAAAGCAATATATACATCGACGCTTTGTATCGATAACCTTAATAAAATCGAGATAATACAAGAAAAAGCAGAAGAATTCGAAGAATATCGGGATGCCGAAGAAGACTTCAGCCCAGAAATTATAGCTGAAATCATATAGAATGCCTATTTAGAAAAAGAAAAGTATTTAAAACCAAACATTTAAACTCTATCTCTATTCTAAACGTTATACAAGATATAAGATTTCTTAATCTAATCAAATTTATAGAAGAAAAAGTATTCATCCTTCCCTGCAACTTTTCGAAAAATAGTTATATTTATTGATCAAAAGCATTTATTGACTCTAAAGCAAATGGATTTGTTTTTATTAATACTATATTCCTTATTTATTTATTTTCTATATTTAAATCAAGAATTATACTATTTGAAATTTCAATTGAAGTTAAAAAGTATAATGATATACAAGGCCATACTATTACCTATTTCACATTCCTTAATTTAATAATCGATAACTATAAACAATCTTTTATCCCTTTCCTTATTATTGAATTAAAGAATTATAATATTATTTTAAATAAACTTTGATTATCAGAGATTCAAGCGAAATTCGATTATTTCAATCGATATCTCGAATAACCTAAAAAAAGATCCTATATTATCTTCTATTCGAATAATCTCTTCATTACTCAATTATCCTTTTGCAAATGGAAGATCAATTGATTAATCTAATAAAATATTGATCAACAAAATAATCAATTCGAAGAATATTGAAATCGAAAAGATTTACAACTGAACAGATCAATTATAGTTAATGATATACAATAAGAATCTTCAAATATAAATATAATATAGATTTTTGTTGAAAAGAAAAAAGTCCTGATTTCTTTCAAGTTCAATCCATCTCCTTCCCAATCAATTACATTATCATTATAGATTTATGAATACCTTTCCCATATATCACCCGAAATCCTTGATCTATACACACTCAAATCCGATAAGTTTTAATTAAAATACAAAAGAGATAAACAAATTGAACTTTTTACTATTATTCTGAAAGAATTCAATGATATAATAAACTCCCAATAGAACGAATAATATACAAAAGAAAGAGTATTGGTTACTTTGATCGAATTCAAGAATACGAAAATTCGAAAAAAATTCGATCGAGTATTAACCGAAATCGATTTAGAATCTGAAATACTATCTGAATATCAATAGTATTATCGAATTTTTTTTAAGCATGAATCAAACATTTTGCCTTTTAATCGATTTTATAATTATAAAATCATATTGGAAAATAAAGGAGAACAAATCTTATACTACAATCCACTTTATAAAATATTTCTAGAACAATTGGAAATTATCAAAGAATATATTATGAATAATTTTAGTAAAGATTTCATTAAATTCAATCAAATCTTTTATACTGTATCCATCCTATTCATTAAGAAATCTAATAGTAGTTTAATATTCTATATAAACTTTAGATTATTGAATTTTTTGATACGTAAAGATTAATATCCCCTCCCTTTAATCGACGAAATGTTTTCTCAACTTTCTGATACTAAGATTTTTACCAAATTCAATATTTATCAAGTTTTCTATCATATAAAAATAAATTCTATTTTAGAAGAGTATATTATTTTTCGAATCTGATATGGATTATACAAATGCAAGGTTATACTATTCGGATTAATAAATGGTTTTGTAACCTACCAATATTATATAAATAATATTCTATTCGATTATTTAAACATCTTCTATACAATATATCTCGACGATATTCTAATCTATTCTGAAAACAAAAAAGAGTACCAAATTTATATTAAACTAATTTTCGAACAATTAGAAACCATTGGCCTACAAATAGATTTTAAGAAATACAAATTTAACGTTATATATATCAAATATTTAAACTTTATTATTTTTATTAAAGGAATAGAAATAAATCCTGAAAAGATTAAGGTAATTGAGAATTGGATCTTTCCGATAATAATAAAAGGGATTTAATCATTCCTTAGTTTTTACAATTTTTATTGATAGTTTATTAAGGATTATAATATAATAACAAAACCTTTCAACGAATTTATTAAAGTAAACATCAAATTTATATTCGACGAAGTATACCAAAACATATTTAATATCTTGAAGAAAAAGCTTATCTCCGCTCCACTCCTATAACATTATAATCACTGATTTCTCTATATATTCGAAACAAATATATCCAATAGAATAATTGCTAGTATATTATCACAATAGTATAGCAAAGATTGATTTCCTATAATTTATTTCTTTAAGATTATGATTATTATTGAATTGAATTACGAAATTTATAATAAAGAAATATTATTAATCATTCGATTTCTTAATTATTGGAAAATGGAATTCATTGATTTATTATATAAAATCAAAATTTATACCGATTATAAAGCCCTCAAATATTTCATAATTACTAAAACTTTTAATATCCAATAAATTCGTTAAATAAAAATTCTAATCGATTATAACTTTATTATTATATATTATCTTAAAAAAGATAATCCTTTCATCAATATTTTAATTTATTGGATCAACAAATTGAATCTTTAGAATTATACTAAGAAAAAGAATCATTTTTAATAGTTTATTAAAGATAATCAAATTGATACTGAAATTATAAGAGAAGCTTTAAAAAAGTACTATTCAAATAAAACAGCGATTACTAATATCGATTTAAATGAAATCGCTCCTTAATTTGATTTAATTAATTATATCATCGAAGCAAATAAAACTATAAATAGTTTATTAATATTCAGAATACAAATTATTTAAAATTACAAATATATATCATTCCAAAATGATCTTTTGCTTTATAATAACTATCTGGTAATGTCCAATATCAACAATCTTCGAATTTATCTGATTCGTAAAGTTTATAATTCCATTTCCATTATTCATTTTGGTACAAACAAAATCTACCTTTTATTATTTCAATAATATTATTGGTTCAGAATATATAATATTGTAATCAAATATATATATAATTATTATATCTACAAATATAATTCCATTTTATATAATTGTACCCCCGATTTATTGCATTCATTTCCGATTCTTAATTGAGTATAATAATATATTATTATAGATTATTATAGTTTTAATAAGGATAAATATAAATATAATAATATTTTAATTATTATTGATCGATTGATAAAACAAACTATTTTTATATTTTATCATAAATCAATTGATATTCGAATTTAAATATAATTATATTTTTATTATATATATTAATATTATAATCCCTTTGATATTATAATATTGGATTACAACCCCCAATTTATATTACAGTTCTGAAAAGAATTCAATTAAATCTTAAGAATCAATTTCAAACTATTTATTATTCATTATCCCTAAATCGATAATCAAATTAAGATTTATAATCAATATCTTTAATAACAATTAAGGTTGTTTATTAATTATTATCAAAACAATTAATTAGAATTCCTATCTATAATGGATTATACATAACTTATTCTTTTATATGATTCCTTAGGAAAACTCACACCCTACGAAATTCTATTTAGGCATATATCGAAATATATATAAAAATAGAAGAAAGATATTAATAAACCAATAAACAATATAAATATGTATAATACCTATATATATATAAAATATAATAGATTAACTCTTATACAAATAAAAGAAGATTTATTGTATATCCAAATCAAAATATCGAAATCCATGAATGTTTATTAGTATAAAATTGATTTCGATATCAGAGATTATATATAGCTCAATATAAAGAATTATTCTACCCAAAAATCATCTAAGAAATTGAATTTCCTAATTCAAGGAAGATTCAAAATCATTAATTGATTTAAAAGCTTTTTCAAATTCGAATTCCCGATTATAATAAAAATTTATTCTGTTTTCCCTTCAAATTAATTATACAAAGTATATAACAATTCTTTTTTTAATCAAATATTCAAATTATTTTTATTTATTAATATAATTGATAATTTGAAATAAAAAATGGAAAAGGTTTTAGTAATAAAGAAAACACAAAAAACTTTATTATATAGAATCTTATAATTTAATAACGATATTGATCTTATCTAATATCCTATTTCCGATTTTAAAACATTATTATACCTTCTACACAATTTTTATTTAGCTAATTTAATATTATTTGATCCTTTCAATCAATTAATTAATTAAATAAAACTTTATAAAAGTAAAAAGAATAATTATAATTATATAAATAACAATTCATCTATAAAATTAAGGAAAAGAAAAGTGTTTTTTAATATAACAGATTAGATATTATGATTTTATAATAATATATACACATATAATCATAAAAGAATCAAAAACCTATACAAATTCAAAGGAATTTGATTATATACACATATAACTTGAACTTTATATAATAGACAAACTGCTACCATCAAGATAATATAAAGACAATATATTTCAAAAAAATTATATCTATAATTATTTCGGGAATCGTACGGAGGGAAGCTTGAATATAGTAAAAACGAAATGTAATATTATTTTTATCGATTTCGTTTAATTTGATTGATTTGATCAATTTGATCGATTAACTTGATCGATTTCGGAATTAATTATATTAATCATTTATTATTATTATATTATAATTTAATCTCTTTCCCTTTTTTATTGAAACTTTTTCCTTTCAAAGGTTCTTTAAATCAAGGAAAATATGAATCAATATTAATTTAATCAATTGATAAACGATTTGATTGATTTGATCAATTCATTTGTCATTTTGGTTAATTTGATTAATTAATTTGGTCAATTTGATCAATTTCCAGTAAATTAACCAAATCAATCAAAATGATCAATTTAATTGATTTAAAGCTTATGAATCTTTACAAAACCTGATTTCCGATGAAATAGTAATGAAATAAAGGAATGAAATGCTTGAAGGTGAGCTTTTCCGAAGAGGGAGATAATGTTACAAATCATAAACCATAAAAGATTAATTATATAATACCTTTTATCTTCTATATCAATTAATAAATTAATCGTTCATACACATATATTATGATTCATATAATTTAGTATAGTAAAATAATGACCCTAATAATATATATACACAGCCCTGCAGTTTATAAATAAATATTTATATATATATATCTAGTCGCTTCTTACGAGCCATAGTTCTTCAGTTGTAGATTTTAAGGAATATAATTGACCCTGTTTATTCAGCTCTACTACGGCTCTTGTGCGTCACAAATTCCATCTCCTTTTTCCAAATTTTCAATATTTGAATTATATTGTTTTTTTGTTTAAATAATATAATTCAATTTATTTTTGTATAATTATTGATGATCAATATAAAATAACAATTCCCTCGAATCGATTTTAAGAATAATTTTATAATATCGAAATATATAAATTCGAGTCTCTTTGATTTATACAGATTCAATTGTTTCGGAATATAATTAATTATCTTGATAAATATATATATTTTGTAAATATCTAATTCAATTGGGATCTTTATTGGTTTAATTATATTGAATATTTTGTATAGATTCTTGATCTTGTCTAAACCTAAATGATTGAATCTTCGATACTATAATAGATATCTCTCTTTCTTCTTGAATATTAATTCGTTATCAATATCTTTGATATTATCGATTATCTTTGAAGAAAAGCGTTTTTTCTGATCATTTTGATATATATTCGAATAGAAAATTATATCCTTATATCCTTTGGTTATATATAAAACTATATATATTTTATCTTGTATTCTAATATAAATAATTTTCTTATTATCCTTCTTGAAATATATATAATGAAAATTGAATTCTCTTTGTAATTCTGTTTTACAGATCCTTTTTTCTGATAACAAATTTACTCCTAATCTTGGTATATATAATACATTTGAAAGTAGCATTTTAGAATCATCTTTATATATTATATCCATTAAACCCTAATAATGATAATATATCATTCTTTTATCAATCTTTATTTTTTGTTTAATAATAGAATTTATTGATCTGAATAACAAAGACCGACCAGATATATATAAGAAAGTATTTATATCGGTATATTATTTATTAAGGAAAGTTTTATTAATAATTTCCTTTATCAAATTACAATCTTTCTTTATCATATCCTTAATATTGAAATTTGATTTAGAGATATTATTAATAAGATATATTTGATCTTTTTTGTTGAAATAAACCTTCTTCGGATTCAGAGATCCTCTTCTTTTTTGATAACGAAGATAATTGTAAAGGAATTTATTGATTTATATTAAATATAAACAATCTTATATATAATAATCTTCCTTTTGATATAAATCATAAATATTATTTAGGGTTTCGAAATCTGATTCTTGATATCGAAAAGTATATCTAGATTCTTTTACAATTTGTATTTATTCTGATCTATTTTTAAAACGAAATTCCTTAATTTGTAAATACTTGATCTTATTATCGATATTAAAATTGATTTGGATATTCAGTATATCTATTACTCTTTAATAATCAATTTAAAAATTATATATTAAAACCAAAAACAAAACAGTATCTTGATATATTGATTAACAATTTTTATCTGTAATTTTTAATTTCCTTTTATACTCTTTTAATTTGTTCTAGATTTCGATAATAATTATATCAGGATAAATATCAAATTGAAATTTGAAATTCTGGATCATTATTATATATATATTGATTATGATTGTATTGATTCTGGTATATTTCGATTTAAGGTATCTCCAAAATATATATACTATTGAATATTCGTTGATAAAGATTTCATTGTTATCATTAAGTATTATACAAATATATGATAATATATTCGCTTTGTTCTTTAAGTATTCCGATTTCAATTCGATATTGTAATATATATGATTATTGATTTTATAAATAGATATTATATTGGACTCTACAATCTATATATATTCGTTTAATATTTAATCAATTATATAAAACTATTCTTTCCCTTTTAATTATATCTTTATTTGTTTGAACCATTACTTATAATTGTTTTGATCGAATTTCGAAGAGTTGTTTGATTTCGATATTATAAAGGTTTCTTATTGTTTGATGAATATCGAAGATAATCTTCAAATTTTTAAAATGGTTTTAAAAAATATATAACAAATAAGTTCGGGATAATAAAGAAATATAAAAATAAAACAATAAAAAAATTCATAAAATTATATTGTAATATGTTTTCTTGTAGTTATACGAATTTGCTTTTTGCTTCTATTATAATTCTATATCGATATTATACAAATTGTTTTCTGCTCTGGTCTATAATGTTATAAATTATAAGTTGTATTGTTATATTTCAATTCTACTTCGGTGATACTATATAAAAACTCTGATTTTCATTCTGTTTCACCCCTATTAGCTATACTAATCCTTTTTCGATTTGCTTTGCTTTTTAATCATTATTATACAATTGGATCTTATAATTTGTTAATTTTTGGTATAGGAAATAATAGTATTATTGATTATATAGATTGAACTAAGGATCTATTATTCTAGTAAAAGTAGAATTGAGGTTATTCCCAAATATGGTCTGTACACTATTGTGATCACGTGACCTCAATTCTAATCCTATGATGGCCTCATTTCCAACATATTATTATATTTTGAGTGAAGTTCGAATCTCGAGATGGTCTTTATAGTCTATTGGGGTTGGTAGGTTTGGGAATGGATTTAAATTAATTTTATTAGTCAATGTCGCTCCTTGGATAACAAATATATTTAAATTTATATTTTAAAAAAGAAATATATTAAAGATATTATAAATTGTTTTTTTATCTCTACAACTATTCTTTATTCAACAACAACAAAAGAAATCCCAAAATACAATTCTTTTTATTATATCTATTCAAATATATTAATTCTTTTTTTAATTTATTTTTTTTTAAAAAAATATTTTAATCTCTATACAAATTTAAATATATCTTTCTTATTATATTAATTGAAATATTCTTTAATCATTATCTTAATTTTATTATAAAAGTATAATATCAAATTTAATAATAAAACTTTTTATATTTTATAAATATAAAATCTTTTAAAACAAATAAATAAAATAATAAAAACGAAATTAGTTATATAAGAAATTGATAATAATTTAATTAAATAAATATAGACGTTATTTAAAATATCGATATCGATTAATAAATAATATTATTTTAATATAAAAATATTTCTTTAGAAGATAGTTTTTAAAAGATTATATATTCTTTAAATGATTAAATATTAAAAAAACCCTATTAAAGATTGATATTAAATATAAAAAGAAAAAAGTTTTATTTAAAAAGGATTTCAAATCCAAAAATATTTCAACTAAAAAAGCACTTCTAATATCTTTAATATTCTTGATATAATTAACTCTTTTTATATTTTTTATATTATTAGAAAAAAAAACTTTTATTTCTCTCTAAACTCAATTTTGATCAAATATTTAATATTCAAATAAAACCTTTCAAAAACCTTCAATTTAAAGAATATTAAAATATTATAATAACTATTAAATTCTTTAAAAAAAGTTTTATTTTAATATCTTATTTCTAATATACAAATTTCTCTTTTTAAAAAATATAAATAATATAATAATATGATCTATATTTGATAAATAATTCAATTATAAAAACTCAAAAAATAAAGGTACAAATTTCTCTCAATTCTATTTTAAAATTATTTTTCAATAATCTAATTATCTTATTATTTTATATTCTATTTTATTATTAAAAAATATTTACTCTTTTATTAAAGAACTTTTAAATCGATCTCCAACTCGATATTCCTTTTTATAATAATATTATATATAAAGAACATTAAAAAAATATTCTAAATTCTAAATTTCAATATTTTCGAATCGAAATTATAAAGAATCGAAATTATATAAATACTATAAGAAAGTTGAGATATCAAGATCTGATATATAATTAATTCGTAGTTATATAATTATATAACTCTTTATAATTAGATATAAAAAAGAACTCTGTTCTCTTTTCCTTGAAAAAATCAATCGTTTTTTTATTAATCTTTTTATATATCATTTATATATAATCCAAATCATTATTTAAACCTATTAGTTTTACTATTTGAAATCTCTATAATATAATCTGATCAATTCCAATTCCTATTCCCCTCTTATAGTATACTATTGAGACGCACGTATCTCGATCTATCTCTTTCACAATATATAATATATAAAAAAATTATTATATTAATAATTTTATTATTATACTAATTATATTAAAGAATATATATATAAATATTAGTATTAAAAATATATATATACGAATTATTATTTAAGAATATTCTTATAAATATTATATTTAAACTATATATAATATTCTCAAAATATTAATATTTATTTAGAAATTTAATAAAGTATCTCTTTTTATTATTAATTATTGTTTTTAAATATGATAAAAACTCTTTTTAATTACTGTTACGGGATAGTATAACTACAGAGCACTTTCAGAGATCGGGGAATAGGTGATATATATGATTGATAGAGTGAATAAAATTAAATGATTTGCTTTTGATCATATGGATCAAAGACTGTATAACGTGGTTTATCAGTAGGTCGGCCATATCAGTGAATCGGCCACTTCTTTTTATATACAAAATTCGTCTGTGCGTAACCGTGCACTTTCTTTATTTATTGATATAATTTTCTGAAATTCAAATATATGATATTTATATGTATAAATGATATAAAATTCTAAAAATAATTAGGAAAATCATATTAATATAGTAGTAATTATAAAGATAGTTTTTTTTGTAACGAAAATCGTGACAAATTTAATTAAATTTGAAATATAATAGATTTTCTTTTATGAAAATTAGATTTTTGGATATTTGAATTTTTTTAGGGCTTAAAATAGCTTTTTTTTCAAAAAAATATTGATTAGTTATTAAAATAAAAATATTGAAAAAAGAACGATTTTGGTGTATTTTTGAAGTATCCGACCCACTGATATGACCGAGCCACTGATAAACCACGTTATATAGAACAAATGAATAATTATTTAATTAATAAATACCTTGATTAAATTAGATCTTTATTTTTTAATATATCAGGATCACTTTATCAATCGAAGAGATTGATAAGATCTAGAAGATTCTTCATTCCGATTGGAAAGTATATCCTTGATCCTTCGTAGAATACAGGGGATCGCAAGGCTTTCCGTGACAATTACTTTATAATTTAAAGATTTAATTATATAGTATTTATTTATTATATAATATATTTTATATTATATTTTTTTATAATATATTATTTATTTGAAATTATATATAAATGATTTATATAAATCATCTCGAAATCTTTATATATATATTATATATATTATATAATTTTAATATTCGTATTATACGAATATTCAATCAATACGAATACGAATACGAGTTATATCAAATCGTTAATATAATCGAAAATATCGAATATAAGAGTATTTATATAAAGAATCTTTATTTGATGAATATCAAAAGTATTAATAAAGATATAAAAAATCTTTATTATACGAATTAAAAATATTGTTACGACGGCTTCGGGCCTCGTATCATGTGACCACTTATGAAGTCACGTGGTCCCTTAGATCCCTTCGATCTTTTGACCGAAGGGACTGAAGGAATCGAAGGGACGATTAGTATGAAGGTTTATATAATCAAGATGGATTTTCTTTGTATAGAGTTTTGTGTTCAAGATTAATCATTTAGTATATTCTATTAATAGTTATGAATTGTATATTATTATTGTTATTACTTAAAGTCTCTGTTTGACATTTAGTTATAAACCACCTCGAGAGCCTAGAGCACTTCCACGTGATCTAGACGGCAACCCTCGTAACAAATATTCAGAATAAAGAATCTTTATTCGAATTAATGAATAGATATAAAATATTAATATATTAAAGAATTCAGAAAAGATATAAAAAAAAACTATAGATCTCAAAGTGAAGATTGATGATTTTATAATTTAATTAATATTATTAATTATATATAATATTATGATATTATAATTTTATATTTGTTTATTTATATATAATCTACGAGTTACTACTTTTATATTATAAGATCTCTTATTTTTAAATATATAATCTCTAATATTAATAATATTATTATTAATAATTCTAATATTTTTATTTTTATTAATATAATAATAATAAAAATATAAAATTATTTTAAAAATAAATAAAAATAACTGATTTATTATTATATAAATAATAATTTTAATTATAATTTTCTTATTAATTTAATATTATATATAAAGAAAAAATATTATTATCGAAAAAAAGAATAATAATAAAATAATAATTTTATTCTGATATAAAAAATAATAATAAATTAATATATTAAAGAAATTATATTAATATATATACTAGTTTATTAATCAATAAATTAAAATATTAAATATATTATTTTTATTACGAGTTTATAACTCTATCGAGTAATATTGATATTGATCAAATTATTTTTATTCTTTTAAAGATTTCGTAATTTAATAATAAAGTTTTAAATCTGTAATAATTTTTATATAAACTTAATTCATTTATAAATAATCTTAAATTATTTATTTATATATAAACTAATTAATACAGCAACTCCGTTTATTAACCAATAAATCAGGATATTGATTAATAAACTAGCTCATTTAGGAATATATATAGTTGATTGCCCAATCCTCATATTGGTCAATACCCCGGAACAGATTAGATCGGACTATTCGATTGGTTTTGCGTGGGATTTCGGGAGGATTGTGATTCGGTCATGGTATGATCATAATCTGACTATAGCTTGTATATTAAACTAGGGTTTGGTCATTCTTATATATGTTACGTCGTAAGATGTGAGTGGTCCTTGAGCAGTCAATCAGATTCTTCTAGTTCAAATTCTTTCATTTCGTATAAAAATTTCCAAATCCCTTTTGATATTTAGGTGTGATTACATGATAATTTGATATCAAATCATGATCTAATCGATGAGAACGAAATCTACAACTTTAACCGACCTCTGTCCTCAACTGCTATTGCTGTATGCGTCTCTGGTATTACATTTTAGCAGATCTCTCTGCATCATCAATCAATCTCCTCGCACGTAAATGGACTATTTCAATATCCTCGTCTAATAACAAACAGATCTGCAGTAGCTACAGATTTTGGAATATGTGCAACGTAAGTGTGTAGAACTGAATATGGAAACATATCTTTCTCCTTCAGGTCTCGTGCAGTACGTTTATGACAAGATGCAACGTTAATGCATATCGGTGTCTACTGCAATGCATGCTAATGCCAGTGAAAACCCCCACTAACTATCTAGCCATATGCTAGGGTAGTTTCCTATTGGCCACTGGAGAGATTTGCGCCGCCAATTTGGCAGCCAAAACTGAATGCAGGTGGAATGCAGAGTTGGGGGAATCAATCCATGTGGTGAATTCCCTCACCATCTTCGAACACGATTCTAGAAATCCAAAAG
Organism: Stromatinia cepivora; assembly: GCA_014898415.1. Classification (NCBI taxonomy): domain Eukaryota; kingdom Fungi; phylum Ascomycota; class Leotiomycetes; order Helotiales; family Sclerotiniaceae; genus Stromatinia; species Stromatinia cepivora. The sequence continues at coordinate 450,254 of RCTD01000017.1, read as the reverse complement.
TAAGTAATCACAACTTGGAATGAAAATTAAAAATGTCTTGAGGCAATCTCATGAGATCTAAGATAATCTCATAAGATAATATCAAACTTCAAGGTAATAGTAACCTAAGTAATTGGACCTATTGAAACATGAGGTGTTGTGGTGTCATCCCGCCCGACAATATTACCCTAACAGGGTTGCCCAGAAAAAGCATCCGCGTGAATGATTTTGCGTGCCATTATTCATGCAGATGAAGTGACAGTGCGCGTACCATCAACCATTCAGATGTCTTCTTGACCTTCATAAGAAATCCATAGGGTGTTGATAGGACTTTTACGGGTCGTTTACAGACCTTTCATAAACCTCCTGTTGGATTTTTGTTGTACTCTTGTAAAGTTCCCGATCAACATATGCCTCAACTTTGCCAAAAGTGGATTGCCAAACCCACCGAGCATTCAAGACTATCGATGTGCAAACCTTTACTTGATACATTCTCGACCAAGAATTGGATCAGTTGCCAGTTAAATAGCGGAGCGTTTCCAAACGAAACCCCTCTAATACGGAGGCGTGTGGGCTAATTTTTGATAGACTACTTTACGTTCTTTTGGCGACAATGTCACAACATCCTTCCAATACCGATGGGACCTTCTATTGAAAGGTTACGGGATGCATAGATACTTCTCGATAGTAACGAAAGCAAACCAATAAAGAAAAAATCACACCTGATGACGGGTAATGAAAGAATTACATTCGTGTGAGCGGAACACTATCACCACCGCGGCACTAACGGTACTAGGAATGTTGAATGCCTTGAAATCTGGTGGTTTTGGAACAACGAAGGACAGAAGGAGCCACGCATCAAGCTTCATCCTGCTCTATTCCAAACTTCCATCGAACAACACTATTTTATCCTTCTCCGGCATACACTTTCGAATTTTATGTCCTAGAAGTGGAATGAGCCTCTCTTGTCGATCTCAGCCACGGTCTTTTCAAAAGTTTGCCATAGATGACTATACACGAGTGGTCTTGATTCACAGACGGCTGGGGAACAGAGACTTTCCCACGCTTCTACCGAGAAATTGAGAGAAAGAAGTTTATAATCGTTATGATCGGGGAAGAATATACTCAAGGCCCAGGTTTCTCATCCACAGCTACGCCAACACCTCTCTGATTTTCTACGTTATATCTGCCTGTTTGTGTCTATGACAGCTTAGCTGTCCTAGTTCTCTTGGAATATCACACCTTTGATCTCATATGGCACGACGGCACAGCCTCCCCGAACCACAATTCTTCATGGATCTTGGCTCTGTTTAACTGTGCGGCTAGACTTCAGGTTGCTAGAGACAAAGAACCTTATTCCACAGCTCTATGCCTAAGCGATGAAACCAAAAGAGACACTCAATACTCGGCGCAAGAATTTCGACCATGAACAAGAGTACCACGATTGAGGATCCAAAAAATAGCCACAAAGACTACTTCAAGATTTCTCTTGATAACAACGATCGTCTGGCATACCCTTCACAGGCACATCCGTCTCGAGGATCATATCCTGCAGTACAGAAGCTCGGTGTTCATGAGTTAGTGGACTCGACTAAATTTTCAGGTTCTGACAATGGATGAAAAATCGTAGGAGATCTGCCGACACAAAATCGACTGCTTCCGAACCACGGATTATCGCGTTCTGAAATTCGAATGGAAAGGGCTCCTGGAATTAAACGGCATGTGAAGGAATGTGAGGAGTCAACGATGGCAGGGAACTATCTATCCCGTCAACAATTTGTCCACGACAGACAAGTTTATAAGCTCAGGGTAGTGTCCCATGATGCTATGGACGAATTTTGGACAAACTCCATGTCTTCATGCCCGCGCCCAAAAATAAAGTGTCGACGAGATTGAGCTCTTCGCTGGTGCGTCGGTTCGATGGCAACTACAGCGATACGCTCTGAACAGAAGTTTTGAAGGGGCTTTTCAGTCCCAACATTTGCTCGAAATTTCATCTGGTTGGATTACCTTTCAAAAATTTGGGATTAGCGGGCGTTATGAGAGCCTAGCAGGGACAAAAGAACGAGGACGCAGTGCATATATCGTTTAAAAAACGAGCGAGTCGCTCGATGCTAAACTTAACGTCTCCAACATGCACAACAGGCAATCCGCTTATTATTCCATTCAAGTGTGGTTACAAGGTATGACATCGTTCATTATCCAAAATTGATGGCGGACATTCGCAATATAAGATTTAGGTTTTGGAATCGACTTCTGGACCAAAATTTACGAATCGTTATCAAAGATCATCGCAGGTCCAAAGATAGTACTAGATAAAGCTAGACCAAACTAGAGCAGGGTAAAAATACGAACTTCGGTAGTGGTCCACGATCTTCAATCACACTTTATGGACATGAGATTGATGTGCATTTATGCCGGTATCTTGACTCAATACCCAATACTTAATACTTAGTGTATTTTTGCATCTAATAGGGAACAGTGAACACAGTTTATCTGCAAGAAATCCCTATTTGATCACCTGTCCACGCGCATGCTTCGCGATTCGCCTAACAGGAAACCACGCGACACGTGTCTGCAACCTCGTCACGCACATAGTGATAACCTAAAGCGGTACTTCCGCCGTGTGAAATCACCAATGATTGACAGAGACAGAAAAACTTCCTACCTGGAGGCAAGAAATTGTACAATATATGTGAGCGCTCATTAAAAGAGAATGTCAACATCCTCGCAAAATTAATGCATGTTGAAGCACTTTATTGTAAACAATGTAACCTCCTGACAGTAAATGAATTTTGGACAGACTTCCTATTGGATAATCGCAAGTGCGAAGGTATAAGTAATGTCTACTATTGCATACGTAAGATCTCTTAGTGGTCAAATGGCAGTCAAAAACAGGGCGTCTGATTTGCTCGTCATAACGGTACCCAGACATTGTGGAACAGATACCTTTAAGGATATGCAGACCTTTTCAACTTTGATCAAGCACTTATGATGATCCTTCATTGGTACAAACTTCAAGACAATGATTAGTAGTTAGATAATCACCAATTAGACATGCAAGTGCTTCCGTATTGTTCAAAAAAGTTGCCGAGCTAATAGTCTGGGTCTTGGAAAAAACAAACCAGCAAGCATCCATGCGCATAGGCACTTGCCACTTTTGACCACTAGTTATCTCTGTGGTGTCTCACGAAGCACACCTCTGTACAAAAAGGGCTCCTCCTTTCTTCAATTTTGATGTGGTTTATCGACCGAAGCTATCACGGAAACTTCTCCTAGATTGTGCATGAGACAAGAGCTCTTTTACCTAGCATCAATTTTTCGAACAAATAGCCATAAGCTTCGTCGCGTCGTCGAGTAGACACACACACCTTGGCCATCTCATAACTAAGGCCCACGAGACCTATGCGATATCGATCAGTCTGGCCATCCCAAAACCCAGTATGAAGACTCGTGTTTAAATTTTTTCCTGGCAGATAGCTTTACTCGATCTATAAAAAGATGTACGCATATATTCTGACCATTTCTTTTAACCCAGTCATGGTCATCGTCCGTACTCACGGAGCTTCATCCTAATTTACGTTCCCTGACAGCAGGATATTTGCCAAAGTGGCAGACGGTCCATCGAGGTTCAGCACGCCTTGAATCCAACATCCAAACACGAAAGTATTGTCCATTCTCTTCTATCCTTGTTCCCACTGGAGTTCATGTGCTTGGTGCTTCGTTTGTCAACATCCTCGAAAGCCATGTCGCTGGCGCGTACCGAGCTCAACCAAAATGCGGGTTTTCCGACGTAGGGCTGGAAATACACATGATGGAAAGCGGTCTGGAAGAGAGTGGACTTGTGAAGCTGGCAGACTTGAGCGAAGTTGCTTAATTGGGTTTTTATTGATGAAAGTTGTCGTTACAAAACGACAAAACACGTTCTCGGATCAGATGTTTGATTCGCAACTGCAATACTCTAGTAGCATACAATCGTACATTCCGAAAATTCTTGAGACTATCAATACCATCACAAAAAATCGCTGTAGAAAATTTTAAAGTAATGCATTGAAGATTGAATTAATCATAATGTTCGAAAGTCGAGCAAACGAGAAGGGAATTCCATGAGCCTATAAGTCTAGCGTTATTCCCTTTATCTTAATAAAAATGTCTATAAGGGCTATATGGATCACTTGAGCCAGTGTAACTATGTGTAACGCTTCCCTCCCAGTCATTGCTGTGAGACTTAGCATCAAACTAGTGCCCCAAATTCAGGCCGAGAGCTATGCAGGTGATGGTGTTTTTGGAGAATAAAACGGGTTCCAGGGGCGGTGGTGTGTAGTGAACTCGTAGTTGTTTAGCATAAAATCTACACCAACTTTACAGTGTCGTTTGGTACTGTATAGTTAATTATGACAAGAATTGATAAATTCAATTTAACATTCGACTCATATTTAAGAACTGCTATTTTCTATCGTACAGTCGTTTTTAAAAGCGAAATCAATCAGGGATCAAAATTTTAGTAGATTTTTGAAGCTGTTGACTTTTAATGTAATTTCATGGCCTCAGATGTGGTTCCTGCGGGTCGGTGCATCCACTGCCGGCATTAACATTCCGATAACCTATATTCTGGCCCTTCAAGTCTTGTCACCCAAACTTCGACAGAAACATCGTATCTATCTTTGTGGCCACACCATTGAAGACGGCCATAGCAAAATTGCATCTAAATTCATGTCCGTCGATTTTTGGGAGTAAGTTTAGCCCCCTCCAGCGGCGATGATAAATGAACACAGCCGCCGTCTCCCGACAAGCATTTACGATTCTTTTTTCATGTGCCGGCCCTCCTACCAATACCCAATCTGTTTTACCAGGGCATATCAGCAGTTGGGCGCCTTGAATCGCATGGAATTGTTCAGCTCGAAGCGTTTGATTCCAAAAAAGAAAACTTCAACTGCATTAGACACTAATTACACCATTCAGAAAACCATTCTTTCGCGTCCAACGGGAAATAGACACGAGACAACGATCTTTTATGCTTCAATTAGGTCCTAGAATGCAAAACCAGAAAGCCAGAATTCTCATCGCATAGCTAGAATAACTTTTCTCCTAAGATGAAGACTCAATATGAGCACTTGATTGCAAGGTAACATTTTCGCAAATTGTGGCGCCTCAAGACATTGGACCACAAGAATATGGTCCACTAACGAGCTCTAGATCTACACTTAAATCTACGTATCGTTGAGAACCACATTACAGACAAACGACCCTTTTCATGTCTGCGCTGCAACAATCCGATCTATTTCTTATCCATCCGATTAAAAAACATGGTAGTTGGAGGACACAGCACCGGGCCTTCGCTGACTGCAACCTGCTATTGGCCCCTAGTATGCAGACTTGACACAACTGATCAAAAACTGCCGATTGACCTTCAATGAGTAAGTCTGAGGGTAAATATGATGAGTATCTGGATGCTCTAGGATTGTCGTGTGGTATTCAAGTTATTTCGTCCAAGTCGTCCGAAGTAACGACATCTTGCGTAGACCAGGCACTGGGGACCCTTTTATCAGCTACTTCAGGGGTCTTCGGCATCGATAATCTCGTTTATCATACCCCAACTTTCTTCAAATTCCCAACGCTTTATCCGGATGTGCCCAGCTCAGATTTCAACCTCAATATCATGGCGTTCCCTCACCATGTCGCATATCGCAACGTATGGTTTTTCCAGGGCTCAAAAGCAAACACAACTAGCTGAAGCCAGTGGTCCGATCCAGAGATGTTACGTACTCAAGAGCACAGCTCCTCTCATTGGTTTGGACACTAAGTAGCCAATCCGGATTTTGCACCCGCCCGTAGAGTCAACCCAAAAGCATGAACATGCAGACGACACGACTCCTCATATTTAAATGCATGTCCTGGCTCCCGTTACATGGACGCCGGTATCCAAATGGAACCACTAGGAATTATTTCATATACCAGATCAAACAAACAAACTTCCCACCACAAATTCCCCTGCAATCGGGATAGTGGAAAGTGGTTTCGTTTCCGTTTGTCTTGGATCTGGTTCTTGTCGTCACTTAAAAATTCTACTGAACGTCAATCACATTGTTAGATGCTGGGACTGCACGTCACATATTGATTCCTCCTCGCACAACAGATTCTGTGCCTACAACACAATCTCTAGTCCCCAATTCCTCGCCTGCTTTGTGCAATCCAATCATCGATTCATTAATGCCAACTATGCATGCTTTTGATCGCTAATAACAACATTCGTTTTCTAATAATGTGCAAACGAAAGATGCCATTGCAAACCAAGGCTGTGTGTACAGCGCTTCGAAGAACCGAATCATCCTATTTTTCATTCTATCTTGCATTTGCATCCTATTTAAACAGTATAGTGATAAGTTTTATCTTTCATATAACTTCCACTCGCAGTCGGAAAGAGCCGTCGCATGGCTGCAGCGTCTCTTTGGGAACCTTGATTTGACTTATATATTTACCTGGGGAAGCATTATCAGATGTCCGTTTGTGGAAACAGGCTAAGCCAAAGGTAGTCATTCTTCTCCCTATTCGTCTCATCACTAGCAGCCATATATTTGTGCGTGGATACGCACCTGCAATAGATTGCGATATTTCGGCGCGTCTAGGAGCGTTACCCAAACGTCTTGGCACGCATATCTCCTCACATCTTCGAGCTACCTTCATCGCCCTAAAACCAGGATGAATCCGTTTGTTCTTTGCGTATCTCATCAAGCAAACAAATATTTCTACCGTCATGGCACTCCTTAGACCAGAAAAGCAAGCAAGTGGGATGATTTCGAGTTCTTCCTTGAGCATGTTTCTTCCCGTCAGGCTACACGAATAACTTGCCATTCGAAGTTGGTTTCAGATCCGTCGGAAGCCATGAAAGTTCCAACTCCGAGATGGAAAGATGCAGTAGATGGACTTGGGTTTTTGAGTAGCCTTCGCTGCTTCGGGTCTCGTTCTTTTTGACATGGCACATGGTGGTGAGTTTATTTAAGTGGTGAGTGATGCCTCCTTGGATTATAACTATTTTGAATGTCTAATTCTGACCAAGCTCTCACCATATTACAACATCACAACCTCTTTAACCAGAGTATAACCCTCACACACCTCATTCACAGTCATCATGGCAACTTCTCTTGATGCAGCAACCTGCACTGAATGCTGGAAGACCTTCGACGGAAAACGGCGACTTGATTCGCACATACGTACTGTGCATAAAGATGAAGAGGAATGCTCTATCTGCCACGCAATGGTAAAGGATTTGGTACAACATAAACGCAGAGTGCATCGCGAAAGTTCTCGCACCACCAAACAAACATCACGTTGCCATTACTGCAACAAATCGTTTGTACAAATCGTGAGACACAGGTGCAAGAAGAATTTCGGCAGAAGCCCCGTTCAGCCAATACTTTCCGCGCCAGGTCTTGCCGTCGCCGACGTTAAAAGCTTCCATCCTTCTTCATTCACGGTTTGCCGAGGTATGTGATTAACAAAACCTGAGCAATACGCATACTAACAATGAAACAGATGACTTTCCCTCACCAACCTTCTATCCACTCCCGCACTCCTTCGATAACAGATCCATTTCTCCCCTCTCCTTATACTTGGCAGCTCCACTGCATCGTTTTTCACTCTTTAATCAACCGGCAGGGAATGACTCTGTCCTCAGCCCGTCCGACGACCAACAAGCGATGCCCTCACAAACACTGTCACAACTGCGCTCTGTAGAAATGAAGACGATGAGCTCTGCAATCAATCAAAGCACACCTTTCGATCCAACAAGCGCATCCCCGGAGATTGCATCAGGGTATCCTTACAACCTCAAGAGCACACTCTCGCTTCCTCTCGACGCAATATCACACCATCAAGAATCAGGTGCTACCTTAACGAACGGAGCTATCGGTAGCACTGCGATATCAGATTACGATATTCCGATACCTACGATCGAGCCACCCGATGCAGATCATCCATTTGCTGAAGAGTTCAATATGACTGATTCCGGCATGAATGCCCTGGAATTTGGGGATCTGATGAATTGGAAGATCGTTGGTCTGCAATGGAGTCCCGGTTTCATGTTAGAATTTCATATGGCGGAATAGGCAGGTTGTCGTGATAGTTTAAAGTCTGAAAGTGTTTGTTGTTATTGTTGGGCATGGATGGAGTTCACTTGGTCGGGAATATATATTGTTATGACTTGATGGGTGAATGATGGGTGAATGATGGGTGAATGATGGGATGGGATACTCTTCACGTATTGCTAGTGTGTATAATTGCTTCAAAATAGACCTGCGCCCAATCTTCAACATAACATCTTGCTTTTAATCGTGACATAACCCATATGCAGTCCGCATTTGATCATTCTCGAGATCAGAAGATCTACAATCAAGAGTAGAAGACATTTACGTCTTCGCTTCTCGTCCTGCCCACTCTCCACACATTCAACCCACAAAATCTACCGGAGATATGTTTTCCAACTCCATAGGAAGTTTTCAGAGACGAACAAGGAACATAGGTCAAGGGACAGAAGCCTTGTGCCCCCCCCCGTCCTGCGAACGGGAGGAAAAATCCTAAGTAGAGAATCGTTTTTTAGAAGTCTCGCCGTGACATTTTTAACCACTATACAAAAGTGCCGGTCTGTTTTATCTTTCGACTTGGTGTGGCTATCGAAGTAAAGGTTTGTTTATTGCAAATACAGGAACACATGATTTTGGTAGCTTTGTAGGGGTAGGTTACAGCACACTAGAAGCTATATCAGGCCGGTGACGACAAGGAGGGTAAACTCTATATATTTATCGCACATTACTTATATAAATAAATAGATTTACCAATAGAATAATGACGCAAAACAGTCTCATAATATTCCCCTTCACCATCAATACACTCCGTATGCCAGAATTCAAGCTACACGACGAGCCTTCTCAACATTTCCGGCTCTGTGCTCTACATCAAGCATTTTGAATGTATTTCCAGCATATCCCCGGATGCTCTAATGGAATCGCATGATCCATTTTTGCACGCTATACTTCAGCAAAGGCGTGACTCCATAAATGAGTACCATAGTTTATATAAAGTTAACATCCGTGAATTCGGCTCGTCCCGCAGACATCAAACCCACGACATTGCCGCGCATAAATCGCCTCGGGGAATTAAATTAAAGAGCAGGGTTCATCTGACGTCCTCTGTGTTCATACCCGTAATGACGGATTGCCCTCTCGTGGAAACTGGAATGCGGTGTTTGTACTTTTGTGTCTTGGATTCGCAATCGGTTCGTGTCGTGCCTGTGGCTGGTGAGATGTGACCAAGTTAGCATCGTGTGTAGCACTGTTGCACGTGGCTGACTTTGCGTTGGCGCTTCGCGGCTGAGAGTTAATGTTGACCTCCGACCTGACATATGGAATCATGGTTCTTGATTACAGTATGCTCGCTATCTTGAGCCCACAGCTTCAGAGGAATAGACATTCTCGATGTCATTTTTCCCGCCAATTTTTCCATGTCTTCCCCGCCTAGTATGCTTAGCATGGGTTTTCCCTGGGGATATTCCAAGAGCATGGTTTATGAGGGATGCAGTATAGGTCTTGAAAGAGATGATGAAAGCAGCGTCTGCTTCTTTGTATGTGATAATCGGTTCAGTGTTTAGCGTTTTTGAGGAGACACTTATATTGGAAACAGAATCATCCACATAAAATGACCAAGACTGATTATAAATGGCACAACCTATCCCAGATAGGAGAGTTATATGAAAGCTAATGGTTATGCTATAGGAAAAGAATGGAGAGAATGCTTGGGTTTTGCATCCGAGTATTTGGTCAACAACAGGACGAAGTGGTCCCGCTCAATATCCACGTCGATGTACGTCATCCAGCGGCGGAAAGACGCGCAGTCAATGGTCTACTTGTCCAAGTAACCTTAGCCATGGACTTTTTACCAGAGCCTCCGTTATGTTACAGATCTTCACACTCTCGTCACATCACACTGTCACGGTAGTCGACAATCTCATGACAGCTAATCCTCTCAACATGGAAAGTGCTCGACCGACCTATCCAAGCAAGGGTTGTGGACGCTCACACATTTCCCCTCAGCCTACAACATCCAAAGCACCATATCAAAACTCACAAAATTTCAAGGCAGTACCGCCTCTTTGCATGTACAAAGAGGACGTGGTATGTATCCTACGATCTAACACAAACATCAAATTCGAAACTGAAATGCCACGTCAAGGGTATTGTCTTGAAACCTTAAGTTCAATAGAATTTGATAGAAGAATGGGACAGAGGAAGGAGCACAATGATCGCAACACGAAGGGGTCGAGCCAAACCAAGGAGGGTAAAGGCCCAGCACAAGTCTCAGATAAACGCCCACCACCTCCTCCGGGAGGGCGCTAAGGATCTCGGCCCTGAGCGGCACATTTTGGACGTAAATTTCAATCGTTCGATCATGGCTCACGAAAATTGATCGAAATATAGGGGAGAAAAGTAAGCCACGTGATGCTCAATCTTCCCCTTACGAATCAGTCATTAGAGCAGTCTACACCTTCTTTACCAAATGTTCCACCATGAAATTACCCGAGGATTTACAAACAGTTGATGAGCGAATTGTGTGATTGGCCTTTTCTCCCCAGAAAACCTGATATCTATTGACGACATCGTAGAGGTCTGCAGATTGACTTTGGTCCTCCTGAGTAGTGCAATTGTGGTATGGATTTAGAAAAAGAGCGAGAGAAGGAAATAAGCGAGTTTAGGTCGAAGTGGGTGGTGGCGGATGAACCTGCGTTTGTGCTAAGATTTTGCGCTTGCGAGATAGAAATGATATTATTGTTTGTGGTAGAAGATTTTTGGAAAGAGGGTATTATTGGGGGAAGGAAAGTGGGTGTAAGTGAAGCTATGAATGAGGGCTGGAGAGGTCAATGTATATTGAATGCATGGACTATGATAAACAACGTGCCATAGCTACCCACTAGTGTTCATCTTTCACATGCTGACCTCCACGTTGCGTATCAATAAACACTTAATTTTTCCACTTCTGCATATCCTAACCCCCGAGCCTCAATCACTACGAAAAAGTAACCGAAACAACCACCTCTCCATCCGCCAAATCAACAGCCCATCCGCCCCTCAAAAGCTTCAACCCCGACACAACCGCATTACCCACCGAACCCACCTGCGCGGTCTTCGTAACCCTCAAAATCGTCGAACTAGCACGCGCCATAGTCGACACCGTAGCAACACTCGGCGCGATAGTAAGTTGCGCAGCTCCATTTTTGTACGTTACGCTTGCTATAGCACCAGCATCAACTTCGAATCTAAATCCCAACTGTGCAATGAAGACTTTTCTTCTCACGGCATCTTTCGGCACTACCGTCCATGAAGTGCTAGAGCCTGTGAGTGTGCCACCGAAAGCGACGAGGCCTAGTGTTGCATCGTCAACGACGTAGGTACCAGAGCCAAGGGCTAGGCCGACGAAGTTTGGACCGTAGTCTCCGCTATATGCGTCCCATGACATAGTGTCTGGCCATGTGTGGAATGCTGCTGATGCAAAGCCCTCGCTGTCGATGTTGGATAATGGTCCATTTGTTCCTCCATAACCGACTCGAAGCAGGTACGTTTCGGTGGGATTTTGTTCGAAGTATGATAGTAATGGAAGTGCATTTAAGCCGGATCCATAGTGATGACCCATTCGCTCAAATTCCATCAACTTGCCACCATAACTTAGGCTCGTCAGTACACATCTAGCTTTCGCTGCAACTCGTGCAAACTATCGAGTGTTATTGACTTACATAAAATCCCAATATCTTCTGGCGTTGCCATTCCAGGCCCAATGGCTTACTGTAGGCATGTATCCCAAGATCGTGTTAATTGTCTTCGTCACCGTTGCCGTCAAACCGAAGTAGCTGAAAGCATAGATATGTTAGTAATTCTCAGACACAAATCATGGCTCGCTTACTTGGACCAATAGTAAACTCCTTCCTGCCCAGTAGAATCCCAAGCCATCTCACTTCCGAAAGGAACAGCCTCACTATCCCACAAAGTTGCCCTTGTCTTCATTGCAGCTATCACCGCATTCGCGGCAGTCGTGTTGCCTTCATTCTGCAAATCTTGCAAGACATATCCCCAAACTGTTTCACCCATTAATCCTACCTCAACGTACGAAGTATCAGGGCCTGTCGCATAGATGATGGTTTCATACGCCTGATTTAAATACCATTGCCAGGTCTGTTTTGTCACTAGTGTCGGATAGAATCTAGCAACACGATAGAGAGCCCAATAAGCAGCTGTTACATGAACATAATCGTAGGTCCTTTCAGTATCGTAAGCTGCTTCTTTGTTCCAGCTCCACCAATCGCCCCACTCTATTGATGATGAATAGTTGTATGAAACCGCATCTGGCTGGTAGTAAAAGACGCTCATTTTGACGCTATAATCGGTGTTCTGGATACTACCCCACAACGTTTGTGTAGCAAATTGCTCCAATTTGGTTATCTCAGCAGCGTTGGGTGAAATTGCTTGTTTCATTGTCGCTGCAAGCCAAGATCCAGCTCCTGCTTCATCACTCAATCCAGCAATCCAGACTCTTGGGTCCTGAAGAACTGGAGCATTAACTGAGCGGTCATAAGATATAACTGATGGTGCTCTATCGAATGGATCACTGCTAGTTTCAAGCCACTGTTTTGTTGTCAAAAATGTGCCCAACAGAGACACAGCTGCAGGTGCTGAGCGGGTAATGACATAATTGACCGTTTGTACAAGGCCATCAGCATATGTAATTGTTACTCGCACTCTTCCCCAGGCGGAGGAGCTAGGTGTGAGAGTATATTTATTTGTGGCCGTCGCTGAAAACGTGAAAGCTCCAGCAGGAGTTGATGTGATGGAAGAGACGGCCGAAGTGTGTTGCAAGAACAATTGAGCTGTGATATCCTATCAGGAGTCAGTAAATTGCTGGTCAAGGCTCCATCCAAAGTAGATGAACGAACGAAACTGTACTAGGGGAAAACAAATGCATAGAATGAAACGTCCGAATACAGTTGGATGTTCAAGAACAGACTTTGGTTTAGGGGAATACGAAATAAAAGATCCTGTCGTTTACCTGTGGAATGATGTATCCCGGAACACCAATAGCAACAGGCGTTCCTGTATTGGCCACAGTTGTTTCGATGTTACTGATATTACTTGCAGCTGAAAACCTTAATCCTTTAGTGATTGATTGGCCTGCCTCAAGTACTACCGATGTACCGGGGTTCCATGGGCTCGTTCCACTCCATTCATTTTGAGTATATGCTAAAGTATAGGTTTCCCAAGAATAGAACCCTTCAAATGTTTGGCTTTGATAGTACAACGCCGTGTCGGGGTCTTCTGCTAAGAATCGCCAACCTTCAAGGGGTGTATGCCCTAACGGTGTCACTACCAGTGCTGGTCCTGTTCCTGACAATGGGGTCACGCGCAGGTAGCCACCATCGAGACCAATATTTGGATCCACTAAAGAGCACATTTTTTGAGTAGCCACTGCTGTTCTGTCCGTAAAAATGTTATTGAACTCAATAGGAAATCCAAGTGCTCCGATTTCAATGCTGCTCGTGCCTTGATTGGTTATAGTGAAATTCAGAGTGATATCTGCTCCACTCATGGACCAGGCTCGCGTGATGTTTAAAGGAATTCTTGATGGTAGCGTTGGTGCAAGATTTGCGGAAGTGGCACCAATGGAAGTCACCGCAACCCTCTCGGCGGCGGAATCAACACTGGTCCACGAACTATTTCCAACAGCTCGATACCTGAGTGTGATGTCGCCAACATGATAATTTCCATTTTCATTTCTTTGGGAAAGAACATCAAAAGGCGAGAAATCGAACGTCTTTAACTCTTGTGGTATCAAGGACGCAAGTGTCTGACTGGAAGAATTAAGTCTGGCGTCCAAGGCACTGGAGCTAAAGGAAATATATTGACTGGAGACTGTTGTGACTATGAGAGTAGACACTCCAATAATCTTGCAAAGGACGAACATAATTCTAGTTGTGCCAAAGGCAAGAACGATGGGTCGAGGCCTTCAACAGAAAATGAGTTGGAATGGAATACATGGCAATAGGACAGGACTTTTATCTCAAACAATAACCATGGTGACAAGGTCCATTAGCACATTATGTAAATCTTTCAACCGTAGTTGGAGCGCAAATAAAATACACACCAATGGAATTTAGCCGGCGCAGATGTAAATTGAACGAAACATAAAAGTGGAATCTTGCGAGGTGGTGTGGAGTCTTTTAACGTTGCATTGAGTTCTGATAATCGTCCCTATTTAACCTCATCATTATAATCATATACCTCCACCCCCCCAAAAAGAGTTAACTCCCTTGATTAACTCTTATAAAATTTATGAATATATTCATAATTTAATGAAATTCTTGTTGAAAACCTTGAAAATATCAAAAATTCTGAATTTTAAGTGGGACAGTCGAATTTTTACTAAAATTTGTAAAGCAGTATAAAAATTCAGAAAAAAAACGTAGATCAAAAATGTTTTAAATTACTTACCCCTTCAACCTCCGTAGATGAAGATCGATAATTGACATGAGAAGGGCGGACGTTTGTCCTAGAATATCTACGCATATAGAGTTTAAGAGTCTCGTAAAGAGCCACTTAGTTTTGCTCGGCTTATCAAAGTAGGTTGCCTAGCCCCGCCCCTCACCTTATTATGTTCTAAGCTGTAGAAACTCAAACGAAGTCCGCAATCAACTGTGACGAACCCAACGAGCGTTTAGAGATCAACCTTAGAATTAAAAGCTATAGAGCTAAAGAGAGTGTACTACGAAGCTATATATATAATCGGCTCGAAGCTTAGTACTGTACTAACCCGATCGAACGCGATCATATATATTTCGTAACACTACCCTCTCCTTTTGAAGAATTCGTCCCGAATTCACTTTAAACAAATGATTTAAGTACAAAAATGATCATTAATCTTCTTTTGATAAAAATACCTGATACACAGATTGTATTACAGCCAACGAATATACATCCATCGTACCATATACTTCCTCCAAGCGATCTTCAAAATATCGGTTATTGATCATCTTTCCTAAATCTTTATTATCGTTGATTTCGAACTCAATAATCAATATAATAATCGGAACAGACTCTTATCGATCTCGAACTCCTTGATACAGATTTAACGGATAAATTTGTATTTAATAGGAAATACTTCTATATTATATATATTTATTTTGTTTATACAAAAGAGTTCTTTCAAAAAAGGAAAACTCGAATATTCGTATACAAAATAAAATCAAAGTATAATTGGGTTTATTCGATTGGATATCAAAAGGACTAAAGACATCAATAACATTAAGATTGTTAACATTCATTGAATCGTAATTCCGAGAGTAAAATGGATTCTGCAATATATATGGGGTTCTAGGTTCACTAGAATAGAATAATATAAAGAATCCATTCACTATACAAACAACTAATTGTTATATGATCTGAACAAAATCAGGATAAAAGTGGAAAAGAGAAAGCTATTGAGAAAAACGATTTCTAAAAATAGTATTGAATCTATTACGAAAAATTGAAATCTTATTCGAATCGGGTCAATTCTGACCTTTGACTTCGTAAAGAGTCCTTTCAAATTTTGCAATATAGGTATATAAAGAATCGGTTCCTTATTTGAGAATGAATAGCTTATCTTCAGCTTTTTGAATTTTATTCGGATTATTATAAACACATATAAATTAATCTAGAATCGTTATATAATCTAAAGGAATGTTTTGATCAAAAAAAGAAAACTAAAATAATACTATAACTTATATATAAAATTCGAGATTGAAATAAATATAATAAAATTGAACTGTAAAATCGCTAATCATAATATTGTTTATTTATAGTTTCGTTTGAATCGAAGAAAGCTAGGTATCGAACTTTTGAAAATTATTATTGAACTTTTCAGGATCAGGAAAAAAGGGTTTCAAACAAAAAGGAATATAAATAATAGAAATATATTCGAAAATCAAAAAGTATAGAAACAAGATTTCATTCCGCTGATAAATCATTTTACCACGAAGTTCTATAATTACAAGGTTTATCGAATTGTAATCCATAACTTAGAAATTAAAGGTAAAAAAAAAGACAACATTTTCGAATAATATCAAAAAGATTTATATACAAACAAAAGAGCAAAAGCGATATACTTAGACAAAAGCAAACAAAATAT
Source organism: Stromatinia cepivora (assembly GCA_014898415.1). NCBI lineage: Eukaryota > Fungi > Ascomycota > Leotiomycetes > Helotiales > Sclerotiniaceae > Stromatinia > Stromatinia cepivora. The sequence goes on along the minus strand of RCTD01000017.1, from coordinate 434,075 downwards.
ATATGAATATATATAAATATTATTCCATTTTTTATCTGAAAGAGCTTTTAATAATATAACAAACCCAATAAGCGTTTAGAAATCAATCTTAGAATTAAAAGCTACAAAACTAAAGAGAGTATACTACAAAGCTATATATATGATCGGCTCGAAGCTTAATACTGTACTAGTCTGATCGGACGCGATCACGTGTATTTCGTAACATCAACTGCATATATTTGCTCTTTGGTATACTATAGGCTCGTTTGGCAGCAAAAAATATACTACCATTTATAATATTGAAAATATAGTATTTGAATATCGATCACTTTTCCGTTTGACAGAATTTCCAATGATAGCAAACGAATAATAGTATTCAAATATTATCATTGATTTTCATATAAAAAATTTGAATAATAAAATATAAAAAATAGAATATTTTGTTATCAACTATTCAACAATCTATAATATTGATTATATGATTTCAGAATTGAAAATATAAAACTTAAGTTTTTGTATCGGACTATTAAAAATAAGAAAATTCATTAATTTCTAATTATTATTATATCATTTTCAAATTCGAATTTCATTATTGTAATAATACTAATATATCTTTAAATTTGAAGATCAAATGAAAATCAAATGAAAATCAAGTTTATTATATTTAAATAGTAGTATATATTCATTATTAAATAAAGTATACAGAATTCATTCATAAACTTGAATATTGTAAATATTTTGAATGATGGGATCTCTATAATCTTTGATATTGAGTTCAATTTCGTGCTACTTTGGGTTTCGAAGAATGCACTTGCGAATCTTCTGGATTTATTACACCCGTTCAACTCAAACAGAACCTTGATTCATGTAACATTTGCCCAATTTGAAAGAATAATAAACTGGCAACTTCGATCACCATTTTCACTTGTGAAGAGATGAGAGTGTACAAAACGGGTCGTCTAATAATAAGCATGGGAGAAAAGTGATGGCTTATGTAATAAATATCCTTATCAAATGCTCCGCTTCCGATAAGTTGCAAAAATAATTTCGTCTCTGAGCAAATTGAACTTCAAGAAACAACTTCTTTCTATCATCTCTATTTTTGCAACGTCAATTTCAACAATGAAGCGCAAACTCGATATTAATGATGTTCCTGTACCAACAGAAGAATCAGGCACCACAAATGGTAATGGTACTTTCGCTAGCCTAGGATTGGATCCGCGTTTGCTCCAAGGAATCGCAAAGCAAAACTTTCAATCACCAACGCTGGTACAGAGCAAAGCAATTCCACTCACATTGGAAGGACGCGACATACTGGCTAGAGCTAAGACTGGATCCGGAAAGACTGCCGCATATTTACTACCAATTCTTCATTCGATATTGAAGCGAAAGGAGGTGGGTTGGAAAGGCCTCATGAGAAGGACATGGACTGACAGTTGTAGCTTTCTTCCACCCAATGCACGTCCGCCCTCATTCTTGTACCTACCAGAGAACTGGCAGATCAAGTCTACAAAACAGTTGAATCTTTTACAGCATTCTGCGCGAAAGATGTCCGAGCAGTCAATCTGACCCAACGAGTTTCCGATGCAGTTCAACGATCACTTCTCGCAGATTCCCCAGATATCGTTATTGCCACACCCGCGAGAGCTTCTTTGAATGCCAACACCTCAGCGCTTTCACTCGCAAATCTTACACACATGGTGATTGATGAGGCTGATTTAGTTTTATCTTATGGTTATGATGAGGATTTGCAAAATGTTGCGAAAATCATGCCCAAAGGCGTCCAGACTGTTTTGATGAGTGCCACGTTGACTAGTGAGGTCGAAACTTTGAAGGGGCTTTTCTGTAGAAATCCTGAGGTATTAAAACTAGAGGAAGCAGAGGATGAGGGAGAGGGTGTTAGCCAATTCGTCGTGAAGTAAGTTTTTACAAATTTTCTGTGCTATCCATATTAACAAGTAATAGATGCGCCGAAGACGAGAAGTTCCTCCTGGTATATGTTATTTTCAAATTGAAGCTTATAAAAGGCAAATGCATCATATTTGTTGGCGACATCGACAGGTGTTATCGATTAAAATTATTTTTGGAGCAATTCGGAACAAGGAGCTGTATTCTCAACTCTCAATTACCTGTCAACTCACGTATTCACGTCGTCGAAGAATTCAACAAGAACGTTTATGATATTATCATCGCTTCGGATGAGCATGAAGTTTTGGGAGACGAGGATGAGCCCAAGCCCGAGGAAACTGAAGAGGTTGAGGCGGATGACGCTGGTGGAGAGAAAGAAGATGCCAAGGATGCGAAGAAGGAAACCAAGCAACCATCGAAGAAGAAGCAGAAGACTGGAAAGAAAGACAAAGAGTACGGAGTATCGCGAGGAATTGATTTCAAGAATGTTGCCTGCGTACTAAATTTTGATCTTCCAACATCATCCAAGTCATACACCCACAGAATCGGGCGAACTGCTCGGGCAGGCCAGACGGGTATGGCACTATCCTTCGTCATACCATCTGCATTATACCGAAAGCACAAACCAACCAGCATTGAATCGGCGAAAGACGACGAGAAAGTACTTGCGAAGATTATCAAGCACCAAGCAAAGAAGGGCAAGGAAGTTAAACCATATAATTTTGATATGAAGCAAGTGGATGCTTTCCGATACAGAATGGGTGATGCACTCCGGGCTGTTACTAGTATTGCGGTGCAGGAGGCCAAGACTCGAGAGATCAGACAGGAATTGATGAAGAGCGAGAAGCTCAAACGCCATTTTGAAGAGAACCCAAGTGATTTGTACCATCTCCGTCACGATGGTGAATTACGACCTGCTCGCGTACAAGCACATTTGAAACATGTGCCGGATTATCTCCTCCCAAAAGAAGGCAAGAAAGGAATTACTGGTGGAGATATTGGATTTGTAGGAATGCACAAGACGACGGAAAACAGAATTAGGAAGGCTAGGGCGGCGAACAAGGCGAAAGGACGTGGAAAGGGAAGGAAATCGGATCCGTTGAAAACTTTCAAGGCGAAGTCGAAGAAATAATTAGCTAGTACTGTATTGAATAAGATACCATTTTTGTCAGGCTCACGGTAAAGATGCTGTGATGCGAGTTTAGGGTTAAGGTAGCAGCTGGTGTTTGGGACGCTGTAGCCATTTTCCCTGATTGAGGCACTCTTGACACATTCTACACGTCTATGAATGTTTGGGATTCGCCACACTGCACCTCTTTTCGGCGTCCCATCGTATTTAATTCCCTTCCTCCGCGTATGATGCAACCCCCATGATACATCGAACTAACCTGGGCAGTTCCTCTTCCACTCATTGACCGAGGTGAACACTGGAACTTGACATCTTCCCAAGTATCCAAGAAGGTACCTTCGACCCGAAAACTCATAATCTCCTAAGATTACAATTGTGTAGAGTTTTCGATCAAGCAGAACTCAGAAATGATATCCGTCAGGATATTTCCGCTCAAGCTCGACAATGTATTCAAATACAGTGAATGTACGAGTAGTTCTTGGACATTGAGCAGCAATGGTAAGTGAGATCACTGCGAAGTTACGCGTGCCTCCGCCCAATCATATCGCTCAATGGGTATTTATCACATGATCAATTATTTTGTTGCATATCTACGAAATAAAATTTGGAAAATCCCAAAATCTATCTATCTTCCGTCTGAAAAATTTCAGGAAGGATTGATTGGTGGGGGGGGGGGGGGTGAGGAAAATTATCGATCACGTGTTTGTCTATCAAGTGGGAGAATTTTTCTCGCATTTCGGGTTTCCTGCTCGTCAACGTACATTGAATTCCAAGTTGGACCTTCAATACTATATCTGGTATTTGTGATTTCTCGGTATTGGAAAGTTTACTGAAGCAAGCTAGTCAGTTGATTTTGGGGCATTGGGAACGAGGCAGGGAAGATTTTCTCCCTTCTTTTCTTCCTTTATTCCAGGTTATTGAGATGCATTCATTGTGTTTATTCCCCAGAAATGAGTCTCTTTCCAGTTTCGTACTTCCTAATGTTCTAGTTGCAGCGTTGAACATTGAGTAGTGCCATAACAGATATGTCTTTCTCTTTGAATTTCCCAATATACTGCGTGGATTTGTAAAATTGACGTTTTTCTCCAAAATCGGATGAGAAATTTCAGAACGAGATACATTGATTTTTGATCGAGTATTTTATTGTATCCTCTACATCGGTATAAGTGGCACCGTGCTTTCGGAGTTAAACGAGAGTATAGGGGTAAGATAATCCATGTTTTAATAAGTGTTGAACATGAGATGGTTCACCTTTTATTTCTTTGTACTTCAATCACTTCTTTAAAATCCGAGAGAGCATGAAATGGATCCTATTTTTGAACAAGCATTGTATATTCGGTGGTTCCTCACTCAAAACTGATTCCTATAGTACACAAATCATAGGACGGTGATGGTGCAATTCAATCCATCGGTCATGAAATGAGACGAAAGTCTGGATAATCAAACTTCCAGCTTTAAAGTCAGATGAAAGTAAAAATAGGATATATTATACCTCAGTGGAAATTGGATATAAAGCAATTATGTTCCCATATCTCATTTTAAGACTGCCAGCTTGTGAAGTATAGTTTTGTACAATCAAGAAGCATAAGTTTCACTCTCAAATCCGCTTTCATTGTAATATTTAACACCCACCTTCATTCTCTGGAGCGAAAGCCATCCCTTCTTGACACGCGGTATTTGCTATATGGCATCGAAATATTCTTGAGGAGTTAGGTTATGTGTTGAGACATGTGGTAGATTTGTAATTCATTTGCTAGACTAAACGAATAAATCCACGATGCCTCCTTTCACAGTACAAGGGGAGGTTGAAGGATGGAAATGTATTATAAGGGTATTTAACATGTTGCCAATGAATCAAGCCCTTGTTTACTCTCCAATGAAGCTTACGTATACCTCAATGATAGCTCATGATAGATGATGGTGTTATTTTTCCATTCACTCAATAACGTCTGATGAATATTTTCAACTCTGGTCCCCTCATGATACCTACTTCTATTTGCGCATTTCAAGCTTGTAAACTCCATCTGAAGGCATATTTATGATCAGAAGCGGGGTAAACAAATGTTTGAAATTTATTTAGGTCATCTAGAGAGGTATAAATTCACTCATCAAAATCTCGTTTAATTCACTCAAAGGAACTGTGGGGCTGGCTCGAGGTCTGTCCATCTAAAAATTTCCCCTCCTCTTTTTTCACCTTTTCCTTACAGACTTATAACCACCTTATTCAAACTACATTATTCCCAGTCCACCCGCTGTTTCTCACAGCTAGTCTATCTTGTTGGAAGGCGCTGGACGTTGCATCAATTAAGGTACACTAGCTTTCTTCCCACAACCTTAACCTTGCAAGTATGGTTCCTTGCTTTCCACACTTCAACCAAACAATAATATCGACAATCTTCAAGCAAGTAACTTTCTTTTCACAAGTCAAACCAGGGCACTCCGTCTTCCATTCTATTTATCTCCAGCATTAACTGACGTCGTTCGATATAGACTTTAACATCTTAGGGCTCGGTATCGCCATAACTCTCAAATCGCTATCCCGACTTCTTCCTCTCCTACATATCGATCTTTACCCCGCACTTACAACCACATCAACTTATAAAGTTTATTGCGAAATCTACTGGTAACCCATAAAGCTAAAAAAAAAAAAAAAAAAATCCTAGCCACCATCCCTCAATTCTTATCAACATTCAACATCCGCATTATCACTATCAGATATTCGCTGCGATCACTTTCATCTTTCAAGAACCTTTCGAAGATCATTAATGTCAAGAATGGAGCTAGAAGATAGTTGGGATCCTGATCCCTTGCCAAACAGCAATGTGAGGAATCATTCTCAGCCTCGTTCCAAAGGACAAGCGGCGCGCAACTCTAGGATGCAACCCCAATACTATCAACACTCGCAAACTTCTTACCCACAACAGCGCGGTCGCAATGCACCCATGGACCTTTCTGATGACTTCTCCGATGATGAAAGCTCATCTAATGAATACGCCGTCGTCTTGCAACAACCACAGGTTAATCATAAGAGAACGAAGAGTCCCGCTCAGCCTGTGCCGGATAGACGAAAACGGCATCAGAGCGAACATCCGAGTGGGATTGGTCGCGGTCGCACGACAAACATAGAGGAGGCTATGCATGATCATAATCCAGAGGTCTCGCATTCTCGTAAAAAATCGGCGGCCCGCAATGACATTCGATACAAGGCTACTGAGAACAATCATCATGATGGATATCTCGGCGTCGAAAACAACTTTCCAACTAGCAGAAAGTCACACACACGTAGCCATTCGCGTGCAAGGGATGCATATGAGGATCAAGGTTATATGGAAGCGGAAGATTACAATGAGCAATTCGCTAGGGAATCTAGTTTCATTGCATATCAAGGCAATCTCCCCGCGAAGAGGCGCACGAAAGAAGAACCAATCTACAATTCCGTGCCACCACCTGGCACTTTCTCTCATGAATCGACTGGCCGACATCGTCAACAATCTTCAAGGGCCAACCACGAACCGGTAGTCACACCTAAGGCAAGACACCGCCTTGATTATTCTCGTGCGCAAAGTGCTGGCCCGAGGAGTCCATACGACGATGGCGGAAATTTGTATCTGGGCACCGAAAATGGTATGTCTAGTGCCAGAAGTCGGAGACAAAGACAGGAGCCCCAGCTTGCCTCACCACCCTGGCCAAACCATAAATCTGTTGTACAAAAACCTGCGCCTGCGTGCAGACAGCAAGGGAACATTGAAAAGCCTGCTTTTGTGAACTCACTCCCACATACCCCAAGGAACCAGTCAGTGAGAAGCAGGTCCGTTGCTCCTAATAGAACGCAAACTGTCGCAAGCCAGCCCAGAGAATACGATTATGGTTCCATTAATGATGACGATGTCAATGAAATATCATTGGAAAATGCACTCCGGGGCAGGCCAAACTTCCAGATGAAAGTTCAGAACAGTCCGATGAACGTTATGAATGCTTTACCAAATTCCAGTGCATTTCGAAGTAGCAACTCTAAAGCTACAAAACAGGTCTATCAAAGTCCTCCTAGAAATTTAAATGGAGCCGTCGCTTCAAAAATCACCATCGATCTCGTGACGCCGGAAAGTGCTGTCAGTGCTCGCGGTTCGATGCCTTTCATACCTCAGCATTGGACTCCGGCAAGAAGAGGTCCCATTAAAGTATCAACTCCTCTAAAGGACTCTATGCAGGATGGCCCCGGTAGCAATAGCGTTGAAAAGTTCACGGAGGATGTTCGAGAACGACAGGCAGTTGCCTCTAGCACTAATAATGCACAACGGCCTGAGGAAGTCGCTCGACAGAGACGAGCAGCGGAGAAAATTGTCCAAAAAGAACTGATCGCCGATCGTGAGACTCTGCAGAAAGAGTTATTCGGGGAAGTTGTTAGTGAGACTGAGGAAGAAAGACGGGAGCGCGATGAGGCCAAACGTTTTGAAGCTCAGAGATCTCGAGAAGAAAAGGAGAAACAAGATGCCATTGATGCCGAGGCCAAACGACAAAAGAATGAATTGAAGACTCAAAAGGAGCGTGAAAAGAAGGATGCTGAGCAGCGTGAGAAAGACAAAGACGTAGCCTCCACAAAAGCCAAACGCGATGCTGAGCGCCATCATCAGTCTTTAATGGAAGCACAGGGGGTAAAGCAGAGACGCAAAGTTGCCTGTGACATACGAAAGGCGAAAAAAGAAGGAGAATCAGCTCTCCAGAAAGCTCTCGACGAACAAAAGCTGAATTTGGATAAAGAAAGAAAAGAACAAGCTGCCGAAATAAATAAAATGAAGCGCAACATGCAAAAGCTTGCTGCTCAGGTTACGGCACAAACAGCTGCAGCACTGAAACCTGCAAGGAAGTCCACGTCTGAGAATGGTTCTACGAGTGCAGCAAACACTTCACCTCCGCAAGCCACGCTTTCTACAAACATGGCCGTCGATGATGAAGATTCATTGTTCCTTCCAGAGACGCAAATAACAACTGTGGAAGCCTCCCCAGATCAACAGGCCGCAAGCCGACTTCAGATTCCAGAAGCCTCTAATAGCGACTCAACTATCGTCCGATCCGTAGAGCAAGATCAAGCTCCTGCTAGTATAGCCGAGATCTTTGCCAAGACCATACCCAATACCAGTGGTGGCAACTTTCTCGAAGACAGAGAGGCGGAGCGTGAAGCTATTCGAAAAAATAGACCAGACGAACGTGGAACTGCAAAACGGAAACGTGAGAAGTCTGTACCCGCCGAGCCAAGTCCAACCACTACTGCTCGCAAAGCTGCTCCTAGGGCAACTTCAAAAGCACCATCAAAGGCTACCCCGAAGAAAAGCTGTACCCTGTCTTTGACACAGTCGCCAGGCAGTTCGGTATTCGACATCAAACTGAAACCTCTACATGGACCAGATGCTTTTGTGCCTCGCGAGCAACCGGAACAACCCAGCACTATTGAGAAAGCCACTGTAGATCTTCCAGTCGTAAAACCACGTCCGCTTCCATTACCTCCACCTCCTCCAAAGCCTACTGCCAATTCAATTAGACCAGAAACCAAATTCATTTCACAAGCAGAGCGAGATAAAATTGAAGCTGACCGGGAAAGAATTCAGGCCGAGGCAAAAGCTCGCAAAGATGCTTTGACTAAACAACAAGCAGATGCAAGAAAGGATGGAATTTCTCGGAAGAAAACAGTTGAATATCGCAAGAAGAAAGAAAAAGAGTTTAGGGATAAGGCTCGTCAAGATGGTAAGGTGCTTAGTGAATTTGAGCTAGAAACCATGCTTGACAAGCTCATGGAAAGGCGAGAAGTATGATTCCCCACTGAGATTGTGATATGTTCATGCTAATTAGTATTCCAGCGAGATAAAACCCGAAGAAATCAACGTCGTTTGGGAGAAAAAGCTTCATCAAGTGAGCATGAGCATGACGCTGTTTCCAACTCTAGTCTACCCAATGGATTCGGTACTGCCGCGCAAGTTTCATCCTCAGATACTGCCAGCGAATCCAATCATATGGAAGAAGATGACGATCCTGAGACCCAGGCTCGAAAAGAGCATGAAGCCAGAACAGCCGAAAGCTTGAAAGCACTGGCTGAATCGCGCGCCGCTCGGCGTTCCCAAGTATCACCAGTGGAGAAATTAGGACCACTTTTCAGCGACGACTCATCCTCTGAGTCCGAGGAGGACCCGGATGATGAAGAAACGACAGAACGTCTCATTGAACATGCCCGAAAGAACGCTGCTGTTACCAAGGCGACAAACAACGCTAATGTAGTACAACCAGAAAATCAGATTGTGGAAGAGGTCGATCTTGAGAAAGACTTCGAAGCAGCCTTCGAAGAAGAGCTACTTATTGAAGGAGAACCCGAAATGACCACCGCTGCACTCAACCCCGATGATCATAGCGCGCAGGTTATTGAACCAATGCCTGATATGACTGCATATTTTGAGGGCTCATCAACTCAACGGTCTTCTTACACTTTAGCGGAGCAATCGACGCAGCTCACAAGACCAAGCCAAATATCCCAGCCAGAGCGTGCCAAGCCTCAAAACCCCGCATCATATTCAATGGTCAATGTATATATGGTAATGACACAACTAACTCTTCACGAACATGAAGACGAAGCCGCTCTCAAGAAAAAGTTTTTTGATGTCGACAAAGCCAACAGATATGCCCAGACTCTCGTCAACGAATACAGGACCAAAAAGTACATGCAACAAGAGATTGTGGAGAAGTGGGACCAACAGTACAAGTATTCCTGTCAAATCATTCACAATAACCACAAAATTACCAAGGTTTTCGTCAAAGCTGTGCCAATGAATCCAAAAGAAATCGATAAATATGATCCGCGAGAGATTCATCCTAAATTTGCCAATCAATACTACACAGTTCGATATGAGAAGACAATTGAGCAACTTGACCCTGAAACCCAAAAAGTCTGTATGACAGAGCGGACCGTTGGAATTACCGATGACAACAAGCTTTACACAGCGTTGGAGATGGCCAATCATGCTGCCGCCGAGTACCTCCTCGAAAGAATCAAACCCAAGGAAGAAGTTGAAGAACATCATACTTTGTACGAAGAGGAGCTCCTATCGCAAGTAAGGACAGAGAGAGACAATTGCACGAAAAGAGAGCATATGTTTTGTTGCGAGTTGGATAGCGATACGATTCCTTGGGCAGACTTTAAATCCTTTGGGGTTAAAGTGGAACTGTACAGGACTGAAGGACCTATCAATTAAATACGGACAGCACGATCTAGGTGCTTGGTCATATACTTTACCATCAATGACACCGTGCTTACCGAGATAATTATCATCCTTCGATTCATCACCACCACGCCACTTTTTATTTCACCAAATTACGCTTTACCACAACCAATAACCCACATCTTTGAACATGCCATCTCTATTTCAAAATTTCAAGATCACATACTTTTACCACACACAATATCAATCATTTCATGAACCATACCTCACAACTTCAACACTTCAAATCCCGAGACAATAGCACATTCAACCTACGCTTTAAGCACCAGAATCTCCTATCATATAATATCATTACTCCAGTGTATCAAAGTCAACATCAACATCATATCATATTCAAACCAAATCACAATCGCCTGATCTTCAAAATCAACATCATTATCACAAAAACAAAAACAGATATACAGTCAGAAAAGAAGTGCAGAAGTCAGTTCAACCATTAGACGTTCAAGGGTAGTAATGACATGGACGACTCTTGGGGGACTCATCTATGAGTTTATTTCTTGCTGTTTACTAATAGGCAGGGCGTGAGATTTTGGTATTTTATTTACCTTGCTTTTTTCCTTTTAGTTCAGGAGGGGAGGTTCCGATAGCTTTGAGGGGGAGGGGAGGTAATGGGATTGGGGGTCGAGGAGGGAGTGGGTTGGATATAGTGGGGAATGGGGTGCGGGCTTATGTGAAGCACTGCATTGAGGAAAGCTACGTGTAGGGAGAGAGATCCATCAGAAAGGATGGAGGAACAAAAGGGGTGCTTTTTTCTTTATCTAGATAGTCTTTTGTCATCGTTGTTTTTAGCAAAAAATGATAATCGCTGCCTGTTTCAGAACTCGGGCAGTTATTGTCGATTTTTTTTTACTTTCGTGATAGTTACTTAGTGACTATGTGGCAGGCTACAATATTTAATTCAGAGGTGACATCTATTGAGTGTACGAAGCAAGCAATGAGATCTAGTTCAACGATGCAAGTCCTCAGTTAAGTAAAAATTCCAAAGAGATTTATATATTCAGATCATTTCCTACAAGTTTCGGAGCAGATGTTAGGAGCTTGGGAATCCTATTCACCTATTTAGACCCATTTATTTCTGCTGCTTTGTCTCTGAGTTGGAAGACCATTATGACAGTGGTAAAAGAAAGTGATAGTAATTTTGGACGGAGTCAATCCCTGGTAAGTATGAGGGAATAGCTTAAGTTCCCACCATGGATTCAGATTCAAAGCAAAGATGCACAGAAAGCTGCGGGCTTCGAACTGTGTTATAGTCATACGCGCATGTCTTGGGGATATGGTGGGTAATTGGCATCTGAGCGGTGGATTATATAGAAAGAGACTCAATAGTAGAAGAGACGTAGATAGGTGAATCACATGCTCAGGTCGAGGGCCTAATGGTGAAATACCTCATTCAATGTGGAGGCTAACAAAAAGAGGGATCTTGAGGATATTCCCCATATTGCATTCACCTGAGTCGCCATACCTATTACTCTACCTGCTTGAGTCACCCTCATCCACAACCATTTTATGACATTAGCTTTTGGCGACAGCAAGTAGTTTGCATAGAAGTTAGCGATAGTAGATATTCCAAGAATAATCCCTAACACTGCACTCCGGAAGATAACCCGATAGATGAGCTAACATCGAGCACTACCATGCTAAAAGCTATGCACGAAGACACAAGCTCAAACATGCTAAACTAATACCTCCGCACTTGTTAACATGTGCGATGTATAATACCCTGACTTGCATTTTTTGGCAAGTCTCTCAACTCCTACAGTACGTTCATCTCTTTTATAGCCAGTTATCCGCAATACAAACGTTTAATGACTAGCTTGCTCACCCGCTTTTTTTTTACTCAAAGCGGTGAATTATCAAACGTCTTACCTCAGAAATTGATTTCAATAAGATTTGTTAATTTGACCATAGTTGGTTGACGTAACCTACCCCTCGCCAACCAGAGAATATATATAAGCTATAAGCTACCTACGCAATGATATTTCTAGGCCCCATAATCCTGAATTACGCCGAAAAATTGGTATCTTAGGATGAGGTATAGAATTGCGCATCTTTTTTGAGGCTATTAGTAACAAGTTCTCCCACACTTTTCTCACGCATATTGCCCGAGCTAGTTTCGTCTCACGTCAGAGTTGTATCAAATGAATTGCCATTTGAAGGTGACAATAATTAATATACTCCAATGACGGCAATGAACAGAAATACCGATGATGAAATTATTGAGAGGGGAAGTACAGGTTGATTGTAGCTCAAGAAAATCAGGCAATGTAGAGAGGGCGACAGAATGTTACACGGCGGTGACCATTACCACCAGAACCACAGCTTGAGGTATTCTGCATGAAGATATTGTACGAATATATCGCCGATATTCAGACACAACCGCAATGTCTCTTCCAGACAGCTACCGTGCCTCAATGAAATGATATTAGCGGTAGATATCAGGGATGAGTTGTATCATTAAGTTTCACTGGCAGTTAAACATTACACCACAAGCAAATGTGAAAACTTCCTTTACCAAAATCCAGGTGCACCGCTTCGCCTTAGGACTAGCAAGACGTTAAGTATTTCCTAAACCGGAAATCTCCCCTCGCCACAAGGTATCCATCCCCTCCCCCAATAAAGCAAGTTAAGCAGCAGCTAAATACAATAATCGCATAGTTGAAAGAGAAGATATCACAAAAGTGACGCCGAATCACAATGTCCCATCACACAATCAGAACCCAAAATGGTTTTCCTCTCAACATACCTATTTTGGAGCCTCTCCATCAACGAAGCTTAACGCATCCTCCTTCCCAACAACACCAATACCACTCGTCTTATTATGGAAAGTGACACCATAGCATTTATTAGCCACCAATACCATTTCCGGCCTGAAAGTAGTGCAAATAAATTGTCCACCCATGACTTTTTGTTTCTTGGAACCACCCTCAACGTCTTCATCATTATCGGATTCTTCATCTGAATTATCCTGCGATTGGGAAACTTGTGATTGCTTGGCCGAGATTTCCTTGAGCATTTGGGCAACAGCAGTACGGTATTGAGCATCAAGATTGGCGTCAATTTCATCAAATAGGTAGAAAGGGGCTGGGTCACACTGTTGGATTGCAAAGACGAGGGCAAGGGCGCACAGACCTGCACGGAGGTGTATTAGTATATTGGACGAAGGGTTTTTATAGGCGGGAATGACTTACTCTTTTGTCCACCAGATAATTGTTGAATACGTTGCTGATCATCATGTTTACTATTGAAGCTGACACTGATTCCAACTCCAACATAATTCTCAACACTATCACGTGCCTCCTCGTCCGAATCTTCTTCCTCTCTTGCACGTCGATCTGCTTTACGTTGAATGACGAGCCGACCACGACCAGCCGGGACAAGACGCTCGAAAATCTGAGCAAATTCCTTGGAGACTTGCTTGAACGTTCGCTCGATGGCTTCATCCTTACGCTGATCGAGGACTTCAACGAGTTCTTGAATCGATGCCTGAGAATCATCAAGTTCCTTCCTACGCTTGGTCAAGCTATCTCGCTGACTTGTGAACTGATTGTACTGTTCAAAAGCCTTCTTATTCACGTGCTTATACTTCTTGAGAGCTTCCTGAACCTTCTTGAGGCGCGATTGAATCTAAAAATGTCAGTAAATGGTATAAGTAGACGAGTCATTTGCTTACAGATTTGGGGTCATAATCCTTGTACTTTTCAAATGCTTCATCGGGCAGAACACCCAAATCACGAATATTTTTGGCGCAATCTGCAGCGCTGGTAGTAAGTATGGCCTTTCGAGCAATACTCCTTTCCATTTTCTTCTGGTGCTTCTCAATCAACACGGCAATCCTCTGTTGTTCGTCCTCTTTCTGACTCCTCTCCTGTTGCAAATTGACGATGTTTGATTCAGCTTCTTCCAGTTGCTGTTCGTTTTCCTGGAGCTTTGTCTCCACAACAGTGGATGCCTTGATGATGCGCTTTAATTCTCGTTGAGATTCCTTCAAGTTACCAGAACCACTTCCAGTAGCAAGATCCATTTCTTGATTGTTCAATTGATCGAGCTTAAGTCTAAGATTTTCACGGAGATCAACCTCGATCAACTGTTTGCGGCTCTCAAGTTCTCTTCGATTTCTGCTGTGTTCATTCCATTGTTTTTGTAGATCCTGGACAGAGGCGTTGAGCTGCTCGAGTTGTCGTTCCTCATTAGGCGTTAAGGCTTTCTTAAACTCGGATGCGATTTCTGCCTCATAATCGGAGATTTTTCGATTATGTTCCTGCAACAATTTGATAACATCTGCCTGGTTTTGAAGAAGCTTTTCAAGTTGGGTCTTTTGTTTTTCGAGATGCGACTGTCTTGATCTCAATCCTGATTTCAGAGGATCCAGGCTGTCGACGAGTTGATTCATCTTCTGACTAGCCTTTTGTTCCTCTGTAAAAGCAGCTGTAATTTCTTGATCTTTTCGCTCCAGTTCCTTTCTAATCTCGTCCTGGCGCACCTTTAAAGTTTCGTACTCATCCCTCCACTTGTTCAGCGCACGGACTGCTTGAAGTCTTGATTCCTTTGGATTAAGATAACCACCAGTTAAAGCTCCTTTCTTGTTTGTCGTATCACCATCTGGTGTAATGGCATTACACCCATGGCTCCTTGCATACTGAGCAGCGATCGTGAGGTTAGGGCAAACAATGGTTTTACCAAAGACTTGCTCGAAGGCCGGCTGATACTTTTTGTCGTACCGAATCTTGCTTAACATTGGTATGGCATCCGATGCATTGGGTAAGGTGGCTGGTTTTGTTCTGAGTTGACTCAGAGGAACAAATGTAATCCTTCCGCCCTTATCCGCATTTAAGGCATTGATAAGCTGGGTTGCAGTTTCTTCGTTATCGACGATATAGTTGAAAAGACTACTGCCTGCTGTTTGTTCCACTGCTACTCGATAAAGTTCTTCAACTTCGAGGAGTTCTGCTAGAGTGCCGTATGCTCCTTGAATGTTATGCTGTTGCTTGAGACGTCTGACAGTGGCTAAGCCGCGAGACGTAGCACTATCCATAGTTCTAGACAACTCCGACTCAGCTATACCAACTTCCTTGCGAGCATCTTCTATGACCGAGTGGAGCTTTTCATCCTCTCTTCGTAGCAATTTTCTTTCGTCCTGCAACTTTTCCAAGGCATCTTTGGCGGTCGAGACCTCTTCAGCCAAGGCTATTCTGTTGCCACTCCATCCGTCTAATCGCTCCTGGAGGCCGGATATTTCTGTTTCCAAATTTCGGATTTCAGATTGCACATGCTTCACCTCTTCATCGCCGTCAATTCGATTTGCCTTCTGAGATCCGATCGAAGAGTTCAGATCATCAATTTCCTTTCTCAAAAACTGATCACGTTCAGCCTTAGTCTTGTACTGGTTGCTGCGAGCTTGTTTAGCGTACAGTCTGCTTCTGCCAGCTTCCGCTTCATCGAGACTTCGTCTAATTTCTGCTTCGCTAGCTTTTCGGCTTTCGAATTCCGGAAGTAATTGTGCTAGTTCGGCTTCTTTTGAAGCTATCTCCTTCTTAACGGAACTCAATTCCTGCTGATGCCTCACCCGTGCTTGTTCTGTGGACGATTGGTTGGCGGTCAAAGTTTTGACGTGTAATTCGATTTTGGCCCTTGCTTTTGCGGTGTCTCGCCTATCCTCCTCCAATTGTCGTCTGTCTACCCCAAGAAGCTCTATTTGTCGGTTTAATTGTTTTATCTGGGCGTCAAGTTCAGCGATGGCCTTTTCTCCTTCCAAAAAAGCATCCCGATTCTCGTCACCATCACCACCACCTTGTCTGAACTCATCAATTTCCTCCAACTTTTCGGCAATTGCGACCTGCTCTTGGTGGAAGAAGGCATATTGTAGACATCGGCGATCCTTATCTTTCTCTTGGTAACCTCTCAATTCTTCCTTCTCCTCCTCTAGTTCCGCCAGGCGTTCCTTAATGTAGTCCAACAACTCATCAATCTTGGCTCGTTTATTGTTGGTATCTGTCATGATCTTTAAAGACTCAGTACGACGTTGCTCATAGACTTGCGTTCCAGCTACTTCTTTCAATAAGTTTAATCTCTCGCCATCTTTCATATTTGTAAGAGCTGTAACACGTCCTTGAGGCACAATGTAATATGGATTTGACCGAGAAAATCCTGCGGTTTCTAGAAGATTCAGGACATCCGTTTTCGTAGCATTTTTTTTGTCCAAAGAATATTCATCCTTCTTCAATCCAATGGTTCGTCGAAGGTAGAGCTCGTTTTTGCCGGTAGGAAATCGTCCATCGGAATTGTCAAAGATAATTTCAACATATGCAGACATAACCGCAGATCCTGAACCCTCATGAAGTAAAGCTTGTCGCTCTTCCCGGCCCATTTGAGTATATGCATCGCTGAGTACGAATCGAATGGCCGCGAAAAAGTTACTCTTTCCAGAACCATTTCGGCCAACAATTACATTTGTTCCTGGAGAGAATTCGTCGATGAGCGTTTGATCCTTGTAGCTACATGAGTGTTAAAATGCTTCGTCCTCTGGCATGGTTGTAAACGTACCTTTTAAAGCCTTGGATATTTATCTGCTTAATGTAAACCATCGCGACCACTTGCCGCCAGCGGGGCAACGTCAATTACTTGTGGTTATGAAGAGCGCGCCAAGTGAGAACTGGTCTCTGGTTGATTCAAATAATTTAGCCGAATACCACCAGACTTGACTGTGCAGAAGTATTCAATCGAAATTTAATGAGCTAACTTGTCGCGTCAATAAGCTGAAGTTTAGCAAACGCGATAGAGTTCGCGATTCTTAGTGTGGAAAAGTGACGTCCCACCGCCCGGCAGAAATTCTCCATGACAATTTCAGTCAATCATTCTTCACCACCACTTTAAAAATACCGAAAGTTGATACCCAAGACAAATTCATTCTATGCTTTTGAAATATGGCAGATAGTGCTGAGACATCTACACCTATATCTGCTGTAGCAGCAGGACAAGACCCAACTCACACATATATTCCAAATCAAGGATATGTCCACCCTGCCACATCAGATGCCCCTCCAATGACGCCAACTTCTGGTGAAAATACAGAATATGCCGCAGATAACGAAGACGATGCATACGATGATTTGTTCGATGAAGAGGATGATGGATACGTTGACGATGTTGATTATGACCCATCCTCTGGTGATCTCACCAAATCCTATAACCGTCAACGCAAGCTCAATGATTCTAACGCCACCGGCGCTCCTCGAATAAATCCTCAAAGACCGGCTGCGAATACCAAGGCAAGTGTCGACGATCAGATCAGCAGTCTGTCAAAACATGCTGCGAAGATTAGATTAGATGGCGGATTTGATGGAGGTCACAAAACACATGGGAAGGATAAATCAGATCGTGCGACGAGTGAACAAGTTTTGGATCCTCGTACACGCATGATTTTACTTCAAATGATCAATAGAGGTATTGTCTCCGAAGTCAATGGATGTTTAAGTACGGGTAAGGAAGCCAACGTATATGGAGCTTTATCAATTCCTTCAGCGGATGCAGATTCACAACCAATTCACCGGGCTATCAAAGTCTACAAGACTAGTATTTTGGTCTTTAAGGATCGTGATCGTTATGTTACTGGCGAACATAGATTCAGGTCTGGATACAATAAAGGAAACAACAGAGCTATGGTCAAAGTCTGGGCCGAGAAAGAGTTCCGAAATTTAAAACGTCTATACTTGGCTGGAATTCCTTGTCCAGAGCCAGTTCATCTTCGATTACATGTCCTTGTAATGGGGTTCCTAGGTGACAAGAAGGGATGGGCAGCACCAAGGCTTCGAGATGTGGAGCTTTCTGGTGAAGATGTCGACGAGCAATGGCGATTACTCTACCTACAACTCATTGGACTTATGCGAAGAATGTACCAATCATGCAAACTTGTTCACGCAGATTTGAGTGAGTATAACGTGTTATACCACCAAAAAAGCCAAAAAAATTTTCATTATCGACGTATCTCAAAGTGTTGAGCACGACCATCCTCGTTCGTTGGAGTTTCTCCGAATGGACATTAAGAACGTATCAGATTTCTTCAAGCGCAAGAATGTCGAAGTTCTTTCTGAACAAACTATTTACCAATTCATAACTTTCCACGATGGACCAACTCAGGAGCCAGGACTTAGCGAAGCGCTCGAGAAACTTCTTATCGAAAGACCAGAAGAAGCTGTAACTGAAGAGGCGGTCGCCCAGCGAGAAGTCGAAAACGAAGTCTTTCGTCAACAATACATACCACAAACTCTAGAACAAGTCTACGATTTCGAGCGCGATGCCGAGAAAGTAGGTAAAGGCGAGAGAGGCGACCTTGTGTACAGAAACTTGTTGGCTGCTGATAAGATGCCAATGTCTTCAGGCAATGAGGCAGATGCAGAGGATACAGTGGGTGATGGTACTAGCCAGGCTAGCGATGATGATGAGGAGGAGGAGGAGGGTGACGAAGATGGAGAAGATGGAGACGATGATGATGACGAGAAGAGATTTGAGAAGGGTACGCCAAGGGGCAAGAGATTTGAGGATAAGGATGCTAAGAGGGTATGTATTCATTTCTTTTCTTTCCTTCACCCTCCGCCTAACCACACTTTTCACCCCTATCGCGGAATGATGACCCAATTTCCATCCACAAAACATGACGTCCCTTCTGGGACCTGATTACAAATCACGAGAACTTTTTGTCTGACCATCACTCAACTATTTCAATTCACATACATGGTTTCATAACTTTCAGTCACTAACACCAGCTCCCAACAATAGGATCATAAAAAAGCAGTCAAAGAAGAAAAACGCGAAAAGAGAAAAGACAAAATTCCCAAACATCTCAAGAAGAAACTCGTAAGTTCGACAGCAAAACATAAGCACTAGTATTATGGTCGAAAATCAAAGCATAAATCTTGAACAAAATCATCGACTCCACACTTTCTTCGCGTGATTTTCATTTCCATATCAGATCAAGATAAAATAGTAGTAAGTATCATCAATTCCTTTCCTCTTTCCTCTTTCCTCTTTCCTCTTTCCTCTTTCCTCTTTCCTCTTTCCTCTTTCCTCTTTCCTCTCCCCTCTTCCCCTCCCTCCCCACTCAAAAATCCAAACGCACCTAGAAATCTCCCAATCCCCAATCCCCCTGCTTCTAACTCCCAAACAAACAAACAAACAAACACCCGGATGAAGAAACAAAAATCTCTTCTCCCCTCCCCTCCCAACCCTACCCTGTACATCAAAGCAGCGTTTCACTTTTGCATAACCTCTTGGGTGTACGTATGGGTGGATGGGTGGGTTTACTACTTATTGGAGAAGCTGAGAGGCTTTACTTTCATATCTTATCTTATATCCTTGGATTTGGATTGGTTGTGAAAGTACAAGATATGCTGATTAAAGAGAGCACTGACGGGTGTTTTGTTTGGGAATTTCTTTTTTGGTATACTTTTTTTTCCCCCGCTAAAAGAAAGAGAGAGAGAGAGACAAGGGAACAATGTTAGGGTGGGAATTCGTGAGTCGTGAAATGAGGGGATGAGGGGATGAGCTTGCTGGTGTGCATACATACACAGTTAAATTAATTCAATTGAACGGAACCGGGTTTCAAATTGAAATGAGATGTACCATATGTGTATATGCATATTTAGGTCTTATTTATTCGCTGTGCCCATGGCTTGCTATCTAAACTCATGATTCTACATTTACAAATGCTGGAAAGGCCATGGCCATATGATATGAACGCCTTGAAAACAAAAAGAAAACCATGGCTCATTATGAAATCGTCCATCCCCATTATATCCACAATTCCATCCTTCCTTCCGCCCATCCGTGCATCCAGCCATCACATACATAACATCGTATCGAATTTCATCCCAATATTTGCTGGCCGGTTTCCTATCCATTTCCCTACGTCCATCCTAAACCCAATCATACAAGCATCATCAATCCCAATCATCCATCCCCAAATTCATTTACTCCCTCCTATAACCACCATTTCTCTTCTTCCTCCTATCCTCCGTATAATCCGTCTCATTTCCACCCCTCTCACTACTCAAACCCGGAATAAAACAAGGATAACTCTTATGTCCAGTATCGGCATTACCTTCATTATCCTCCCGTACACTACTCAATTCGCTTCCACCAACACTCGACTCCGCGGCCGAATAAGCAGGTGGAGCCAAATGTGCTTGACTCCTACTTTGTTTTCTAGCTTCACGTCTAGCACGTCTCGCTTCTCGTTCACGGCGCTCTTGTTCTCTCACCGCGGCGGCGTCACGAGCTGATATAAGAGAAGATCCAGCTCCAGCTGCAGAGCTATTATCATCCCCAACGCGGAAACTGAAATCTCTACGTTGAGCGGCTCTTCCCTTATCTTGGAGTTTCTTGGCTTCAGCTTTGATTCTCTCGTCGTCTGTTATGCTTGAATCGGCTTCACTCTGTCTTGAACTCTTCTTAGTGGTGTTCTGTCTATTCCAGAAAGTCGAGCTTCCACCATTATCCTTTGTTGAAGCGCGTGGGCCTTGAACTGTACCGATAACCTTTCGAATCTTGTAGTGATCTTTGTTATTGCTCTTGTTGCTCTTCCTTGGCCTTTCGGGGGTAGTCTCAGGTGTTCTCTCGCGGTTTTGGATAAGTCCATCGGAGACAGTAGAGCCTTCAGGGTTGGTAGATCCTTCCCAAATACTAGACTCGCTTTCTCTGTTCATGCCACCAACTCGTGCTGGTTTCTCATGTCGGTATGCTCGAAGGTCTGCAACATCATCACCATATTCGGATTCCGGTACATCGCCCAAATCACCACCACGGAGTCTGCTCTTCTTGTTTTTCTTTTCCCTTCTTGGGTAATTGACCTCGCTCATTTCGCTGTAAGTAAGCTCACTTTGTGTGCCAACCGAACTCTCTTCCTCATCATAGTCCTTATATCTTGATCTCTCCATACCACTTCCGCCCTTCTTACTTTTCTTGTTCTTCCTTCCCCATGTACTCCTCTTTTTTTCTCCATGTACTATACTGCCACCTCCAAGATCCGTGGATTCTGAACCTCCAGAAAGTGTAGTACCATTGGGACCTTTACGTCTCAAGACAGTAGACTTATAATCATCCCAATCATTTTCATGAAAGACAAATCCACCATTCTTGGCGATGAAGAAAAACCATATACCAGTAATAACGAAGCCAGCACCAATTAGTCCGAGGAGTATGAAGACGAATTTGTTAGGAACACTCTCGAAAGGTGTAACACCTTTAGAGGGATCGACGGTGCCGACTCCATCGCGTGCGATGAGAGTTCTAGTGACGATGTTAGGTGGAGAGGGGATCATATCGGAATAGGGAGACGCAATGGCGGTGCGTTTGAGGAGAGGAGAGACGTAAGAGGCGATAACAGGCATGATTGATTCCTTTTCGTGGGAATTGTCGTGAATAGTATTGGTTTTTGGAGATGGTGTGAGTTGTATTAACTCCAACTAAGTGCAGCCTCGTACCATCCACAGATGATAAAAGGTTATCGTGAATTGATATATTCGTAAGACTAAAAAGTCTCCATCAAGAAATTTCGGTGTTGTATGAAAGTGCCAACTCATGTTTCTTGGTAGAAAATTACGAGGCTGGGGAAAAAGCGGGAGGTTGGTTTATCGTTTGTTTACACAGCAACCAGCCCCACAACAAATTTATCTTTAGCCAATGATTCTCGCTTCCAGGCCCAAGCTTAAATGTCGAATTGTCCTTTGAGCGTTTCTTAGAACCTTCAGTATTTCCAGTCCAATACAAAATCTAGAAATCACAACCAATCGATTTTAAAGAATGGGTCTTGCACGCATATGCACGAAATAGATGAATGGACCGGATTTATGAAGCACTGAGGACATTATATTAATTTAAGGCTGAGAGTGGGCTGCATTGTAACTTTCTCAATATTGGCTCCAAATGAATTGATACATATCTACGAGCAGGTACTGGCCTTCAAAGGATACACGTTGCATTCGGCTCGATACATCAAAGTTTTGTCATGCATAGAAGGTTTTTGGCGTTGCCATTGCTTCTTTCTACCCTCTCTCTCTAAAAGTGAATATAGGTTATCCTGTCATTCATATATCAAAATTCCATTTCTATGACCGAGTACGCCATATTAGCCTCCCAACTGCATCCCCCTCAAAGGACTCAATTGATAAACGGACAAACGCTCAACTAGAAATTTCGATATAGAGAAAGGGCGAATTGCATATTTTTTAGGGCACCCTTTCTTAATCTTATCAAGGTGGCTTGCTATCCAATCATTCAAACCTAATCGTCTTCGGAGTACACAGACGCCCTCAAGTCTCCAGGTTTAAGCTCCATCCTTTTCCCTTTTCACTATCTCGAATCCATTTTTTGTCATTACTATCCGCTTCACGATGCATGTCATCGTACATTTGATTCGTCATGAACAGGTTAGTAATTCTCTGCGTCCTAAAGTCCATGTCAGAACAAGAGAATGGTCAGAGTTAAGCAAGCTCTTTTAGTCTGCGCACAAGGCGCGGGGTTTCCACGAAAGTCTGGCCTGCTTCATGTGCGATCCAGATCTGACTGCAGAGGGTCGTTTAAATTGCCGGAGATTCTCACAGAAGTTTTCTTCGGATAGCAAGTACATCACTCATATATGGTGTTCACCCATGAAAAGAACCATTAATACTGCACTTTTATCCTTCAAAGATGTCATCGCTAGAGGTGTGAAGGTTCAAGCTATGGATGTGCTTCAGAACTGGGATGCTTCTGCGAACGGTATAGGGATGGACAAAGACTACCTACAGAAACACTTCGGCGCACAAGTAGATTTTGATAAAGTTGAGGAAGGATGGAATGAGAAATCTTTTGGCAAATGGGCTCCGGGAAATCAGGATTGGAAAATCCCGGCTTTAAGAATGGCTCTCAAAGATTTACGGTCCACTACCGACATAGTCGAAGTTGTGATTGTCAGTCATGGAAGTCTCCTTGATGATCTGACTCATCTGAGTGGTAAAAATAGTAGGTTAAGTGCCAAATAACAAGAACGATAGAAGAGCTAATAAATCTGGGGATCCAGGACGTAGTTGGCGTGGTGAAGTCTGCAGCTATTTGATTAATGATTTCGGGGTACCTTATCAGTTACTGAATAAGAATGCCCTCAAACACTGCAGATCGCATGCTACAGACGATAAGATGATATCAACATCAGATCATCAGCTGTCCAACACCAACGATCTGGAACAGTCAAGACTTGCCGTGGCATTAAATCCTAGAGCATCCAATTACTGTGCAAAAGCCCTTGAGGTGACAATAAACCCGGTCAATAAAGCCATTACAGAAAACATACCCACAGCGGCAGAGATTCTAGAAACTGCGAAACAAACTGAAAACAATCTAGCTACATTGGTACGGCCTTTTCAGGAAGAAACAACAGCAATCAGACTAAAACGGGTTTGTCCACAAGAAGTCGAAGCAAGACCAATGCACATATCGAACAAGAGACCGAGAACAACCCGAACACCGATGGCAATTTGGACGATGAGTGATCGTGATATCGCTCGGAAGGTTATAACAACTGAACTTATGTGGGCGCAGGAACAAATATCGGTACAGTTAACTATGAAAAAGGCAATGAATAAGAAGACCCAAGCACCGGATGATAATGAAACAAATGGGAGTGAGATTGTGGTCGCTGTGTAGCTATGTTCAAAGGTTGGGTACAAAATCGATGGCCTAGAACGAAATCTAGAACACGTCCATAACGTGCAGACAATTGATGCGCCGATTTTATCGGTGTAAGCCTTACTAGTGCCGCCAGTTTCGATATTTGGAGTTAATTAATTGTGATTTTACGCATCAGTGAAATTTACAGGACAAAGTTGACTTTCAATTGCTCCAGAGATAGTGAATTTAAAGAGTCAAGGAAGTTTATCACGTGCCTCAATCTCTCAGCATCCCCCATTCGGATGTGATGTTTTAGTAGCACAGATGAATACTTTAGTTCCCTCTTTCCGCTGGCGCGATTCTTTTGTTCGTCATTGTTGTAATTATTCCGTAGATTCACGGAATCAATGATTTTGTATACTCAATGCTACAAACAGCGTACGCAATATTTACAATCATCTTCATATTATAACTCCCTGGTTGTGAGGATTTGAAGTCTTCTCCAAATCATCTACCACAGTTTCTTAACATACACAATACAAAAAGTCTGATCACTCCTTAAACACTTGGACTAGAATTTTCTCCTTTAATGCTCGCTAATTGGTTTTGAGCTAGGACTCAGTACCAAGTGGGATCTAAGGGACTAGCCTCCACAATATAAGATTCATAGAGGTTAGCTTCACAATCACAGGAATTCCACGTTATCCATTTTCACGTAGAATCTTCTACTTCAATGTGACAATCATAGTCGGGCGCCCTCACTATCAGGAAGTATATCCCACCTCAAGCGCCCCCCAACAATCTTCGTCACATCGGCTGGCCCAAATTAGACAAGTTAAGATTTTATATATAATTTCAATGACCGATCGTAGCTTGCGGCGAATTAAATATGGTTCCATTAGCTTTGGCTCTAGATGTAGTACACAATGACACTATTATTATTACATCAATATTTACAACCACTATCACGATATTCTAGTAACAATCATCTTCCATGATTTGGACAATGGCCGGTACGATCAATGGTGTTGTCACTGTGACAGCTACCAGAATCATAACAAGCACCACAGTCATCACAAACTCCACTTGGACGTGCAGTTCATCTCCAGAGCCATATCCAATATCCGATAAGTACTTCCTAGAAGTATTTCTGGGCTCTGGCTTCGTTATCATTGTTTTTATCTTGATTATGAAGTTTTCAGGTGGCGTGAGGATTGTGGGAAGAAGATGATGAAGATGAGTGAGGAGGGAGGGGTACCAGTGGTTTTTCAGGAGATATGATGAAGGGATTGTAAGTCCATGTACCTGGTTTTAGCCATGTTGGTTTGAAAGATTCTCCATTTGGCATACTTGAGAATATTGATCCGGGGATGATATATGGTAATAACGAAGAATTGGATTTTGAATATATGTGTTGAATACGATGACAGGGGGTATTTCAGGGTGAGATATGGATACCTACGAGAAACGATGGAAATAAACTCAAAATGGATTAATATTGCACAACCATAATCGAATCATATTTTTCACTGGCGGTCTGCTACATTTAGTGAGAAGAGGAGGTGTAGTAATGATTCCTTTCTTTGCTTCACCCCCTTCCTTAGCTCTCGCTAAATATTTTTTTTGGTTACATATCTGCATGTGTGTTCTCTTGGACTTGGGTAGGTGCCTCGGAATATTTGTCCGAGATCTATATATTCAATACTAATATCATCCTATCGATTCGCTATTTCACGGCTTAACTTTTCGCTAGATGGATACTTTTGTGTTGCATACCTATCTATCTACAAGTACATCTTTAGGCTTTCAGATGAATCTTCTCAAAACCTGATTAAAATATAGATAGATATCTGATAACACAATCATCCCATCCCATCTCACATCTCTCTTGCACCTTCTCTCTGAGTGTGTTTTGTTGCATGGGTATCAAAAAATATATTCTCACAACAGTGGATGAGTGGCATAGAATATCCAGCTCAAATCCAGCCATTCGATACTACCTCTTACCTCATGATAAATTATATTCTACCGCTATATTCCACACAATCACAACACATGATTCTTATCCTCGACTATTTATTACACAACCCACATGGACCCAGCCCCGCAAGAACCAAACAGCTACCTCCTCCAGCAAAATCATCCCATCATGAAATATCCCCAGAATCATCTAGCCAATAAATAAACCCCTCAATACATTACCCGAGTACCAATACATAAACCACACATCTAATCATCTAATATCCCGTCCCGGAGTTCATCCTATCCTTAGCTCGTGAATGCACATGCCTCATACTCGAATAGCCAATCCTGAAGTTTTGTTGCACATCTCTAGCGTATCCCGATATTCATCCTCGGGATAGCTTCGCTTATTCTTATTGCGGTTTCGATATTACCGAAATGTTAATGAATGAAGCTGATAAGGTAAACGAGGATTTTAAGGTTTAGTTGCTTGTCTTAGTTTCGTGCTGATTTCGGGATGGTTGTCGGGTGCGGGGAGTGAGGGGTGGATGGATGGATAAATGGATAGATGGATGAATGGATGGATGGGTGGGTGATGGGTGAGTAGTACTAGAGACTTTTATTTGTAAGTATGCAATGGGAATGATGAGATAGCATGGAATGGGTATCAGGTGAATCAGATTGAAAAAGTAGTTGGTATAATATAAACTTTTATCAAATTATAGCAAGATCTCATATCCTTCAACTATACTCTATCTACACTCTGCTAACTTCACCTCACGAGTCACCATAGATAGGATACATCCACAATTCTATCCGTATTAACTCAACAACGCATACCCCGAATCCCTATTCCTAGAAATATATTCCCAATAGTTTCCTCGTCTCCCCAAGATCTGCATATCGATCTTTCCCCTTCTATTCTCAATCATACTCGATCATTCCATCGATCCCAATATTCTATAATTCAAACACAGACGTAATCGTAAACTTACTCTTATATACTACAACCATCCTCTTGAGAACCATCCATATATATATAAATCATGAAAACTCCAACACTTTTATCTCTTATCCAATATACATACATACATACATACAAAAAAGCCCCTTCCTTCCACACAAGAGCCACAAGCTCAAAAAGTAAATATCCTACACCCTTCCATTACTCCTCCTACCCTCCTCTCCTCCCCCACCACACCCCTTGCACCATCATCCATTCTCATAATCCATTCCCCTCCCCTCCCCTCCTCCCCTACCCCGCCCCAAAAAGAAAAAAAACATCAAAAGATATCAAAATCCAACCCCAACCCCAACTCCTTTCCCTACCCCCAAAACTACATATCCATCTCTTTCCCTCCCTTCCCAATCATTCCAATAATCCAACAACCCAACAACCCAACAACCCAAATTAAAATACAGAATAATATATATTCCTCCACATCCCCATCCCCATCCACATCCCTATCCACATCCACATCCCCATATAAAATAACACCACCATCACCAAGGATTTTCCGCGAATTAATTGATTCAATACCAATATTTGTAGCAGGAAGGGAACATCGTTCAGAAATGTAAGTCTTAGTTTATAGGGGAGGAGGTAATATAAATTATCTATGTGATGTGCTCGAATATAATAACTTAGTAATATGAATGGGTATTGATTCATTGACTTAGCATCTACACATGATGCGTTGCGAGAACGATTCGCGATATCGTATCCATGTTCACTTGACAATGAAGAGGGATGATATGGATTCACTTCACTTGAGTTCAAATATCCAGTGACTAGAAAATATAAGGGGGTATCATATTTTAAAACTATCCTAAAGCTATCCTAAAGCTATCACTATAAATATCAATCAATCAACCAATCAATCCAATTCGATAATCCTACCAATCGCAATCCTAAATCTGAATCCCAATTGAATAGATAAACCTTTGATCTGAGCCCCCCAGCTCACATTAAAGGAGTCCCTATCCATCCACCCGTCCATCCATTTCCCCTTCCCATCCTTTTCATATATCATACCAGACCAGACCAAATCATGTACCAGCCATGCACGCCCAAGCCCCAACTCTTAAAAACAACTCGCTCGATATTCCTATCTTACATGCTGCCATTGGTAGCAAATATGCATGCATCTGTCTTTCATCCCAACACTCAAACCAAAATCAAAATAATCGCCAAAGTGAAGATAAAAGAAATGTAAACATTCATAACCATAACTCATACAAGTCATACATTCATCATATCGAAACATTTCCATTTCCACCATAAGGAAAATAAAACAGCATAAAATAAAATAGAAACATGCTCTCAAAGTGCTTTTGGGGTATAAACTTTTCCCGCTTTTCTGAAAACCCAAAGAAGAGGAGAAAGTAACAACCACCGAACAATATGCACAGAGAAAATGTTAAGATGATTCAAAGAAATGATATGAAATCGCCATAATCAAAATATCGCTAAATCGAGGTCCAAGAAATAATCGTTCATAGAAGGGAATTATGGTTCGTAAGATTAAAGCCAAGTTGAAGTAGTTGAGGTCTCCCAATTGGCAGCGCGAGCTTCATAATCCTCACGACGTTCACGAGGTGCTCGATCCCTATCGTTAGGTCTAGGTGAGACTCGGGTGTAGGAATGTTGTGATCTCATGCGAGGTCGGGTTGTTTGACTGTCACTTCGGTCAAGTCGGCTTCGGCGATCACGATCATCAATTAATTTAGGTCCGTGTCCTTGTCCTTGTCCATATTCCGATGCGGTTGCTTGACTTCCATCACGAATCTTTTCTGTACGGTGGATTTGTATTTTTCCTCCCTCTTCGCAATGAATTTCTGCTCCACCAACTGTGACCTTAGCCTGACCAGTTACCTCAATAGTAACATTATCATCACCACCACTTCGGGTCGTACGAGTAGTTTGTGTGCCTCGGTAATCACTTGGGTCACGACTGTCACTGCTCTTTGTGCTTCTGCTGCTACCCCCAGCTTGTCTTCGCTGTTCCTTTCTCAAAGCTTCGGCAGTCAGTGGTATAATTGGACCACCAACTTCCTCCTGATAATTGGCTGCCGCAGAAAGTTTTGCGTCATAGCCACTCGACCCTGACGTAGACGCTTGAGTAGATGAAGCAGATGTAGATTGTCCATAGTAACTTTGACGGCGCTTGTTCTTGCTAGCTGCTTCAACTCTGAACCTCTCTGCTTCTCTAGGTAGATCGCTTACATCATAGGAAATTGAGTTTCGATGAGGGCTTGGTCGACGAGGACGTTGAGCTGGGCGAGGAGGTTCTTCATGGTACTCTTCAACGCTGTACTGAGAAAGGTTGTCATCGTAGACTGGCATTTCGACCTTTGGTCGTCGTAAAGTAGGTTTGGCTGAAGGTAGGGGTGGTGGCGGCATAGCTTCAGAGTCTCTCCTGGCTCTGCTCTTCTTGCTCTTGTTGTAACTGCTTTCCACTTCGCTATAATGACTTTCGCGACTGTGTGTACTGTCTGCCTTGCTAAAGTTACTCTCGGAGACGGCTGAGCTGTTTGTCCTTGAAGGAAGGCCAGATGGTACGCGTATGCTGCTAGTAATCGTTCTCCTGATTGGTTCTTCAACAGAGGATTCGTAGCTATCATCATAATCATCTTCGCTGTAATGATACTCTCGCTCATAACCTCCTGTGATCATTCTAGGTGTTTGAGCTGGCTCATCTCGAATGCCATATGCAGAGAGCCTTTGTTGTTGAGGTTCAAATCGAGCGGAAAGGGAACGCGATGAAGGTTGAGCATCATGTGGCTGGAAATAGCCAGTAGCTTGTGGCGTGTGGACAACAGCATAGTTGTTAGTGAATGCTGGTGAAGGAGGTGGTGCTTGAAATTGCGCCGATTGATGCGCCTGTTGATGAGAGGGTTTAAAGTACGCAGAAGCGGAAAATGGGGGATAAGCAGAGGATACTGATGCGGAAGCAGCGTGGTAACTGGAAGGTCTGGCGCCAGCGTGGTATGTTTGAGCATGGGTCAATGCGCGAGGTCTTACAGGAACCGTTGTAGTAAGTGGTTGTGTAATGACGGGAGTTTGAGGATGCCTGGAAGTAACTGGTGTTGGAGCTCCATAATGTTCTGGCTTCGTATCAGTCTTAACGCTGAGAGATCTACGATGCTCCTTAGTCTCCTTATTTTTCATTGTTTGTGGTGGTCGTGATGATTCGGCTGACATAGAAGGTCGTTTTTGGCTGATAGATGGTCTTCGTGATTTTTTGCTTTCTTTCGTGAATTCGACGTCTTGTACCGCATCGGGTGATGATATCTCGGAACCTGTAGGAATTGCGCCTGTCGAGTATCCCGAGTCGCTGTTTGTTCTCGAAGCTTTACTTGATGTGCGATCGCGAGTAGTAGAAATCTTGGGACGCTCCTTGGTCTTTTCCTTGGAGGAGGCTTTAACGCTTGCACTTCGCCTGGTACTTTTCAAAACTCTGCCAGTCTCTTCGTCTTCCTCTTCACAATACATGACACGTGGACCACCCATTGTTTAAATTGATGCGACGACAATGAAGGTCGTCAACAACAAAATATGTATTGATGCCAACTTGGGCAGGGTGCGCGGAAAGGTGGTAAGGTTGTTGAATGTGAGTGGAAAACGTACTTGACGCCTCTACTTAAATAATAGCAATTGATGTCGCACAAAGATAGTGTGGAGTGTATGGTGTGGTGTGTGATGGTGTGTGAGAGTGTGTGTGAGTGAGAGAATGTGTATGTGTGTATGTATATGTGTGTTGTGAAGTTTGGTTGACCGGGTGGTGCGGGAAGTTGGATGGGTGATGGGAATGAGCCGGATGGAGGATGGAGGGATGGAGGATGGATTAAAAATAAATAAAAAAAGGCAAGGAAAGTTGTAAATAAAAAATATGGGGGAGTCTGAGCTCCTCTTAGTGTCTAATCCGCACCCTTACCAAGGAAAATAGCGAAGACACCAATGATTGATCGGATGAGCGACGCAATTCCGCAGTGGTGTCTTTAAGGTAGTACTTTGAAAACAATAGCTGAGACTTTGAGTAACGGCTAGTTATTTTGATTTTGATTTTGATTTTGATTTTGATTTATTTTGATTTTCTTCCTTCGCCGATTGTTCTTCGCCAAGGTGATTTGATGGAAGATAAGGTCCGTAGGGCGAGTAATTGAGTAGTCTAGGATTAAACGTCGATGCGATATGATATGGATCAGCAATCCCGTAGTTAGAAAAGAGCCACAAGGAGGGGAAAGTAGATGTGGATGTATTGTGGGTAAGAAGGGATGTTATCGACGAGGAATCTGTGATATGATATGATGGAATCTTGTGGTATCAGCAACGATGATACGTTGGTAAAACCTTTTTCATAACTTTCTGATGAAAGAGTACGAATAAAATCCAAATGGAGAATAAGAGATGATACACGGTACAAGGTGTATACTCTTTTAGACCTGGTTCAAGCTGCGGTAATATGCAAAGGAAGAAGAAAATTAAGTACACTTGGGACAAATTGTACTTGATTTTTCTGTTTTTTACTTTTCTTTGCAGGAAAATAATCCTAATCCTTTGGGTAATGGGAATATCCAAATGGGAACAATAATGGGAAATCCTTTAAAATAAAATCCTTGTCGGGTTTATGGGCTTGTATTTTGTGTCTGTCCTTGGGTATATTGTAGAGGAGACGATATTGAAGATTCGTTGTCTATGGGCCTGGGTCCGTATGGATATCAAACTCCTGGGGTTTCCAAAATTATTCCTGTGGATGGCTTTTGGTGGGTATGTAGTCTTTGAGGTCTCAAAACTGTTGACTTGGTTAATAAATTGGTCTTGCTCTTGTAGCTTTGTAGTTTTTGAAAAATCCAAAACATACGAGGATGTTCTTGTTTCCCGCAGGTTAAATTTTCCGTAAATTCGTAGCAGGGGGAAGATCAAGGAGAAAAAAAAAGTTTCCTAGTCGTTCGTTGTGTTGTCCGTCAGTCCTTCAGCCTAATGCTTGTCGTAGTACATGATTCAGGAGCTCATTGGGTATCAATATATATATGTGATAAATGGAGTTGGGATTTGAATACACAAGTCGCATAGTAGCTAGAAAAGACTAGGGGGGTTGGAAAAGATTGGTAGTAAGTTGTATGTAGGTAAGACTTATTAATTCAGATGTCTATCTTGAGCTGAAAAGATTCGAATGCAGCGTCAGAATGGTAAAGTATGTAAGATGGATGGAGAAGTAAGAAGTGTATTTATGGGTGATGAATGGTAATGTTCTCAATTTCTGATGGTGTTGGCAAGAATGATGGGAAATAAAAGGGAAAGGAAGGGATAACAATAAAATGGGACTAATCTCAAATTTTGGGACAGAAGGGAGGATAAAAGTGTGAGGACAATCTGTGACTGGTTGTCAGAATTCAGGCCGAGTAGAAAATTTGCGAGGGATGAGAGGATTTGCGAATAGAGAATGGAATTCTAGAAGTTTATTTGCGGGGCGCCTCCTTCATCCGCTTCGCTTCATCTTTTTCCCCCTCCCTTTTCCAATAGCCCAGATAAGTTATTTTAACAAGGCGGCAAATGCTACTTCTCTACCCCAATAATTGTTACAGATACGGAATATTTTTAGTGAGTAACCTATCGTACATAAAACCGTACATGATTTCGAAGTCACACTGACGACGTTAGTGCTTCAAGAATTTGGTTGTCTAGTTATCTGATACACAAAGTTGCCTACTTCTGCCTGCTTTCATGTTACTTCATATCATCATCAATCTGTAACCATGATTTGCATACGAGAAAACTGTTGGTAGCGGCTTTTCAAATCGATCTCCTAGACGATAAAATGGAAAAATTGATGCACTGCATGATGTACCGTAGGTAACTAATAAGCCCACATCGTCAGACCCATCTATCTACTTTTACAATACATCCGTACATAACACCAACCGATTATTTGCTCACACGCCGGACTACTTGCATATACCCTAAAGTAGTATATGCACATCGAAACGATACCTAGGTACTAGCTTCGACTTCAACAGACAGGCATACTCAATAGGTCAATGACTTAGATGTCAAAGATTCTGATTATCTGGTGTTTCTTGAAAGTGTCAGCAATTAAATCAAGAATATGAAGAATTATCAATTAGTTTGATATGACTCGAAACGAGGAGACAAACCAGCCACTTTAGCCGTCTTTCATGCACTGGAAGAAGTCAAATTCAACAACACCAATGGCAAAATTATCATTATCCTGTTGTGCAATCAACCCACTCAATCCCTCGGCAACCACATTTGCCATCCAATCCGATTCACTACAATCTAACATTCTTCTTTTAGAAATAAATGTGCCTTGGAGATCGCCCAGCAACGTATATGCATTCTTTTTTTTCAAAACATTTTTGTTGTAACATTAAGTTTTCAGAATTGTCGGATCTCATCATCACCATTGGTAACCAACAATCCCCAGGCAACGCGTCGCAGCATAGCGCATATATCCTGCAAGTCATATATACTTAACCAACAATTGGTAGCCTTTTTTTTTCTATTTTTTTTACCCGTCTTTCAGGACTTTTTACGAATTTTTTATGACGCGGCTTTTTCTTGCTCCCTACCACTTTGAAATATTATTCCTCATAACTCTTCAAATATCTTTTTTTTCGAAGGATTCTCATTCTCAGAGCCGGAGCGAGAATTCACCAATCAGAGTATCGACTCAAGGCGCAGTATTATGCATTACATGCAATGAATCTAAAAATCTCCATAGGCAGTACTCGAGTTTCGGCACTACTGTAGTCTACTGTAAAAGGGATGTGCCTCTCTCTACCCTCGCCTAGTTTCTAATTCTTTTCCGTCGCCTTTTCCGACCGAGGGGAAGAAAGGACACAAACAAAGTCGGGGCACATGTATATCCCATCACCTTGTATTCCATGTACAAAACCGAAAAACCTGACAGGTAACACCCGCTGTCGTACTTCACGCATGTATTATCCCAAGTACCTAAGTACCGATTCGAGTCTGAGGCATAAGTTGGTTACGATAGTGTTTTCTGCTACTGTAGGGGCGGACGAGGTTGAGTTTGAAAGACAAACAGAACCAGAGTTACTATCTAGTGGTGGCATTTCTGAACCTTGGTTTACCAGGTATCTATCTTATCTTTACGGAGTACAGCAGATCATTTTCTCCCCTCTATCGTATCGTTTTTCCCTCTCTTCATAGTTCTTTGGCCATTCTTTTCTGCACTACCTATGCACAAGGCTGAGACTTACCCATCCTCTACTATCATCACCATTATCACAAGACAATGTTATGCTTCCGCCATCCACATAAACGAATCATAATACAGCAGTTGAGCATCGGAGTACATATTTTAAAGAAAAAATGTTTACGTCAAATTGTCTTTGAGCCAAATGGATAATAGACATTTGACATTTCATCAAATTCCAAATTAATATAAAAGTTCAAGCCGCACATTTCATTACAATGAATGATATTTTACCCCCCACACCCTCAGTTTAACCCTACCTCACCGCTTCTACACTGCCGTCCGTCTCACATCTTGCGATAGTTTACTTTAAGCCACGATTACCTTTTATTTCCTACGAATTCCTCGAATTCCTTTATCTTTTGCTTTCTTGAAATCATCATGTGTCCCATCGTTTTTGTGCTCATTCTCTTTGAAGGGAGGATCTCAACGCTGTAGCCCTGCATCCACCCATACTACCCGTGCTTAGCTGCCTTCATCTGTCCATATGTACTGTACCTTCGAGTCACTTCATCATATATCATTTTATCAAACTTCTGAATTACCTATTCGGGAAAGGAATACATACATATCAGTACTTTCTGCCTACAGATGAGCAGATAAGTATCTCCCCACAATTCTGACTCAAAAAAAGTCACTCGTCCCAAGAAATATCCATCTTTTGTTACACTGAGACTTTATACCCATTCAAAGTTTCTAAATTCATCCTTCTGACCATTTTCACAAGCATTTGAGAATGTGCAAGAAGTATATGCAAAATTGGAAATGGAAAACTTGGTCGCATGTTCACCGACCTTTTTTTACCAAATCCTTCTTCGTTGTTCTGTCTACCTTACAGTTTATCACGAATTATTTTGTTTGCGTGTACGAGTATTGGCAATCTATTCCAAGATTTTTGGCTCATTCTCTATTCGCCTCAATTCTTCATCGTTTCTTCCCGCCTTAGAAGGCTGCAAGGGTTTTAATGTGTAATATGTACCGAAAAGAGACTTTTGCATGGGTGGCGCAATGCATCCATTCACCCTTTGGGGGCTGAAGGACTTGATGCATACAGAAGCAGATATCTAGGTATGATTTTGGTGCATCACATGATTGATAATGACGATCGATCTGCATTTTCCTGCGTTGTCTGTCTGACACGTGCAGTCCACGTGCATTTGTCTTATCTCGGGCTTAGACGATATTTTTTCGTTATGACTTATTGTGCGTTGACTTTCATGTATCGCCGTTTAATATCCTTTTAGCTACACACAATATACACCAAACTTCCTAATTGGTAATTTTGAAACTCCTCTCTTCCAGCATGGCTAAGACTTGGACTTCTAGTGAGGCTCTCCTTCTATTCGTCCAAATAAAAGCGAATTATCGCCGACTATAGATAGTCGGATGTATTATGAATCAAAGCCTTGCACATGTGCATCGCGGAAGTAGCCTTACCTTCGCTAGACTCATTTTTTTCTGCAGTTTCCAAGGTTATTTCATCATGAACATCATCTCTACTCCGACTTATTCCTTCGTTTTTATATTCCCGGGGTGAATACCAGCCTAAGCCCCGGATTCTCGTAAACTATTAGCTGTTTCTCTTATTCGTAATCCCCCTCCATATATTTTCATGCCTAAAATCGGGAACGTCCGGTACTCATTTCGGTCTATTCCTTTTCCCAGATTTTTCTTCCTTTCTTCACATCAGTTTGAAGAATATTCCGGGCCATTATTCCGTCTTAGCTCAACAAAATATAATAAATACCATCCCTATGACAAAAAACTTTCCATACCTGCACTCAACCCTCCGAGCCCACCCAACCATTTTCTTTTCATTCATGCCCAACGCCAATAATTCACACGTGGTAGGGTCCGTGCTATATGCATGTACGGGGAGATGCATGGGTGGATGAATTATTTTTTTGCCCCTCATTCAGATGCTAAAGTCTAAAGATGAGGAACTTTTTGTCCATCATCCCTTTGCCCCTCATTTGTACTACCAGTCACAATATCCAATGTGTAATGTACATCAAGTGCTGTATTCTACTGGATAGGCAAAATCTACAATAGAGTAGCATTCTGATGTTATCTCTTAGTTTAATTTTATTTGTTTGCGTAATCTAGCCTCCGTCCCTGCCCTCCATTTGATGTAGCGTAGTTCCTTCGTTCGTTGCTCCATGGAGTTCATGCACTGTTGGGATCGATGTGAAAGGACCCGCAAACAAGCATGATCGTCTTTCGATCCCAGCTCTGAATCCATTTCTGATTTGTGTTTCACTGGAGTATGATTGCGCATCAAATGTTGGATACACATGCATGCGATAAACGAAATATACCGCGCATACCAAACACAAGCATGAATTCCTGAGAGACGATATGAGTATCGATTTTTGAACTTGGACATTGAAAATTGTTATCAGATTTTGATGCCTAAGAGATCTTACTTGATTCTTCAATCTAAAATGCAACATTGAAGAATATTATGAGATTTATTAGGTACTCGACAGGAAAATCCGACTTGCCGTTTGGTTCCTTTCGTCCGTCGCGTGATTAATATGGTGTGATATCCAAAGGAAAGAAGTTAGCACAAGCGTCGAGTATGCAATGGATGCAATGGGAAATTGGATAGGAGGGAGGAATAAGCCCTACCCGTTTATATGCACTTATCACGGCACGGAACTCCTAGTGAATACAACCCTGGACCATCAATCACCAATATGTTCATTCCGCGCCAATAATACCTGTCTCCAGTGGGTTTTCGTAGGCTATTCGATGCTAGGCCATGCGGATTACCCGCCCTTTTTTCTCTTTTACTTTTTTCATCCCCGCTTTTCTCGTCTACCCAGACGGGGATGGATTTTTTTTTCTGCTGGTGTGTGTTTGAAAGCACGAGGAAACCCGTCGTTTCACATGTGAAAGTACGCATAGAGACTAGAGAATGGAGAAGGGAACTGCATGGGGAATCACCTCCAGCGGAAACTAGACTCGCGCTAGGGAAATAGGGGCTTGCGTTGATCAGAGCTCGTGATTACAATGGGATTTCTCCACTCGGGATATGAATGCGAGGAGGCGGGGGGGGGGGGGGGGGGGGGGGTTTCATTTGAAATGTTTTGGAGTTTCTGGAGATGTAAGACTTAGATGCTTGATGGGGTAATTGAGCACGAGGGCATTTTTATGCAGGGGCTTGTAGGCGATGGATGGAATATGGAGTAGACCGTGCATCAAAATATACTACTCCCCAATTCGAAGTTTTAATTGAATCGTGGGAATCGTTTACTTGTTGGTCTTGAATTGGGATTTAAAGATAAGCAAATCCGAAGCATCACTTTATGATCTTTCTGAGTCGAAACATTGAAATTGTTGGAAAACCTTGTTATGTAATCTTGGTATGAGAATTATTTTATCTATCTCAAGGTGGACGGATGAAATGTACCGTAATATAAAGTTTTTATAAACTCGTCCTTAATTTAGAAATTGAATAAACCCACTATACATCTTATACATCTTAGAATTCAAACCGTCATTTTTTTTATATAAAAGTGATGAAGGTGTTGACTAGATTTTTGTTCTTTCGATCATTATCTACATCTAGTTGTGGTTAAAGTTGAGAGTATAGAACGAGAATTCAATGACTCGGGTCCTATTTAAGGGATGATTGTGGATGGTATAACAGAATTGAATAAGAAATATTGATTTGCATAGAGTGAAATGTAATGTGTTTATGTATTTGAATTACTGAATGAATGAATGAGATTGTTTAGATGGTTATAAATTATTCGAGAAAGGAATATGATGTACAGAGAATTGCAGGGAACAATACTGAATCTTTCATGAGTGCTCAAATCTCAATAGATTCGGAATGCCACATTCTTCATACTGAATACACGGTGATCATGTGTTTCTGGAGAAAAGTGACTATTGACTATTTTAGTTTAATATTAATTGATCTTTAAGATCTCACTTGTTTATGGTAGTACCAAGGATTCTTCATGTGTAGTTCAACTGAAGAATTATTGAATATACTCAAGTGGACACCGAATCAATATCGTGATAAATAAAGAGCTAAATTCCATGAAAACCAGAACTTCCATCCAACATCTCCGGCCAACCAATCCAGCCAGCCAGTGAACACTAAACCACACCAAACAAATAAACAAGCACATCAAAACACCAAAACTCCTCTTAACCAAACAACAAGAGACGAAAAAAAGCATATCTCCCTCCATATCGTCTATGACTACGCTTCCACAAATCCCATTCGTCCGGATAAACCCAGACCAAAGCATACTCCTCCTCCTCCTCCTCGATCATCTCTCTCCATCTCCGATTTTCCCATCGGGTATGTTCCGCCAGGAATTCTTCATACCACCATCTTCTCTCGCTTTCCCACTCGGATTCCTCCGCCCATTCGCGGTCCCGGTACCCGTCTTCGTCTTCTTCATGCCACTGCGGTATCTCGACTTCAGCGTCAATATCACCCCAAGTATCATCCGCCATCACATCTCCGCTGGAATCATCCCTATAACCCGAATGATCTAAATCCGGACCATCCATATCCTCCACCTCATCTTGCCCTTCCAAATCCCCATTCTTCATCTCTTGGTGGTAGATGGGATCACCGGTGATAGCATTTACGAGGACTTGGTATTTCTTGCCGTCAGCATGCAGTTCGTAGTAGTGTATGTCGCTACCGTGGAACATTGTGTTCTGTTCTACGTCGTTTTGGAGGGGAGCGGGGGTGTGGGGTGGCATGGTTTGGGTGGTAATTGTTTGGTGTGAGGCGGGAGATTAGGGAGTACTGATTGTGTGATATGAGGTGAAGTATTAGGGGGTACTGAATGTGTGGTCTTGAATAAGATACTGAGAGAAACACATTGTCTGATATGAGTTGAGATACTGAGGATATTAAACTGAAAATAGTCTGAAAATGAAATGCAGAATTATTTGCAGAGCTGGGTGTCTGAATATCTGAGAAGGGTTTTGCGAGGTACTTATATGCGGACGATTGTCATTTGAACTGGGTAAATGCACTAAATATACATTAGTGGTTCCGATTTTAGACTTAAGAGCTCTAGTCCAATTACCCCGCGTTTATGTGCAGAAATGTGGTATTTGTGCGAGCTAATTGAATGGTGTTAAAATGGTTTGAACTAGATTTGCCTAGCTTCACCCTACTTGAACGACACTTGAGAACATGACGCTGACCTAAGGACTTGGAGATCTGTTCTTCTCGCACTTTCATGAATAGTTTCACTGCGAGATGATTTGAATATGTTGGTGTGATGAATTATTCATTAAGTTGTCATTGTTGGTATATATACTAGATGCTAAGCGATGTACTGATTATGATGAGTGTCCAGCATCTCACGCAGATATTAAAAAAAAAATAACGCTTCAAAACGAGCTCTACAAGATCCCTACTTTTCCCGATCTTTACCTTTGAAAGATTTTCCAGCGCCATTAAACTCTTCCAGCCTTCCCGCTGTCCCAAAACCAAAAGCCCACGATGAGTCCCTCCAACTCTCCCATTTTTCCACCTCCCGGTCCCGTGATTATTATCTCCTTCCCATATCAACTGTCCATAACATAAAAAAAACCTCCTTCAAAGTTCAATTATCCACCATCATATCCTCCATACCACTTCTCTCCCTATCCGCAATATTCACCTCATCTACTCCATCCACGCACTCTTGTCGTGATTGCGATGATGAAGAATTTTTAGTTTGGAGTTGCACATCCTCACTCCTCACATCTGTGATATCCATACTATCTTTCCTCTGCTTTTCCTTCACAGCAATGGAATTAGTTTCTCCACTCTTTCCCAAATTTCCAGCAGCCTTCTCCAGATCTTCACCCTCATGCAATTTGCTTGTCCTATCATCTCGAGCACCATACCATTTCCAGAATGATATGCCAATCAGTATAACAAATACGAGAATGAGCGCAAGTGTCGTATTGTGAGTACCTGTGTGAACTGTATTCGTATTGACGTGATCGGTTGGTTCGTACTCAATTGGCGGTATTTTGGATGTGAGATCTGGTTGTATACCCGTGGTTGTAGTGTAGAGAGATTTGGTGAGATTGAGGTGTGGTATATGCTCGGCTGATTCGTGATAGATTGGTGCCATTTTGATTGTGAAGTTTGGTGGTGTATGTGTGATTTAGATGAGGATAGATCGGTAGGATTCGCGATATGATTTGAGGTTTGAGGGTTTAGATTATTGTAAGAGATTCGAGGTTCGTTGTTCGAAGTTGAGGAAGATACGAATTTTCGATAGATGTATATGACGTCGCTCAATTGATGAATATTGAGAGGTATAATGTGATGTGATAGTTCATATATCTATATATGTGATGAGACTCGAAGTTTGTTATCGTTTTTCTTGAAGTATATCGAATTTAGATGTTTATATATGTGATGAAGATTTGACGATACAAGACGAAGAGAGAAACGAAGGGGCTTGAAATACTGAAGGGTATATATACGAAATTCTTTTAAGAAT
This sequence comes from Stromatinia cepivora, assembly GCA_014898415.1. Taxonomy (NCBI): domain Eukaryota; kingdom Fungi; phylum Ascomycota; class Leotiomycetes; order Helotiales; family Sclerotiniaceae; genus Stromatinia; species Stromatinia cepivora. The sequence goes on along the minus strand of RCTD01000017.1, from coordinate 393,466 downwards.
CTAACTTTTTACTGTCTAGTTTGCAAAGACTAAAATGCGTCTAGAGAGGTTCTAAATTCTGGCGATATTCAAGCCCTACTTTTAGTTTCAATGAACGTGACTCTGAGTTTGAGTTTGAACTACTCGAGGAATGATGCATTTTAGGCGAAGATAGATTCTAGGGCATAGTGTCAATCATGAATCTGACGTTACGAGCGAGGTATGAGCAAGTGTGTCTGAAACTATCAGTCCTGAATCCTGAAAATCAAAAGAAGCTTAGAAATCTCGGATAATAATGATACACTATAGCTCCAAGGCATCTATCAACCAGAAGCTTCATGATTTGTATCTCTTGAGAGTAGTACTTGATCGATCGATGAAGGGGTAACAGTAAATTGTATTTCGCTATTTCTCAAATGCTGCTCAACAAAATAAAATTGAGCCAATGAAGACCACGTCAGATTATAAAATGTGTCCAATATTCCAGACCGCAGTCTAAGAATAAAGGGGTTTTGAGTTCTGCGTTATTTTCGACTAGTGAAATAATTCTGGGCACTGAAATGGTTGTGAACATTGAAATTATCTTGATATCCAATCCATTTCAAATAATCACTTTATCAAAGTGATTGAAGCATATTCTTAAATTCAAACTTCTCATTGTTATTTGGACTATTGTATACGCTGCTGGATATAAAACTCTCAATCGCTACCAAAAAGCTATACAAAAACTTAAACCAAATGTCCCAAGCATTTTTCGCTCATGCTATGCTCTCATTCTTTTGCTCAGCAATTCTCCCGTCATCCCATGCAATTCCCTCAATCACATCTAGCCCTAATCCAAGTACATCACCCTCTGTGAACTTCAGCTTCAACTCATCAATTGCGGCCGCACCATTCTTTCTCATTTCTCTTTGGCGATGCTTGCGAATTGCGCCGTATGATCGAGCGAGTTGAAAGATAATTGCGAGGAAGTGTAACATTATCACCCAGTTAAAGAATTGTCGTCTTTCATATAGTGCCTTATCGTATCCTTGTTCTTCTTCGATGGCTGTGGAGTTGACCGTGGAATTGGGGAGCAACAGAGGAATTTGAGCTGCTGTCTGTTGTGAAGGCATATTAGCCATATTTAAGGAGAAAAGGAGGAAAGGAAGAACAATTAGAGTGGTGTAGGGTTTCTGATAAATCCAGAAATTGAACACGATGCAATACACCCGGATTTGAAAGAACACATACCATCTTGAATCGAAAGCTATCGTTCTTTTCTAGACACTGAGCAAATGTATATAACGTTGAATAAAAAACTTTATGTCGTCTGATCGGCGCATATATGTATATTAATGTATGCGTGTCGGTGTAATGCGGAAATGGAATGCAGCGAGATTCAGAAAATAACAAATGGAGAAAAGTCACTGGAAGCATTTACCAGAAGCTGCTTCCCTACTCCATATCATTAAAAACCTAATTTTAAGTCCGTTATATCATTAATCCTTATCTCAGGGTAAGCACGTCCTCGAAGCTACGCGACCTCCATCGGTAAGTTAATATTACTTTATTCCCCTATCTAGTTCGCTAGTCAACTCGTTAGAACATTTAGTGTTACTTAGTCAATGCGCTAAGCCTAGCAACCCTAATTGAATGACCTCATCAGGTTTATGAAATTTCTGAAGTCATGCGATAAAAGATAATGAAGTTGGAGAGTTATAGGAGAACGACGAAGATGATGCACAAATTTGGTGCATAATTTTACAATCAGATGAATTACTTAAGGATCTTGAATTAAGCTACAGTGTCTATTTCCTTTTCATCGACTCTTGTTTCTCAAATCCCAAATTTTTTGCCACAGCTCAAATTTTTGTGAGGCTTTTGCTTCCCCTTGAATCGTATCAAAAGTAGCAATCTTCCCTTTCTTCTTAATAAACGGGGTTTTTTCCGTGTGCTCTGTTTCTGTTCTACTCAACACACAACCAGCGTGCGTTGTTTCCGTCAATCGGTGTCACGATTGAAATATTTGCAATTCATGTAGTCGGCCGTATTTGGAGTTTGAAAAAGTCGAAAGAACGAGGATTACGAGCATAAAAAACATCACCAAGGCTCGAACAAAAAGTCTTTCGCTAGTCAATTCCATTTTTGATTGCAATACAATTCATCCATTCGAGCATTCTGGTAAAGTTGTTTGCTCTAGCGAAAAAACTCAGGGCTTGATCCCTATAATTTCTGAGTTATTATGTTTGACCATTTGAGTTTGATCTGCTCAAGCTCTAGATCCACCTCTAGCCAATACGACCAAGGCAAGGTTCCCATCTTGTTAGACTTTCTGGGACATCAGATACCGACATTTTCCCGGGGCTGCTCTTGATAGTTGCTTTGTATTTTTAGTAGGCCTATTCTCACAATTTTGAGCAGATATTTTAAATCTGCAGCGATATTGTGCCAATATGGCTTACGGAGTTGTGAATCATTCCCGGTCACGAACTGTTTATCATCCACATTTTCCTATATGCTTTTTGATGAGACATGTGCCATAATTGCTAATATTCTCGGTCGTCGCTAACCTTCGTGGCTTCACAGATCCATGGGGACAAACTTCCGAGTGAGTGTATGAAGGCTACGGTGGACAGCTCATGACCTATTCTTTTGTTCATGCTATTTGAGCTGAGATATCTTGTTGGCCAGCGCGCCGGACTTGGCTAACGTACTCAATGTGCGTCGCTTTTGCTCATCCATTGGCTCCTTCCGTCCTTCGCCATCAATTACAAGGTAGTCTGGAGTGGTGATTGTCATGCTAGTTTGTGACGAAGCTATTCTTGCCAGGATCGTGAAAGCTCCGACGCCCATATACGGAAAAAAAAAGCAGATCGATAATGTTGTCTTATTTCAGTATCCTTCCTACTAGAGGGGTCACTTGTTTTTGGCTTGTTCAAATCACCATCAAGTGAAAACGCACTGATCTCTGTATACTCTATGGGAATCCTAAACCTCACGAGTTTCGATACTTTGGCTCAAATGTGGCACTCTACGGCCCAGCCAATAAATCAAGTGCGATCGAAAAATTCCGTACCTCATTCAAGGCCTAGATCAACTTCGATTCCGTATCCATATGTATTGATTTTTTAAGCTCGAAAGAATCTTCGAAATCACCCCGTTTCAAGGGCGGGAAGAATAAGTCGCGGATTAAGAGCAATCTGCGAGGGCCATAATGGATTCTTCATCACATAAGAGACATCATTCTCGGTGTCGAGAGGATAATGCGGGAATACTGGAGTTACGCATCATCGAACTCATCGATTTGCAATTCTAAGACTAATAATACTTTGAAGAACTGCATCATCTTACGTTTAGTTGATGGATCAATAACAACTATTTCAGGTTGTTCAATTGCGGCCGGCAATGACGATGATCGTCGGTCACGTGTTTTATTTCACAAATTCCCCCACACAAAAAGGGTCATCAATCTCCTCGTGCACGGAAATTGGCATCTCTGAACTTTTCACAGCATTCTATAACCAGCTGAACACCAATAAACTCCAGCCGTCTGATTTCAGTAAATGAGGATCACCCCCAATCAATCGGTGTGCCATGCATCGGAAAAGCACTCGAAGGTGATTAAACATCCCTTGCTCACAACTTTTGCCGTGCATAACCGGTGCAACAAAAACTGTCAGCATGGTAGTCCCGATATGCAGCCACATCTACAAACAAGCATATAGATCTTACTTTTCAGTATCGAGAAAAGCCACATAAATCTTTCGGGACTCGAATCGGACCTATGACAACCTGGGATGATTTTATATTGGTAATAAACATTTGCGGGGGCGCTCGACAAAGGCTGCTGAATTACCTGGGAAAGACTGGCGGGGTCGACGAAATAAGATAGACGAGGTGATGGATTTGTAGATCGGAAGCGAGGGATGCCATTCAGGGGAAGATCCAAGCTGTCAGATTGAATTGACCGAGCCTTTGAATTCTAGATGCGTCAATAATTCGGGGTGGCCAACATGATAGCCACTCATCCACGTCGTCACCATTTTAGGACACTATAGAAAAGTCATCGAAATTTCTGGACAAAAAGGCTCAGATGTACATTACTTCCTCGATTTTGCGGGGAATATCATCACCATGTCAGCCATATCACTATCACCATCACACAAGTTTTAATTTCCGAAACATAATCTTCACGCTCTGTCGAGTATCACTGTCGATTTCCATTATAAGCTTTTCATGCATATTTCGTCTATATTCCGTTCCCTGTCCACTTGAATAGGCCCTTTTGAACCAATGATCTATCTGATCGAGGGTTTTACAATTGATCAATACCTTGTTCTATGAATTTTTCTTATGAGCCTTTAATGCATTGTCTGAATCCTATTGCCCAGCTACCTCTGGGGGCTTTCTCAGAACCTATAGAAACAGAGATCACAGTTCTGCAAGCTGTCGGAGCTTATTCATACTGACGAGAACTCGATATCTTGTAGAAATGGTAATCGGAGCGAAGTCCGATAGCGTTCAAGGCGTTTGAGTGGGATGAATACATAAAGAGGGGAGTGATCCTCTTGTCTGCTTCCAACTCAGCATCTCCTTCGATACAATCCGCTTTATGAAGAAGCTTCTTTCTTGAGAATTGGCATTTGTTGTTACTAATTTCCTTTCGATCTTCGTTCATCAATCTCTTCAAAATGATGTTCAAGGAAACAGCTTTCCTCTCACTCCTTCTGGGTGCATCTCTGGTTTCTGCAGTTCCCACTGAGATTGTGAAGCGCACCACACCAGTCAAAGCCGATGTACGCCCACAACATTCTCAACAATCTTTATCATCCACACTAACATCTTTCAGTCTGAAGACATCACATACTCTGGCATTCCTGCAGTAGTACCTCGTGCTGCAGACTTCGGGTTGGTAGTTAGAAGTCTCGGAGAAGTTCTTAGTGATGTACGTACATACACCCTGCACCCCTCTGTACTAATCTCCTTCTTCCCTTCAAGAATATCTCTAACACCATCCCCCACCTACAGTACGAGAGCATTCCCATCAGTGGCCTCCCCGGCCTCACATCCAACGTCCCCCTAACCTTCTACAACCAACTAACCTACGCCGGTTTCCGCGCCGTACGTAAAACCGGCACCGCTGCCCTCCTCCAACAAATCGACGGTCAACAATGCGCTGTGGGTTACAATGGTTCTACCATTACGTCCGTCTATTTAGAATCTCCAGTTGCTTCTTTCAAAGCCAATTATGCGAGTTTTGGTTGTTATTTAAGTACTTCTTCGGGTGTCAGTCCGGGGGTGGCTTGCACGGTGCAGGTCACGGCTTTTCAGACAGATGGAAGCTTGTATACGGATAAGGCGGGGTGTGCGTATGGGGGATTGGGAATGAGTGAGTTTCTATTTTCTTCTGTTTTGATCTGTCTTTTTTTTTCAAACGGCATTCCGGATACTATTCCCTACGCAAAATTAACAATCGCTAACCTAAAACCCCACCCCCATCTAGTAACTAAATGTACATTTCCTAGTACCTGGACCAACGTCGCAAAACTATCATTTGAAGTTGTTGCGTCAGATATTTTGGAAACTGTAGGTCCAACGCTGGGTTCGCTCCTTGGCGGTATCATTGGGACGATTGGGAGTATTGGGTTTATTATTGATGATTTTGATGCGGTTTTTCGTTGTGTGGATGGGAAGAGTAATTCGGTTGTTGCGCCGGGTCTTTGTGGGTGAGGGGTAGAAGATGATGGGAGGTTTGTAGGGAGGGGTTTTGGAAGGTGGGAGGTGTTAAAGGAAGGAAAATAGGGGGATGGAGGGAAATTGGGTTAGGTAATCATGGATCCTTGTATTGCTTCAGTTGTGTTGTGACGTTTTTTAGTCGCTCGTTTTACTACTATTCCTGGTAAGATTACTAAATTAGTTATTGAAATTTGTTTAATTTCATTCACTTCATCTACTTCATCCGCTTCATCAAAATTCCCGAACATCTCGTCCCAAGAGTCAAAACAGCAATAGCAAATATATAAATGCATCCATACCTTCTATTGATGGTATACCAGGTAAAACATGTTCTAGTATTGTGATAATTTAAGGAGCTTCGTTCTATGGATGCAGAGAACCTATGTAAAGTCTTTGGCTGATTAGTCTAGCTAGCTGGTGGATAGGAATGTATGAATACATTCATACATTCGAGAAAATCCAAGTCCGGGCCTGATATTGGAAAGGATTGAAATATTCTTTTATAGCTTTTCAACCAAGAGCTTTAAAACTCCAGGATCAATATTCAGGATGATTTTTGAAGCCATGTGAACTTGAGGTTTACTATAATAATCGTTTTTTTCCATTGTTGACACCTAGATTTTTATCATCCATCCTACTCATTCTATCTATATTCAAAATTACGAGTAACCTATCTTCTCATCTAGTCTTGGTTACAGAGCACTAAAATAATGTAAATACCTCCGGCGGCTTTACTATATATAGATACCTCACAATCATACCACCACATCACCTCCCGGGGAACCCACTTACCCCTTCGCTTACCCAGTTGCAAAATTCAGCGTCTATTCTTTGTATTTATTTCTTTTGTTCTATTTCTTTGTTGATATACATATCAATATATCTATATCTTCACCCATAACCCATACCTCTCTCTCTGGTCCCACTAAATCACCGCTCTAATCCCTCTAACTCCCTCTCTAAATCAACCCCCCTCATCCACTGAAAAAATACCAATTGCAACTCCAACACTAACCCCAAACAAAAACCCAACACTTATTCAACCCTCAACAGACATCCTACATCCAATCGATATCCAGCATGCATTAAAACAAAGCCCCCCCCCCCAAAAAGGAAGATAGTCTGGCTAACTATACTGAGTTAATCTAACTCACTGGATATAGAGAGCTTGTGAATCTGTGAATCTACGGATATGAGAACCTGGTACATTCCATACAAAGCTTAAGAGTTTGAATTTGAGCTTTGAGCCCCGCACTGGACTAGCTGGGCTTAATTTTCTCCAATGAGTGTGTTTGTGCGGGACGGAAAAACGCTGGGGGTGAGAGTGAGAGTCAAAATTTTGGAGTATGGGACTATAGGGTTGAATGAGGAGGGGTTGGGATATTCGGAATTGGATTATAGCAGGGTATATATTAAAGAGCAGTTTTGAAAGTCCTGTGATATATATGTATATTAATGATTTGAGCTGGAGCAGGATGTGAAATATGAGATGTGAAATGAGGTTGTGTGGGTTTTGGTGAGGATATGTATACCGTAGATATCGATGTAGATGTAGACGGAGATGTTAGTTGAATGATTAAATATATACTCGAGTATGATGGATGTATTTTAATTGTGTATATTGCTTGTATAACATAAGATATACTATAAAATCCGTCACGGTTGGTGTGTATAGATACTATATATGTAATGAAAAATGTAAATACTATTGAAAAATGCAAACACTATTGTAAAGCTAGAGATCGCCGGATACTTAACATCCATACCACTAATCTACCGTTAATACAATAAAGTATATCGGTATACTACAGTGTATACTCTCAGATATGCAACAAAGATACTCTCATCAAACTAAACCAGAAAACAATAATAATAAATCAGTACCAGGCACTTAAATACCGTAGCCACGATTCAACGAAATAACTTAAAGTCAGTTAATATACACTGTATAATTACCATATTCCAGATCCAAATACCATGTTAAAAATCTACTAGATAAGCTTAAATATCCAAGCAAGCCTTTTTTTTAAATCTCGATTATCTAATTGTCTAATACTTAGTTTAATAAAAGTAATTAATTAGGGATGAGAAAAGAATAAAAGATTCTACACTTTGAAATTTAGATGATTATAAATTATATGGTTAATATTTGTAAGAGTAAAATAAATGAGGAGAGGGATTGATTTGATGGGAGTCGGTGATAGATACACAGAGGAAAATGGAAGCATTGAAGATGAATTTATGGTATGGTATGTACACATATAATAGATACCCAACTAAACCAAAATCAAACCAAAATTAAAAGATAATATGAGATAGGAGGGAGAGATGAGAAGTCAAAGTAGATAAATCATCTAGATTATCTTATAAAATCCGCCTGTGAGGAGTGAAAAAGTGGAAGAGTGAAGAGAAGCACAAATTCTTGGATTGGAATTTCAGACTCTGTACAATGTATTGTAACGGATAATTACCAAGAGTTACAGGGATAGGTAACTTGATGTAAGATTAGGAAGTTGATTCTTGAATGGGTAGAAGAGGGAATGAGGGGTTTAGGATCATGAGGAGCTCAGGGTATATACTATGATACAAGGTAAAAGCGAAAACCGGTAAATGTATAACAGAGACGGGGAAGCTGGGGCCGAGGTGTATGTTGTGCGGGGGAGTGGTGGATACATTATTACTTAACAGAGGTGAGAGGCCATCAGTTGCCGTGGGTTTAGTATTCATGGGTAGTAATATCACAAAATCAAAGTGCTATCTCGTGATAACCCGTTCCCGGCAGAAGTAATCTTCCGATTGACTACGATCTAATAAGTGGAGGGAAGATCCGATCCCAGAGTGATGTTTTGCAGCTCGTCTAGTTGATATTGACTGTACATCCGTGCATCGAGAAATGAAGAAGTTCATATGACATGTACTCTAGACTTGCTGAACACGAGGATCCTAGAGCCCCGACATTGATAAAGTTAGTCTGCGTCTAAAGATTAATCCGGGCCCGGTAAGATAAGGGAGATGATATTGGTAAGTGATATTGGTAAGTGATATTGTGATATTGCGACATCGTTGAATCGTCAAGCATTGAGGAGACCCGAGAAGCTAGTGGGAATGAAAATCTACTTTGACTGTAGCCTAAAGTAAAATTCTAAATAATCATATTTCGTTTTCATATTGGCTAGCTGGGAAGTGACACGGATCGCATGGTGTGGTTCTAGATGCAATTAAGACAATGACGAACGAGGTCAGTGAAAGATCTCTTGTAACCAAATACCAAATAATAATATCATAAGACGGGTGAACAAGTTATCACCACATCTGAAAGCTGACTACCTCGGTATATCAGAAGTAGGCAATAGTACCCAAGTTTCAGCATGGCTTATGGCTTTTTTCCTGCATTAACTGGGACTTACAGACAGACTACCTAGTATGTGAAGCACGATTGCGGCGTAAGTATAGGCAGCATTCATACCGGAGAATTCGTTTTTGATCCGAGTCGGGAATGAGATGTGGATATAGTAGGGATGAATGAATATGAAAAAAGTGGATATCATATCCGAATATGGTGAGTCCATGCGCTTATTACACAGAGGAAAGGCCTTGGCTGGATATCCATATACAATACAATACCTAGTATGCAAGACGGTGATAGAGATAGTGGCTACCATCGGATCTATACATGCTTTGCTTAAAAACATTACATCAATAACTTCAACCAATATCTTGGCTATCAGAATAGAATACACAAGAAGTAAAGAAAAGTGAAGAGTAATTGTGCATGAACACGTGCTTGATTTTCTTGTTTCGTTCATTTGTTTTTCTGATCCTTGCATTGCATTTGCCTCCCTTAGGCTCCAGCATTTTGATGTTTGAATGAAGGAGATTGTAGGTTTGAGATTTGAAATGCTTTTTGGTGGTAGTGGAAGAAAGGTGTACGAGAAGGTGAAAGTTGAATACTGTTTTTAATACATTTAGAATTTATTTTAAAATCTATTTTAAAATCTAAATAATTAGATAGGAATGGAAAAATAAAAAATAGAAGGAGAGAAAGAGGAATAGGAATCAAATGTGATAAGATATATTTTTATATATATGGATTCGATGAAGATAGAAAAATATAAAAGGATTGACGAATGAAAATCTGGGGAAAGGAAGCTATTACGGACAAATACTTCCGACGCATGTAATAAGGTTCCAGGTTCACGTGAAACTTCGACCTCAAAGCAATTTCTTCTTATGCCAAAAAATGCCAAGATAAGAATCGGAAAATTGATCTCCCATCATTCACCTCAAAATCTCTTGTCTTCATTGGTTCTTTCATTAATACACATGAGTTCGTATAACTCTTTCTTTTTCCCTTCCCCGCCAACACAAGCCAATACCGCCAAAATCCTTATCTTTTTGCTGCATTTTTGATAATGATCATTACATAATCAATTTGAACCAATAATATTCAATTTTCATTCCAGGCAACAATATTTGGGACGGCGAAGATCTGTAGGCATCCGAATTCTATCCATTCTTCAAAGATCCATAGGTTACATTTTTGAAGAAAGAAGAAAGAGACCCTTGATCGATTTTTACTTCGGTACATTTTAGATTAAAGCAAAACTTTGGATCTGAAATCTTAACCTTGATCATTTGAATTATCGATCGATCATCAATTTTGATTGTTCTTTTTTTTTTTTTTTTTTTTTTTCATGATTTTTTGATTCATACATACAATCATATGATAATACTACATCTTCTATTTTCTGCTACTACTACCCATTATTAACTTCTCTTCATTATCATCCTTTTTAATTCTCATCTCAAGTTGATTTGTTGGGACTCCACGGCTATCGCTGGCATTGTTGTCATTTTTGTTGCCTATGATTTGAACAATTACATTTACAACCTACATCTACATCTACAACCACAACAACAACATCAGTAATCATGGACCAGTACTTCACAACACCTTCAACACCTCTTCAAAGGCGATTAACCAAAATTTATACCGATACCAAAAATATTTATGATTTCATCAAAGAACCAGTTAGAAATGTCGAAGATCATGAACTTCAATCATTACATCGCAAATTACGTATTCAACAAAATCGTTTGGTATCATGGGGGTTAGAATGGTCGGATCCTTCGCAGTCACCTGATATCGATGAATCAGTATCAAAGGCAGGATTATCTGAAATCGTCGGAAATGTTATGTCAACTATTAAGGAAATTTTAGCTGAAGCTGAACCATTATGGCAATCATCCAAAAGGTTGACATCGGATGAGAGACCATCGGAAAAATCGGAAAAGGGTGCTTTAATTCAATGGGATAAATCGAGGTTCGAGGATTTGATTCGAGATTTAACCATGTCTATTGATACTCTTTATGATTTATCAAAGACAAGACAGTCGGCAAGGAGTGGTCTCGGTCTACAACCTTCGGAAGCTTCAAGTTCAAAAGATCAGTCTTCGGAATTTGAGGAAAGACAATTTGAATCGACAAGAATGTCAGCTCCACAACAAATAGATCCGGCAACTCTAATTTGGACGGGGAATCAAATAATTGCTACACGTGGTACATCAAGGTCAACGTCGAACAATACATTGAGGCAAATAGTCTTGATGAGAAGATCTGTTAACTCTTCGGATTTGAGAAAAGCTATCGGTCAACCTCCTGATCCAATACCTGTTCTTGTCGAATATGCCCCTTATGATCCTATTTATTCCGTTACTGGAATCACTCCATCCATGACTAGATTCGAAAAACTCTTTGCTGGACTTTCGCAGGCGTATTACTCTTCTGACCGATTGCTTGTTGGATTACTTCGTCTCATTGGATATTATGAAGATGCCGAGCATTCGAGATTTTGTCTGTTGTTTGCCTTGCCAACAAATTTTGGACCTATGGACATTCAAAGTCCAACTTTACAGATGCCCACGATAAATTCATTGTCAGAGCTTCTAATAAGTCCAGCATTTGAACCAAGTTTGGAGGTCAAGTACAGATTAGCCTACAACATAGCTAATGCTGTATTTGATTTACACTCGAAAGGAATTGTTCATGGCAACTTACTTTCTTCCAATATTCTTTTCATCGAACATCCTACTTCACCACGGGCTTTTGATTTAACACAGATTAATATGCGACAATCATACCTCGGTTCTTATGATTTGTTTTCTGATACTGCCACAGATTTGGGACCCAGTTTGGATCAAGCTACCATGTTGTATAAGCATCCACTCGATCCGAGGAGTACCAAATATACTAATCTATCCCAAGAAAGCAAGTCTTTGGATTTGTATAGTCTTGCGATGATTCTTCTTGAGATTGGTTTATGGAGTTCTTTATCGGAACTTTTCCCAAGAGCATCTCAAGTCCCTTCAAACCCTACAGATGTTCTCAAGCATCTTGCATCTCGATGTGGAAACATTTATGTTAAAGCGGTGAAAGCATGTTTAAGTGCACCTGAAGGGGAACTTTCACGAAAAGCAAGACCAGATGTTATGCATCAAAAAGTTTTTTGGCGTGTATCAAAAGCACTTGATACTTGTTGTTCACTCGATGATGTTTCGGATGATGATAGTGAAAGAAGTGATGAGCCATCACTAGTACCCACACCTTTGAAGGTTGAAGCCCCATCTTCATCTGCCAAAGGATATCGTGATCGAAGAGATGCAAAGATTGATTTTAGTGCTCCTCAAGAACCAGAAATCAATTGGGGTGAGAAACCAAAACGTGAAAAGTCCCCGCAAAAGGCTACCGCTGAATGGGCAGAGAAAAAGTCTTCTGGTGAGTTGATACCCCTTTATAACGTGTCACAATCTAACCATTCTTGTCTTAGCGATCGAACCTATAAAATCACTATCGGGCATCGGTCTTGCGTTCGCCAAACCTAAGCTCAAGACATTCCCCGCCATTCGCATTAGTCAAGAACATATCAATTTTTGGCATACCAATATTATGCCACATGTCAACCACGTCCTTCGAAGTTTTTACAAGAAATATCCTGAATCAGTCGAAATATCTCTCGAGTCAGTTGGTGAATCATCTACGAAAACGAAACCTACCATTCTCGTCATTTGTACAAGTGTCAATAAAGTTCGAAGTATATTGAAGAAGAGTCTAGTTTATGATAAAGCTACATATGGATTAAAAGTATGTCGTGGAAAGGTTGTAAGAGCAAGGAATGGTGGGGTCAAAAGAAGTATGGCACATGGTGATGAACTGGTAGCGAAAAATACTCAACATCAAGCACGTCCGAAGAATGGTGCTAGTATGGGAGCATATATTAATGATCATCATCTTCCACCGGTATCATTTGGGGGACTCGTCACGGTTGATGGCAACCCTTATGGAATGTCTGTTCATCATATGTTAGACGATCCTTCCGATAATGATGAAGATGAGCCAGTTCAACCAACAAAACCAATTCTTCGATCATCAGCTCGTCCTCAAGCACTTCCTCAATACCTTGAAATGCCAGATCTAACGCACTCGGATACATCCTATTACTCTAGCGGAGACGAAGAATACAATTATAGTTTCACAGATTATTCATCTTCAGGTTCATCATTTGATTCCGATTCCTCACCTTATGCATCAGAAGATGAAGATGATTCTGATGCCGAATTCCCAACTTTGGAGCCAGGAGATATTCCTCCTATTCAAGTTTCTTTATCGAATGTTCACAATTATCCAATCACCCAACCAGCTATCGATGACATCGATCCAGATTTCTATCCCGATCCGGAAACTAGAGATGAAGATCATTTAGATTCATGTTTACTTGGAAATGTCTATACGAGTTCAGGAATTAGACGATTGACTCACGAAAATATTACTCATGAGATTGATTGGTGTCTTTTTGAGTTTGAAGAACATCGTCTACCCGATTTTACTTCTTCAATATCTTTGACAACACAACCAACAGGTGTGGTTCCATTAACAGAACTTCCAGATTTACCAGTTAAATGTACAGCCAGAACTAGTGGTACACAAACTGGACGAATACTCCCATCAATGTCCATTCTCAAAATTTATGGTCGAAAAACTCCATCTATGAGTTGGCAAGTCGCAGGTAAAATAGGTGTTCCAGGTGATAGTGGTGCATGGGTTCTTGAGCGTGGTGATGATATTAGTGCGGGTCCTGGAAATAATAGTGGGAGAGTTGCAGGTAGTGTGCTTGCATGGAGTCAACGCAAAAACGTCGGATATATATGTCCAATGTGGATTAGTGTCTTGGATATGGCGAATGCGTTGAAGTGTGAGAAGATTGGATTACCAGGTGTTGAAAACCCTATTTGGGCTAAGGTTTCCACGAGAAGAGAGAAAGACGTTCCGCCTCTTTCCAAGAAAACTTCAAGTCCAGTAAGTGAGGGGAATATTGATGAATGGGATAGCGAAGATGAAACGCATAGTTTGAGGGCAAATAGACCTCAAAGTGGAAGTTACCCTATGGTTATTGATGATGATTTAGCAGATGACGAAGATGAATTATCGGGTGTTTTGGGAAATATAAAACATGTGGAATCGGATCATGAATATGGGACATCGGATCATGAAGATGGATATGAAGATGAGGAATCTTATGATGAGGAAGAAGAGAGGGAATATTGGAGTCGATTTAAAGCTGCGAGTGCCAGTCCTGAGCGTGTTAAGGGAAAGGATGTAGATGGCAATGATCGTGAGCATGAGTTTGCGAATGAATATGTGCAGGAATGTCAGCATGATGGACAGGAATATCAACATGCACACGAAAAAGAAGTCCTCATTTCATCCGAAGAAGAACCGGAACTCCTAGCTACTCTTGGCCAACCTTCACGAAGGGGAAGAGGTTTTGGAGTGAGAACTTTTAGCGGTGATAAGAGTTTGGAAATGGATTTGATGGTGGGGGGTCTTAGGGGTTTGGGTATTGATGGGAATACGATGAGGGGAAATACGACGGGTGGATCAATGAGAAACACAGTATTTAGTATGGATGGAAGCGCAATGGGAGATTTTACCGTAGGGGGTGGTGTCAGTGCAGAGGATTTTAATGCTTTGGCGGCGGCTAGTGCGGGTGGAAGTGCTGGGCATAATAGGAGTGGGATGGGTAGTAGAGGGAGTGCGCATTCGGGGACGGGGAGTTTGAGTAGTTTGCATGGGATTGTTCAGGGGCAGGGACAGAGGCAGCGGGTTGGGGTTAGGAGTTAGGAGTTGGGGTTGTGATGGGAATTGGGATTGAGAGGGCATGCGTTCATTGGATTGGATTGGATTGAAATATTGGTATACCATGGAATTGGGGTCGGATATGATAATATGATAAGTACGTTGGGTTCTTTTGATGACACTGGGAATGGAATATGGATTTCTTGTATGTATATATATATATATCTTTGAATGTTGTTGGACTTTTATCGTGGAGTGAAATGGAAAGGGGATGAGGATTGGAGTCTGCGTTTAAGTAAGTTCGCTTTCAATGGGATTCGGATTAGGAGAACAGGGAGGGATGACACAATTGAAGTAGATGAAATAAATGAATGTCAATAGAATACTAGGATACTAAATAATTATCCTTTATTTGAAATATAAATATTTTCCAATATTCTTCATCTCGTCTTATCATACGCAAACCTTATCTAAATAATCTTACAATAACCCAACAAAATGGGATCACACTCTCCCTATTATGGAATCAGGTTCTGCGGATCGGCAGTAAACTATACCTATTAAAGCATTAGTTCAACATCAAATTCAAAAGTGGCGGGAATCAACCATAGAATTCTGAATACCTTCGAAAATAAACCATTCAATCAACCACTATCATTCTGAGCTATAATTATGCTATCATCAACTCTAAACATACTGCCTTGGGCGAGATATCAATAAATAAACATAAGACCAAAAATAACACTATTGCCGTCAAAAAATCACCAAAACCTCATTCGGCCCGGCCCTCGACCACCTACATTGGAAGATATAATGGCGCAATCTACTTGTTTCGAAAAACCTCTTAGAGATCATAGAAGCTATACTAGAGAGCAGAAAATGAAAGTGATTGATTTCTACTATAGCACTACTGTATGGCGCCGCGATCAATATACTAGATTATACTCATATCAGAGGCCTCGAATTGATGATGTTTATATGCATTTTAAGCTGGAAAAGGGGCGTGGGATTCCGCGGAGTACTATTCACCGATGGATAGGAGAATCTAAGGCTAGATTGATAATAGGGAGTAAGAGGAATACTAGATCTAATAAGGTACATCCCCATCCCATCCAACTATACTATCGCAATACCAATTGACAAAATTGTAAATAGGGTCACGCCTCAATCTCAAAACCTCGAATTACATGATGGACGATGTCGGAGGGGAATGGAATGGAAGAATAAATCATGTATGATATATAGGAATTATAAAAAATTATAAACCCTTGATATCCCTCGCATAAACTGGGGTTGGAAAAGGGCTGACGGGGCTACTTTCTTGCGGGCTTGGTCCCTGGAGTCTCTGAAGCGAAAAGTTGGGTTCAACGTCACGTGTACCAAGTGAAAGTTTACGAGCTAAATCAACTAAATGCGAGAATCCCCCTTACTTTTCAACAATTCATATCAGATTGGAGGTACTCCAGATTCGAATCATATCTGAGGGAGGATAGGAAAGGGATTGATGAGAATAAGGTGACGGGTGGATTTTATGTTTGTATCAGGATCAAGGGGGATGTAAGATTTACTTTCAAACCTTAAGACAGACAAGTTATCAGGTAGGAGGATCATTCTCATTCAATTCTCTTTGAACTCCCATCAATACGGTATGATGTATCAGATGGAAAATCCTAAAGTACCTGATACCAAAATCCTCATTCACTATGAACATTCGATTCCATCACTCGAAAAGCCATTCGGAAAAGATATCAACAACCCGTTACTCGATTTGCCGTTCATATTGAATACAAATCTTCTTACTGGTTCAATTGAATATAATTTTCATATTCATCTCAACATTTATCTTGTGTTACCATATGATGATCTGATATCTTCGGACGATTATTGAAACCCCAACGAAACTACAAGCATCATGATACAAATTTCTTTCTCGGCACTTTCGTCCAAACCCCTGATCGTCCCATCGTGGAACTACCTCCGTAGGGACATAAGTGTTCCCACATAAAAGTACGAATTATCACTACCATACCATCCCATATTATATTTCCATTCTACTAGAAGTTTTTCAATCCATCCTACTATCAAAACCTTCCTCAAATGGCTTCATATAATTACAGCACCGTCAGTTCTGAAGTAGGAACTCCCCAAACACCCCGATCTTCTTCTCCTACTTATTCCATCGCAAGTCGTTCCTCTTCTACTACTATCAGCAAACGAATTTCTATTTCGACAAGTCGGAGAAATACAGCTATGAATCCTATTGGTGATATTGATATTACTGCTATTGAAGCTGCTATGAAGCAATCTTCTCTTGATCATTTTAAAGGTTATAATCAGACCAATTATCAAACAGTTACCCAGTCCAGAGATACCGAATATATTCCTAAATATTCCGCCAAAGGATATCAGCTTCTTCGTGAGCCTGCTTGGAATAAAGGTGAGTCCGTTATGACCGCTGATAGAAGCTTATTCTAACTTTTAAAGGTACTTCCTTTACTCCCGAAGATAGAATCAACAAAAACCTTACTGGTCTCATCCCCCACGTCCTAGAGACCCTAGAAACACAATGTATCCGAGCCATGCGAATGATCAATAGTCGTAGTACACCCCTCGATAAATATCTCTATCTTTCAAACCTCAAGGCACAAAATACAGATCTTTTCTACCGTCTTCTAATCGATAATATTGCAACACTCATGCCCCTCGTTTATACCCCCACAATCGGAGATGTCTGTCTTCAATATTCAACATTATACACCAGACCAGAAGCATTATATATTTCCATCAAGCAGCGAAAATCCATAACAACAATTTTGAGAAATTGGCCATATCCAGATCCTTCAATTTGTGTCGTGACAGATGGATCACGTATTCTCGGTCTAGGAGATCTGGGCGTGAATGGAGTTGGAATTTCGGTTCGTGCCTCATCCATTCATCACATGTCTCATTTAATATTTCAACTAACATAACCCTTCTAGATCGGCAAACTAGCTCTCTATACAGGAGCAGCAGGTATTCATCCGGAAAAAACCCTCCCCATTGTTCTAGATTGCGGTACTGCGAATGAAGAGAATCTTCGCGATCCATTATATCTAGGTCTTCGAATGAAGAGACCAAGTCCAGAAATCGAACAGGAATTTATGGATGAATTTATGAGTGCCGTTAAGGAAGTTTATCCAAATATGCTTGTACAATTTGAAGATTTTGAATCGGAAAAGGCTTTCAAGTATTTGGAGAGATATAAGGCGGATAAAATGTTTAATGATGATATTCAAGGTACAGGTGCTGTTGTGTTAGCTGGGTAAGCTTTCGGATGAACTTTCCCCTTTGCCCATCTAACTCCAAACACTAACATACATATGCAGATACATTGGCGCAGTAAATTTATCAGGTGTCCCAATCGAAGATCAAAGATTAGTATTCATGGGCGCCGGCTCAGCAGGCGTCGGAGTCGCCAAACAAGTAATGGAATACTACACCCGCCGCGGACTCACCGAACAAGCCGCCCGAGAAAAATTCTGGCTCGTCGACACCAAAGGCCTTGTAACCACCGACCGCGGCGACAAATTAGCAGACCATAAGATTCTCTTTGCTCGAAAAGATAATAATGGTCATCAATTTCAATCCTTGGAAGCCGTAATCGAATATGTGAAACCTACCGCTTTGATAGGTTTAACCGCTACATTTGAAATTTTTACCGAGTCCGTCGTGAGAGCATTAAAGGTATCTGTTGATGCGGGAGGATTGGGTAGACGACCGATTTTATTCCCTTTGAGTAACCCATTTACCAAGGCCGAATGTACATTTGAACAAGCCATTACCTGGACCGAAGGAACCGTAATTTTCGCCTCCGGATCCCCATTTCCCCCCGTAACCATCAAACATTCCGAGACCGCCTCCCCCTCCCAAGAAACCACCTATTACCCCAACCAAGGAAACAACGTGTACATATTCCCCGGTTTAGGACTCGGGGCTATCCTCGCCCAAGCATCGAAAATTACGGATGCGATGGTGTATCAGAGTGCGGAGGCACTGGCTGGGTGTTTGGATAGGGAGGAATTGGGGCGGGGGTTGATATATCCGAGGATTGAGAGGGTGAGAGAGGCGAGTGTGAGGGTGGCGAGGGAGGTTATGAAGGCGGCGAGGAGGGAGGGGGTTAGTGGGGTGAGGGAGGAGGAATGGAGGGGTTGGGAGGAGTGGGGGGATGTGGCGTTGGAGGGGTGGATTAGGAGGTGTGTTTATGATCCTAGGTGGTGAGGTGAGGTGAGTTGGGAGGGGAGGGGGGGTTCGATGGTTCTTTTTGATTTCGGATTCGCCTCTATTTCTTTGGTTTGTTTGATAGATAATTTGTGTTGGAAGCATACCATGAATTTTGCGCGAATGCATTATAGTAGTAAGGAGTAACTAGCGCAATACAAGAACACCACACCACCCAAGTATTCACAATAGACTTCTCCAATACCGCTATACTTCAATACCACTATACATCAATACCACGCATTCATTCCCAATAATAACATAAGCCCGTCGATCCAAGTAAGATAATCTTATATAAATATAAATATAAATATAAAGATCTGTCACGGGTTCACAACCCATTCCTAGCTAGTCTCTCTGGATGCCTCAGGCATTTATCCCCCATATAGTCGGTGCTCCTAGCACCTTCTTTCCTCCTTCGTAGAATATCATCGTATTACCAAGAGCTACCCTACGCCGTAATAAGATCAATACAAAGAAAATATAATAATTAACAAATCAAAAAAAAAAAAATATCCCAATAACTATATAAAGAATAATAATTAATATTTCTAATTCGTAATTTCATTTCTGTCACGAATCGTGAACCACAGGAGGCTAATCACGTGATACCCCTTATCTCCTATATCAATTTATGAGCTGATCATCTATATATATGTGTTACGAATCATATGATTTAATATAGTAAAATGGTAATCCTAATAATGTATATGTATAATTTTGCAGCCTACAAATAGATATTTGTGTATATATATTTAATCGTTCTTTATGAATCATAATTCTTCAATTGTAGATTCTAAGGAACATAATTGATCTTGTTTATTCAACTTTATTATAACTCTTGTACATCATATTATCTACAACTCATTTACAAGTGTCCAGCCATCTGATGGCCTCCCAAATAATATCTCACTTTAATAATACCTTCTTAAATGAACTTTTACGAACATTACATTCAAAAGAAGAAGATCTATTCCGACCTAATCAACGAAGATATAACCGATTTCCCTATATCATGCACGACCCCACATCTTGCATGCATTTTTAATTTTATAAAATATCAACCACTATGGATGGATATAGCGACGATATGCCTTCAGAGGTTTGTATGGAATTCGTATTAATTTAAATTAAAGGGGAAGAGCATCCTAAATATACTCAAATAGCAAATTTCTTTAAAATCAATCGTTCAATGTTCTTTCGGCGTTATAAAGGCAAAACCATTTCCTGCAGTATTGTATATATTGAAATTCATTAATCTCTTTCAAAAGAGTAAGAAGAGACTTTAATCGATCAAATTAATAAATTGATATAAAGATCTATATCCTTTACAAGTTGTATAATCAAAAACCTTATGGAAGAGATTATAGGCCGTTCTTTAGGGAAGAATTGGACGGCAAATTTCGTGAAAAGGCATAAAACATGTCTTCAAAATCGGTATCTTCGATATATTGATAATTTGTATGTGAAAGCTGATAATATTGCTGTATTTGAATATTTTTATGATCTGATTTGAATTATTTTGTATTATTGTTGAATTTTATTATTTAAAAGAGTTATATTAATATCTTTCTTTTTTTCATTTAGTTGATAAAAGTAATTACAAAATACAATATATTATTTAAGAATATATACAATTGAAACGAGAAGGGCTTTATGATTGGTTTAGGGAGGATTATGAAGAGGATAATGAGTGCTAGTGTATATGATCGTGGTAGAGCTATGAAAGCTAGGCAAAATGGATCGAAAGAGTTTATCATTTTTTTAGTATGTATATGTACCGACGGTACGGCTATTCCATTTACTTTAATTTATAAAGGGGAATCTGGAGATCTATAGAATATATGGATTGATGAGATAGAAGTGAAGGATCAGGTTTATTTCGAAGCTTCAAGTAATAAATGATCATCGAATATATTCAACCTTATCTGGTTTAATAAAGTCTTTCAATGCTATACTTGTTCAAAAGCAGGGAAAGGATATCGTCTATTGATTATAGATAATTATTCTAATTATATGAATATAGAATTTATATCGAAATGCGATGAATTGAAGATCATTTTATTAATTCTCCTTTTTTACTTTATATATCGATTCCAATTTCTTGATATGGGTTACTTCTTTCCCTTTTCAACGAATTATGATATAGAATTCAATAATCTAATGTACAAAAACAAAGGTATCGTTGGAATATCGAAATATAACTTTTGGATGATATTTAAGGTTGCTTGGGTTTAATTTGTTACTACTCATAATATCCTGAAATCTTTCGAAAAAGTCAGCATTTATTCTATAAATAAGAACATTACCATTCGCAATATCGAATCAAAACAAGCCCCTATGCCATTTACATCGATGCAACTTATAGGGAATAAAATAAAGATATTATATATAACTAAAATTCTTTGTCACCTCAAATTAGAGTTTCGTCTCAAATAAGATCCCAATATCACTTAGAAGCTTTTTAAGGCTGTATTTACGTATACAATTAATACTAATATCCAATTGTATAAAGCAAAAGGTTTAGAAGAAGTTTTGAAGATCGAAAGAAAGAAAAGAATTTGTTCTAAATGTTTAAATCTAATAAGGGAGAAGAATAGAGGTGCTTTTTTATATTCTCTTTTGCAAATCGAAAAAGCTAGAACCTATTAATCGATGAAAGCATTAGCTATTGAACAGGAGAAGAAAATTAAGAAATAAAAGAAAACTGAAAAGAAAGTTGAAAAAAAACAAAAGAATAAAGTGATTAAAGAGAAGATAGTATAGAGGGAAATCGATTATCAAATTATATGTGATACCAAAAAAAGAATGAAAAAAGCTCGGAAATTATTAATATCTTCTATTAAAAGAATATAAATAATTCAAAAATGTTTTCCTATTATAGATCTAATATTCCAAAAAACTATAAAGGATTATAACATTGTAGAGATTGATAAATCAATGATAAAAGGAAAAAAAGGGGTATTACGTTCAAAAACCGGGTAACATATCAAAATTTCATCGAAATTGAAAATATAAAGGTTTTTTAATTCTATAAAATAATACTATATCTCTTTATTGTTCAAAAAGAATTGTAACTTTATATCTTATAATTTATAATTAATATCGAATTTTGAAGTGATCGTAGTAGGAATATGAGGGGCGTGCAAGATGTGGGGTCGTGCACGATGTAGGGAAATCGGTTAAACACCTTTAGAAGTGTACCATCACTTTCACAATGCAACGAACTCCTCCTCCTGTACGCTCCGAACCTTCGAAAACATATTCTAAGGAACATAATTGACCCTGTTTATTCAGCTCTACTACGGCTCTTGTGCGTCACAATTTCTATTCTAATATTAAATTGTAATTATATAATCTATATTTGTCACGAATCGTGAACTATAGAAGGTTAATTATATAATACCTCTTATCTCTCTTATCAATCGATGAACTGATCGTCTGTATATATACATTACGATTCATACGATTTAGTATGGTAAAATGGTAACCCTAATAATATATACATACAGCCCTGCAATTTACAAATGGATATTTGTATATATATATATCTAATTGCTCTTTATAAGCTATAATTCTTCAATTATAAATTCTAAGGAATATAATTGACCCTGTTTATTCAGCTCTACTACAGTTCTTGTACATTATAAAATTATAGTAATTATAGTAATTATAGTAATTATAGTAATCATAGTAATTATAGTAATTATATAATCTATATTCTCTTTTTATCTTCATCAATTAGTAATAAATAACAAATAATAAATAAAAATAATTATAAATATTTTTATTTTATTCTTTTTCTAAAAATTAAAATTCAAAAATCAAAATACAAAATACAAAATACAAAATACAAAATACAAAATACAAAATACAAAATACAAAATACAAAATACAAAATACAAAATACAAAATACAAAATACAAAATACAAAATACAAAATACAAAATACAAAATACAAAATACAAAATACAAAATACAAAATATTAAAAGTTTGTAATAATAGTAATTTCTATCTGAATATTAAAGATGAGGAGTGTCACGAATCGTGAACCACAGGAGGCTAACCACGTGATACCTCTTATCTCCCATATCAATTTATGAGCTGATCATCCGTATGTATACATTACGAATCATACGATTTAGTATGGTAAAATGGTAACCCTAATAATGCATACGTACAATCCTGCAGCCTACAAATAGGTATTTGTATATATATATTTAGTCGCTTTTTACAAGCTATAATTCTTCAATTGTAGATTCTAAAGAATATAATTGATTCTGTTTATTCAGCTCTATTATAGCTCTTGTGTATTACATTATCTACAATTCATTTACAAATGTCCAGCTATTTGATGGTCTTTCAAATAATACTTTACTTTAATAATACCTTCTTAAATGAACTTTTACAAATATTATACCCAAAGGAAGAAGATCTATTTTGATCTAATCGATAAAGATATAAATATCTTTAAAAATATACTATTATTTTTACAATACAACGAACTCCTCCTCCTATACACTTCAAATCTTCGAAAGCATATTCTAAAGAATCTTTTTCTTCTCCTCAATTATTTCAATAATCCTTCGAAGAAAATATAAATATAGGATTAGATAACATTATTATTGGAAGAAAGAAGATTGGTAAAGAGAAGATTCCAATATATAAAATCGATATTTCCAACAGTTCAATTGCTCCTTCCGAATCATTATTACAATTACAAGATCTCTATACAATGATTATGAATTTGAAAAAGGAGAATCGATAATTGAAAACTATAATAACGACAAGTTCTACAATAATACAACTTCCTTTTGAACTCCAAGTAATATCTATACAAACATCTAAATCAACAGTAATACCTAGAATTCCCCTTATTCCTTCAATCGAAATTCAAGGACCTTCATCCAAGCAAACCCGAAAATCCCGAAATCAGAAAAAGAAAACTTTGATCAAACGATTTGATCATCCAAAGCCCTTCAAGGATTCTCCTTCCTTTTCAGGAAATGACAATTTATTTAATAATCAGGGATCCCTTTACTCAAGAAACCGATCTAATCGATCAAGATCGTATTCCTGTGTCAATCACAATTCGCAGCAAGATATATATACATCAAAATCCATAAATCTTATTATTAAATTTAACAATAATATTAAACCTAAAATTAGTTTATGATAATTATTGATCATAAAACAATTCAAACTGTATACTATATCATTTAAGAATGAAATACAATATTGTATATATATAATCGATCAAACCGAATCGAAAGCATAAGTATATTGTCATGCTCTTTATATACGAATACCCTGATTCATAATACTCGAATTGATCGAACAACTTATAACGATTTATCGGAACCTGATCGAAATCGATAATACTTGTTTTTAATACAAAATGTAGATTATATTTAATACAATTCGATATAATAATTTCCTAGAATGATATAGGAAGTTCAGATTATTTGTTATCTAAATAAAGATTACTGATGATAAAGTTCTATTCAAAAATCTCGAACAAAAGATTTCCGATTTTCTTTTATGAATAATAGTAATATTCATTAAGGATTATAAGATTATAAAAGAACTCGTAAATATATTTATTAGAATAGATCAAAACGAAATTTCATTATAAAAATGAAACCGATATTATATTGATCGAGAAACCTTTATAGTTATTTATAAATTAATAGCTATTACAAATTCCTTACAATCCTTTCAAAGTTTTAACAATTCCAATTTTGGAATCTCTATATTCCCGAAACTATTTCCACTCCAGAATACCCCTTCCAGATACATCAGCCCTATTATACTTAATAACTATTCAAACTTCAAATATTCATTGCCTTCTTTTTCTCCTAAAATAATATATACATCGATACCTTATATCGATAATCTCAATAAGATCGAAATGATACAAAAAGAAACAAAAGAATTCGAAGAATATCAGGATGCCGAAGAAGACTTCAATTTAGAAACTACAATTGAAACCATACAGAATATCTATTTAGAAAAAGAAAAGTATTTAAAACCAAACGTTTAAACTCTGTTTCCATCCTAAGTGTTATACAGAATATAAGATTTCTTGATTTAACCAAACTTATGAGAAGAGAAGCATTCATTCTTCTTTATAATCTTTCGAAAAATAATTACATTTATCGATCAAAAATATTCATTGATTTTGAAACAAATAAATTCGTTTTTATTAATATTATACTCCTTATTTGTTTATTTCCTATATTTAAATCTAGAATTATATTATTTGAAACTTCAATTGAAATTAAAGGATATAATGATATACAAGATCATATTATTACCTATTTCATATTCCTTAATTTAATGATCGATAACTATAAACAATCTTTTATCCCTTTCCTTATTACTGAATTAAAGAATTATAGTATTATTTTAGATAGACTTTGATTATCAAAGATTCAAATGAAGCTCGATTATTTTAATCGATATTTCGAATAGCTTAAAGAGAAACTCTGTATCATCTCCTATTCGAATAATCTCTTCGTTATTTAATCATCCTTTTACAAACAAAAGATCGATTGATTAACCCAATAAAATGTTGATCGACGAGATGATCAACTCGAAGAATATTAAAATCGAAAAGATTTACAATTGAATAGATCAATCGTAATTAATAATATATAATAAAAACCTTCAAATATAAATACAATACAGATTTTTATTGAAAAAAAAAAAATCCCGATTCCCTTTAAGTTCAATCTATCTCCTTCCCAATCAATTATACCATTATTACAGATCTACAAATACCTCCCCTATATATTATCCAAAGTCCTCGATCTATATATATTCAAATCCAATAAATTCCAATTAGAATACAAAAGAAATAAATAAACTGAATTCTTTATTATTATTCTAAAAGAATTCGATAATATAATAAACTTTTGACAAAACGAATGATATACAAAAAAGAAAATACTGATTATCCTAATCGAATTCAAGAATACAAAAGTTTGAAAGAAATTCGATCGAGTATTAACCGAAATCGATTTAGAATCTGAAATACTATTTGAATATCGATAATATCATTGAACCTTTTTTAAATATAAATCAAACATTTTGCCTTCTAATCGATTTTATAATTATAAAATTATATTGGAAGGTAAAGGAAAACAAATTTTGTATTACAATTTACTTTACAAGATGTCTCTGGAATAATTGGAAATTGTTAAAGAATATATTATAGATAATTTCAGTAAAGATTTCATTAAATCCAATCAAACCCCTTATATTGTATCTATCTTATTCGTCAAGAAACCCAATAGTAATTTGAAGTTCTATATAGACTTTAGATTATTGAATTCCTTAATATATAAAAATCAATATCCCTTCTCTTTAATCAATGAAACGCTTTTTTGGCTTTCCGATATTAAAGTCTTTATCAAATTCGATATTCGTTAAACTTTTCATTATATAAGAATGAATTCTGCTTTGAAAGAGTATACTACTTTTCAAATCCGATATAGATTATACAAATATAAGATCATATTATTCGGATTAATGAATAATTTTATAATCTATTAATATTATATAAATAATATTCTATTCGATTATTTAAATATCTTTTATATAATATATCTTAATAATATTCTAATCTATTTCGAAAACGAAGAAGAGTATCAAACTTATATTAAATTAATTCTCGAATAATTAGAAATTATTAATTTATAAATAAATCTCAAAAAATATGAATTCAATATTATATATACTAAATATTTAGGCTTTATTATTTCTATTAAAAAAGTAAAAGTAAATCCTAAAAAGATTAAAATAATTGAAAACTAAACCTTTTCGATAATAATGAAAAGAATTCAATCATTCCTTGATTTTTGCAATTTTTATTAATAATTCATTAAGGATTACAATATAATAACAAAATCTTTTAATGAATTCATTAAAGCAAACATTAAATTTGTATTCAACGAAATATACCAAAATGTATTCAATATTTTGAAGAAAAAGCTTATCTCTACTCCGTTTTTGCAACACTATAATTATCAACTCCTTTGTATACTCGAAACAGATATATCCAATAGAATAATTGCTAATATATTATTACAACAATATAACGAAGATTGATTTTCTATAATTTATTTCTCCAAGATTATAATTGTCATTGAATTGAACTACAAAATTCATAACAAAGAAATATTATCAATCATTTAATCTCTCAATTATTGAAAAACAAAATTCACCGGCTCATTATATAAAATCAAGGTTTATACTAATTATAAAACCTTCGAATATTTCATAACTACCAAAACTTTCAATATTCGATAAATTCGTTAAGCAAAAGTTCTAATCGATTATAATTTCATTATTATATATCGCTCTAGAAAAAATAACCTTTTCATTAATACTTTAACCCATTGAATTGATGAATTGGACCTCCAGAATTATACCAAAAAGAAGAATCGCCTTTAACAACTTATTAAAGACAATTAAATTGATATCGAAATTATAAGAAAAGCCTTATGAAAATACCATCCAGATAAAACAATGATTACTAATATCGATTTGAATGAAATCGCTCCTTAATTCGATCTAATTAACTATATCATTAAAGCAAATAAAATTATAAATAATTTACTAGTATTCAGAATACAAGCTACCCAAGATTACAAATATATATCACTCCAAAATGATCTTTTGCTCTATAATAACTGCTTAATAATACCTGACATCGATAACCTTCGAATTTATCTAATTCATGAAACCCATAATTCCATTTCCATTACTCATTTTGATATAAGCAAATCTACCTTTTATTATCTCAATAATACTATTGGTTCAGAATATACAATATTATAATCAGATATATATACAATTGTTATACCTGTAAATACAATTCTGTTTTATACAATTATACCCCCAATTTATTACATCCACTTCCGATTCCTAATCGAATATAACAATATATTATTATAGATTATTGTAACTTTAATAAAGATAAATACGGATATAATAATGTTTTAATCATTATTAATTGATTGACAAAGCAAATTATCTCTATATCTTATTACAAATCAATCGATATTCGAATTCAAATACAACTATATTTCTATTATATATATCGATATTATAATCCCTTTGATATTATAATATCGGATCGTAGCCCCCAATTCATATTACAATTCTGAAAGGAATTCAATCAAATCCTAGAAACCGATCTCAAACTATCCATTGTTTATTATCCCCAAATCGATAATCAAACTGAGATTTATAATCAGTACCTTCAATAACAATTAAAATTGTTTATTAACTATTATCAAGACAATTGATCAGAATTCCTATTTATGATGGATTACACGCAATTTACTTTTTTATACAATTCCTTAGAAGGGCTTACATTTTACGAAACTTTATACAGATATGCACCGAAACATATTGTGAGAAAGTTGGGATATCAAGGCCTAACACGTAGCTAGTTCGTAGTCATATGGTTATATGACTCTTTGTAGTTAGATATAAGAGAGGGCTCTGTTCCTTTTTCCTTGAAAGAAATCAATCGTTTTCTATTAATCTTTTTGTACTTTATTTGTGTACAATCCAAATCATTATCTAAATCTATTAGTTTTATTATTTGAAGTCTTTATAATGTAATCTGATCAATTCCAATTCCCATTTCTCTTTGTAATATACTATTGGGATATATATATTTCGATTTATCTCTTTCATAATAATAATCCATACTGGATTCGAATTATATGGTTTACATTATATAAATATATCTGTAAGGAAATTATGATTGAAAAGAAAATAGAATTAGCAGTTTGTAAATAGGGGGATGGGATTGATTTTGAAAGGATAATTTTTTCAAAAATATAGGATTGTTAAACTTTAAATAAGGAAGTTTTGATTATCGAAGTTCCCTTATTTGTATTTACCCATTATATTGAAGACGAATCATTTTTCAGTAGAATCATTATTTTACTTTTTATTTTGAAAAGAATATATCGACGAAGATTCTATTCGGGGATGCAATTAGTAATGTTAAAAATGTATTAGAATTTCAAATATAATAGAATCCCTATTTGTAAACGAATTATTTATCTTTGCAAGTAAGAAAACTTCAATCCTGAGGACAACCTTAATTGAATATGATCAATTATATTGAAGGATCTTGAATGCCTTATATATTTCTAGAGTTATTTGAATGCTTAAGTATATATTAAAGCAATAGAAAGGATTGGGTATAGTACATTAAATTATTATCCTTAATATCGGCAATTAAAAATTTAAGATATATTTTAAAAAACTTTTAGTTAAGGGATTTGAGATTTATATATTCTTTTGGAAAAAGGAAAATCCTGGGAAGGATTATATATACCTTTTCTTTTCTTTTGGAAATTTATCAAAAGAAAATTATGAATACTGAAAACTATCGAGAACCAAATATTGAATCAGATTCTAATGAATCGGATATTTTTCAATCAAGTTATAATAATATAATGGATAATTTTAATCCGTTTACAAGATTGAATCTTTTATAAGATATTCCTCAAGGATTAGAGGATAGTATTATTGTTTCAATTATTGATTCTTTTGAATCCATTAAAGAACTTTTTATTGATAATAACAGAAATCCCATTAAAAAAGAAGAAAAAACAAAGAAAACCAAAAAAGAAAAAAAAATAAACCAATAATAGCAAAACCCATCAAAAATTCTATTTATTGTTTATATTAAGGATTACATATATATATTCCCTATTATACTATATATTAAAAATACTATTATCCTTATTTTCAATGGGATCAATGTATTTGACTTTTTTATAATTTGGGATGCCTTGCAAATTGATTATAATATATCCGATAAAGAAATGCGAATTCGACTTCCTTAGTATTGCAATTATACCATTACTATCCAAATCAAATTTATACCGGAATATAACCCTATTAGATACAATTGGAAAAGAGGGTTGAGATTAGTATTACTTTGATGTTTTCGTGATTACGATACCCAGCAAATGATAGACATCCGAGACTTTCTTGATCAATTTGTTAACAATCAGTACAACAAAAATGAAGGGGATTATAATGCAAATCCAATAATAATGAAAGATTATATTATTAAATTCGTATTTTCGGCTATTCAACTCATTGACAATCATATAATCATCGAATTCAAAACTGGAAGGATGTTTTTGCATAATCTATATACCCAAATAGAAAAGAAGATTGCTAAATAGTTTAAAGTTGACTTCGATAATCTTGCTTCTATGAATTTCAAAAAAATAATGGATGAAGCCTATAAATGATGCTTTTCTAAGGATTCTATTGTCTGAATTTACAAAAGATCTAAATTTTATTAGGTTATTATTTCCTAAACTATATATAAATATATAAAAACCCTATTTGTCTCCAATGCCAATATAAAACCTTATTTTCAAGGACAGAAAATAAAGAACATTATGAATGAAATCATTGACCTTTTGGATAAGCTCAGTATAAATCATTTAAAGGTAAAAATCAAAGGTATAAGGGATTCGAAGTTATCTTTCTCGTTATTACAATATCAAATTACTTATTGAAAAGGTAATACAAGATATAATGATTATTCTATTCAAAATGAACAAAAAGGAATTCTTTTTGATATAAATAGAATTTATAAAAAGGATTATCTTTATTACTATTATTTTGGAAGATTTCTTTATAATGATGATTATATTATGAAACAAAATTATTCTAAGAAAATCGATGATATTAATACTAGATTGTATTATTATAACGAATACAGAGTCTTTATATTTGATCCTAAAGGATATCCCAATTTTTCCTTAATCTTTAAGTAAAAGAATTTCTTAAAAAGTTATCAAATTGAAATGTACATAAAAACTTATAGATTTGACTAGTAAAAGAAATAATTGAAGAAATTCAATATTAAAGATAATTCGCTGAATCTTGAAGTCTCTAGTATTGAAATTGTAAAGGATGTATTTATAAATAATGTTAATTATCAAGAAGGGGAAATTATCAATATCAATGTAGTTATTTAGTTTAAAGAAGTTTCAAGGTTATAAAGTCGATTATCTAAAAAATCCAAATCAGTAGGATGAAGCAGAATTGATAAGCTTCAAAAATCGTCAAGTACTTTTCGAAAGATATTGTTCAGAATAATAGATCAAATTGAAAGGGAAAGGCTAAAGAAAGAATTCTTTAATAAGGATAAAACTATAGATATTAATGAAAACGAAGAAGACAAAATAGAAGAATCTCAAAAAGGAAAGGGTTTTCTTGAATTCGATGAGAATAGTATAATACAAAAGAATAGAATACCCAATTTTCGTATTAAATCCTTAAAAATAAAGAAGCAAGTATTAATCATTATTTATATCACAAAATCCTTGATAGAAATCTTGAAATGGATTTACAGAATCGAAATCCTGATAATAATTGGGATTGTTTTTATATATATATCAGATCTTCTTAAACAAACTTTTAAAAAAGTATTAATTATAGATATCGAAGAACGAAAAGAGCTTTTCAGAAATTCAAAAATCCTTATCGAAAAAGTTGTAATAGCTTTAATAGCTATTAATTATTTAAATATTTCTTTTAGTTATTAATCAAAAGAAATATATAATATACCTACTATTATTGTAACCCTTACAGATAAGAATATCAAGATTAATAATATTATCAATTCGGGATCGACAATCAATATAATGAGTCTGGAAGTTACAAAAGAATTAGAATTCATAATATACGAATATAAAGCGATAATGATTATCTTTGATAGGAATATCATCATTTTGTATAGATTGATTGAAGATATGGAAATCAATTTTGAAAGAGTTAAGAATATCGTTGATATCTTTATTTTAAATAATATTAAAGATCTATTATTATTGAAAATGCTATATTTATTTATAGAAAAGATTGATTTTGAATATAAAGGAGATAAATAAATTGTATAGATTATTAATAATAATAATATTAATAGGACTGGTTGTTGGATAATTGGATCAAAATATAAAGCAAATGTTATAAAGGTTGATTTTGAAAAGTCAGGAAAAGAATAGACAATATAAATCCTAGGGATTGTATTAATAACCTTTCAAAAGTCCTAAATATTATTAAAAGTAAAGGGAAATTTGAAAAATTCATTAAAAACCATTTCCCAGAACTCCTAATTGATATCCCAAATTTTAAGATGGTCTTAAATTCTATAAAGCTCAATACGGATACTATTCGAATTGATCTTGATTTTGATATCGAAGATATATTTGATAATATTAAGGATTCGGAATTAGAGGGATTTCAGGAATATTTTGCTATTAATGATATTCATCTTGATTTGGAAGAATTTAAGACAAAAAGTGATGTTTGAAAGAAACTAATTGATATCAAATCCGAAATTCTTGTTTTGATTAATAATATATATAAGAAAAAAAAGGATAAAATAAAATTTTTAGATGAAATAAAGTATATCAATAAAGAAATCCCAAAAGATGATCCTAATTGACTAGAATTGGAATATATAAAATATTTTAAATATTAATTATCAGATCCCTTTTCGAAGTATTTGATATTATATTTCGATATTAGATCTAAAGATTTCCGATTGATACAAGAATATTTAGTATTGTTAAATATCGAAGATATACTTTAGGAATATGAAAAGGAATTTCTTTTTATATTATTACAGAATCGAAAAGCAGTATTAACTTTTGATTGGATAAAAACCAGCAATATCAAATCTTCAATTGCCCTGTTATAGATTATCAAGATAATACTATATAAAACTTGATAAGCTCCTGGTTTTGTATCCCCTAAAGCCCTTTTATCAATAGCTATCGAAATGATAAAAGATTATATCAAACAAAATATATTAGAGGAAGGAGAAAGATTGTATTGAAACCCTTAATATCTAATTAAAAAAAGCAAGGCTGACAAATACTATATCGTTATTATAATAACAAAAGCAAATATTATAACTCTACAAGATACAAATATACTTTCAAACTTAAAGGAATTTGTTGAATAAATGGTTGAATATTTATTAACATCTTTGATTGATTTCTTCTTTAGATATAATCAAATATCTCTAAATAAAAAGAGTAAAGATATCATTACTATTATAACCCCTTTTGATTTGATAAGGTTTATTATTCTATTATAAAGGATTACTAATTCGATCACTCAATTTGCAAAAATTGTATCAAAGATACTATAGAATATTATACCTGATATTATTATACCTTATTTAGATGATATTAAAGTTAAAGATTCCAGAATTTGATATAATAAAGCTAAAGTTGAATCTAGATTGAAGAAATTCGTTATCAAATACTTGAAAAATCTAAATACTATAATGGAACACATTGAATGTATAAAATATACTATCAATATCAAATCCAAATAGTATTATAATAGAATCCGAATTGTAAACTATTATATCAATTCTGAAGGAAGAAATCCCGATATTGTTAAAATCATTAAGATACTTGAATAATCACCTTATTCGAATAATTATAAAATTAGAATGTTCTTTAAAATATATATCTTCTATCGATTTTGGGTAAAGAATTTCGCTATTATTATAAAGCCTCTCTATATATTATTGAAGAAAAATATAAAATTCATTTGGATTATTAATTATAATACTACAATGATTTTATTGAAAGATAAATTAACTTCAGCCCCAATTCTTCTTCTATTGATTTACTCATCTGGAACCGAAACCATTATGTTCGCTATCAATACTAGCTTGATAAAATGGAGAACTGTTCTAGATCAAATACACGATAATAAGCTTCGCATTATTGCTAGATATGAGAATGGTATATAGAATTATACTGAACAGAATTATAATATCATTAAAAAAGAATACAAAGGAGTATTCAAAGTTTTGCAAAAATATAAAAAAGATCTCTATAGTATTCATTTCCTTCTAGAAACTGATGCGAATGTATTTGTAATTCAGCTAAATAAAGTAGTTATAAATCTATTTGATACTTTAATTACAAAATGGATTGCTTAGATCAGACTTTTCGACTTTGATATCAGATATATTCTTGGAAATAAAAACACTATTACAGATACTCTATCACAATGATTACGAATTGCTTCAAACAATATTGATAAGAAATATAAAGAAAATATTGATAATTCGATCATTGTAAATCTGAATTCATTACAAATAGATCCAATAATGAGTATAAATAACTCCAAAATTTTAAAATTGTCTCAAATTTTGGAAGACGGAAATAAAAGGATACAAATAATTATTCAATATATCATTATGTTACAGAAACCTAAAAATATACTAACAAAGGATTAGTAAACTTTCAAAAAGAAAATTCTCAATTTTTATATAAGAAATTGCTACCTATTCAGAATCCGGGGAGATAGATTATTTTTCGCCTATATAATAGTAAATAATGACCTAATCGAAAAAGCAAAAATTATAGCTCGAGTACATGAAGAATTGGGTTATAAGGGTTTAGAGTTATTGTATACTAAAGTATACAATTGTTATTAATGGAATAGGATATACAAGGATATGAAAAATTGAATGACTTTTTGCTCCGTTTGCTAATTCAGATTATTCAAATAAACAAATGAATCAATGATTGCTATTTGGGCCTTAAGTATTTGATATAAAATTGATATAGATATTACAAAAATACTTAATGATTATAGATTCAAATACTTTATTGTTCTATAAAAAGATCTAAATGATTAAATGAAAATTAAAGCCTTACAAAATACTATCTCGAAAACGATTATCAAGTTCCTTTATGAAATAATCTATTGTTATAATTTCTTTGGAAAAATCATTGTAAATAAAGGACCTAAAAACAAAAACACTGTATTTGCTTATTACGAAAAGTATAGAGTCGACAAAATCAAGATATCAATCTATTATTTACAAATTAATGGAATAATGGAAAGAGATTATCATTCTATTGCAGAAATACTTTTCCGTTTATCATGAGAAGGGTATAAATAATTTGAATAATTGAAAACAGTATTATTCGTTAATTGCATCTTAATTTATAAATCAATAAACAAAATACTATTTGAATTGATTTACAGACGGAAAGTTATATTGCCTTTTGAAACTATATATACAATTTGAAGAATCCTTAATTGAAAAAATATACAAACCCAGAAAGATTTATTGATCACTAAAATATAACAATTAAAAATACTAGATGAAAATATTGAAAAAGCAATTTTTCACAAATGGTGCTACAAAGAAGATGGTAAACTTCGATATAATCTCGATTATAAAATATTGAATAAAAATATTCGAATTGAAAATATAATTCTATATTACAATCTTTGATCAAAAATCGATATATCTTGCAATACAAAACTTGTTTTCAAATAATACAGATCTTACAAAATGACAAAGAAGTTGAAGGGTCTTTTTATATACATTTTTGAAGAAATAAATGATACCCCGTTTAATAGAATCTATATAGGCATTTGTTTCAAGAAATATATTTTGCACTCAAATCTCTTTATAGATAACAATTTTAAGGATTTATATAAATAAATAGATCAAAAGAATCAAGTTTCTAAATATTCATAACCTTTCAAACAAAAGATGATAAACAATTAAGGATTATTCTTTATTTAATCACAAAACGATATAAAACCAAAAAAAAAAGAACAAATACAATAAACCGAAAAAGAATTATTATTACAAACTTCTAATTATTAATTAAAAAGCTTGATAAAGAAAGCCTTATAATTACAAAAAGGGGAAGAATATTTGAATCCTTTTTGAAAAAACTTATTATACTATCGATCTTGCTTTTGAACAATTTGCAAATAATTCCTAAATAATATTTGAACAATTCAATATTTTCTCTTTAAAATCTACTTTTTTTAATAATTTGATTTGAAATTATCAATTCTTTATTTATACTTATTTTATCATTCATACAAACTTTTATTTAAGTTTTGATATAATGTTTAAAGAAAAATCTAATCAAATTATAACCTTCTACTCTATTAATAATAATATTCTTTTTCTTGTCCGATACAAGAATCATTCCTTCAATAGCGAAATCGAAGTATTCGTATTCATTGAAACTTTTGAAGTTAAGGAAAAATACAATGCTCTTAAACAATAATTCAATTATTCTATGAATATTACTAATTTCGTTAAAGATTTTATAAATGAAATAAAAGATCAGATCGAAGGTTAGAAGCTTTATAAAGCAATTGATCTCTTCAAAACCAATTATTTTGCTAAGAATAACGATACAATTCAATTTGTTGAATAATACTGTAATAAAGCTAAAGAAGGTCTTAAAAATCTCAAAAGAATTTGGATAATCGTTTAAGGAAAAGCTTTTGCCTGTTTCTGATTGAAAGATATAAGTTTAAATGATACTTCAACAAAAACAAATATAATTTATTACATTTCTTATTTCAACCCTCAAATCTTTGTGAAATTTCTGAACGGATATATAGTTGAACATTTTGTACAAAAAAGAGGCAAAGAAGCCAAAAAATATAATCCTGTAGATTTCAATATTATATATAAATTCATTACAAAAACTAATATAAAAAACAAAAAAGATTGGATATCTCTTTTTTACAATCTTATATAGAATTTTATCTTCAGAATTTATAGATTTATTTTCGATAATCTCGGATTTCTGAAAGAATGTTGTGAAGGCAAAAACCCTTCCGAAATTCAATAAGGGGATAAGCTTATCCGCAAAATGATTGTTATAGAAACTGCTCTAGTATCCTTTAACAATAATAATGATGAAGAAGAATCTAATACTAAAGAACAATTGAAAGTAGTTATTATACTAGATATCCTTTGTGTACATCGATTTCTTCATTTCCAAATAATTATACCAATTTCGGAATCTACAATCGCAAATATCGATAAATGGAAAAAGAAAGGTTATCATTTTGATCTTTCGAAAAAAGCCTCTTTTTATTTATTTATTCTGGATAGATTTATATCTTATCATTGTATAATTGATTACAATACTGAATTTGTTTCAGATAATAACGATTCAGCTTTTGATAATTTTAAAACGGTTTTAAATTCTTTATAGGAGTTGAAAAACTACTTTTGCGATTTAGACTATTAATTTGAAAAGAAATAATACTTTTTGATGGATAATGGATATATTACCGATCAAATAAAATAGAAAGTTATTGTATTATTAGAAAAATAAATCATTATGGATGCTTTATATATATATTATTTATATACTCTAATAAAACTTCTCGATTTAAAGTCGAAGTATATTTCGGTTAAGGAACTATGAAACAAATTGATTATTGTTATTAGGAACCAAAAGTGTATTAACGAAATAAAATTGATAGAGGCATTTTACCCTTGATTCCATCTATATCAATCTTTAGTTTTGAAATAGTCAAAACAAATCTTTAGCCCTAATCGATTCAGTTTAATAAAGAACTTCTATTCCCTTGATTTTAACGAAACTCTCAAAGATAATTTTCTTTTATTAGGATTATCAAATAAAGAATCCTTTGAGAATTAATTTATTTTATATATCCCTTTGTTTCAGTATATCTTCGAACAAAGAGATAAATTCGATTTGCGAAATATTTGTAAAGATATTTTTACTATTTATGAATAGTATTTCCGCAAAATCTTTAAAGGAGATTTACTTTCAAATTGTTACTTTTCGATCATTCAATTCCTTTTAAGATGTGATCTTACTTTATAGTATATCGTTATCCATATTTGGGAGGATAAAGAGTTCCGTTTTATACCAATATCTTTATCTGTATTATATTTTTCTGATTGTAATAAGAAATTTAACCTTTATTATTCCTTTTTTAATCTTTTCTATCTAATTTTTAAGGATAAACAAGAAAAAACTTCAAAAAGAATGATTATTATGATCGACCTTTTTAAATTAGAGAAATCGATTAAAAGTTTTTATAAAGAGTATCAAATCTTTACTCCTTATAAACTAGATAATAATAACAATTTAATTTGGGAACTCCTAAAAAAGTATTCTTTTATCTATCAATTATAATATAATCTTAATTGAACAATAAAAAGGGAAGCTTTCCAAAAGGCTGAACAAGAAAATCAATTTTGTTAAAGGACCTTGATCAAATCTGAATTTCGAGCAATTGTAATTCGATTAGATATTATTTTGAAATATACCAGCTTTTTTGAATCCTATAGATCGATTTTGATATCGATCTTTTATTTAATTATAATTTCGGATGAAAAGAATATAAAGGATAATAATTCTTATAAAAACTTTCAGAGATCTTTTCAAAATCAAACTATCCCCTTTGAATTAAACGAATTTAATAAAGAAAACCTTTATATCCCCCGATTCTTTTTTTTAATATTAATTTTATTCTACAAAATTATCTTTTTATAATCTTTTTAGAATACTTATTTTGAGATTCTAATATTATAAAAAGAATAACAAACAGATTACTCGAAATCAACAATAATGAATTCGAGTTCTAGTATAAACGATAGCATAATCTTGTAATAACGGATTTAGCCATTCAATTTGAAGTATTCCAAGATAAAGAAAAGCAATAAGAAGATCGATCATTATTTGTAGATTATGATATACCTTTACAAAAACAAGAAGCTTTTTGTAACAAAAACCTTGAAGATAATGAATTCCTTGATAAAGAAAATATTAACAATTGAAAGGTTGTAAATCTAATTGATGAAGAATCCCTTGTTGGAAAATCTCAATCTACATCAAAGAAGTTTATTGAAAAGGAAAAAGAAATCGCGGGGTGAGAATCGATTCAGAATTAATCTATAATACTATTTAATCTATCTTTAACTGAATCTTTTGGAATATAAAGTATTGTTTCAATCCTTGATATAGGTTATGAATTAGATAAAGAATAGATAAATCGCCTTTCAATAAAGAAACTTTCTGCGAGATTTAGCAATAAGAGAAAGAATCATTCTTTTAATGTTGGGTAAGAGTTTGTAACACCAAAAGTCTTTATTCGTTATTCAAGTTGTATTTAGGAATTATCAAAAAGTCCGATTACAAATACAAAATCCGTTGCAAAATGTTTAGTTAAATGTTTAAGAAAGATTGAAGATGGAAAGAATAATGAGGATACTTCTCAAGAACTTGAAACTTTTATCGAATTTGGTAGAAAGACGATAGAAGTAGATTTGGATTAATAAGAATCTGGAATATATTGTTTTTTTAAAACAATCTTAAAAATTGTTTATTGTTTTAATTTGTTAATACTTTAATTGACTTTCCTTAATTTAATTATCTTTTGATCTCTTTGGTTTTTACTTTTTGTAGTTGTTTTAAAATTAGGTAGAATATATATTCCAGGAAAAGGAAGAATATAAGAAAGTTGGGATATCAAGGCTTAATATATAATTAGTTCATAATTATATGGTTATATAATTCTTTGTAATTAGATATAAGAGAAGGTTCTGTTCCCTTTTCCTTAAAAAAAATCAATCGTTTTCTATTAATCTTTTTGTACCCTATTTATGTATAATCCAAATCATTATTTAAATCTACTAGTTTTACTATTTGAAGCCTTTATAATATAATCTGATCAATTCCAATTCCTATTTCCCTTTGTAGCGTGCTATCGGGACGCACGTATCTCGACCTACCTCTTTCACAATATATAGGAATGAAAGGAAGATACTAATAAGCCAACAAACGATATAAATATATGTGATATCTGTATATATGCAGAACACAATAGATTAGCTTTTATATAAGCGAAAGAAAGCCTATTACATATCCAAATCAAGATATCGAAATCCACGAATACTCATCGATATAAGATCGATTTCGATATCGGAGATTATATATAACTCAATATAAAGAGTTACCTTACCTAAAGATCATCCAAAAAACTGGATTTTTCAATTCAAAGAAGATTCAAAATCATTAATCGATCTGGAAGTTCTTTCAAATTCGAACTCCCGATTACAATAAAAATTCATCCTGTTTTCCCTTCAGATCGATTATGCAAAGTATATAATGATCCTTTTCCTAATTAGATATTCGAACCATCTTCATTTATTAATATAACTAACGATTCGGAATAAAAAATGAAGAAAATCCTAATAATAAAGAAAACACAAAAAACCCTATTATACAGAGTCTTGTGGTTTAATAACGATATCGATCTTATTTAATATCCTGCTTCCGATCTTAAAACATTATTATACCTCTTACACGATTTTCACCTGGCCAATCCAACATTGCTTGGTCCTTTTAATCGATTAATTGATTAAATAAAGCTCTATAAAAGCGGAAAGGATAATTATAATTATATAAATAACGATTCATTTATAAAACCAAAGGAAAAAAAAGTGTTCTTCAATATAGTAGATTA
Organism: Stromatinia cepivora; assembly: GCA_014898415.1. Classification (NCBI taxonomy): domain Eukaryota; kingdom Fungi; phylum Ascomycota; class Leotiomycetes; order Helotiales; family Sclerotiniaceae; genus Stromatinia; species Stromatinia cepivora. The sequence goes on along the minus strand of RCTD01000017.1, from coordinate 353,018 downwards.
AATATTATAATTTTATAATGATATATATATATATAATCATAAAAGAATCGAAAACCTATACAAATTCAAAAGAATTTGATTGTATATATATATAACCTGAGTTTTATATAATAGACGAATTGTTACTATCAAGACAATACAAAGGCAATATATTTCAAAAACTCATACCTATAATCATTTCAAAAATTATACAAAGGGAAGCTTGAATATAGTAAAAACAAAATATAATATCACCCCTATCGATTTCGTTCAATTTGGTTGATTTGATCAATTTGATCGATTAACTTGATCGATTTCGAAATTAATCATATTAACCATCCATTATTATTATACTATAATTCAATTTCCTTTTTTTTTCTATTGAAACTTTTTCCTTTTAGAGGTTTCTTAAATCAAGGAGAATACGAATCAATATTAATTTAACTAATTGATGGATGATTTGATCGATTTGATCAATTCATTCGTCATTTTGGTCAATTTGATCGATAATTTTGGTCAATTTGATCAATTTCCATTAAATTGATCAAATCAATCAAAATGATCAATCTAATTGATTTAGAGCTTATAAACCTTCACAAAACCTGGTTTTCGATAAAATAGCAATGGAACAGAGGAGTGAAACACTTGAAGACGAACTTTTCCAAAGGGGGGGGTAGTATTATAAATTGTGAATTATAGGAGGCTAATTATATGATACTTTTTATCTCCTATATCAATTTATAAGCTGATCATTTGTATGTATATATTATGAATTATACGATTTAGTATAGTAAAATAGTAACCCTAATAATATATATACACAACCCTGTAATCTACAAATGGGTATTTGTATATATATATCTAATCGCTCTTTACGAGCTATAGTTCTTCAATTGTAGATTCTAAAGAACATAATTGACCCTGTTTATTCAGCTCTACTACGGCTCTTGTGCGTCACAAGGAGGGAAGTAAATATTTATATAATATAATATCATATAAATTTGTATTATATGAATTAGAAAGAAATATTTATTTATTTATTTATTTATTTATTTATTTATTTATTTATTTATTTATTTATTTATTTATTTATTTATTTATTTATTTATTTATTTATTTATTTATTTATTTATTTATTTATTTATTATTTATTTATTTATTTATTTATTTATTTATTTATTTATTTATTTATTTATTTATTTATTTATTTATTTATTTATTTATTTATTTATTTACTTACTTATTTATTTCTTTATTTCTTTATTTCTTTATTTCTTTATTTCTTTATTTCTTTATTTCTTTATTTCTTTATTTCTTTATTTCTTTATTTCTTTATTTCTTTATTTCTTTATTTCTTTATTTCTTTATTTCTTTATTTCTTTATTTCTTTATTTCTTTATTTCTTTATTTCTTTATTTCTTTATTTCTTTATTTCTTTATTTCTTTATTTCTTTATTTCTTTATCTATCTATCTATCTATCTATCTACTTACTCTATCTAGTAATTAACCCCCCTCTCCTTTTCCACTTTTCCCCACCACCCAGCAACACACCAGTCTTCTCAATTATTTTTCATACGATTTTGGACAGAATTTAGGGATGATTTATAGGGGGAGGGGAGTAGGTTTTATACTACAAAGACAAAAAAAATATTGAGATTTGAGGTTTGTGTATTGAGAAGAATGATGGATTCCAATCAGTTTGAATGATGTATATTTGCTTGAAGTCATGATATTTGATCTATCTATCTTTTAAGCTACCATCGTGCATTTAAGACTTTAGATTCCGATCTGATAAACTAAGTATGCTTTACTTTTAGTTTCAAAAAATTGATAGCACTAATCACTCTAGTCACGCCATTGATTCTCCTTTCCTTCACAATCAATCATCGAGAGTATGAATTGCCTTTTACTTCCTTCGGCAAACAGTATATGACAATAGCTCGCCAGCTCTTCCCCTCGCTAATCATCCTCTACATTCTCTCCACAGGACTCAATCCCAAAATTCTCATACCATTGTAAAGAACCACCCTAGCAGCATCATAAAGTGCCATTCTAGCCTTCATGACTTCCTTCTCACTACCCATAATTCTAAGATGATCATAACTACTGCTGAGAACATGAGTCATCTTGAATAGATATGTGAGGATGGTTGTTGGTTCCAAAGTCTTGAGGGCGTTTTGGACGACATCTGGGTATTGTGAGAGGGTTCTGATAAGGTTTTGAGCGTGAATTTCGGTGAGAAGTGATAGATCAGCTGAGGCGATCTCTTCGGGGGTAAGAGCTGCTTTGCGGGTGATAGAGCAAAGACGAGCGTGGGCATATTGGAGGTATGGACCAGTGTCTCCTTCGAAGGATGTCATGGTTTCCATGTTGAAAGTGTAGCCGTTCACACTAAGGAAGAGTTAGTTTGTGATTCTTGGTTATGGGAAGGGAAGGAGTCAGAAATAATCGAATTACTTACCGTTTACCACTCATATCTTGTACCATGACGGAGCTGATACCAAGGATATCGGAAGTAGCTAATGGATCAGCAATTTGTTCATATTTGGCCTCATTCTTTTGCATAACTTCATGCATCTTTTCAGCAACATCTCTCAAGATATCATCCAAAAATTTGACAGTACCACGACGAGTACTCATGCCATGTACCAAACCAAAGTTAATATGTTGACACTTATCCCGAAGTTCTTTGTAACCCAAAAGCTCAATAATCTTGAACAATTGTTGTAAATGCAACTCCTGATCAGCTGCGATAACATAGATCATTTGATCAAAGTCATACTTTTCTTTCCGTTGCAACAATTCACTAATATCTCGAGTAAGATAAAGTGCTGTACCGTCCCTTCTCTTGACAATTGCTTTCCCAAGACCTTTCCCAACCTTTCCTGGAACGTGCTTGGTGAAATCGACAATCATAGCTCCTTGCGATTCTTCAGCAATCTTCATTTCCTCCATTTTCTTTCCGGTCTCCTCCATTACTTCTGCTTTGACTTGGGATTCTCCTGAATAATCATCAAAATGAATATTCAATCGTGCATATGTCTCCCTATATCTCTTAATACTTAGTTCACGGAATCGAGCCCATTGCGCAATTGCTTTTTCATCGTTCTCCGTCATTGCCTTGAAGTATCGACGAGCTTGTTCATCCAGTCCCTCATTCTTGATATGTAATGCTTCATCTGTTTTTCCTTCTGCCTCCAATGCTACCATCTTATCAGCCTCGGCTTTGACATCTTGGTTGATTTTGACATAGATTTGGAAAAGATGGTTGATAGGATCTGCCTTTAAAGCTTCTTCATCTCCATATCTGTCAAATCCCAAAGCCAATAATCCATATTGTTTGCCCCAATCTCCAAGATAGTTGACTCGAGTAACATTCCATCCTACTGCTGTATAAAGATTCGACAAGAAACCTCCAATGATTGTACTTCGAAGATGACCTGCATGGAAAGGTTTTGCGATATTCGGGGATGAGAATTCAATGACTATTTTCTTTTGTCCTTTTGATGGATCTTCTGGATCCACAAGACCGAGATATTTGTTTGCTCCAAAGTTTGACTTTTGTTGAATAATGGTAGGAATGAGAAGTTCATTAAGTTTGTCGGCTTTGAAGAAGAATTGCAAGTAGACGCCATTGGTGGCAGGTTTGTGAACGAGAGGAGATTCAGGATACTATTTAAATCAATTTGTCAGTGATTCTCATAATGTAAATAGATTGCGACAGATATACCTTTGCCGCCCATTCCTCTGCCAACTCGTTGGGCTTTTTTCCCTTGACTCGCAAAGCTGGCACAGGCAAGACTATGTCACCTTTATCCAAAGTATTCGTCCATGCCAATGCATGGTAGATAATGGCAGAATCTACACCAGTAATCTCAGCTAAGGTAGAAGTAATGTGAGCTCTGTAGATATCGACGACGTTGACATCAGGGTGACAATTAGGGAATTTTGGTAAATCTGAGACACTCAATGACTTGAGCTTCTCCGAAATGAAGTTTGAGGACGAATCTGTCGCCGCCATCTTGTAAATTGTGGTTGTAAATGTGCGAAAAGAATTGAAGTGGTGGGGTTTAAATCGAGGGGTATTTTGGACTGAAGTGGGTATCAATTTTAGACAATGGCTTGAATGCTTTCGAAAGATAGAAAAGGTGAAGTTCATAAGGTTGGGACAAGGTCAAAGGAGGGAGAAAAAAGAGAGAGCATTCATAGGAAGAAGAAGATATACTTTTTCTCTGAGGTAATTTTATATATGACTTCTTGTTTTTTGTTCTTGTTGGTGACTCAAATAGTTCCGTGGTTCAACCAGCTGCTGGTTTTTTTTTCTGTTGGTTTTACTTGTTTACCGCCTTTGAGGATATGAAACAGAAATTGGATTGTTTCTGCCTTTTATTTAAGGACTTTACCCCACCACCGGCACTCTTTGAGACCCGATTGTCAAACACGTGGTTGGGTACACAAATTTCCACACCGCCTTCTATAATGACAATTCTCGTGGCAGAATATATTCTAAATTCAACTCTCTTGAGCCACTCTCATGGTAACGGTAACACCGTATATCGTGGGAAATCCAAATTTTGAAGGAAGAAAGGCCTAGACTTAATTAAGATCTCTCCATTTCCCTCAGCTCGTCTTGAAAGGCTCGGTGTTCACCCCCTCTCTCACTTTTCTACCATTCCATATAAGGTATCTTACCAAAATCTTCCTATTCCTACTTAGATCCACTTTTGTAACCTTTTCTCATGTTTTACTTCTTCAACCCAAAAGAACGCATGTCAAGCTTTAAACACAGCGATTCAATTCATTGTCACTTTTTAAAGGATGATAGTTCATACTTATTCTTTTCTTAAAACAATTGAAGAAGTCATGATAATGATAATGATAATTCCTTTCCTTTCCAACGCCATCCATATTCGAACAATCAATCATATCTGATCCCAAGACAATAACCTCCCCTCTTTTCTTACACCATACCCAATCTTGTCCATATCCAAACAAAAGACCAAGAGATAAGTATGGTATATACTCCTCTGAAAAGGAATGATACTGATAACATATAACTATATAGGAAAACCGAAAATGATAGCACCCAAAAATCAAAATCCCAAAACGCATCAAGTATGAAGATCGAATTCCCACCATTACCCCGCACTTTGATACCACCTCACGTTGTGAGACTCCCCAACATCTTCAACATTTCCGACCTCATTCAATGAGCTGGAGTTGGAACATCTTGACCATCATCTCGTAACATTCGAATGAAAGCACGTTCTTGGGAATCTACATCTGTTAGCCAAATCTGTCCCCAAATAAATATCAGAGAAATTCTTACTCGGTCGAGTATAGTTTGGACCGGACTCTTCCACGGTAATCGAACGTGTATCCACCTGTTCATCGCAAACAACTGCACCATCTGGGCCCGACTCGGGAGAATAATCCATTCTCATCAAACTGATCCTAAGACGATAGCGGCCAGTGGCGTGAATCGCAAGATCTGGGAAAAAGAAGTATGCTTGATCGCGAACACCTCTAGATCTGGTTTGAGCGATTGGATGCGCAGAATCTGCGGCTTTACCGTCCATTTGTTCATATATGACTTGGCCACTGGCGTAATGGATGAGTGAAACACAGGTCCAGTAACCAGCAAGATGTTCATACAAATCATGTTCACTACTGAGTTGAACAATGAGAGGAGGATACAAGATTGCTCCTGGGCAAGCTCGAGCGGGAGGTTGGACTGCGATGGACAACATGGTGAAGGTGGAGTGGGTATTGAGACTTGTTGAGTATGACTTCTGATGGAAGAGCTCTTTGACCACCAGGAAGTGGAAACCAAAGTGTTGTGAGGGGTGTAGGTTATCGAATGCGATTCTCTTATTCTGATTTCAGCCAACAACTTATCGATTGTCGAATGCGGTAATGCTCGAAGTTCTGGAGTTGTGATGGCGGACGAATGCTTGACTGGATGATATTGGAAGTGTGCTATGATTGTCGAAATGTGGACGATGTGAAGAGAGGACTGATTGAGATGATGGTGAGAAATACTTCGAAAACATGGACGAATGGAGTCCTTTTATCTTTCTTCATGGCTCACACTCGGAGAAGAAAGTAAATGAGGCTGAGATATTTCTTTGAACATATCCTAGATGGGAGAAAATCTTCAATCCCGGTAGGTATCTCAAAAAGAGCTCATGCCGCCTCAATCGATGGGAGAACTACCCGCTTGTGTTCTCACGACCAGTCATAGCCAATCTATTTTCGATAATATCAGCTCTGACCGCATTGACTGCAGAACACTTTCTTGATTTTCTGCGGGTAATCCCTCTCTGTGGCCCTTTCTTCTTTGTTTCTTTCTTCTTTTTCCCTCAGACTATTGCTCGGGGAATTCCACGCAAGGGAAGCCGGTTGCACTGATACACACATTATTGTGAGAGTCTTAGATCTACTCAAGATTTGAGCGTTGTATAGATCTAATGCAACGAAATGCAAGATTGATTCATGCGGTATTCCCAAGGGAATGGGTCCAGGACCACGGTGGTAAATCGCAAGCCATCCTTATCTCGGTAAGGGCCACTCGGCCACGCTAAGGGAAAAGTACAGGGCCATCGGACCCGGCAACTTGTCACCATTGTCACCTCGGCTCTTGAGGGGCAGTGGAAAAAATGGTAATAAATTACAAGAAAAGAATACAACAGTACTTGGACTAAAAATTCAGATTTAATTTGGATTAATCCTGGATTGAATGTTACATTAAAGGGATATCTTTCTCTTTTTAACATTTCTTCCCGTGCAGCCCAATAGTACCTAGGTATCCTTTCCCTTCATGTCAATGGATCATCTATTCTACACCTCAATCCGAGTTTAGTATCAATTTACTTTTACACCTGACTAATTTACTCAAGCCGAGTATAGTATCAATTCATTACACCTGATTAGTTTGCATATCAATCTGAGTTTAGCATCAATTGGGCTACACCTCAATCTGATTAGGATAATCAATTGCCGGATGAAAAAAGTTTCTTTCGGCGAAACTTATTGACACACGGGAAAGTCTTAATTTTCCCCCTCCTAAAATTCTTACTGTCAGGCAGTGAGTGTCAGCTCCCAAGTTATATGCATTATCACTTTTGGGTATGGTGTGTTGGTGGCGCTCCTCAAAAGCCTTTTTTGAGGTTATATGACCGATTTTCAATACCCTGTTAAGGTCTCGTGGGGATCTCAGGTAATTAGGGGTAAACAGCAACTCAATCAAAAATGACCGATCGGTTCTAGTTTCGAATATCCTTTTCTATAGGAACTAAGTGAGAACAACCTTTCGACAATTTTTCTGAAGCTTTTGAAGTTTGAATGCATATCAGTGATATCAACATTAAAAGGCTTCAAATTTCATGGTCATGCTCATGGTTTACTTGCTGTTGGGTGGGGCCTCGGGTTCAAGGGTATCAAAAGCCTCATGACATACTCACCAAATCTTCACCGTCACACGACATTATTGGAGAAAACTTCCAGCAAGGGTGAAAAGCAAGTGGATTATATGTGTTCAAATTATACCTACTTCCGCGAATTGAGTGAAGGGATTCACCCGATTTTCTGGACTCATCTAGACGCCGGCTGATTTTGGAACAGGGTTCAATGAAGATTCTTCTTCTCGAGAAACCGCTAGAATTACCAAGATTGCGATCCCGGTATCCTGCATGGCAGAAACACTCCCTTTAGCTTCATAGATCTGGTTTGAGATCTTGGTATCACAACATATTGCCGCTGCACCAGGGTTTTGGGCCCCTCAGATAATCGATAGCTGGACGAACTACTCACTGGGATTGTACCCCACACTTATCCACTTCACTATGTATCAAATTTGGGAATCGTGAGAATGCATAGGTAATTATTTTCACGTATTGTACTATGAATTGCTTACATAACCAAGACCCAGTTGATGGAAGTCATCGATATTTTATTCTCAATCGGGATAACAAAACATCAAATGGAAGGAGAGAACATTGCTTGCGGGCTGAAGTGGTAAGGAGGGGTAACAGTCGGCGCAGTTGCAGGTCGCAATTCCCCCCCTCAACCCATCATGAGTTCTTTCCTCCATGGATTACCATGATCATTAAATTTCCGATTAATATCGTCTCTGGAGATTTCTTTCTTATTATTTCTCATCCCTATTAATCATTTATTCCCTCATTGCCTATGGCACCCCTAGACAGCCATATACCACGTATTACGAACCTTACCTCAAAGACTGTTTGACATTTTCTTCCGCGTTCAGATCGTAGGACTTTGAACAATAGAAACGAGTCATTCCCAACTCTCGAAAAGTTCACGGGCCGACAAAACGAACACATTACTAGGTACTTATCACATTGGCATCATCATACATCCTTCTTGCACCTCCGAGGTCTTGCAGTCATGCCGCATCGTGTCACAGACATCATCTGATATCCTCTCCATAGCATTTTTGAGACTTACACTTAGTTGAAGCCTCGATTCATGTATACCGTGAAAGAGGAAACCATACTCCGCATCATTCTTCCATCTATTCTCGCCTGTGTAGCAATTATTCTGGCGTATTCGGCTTTGAACTTTTTCTACAAACGTCAATTCGGAAGTCAACGTCGCGATTCAACACATACCATATGAAATTGACAGTCAAAGGTATTACGGTTCTGGTCATCATACTTGCGGCAATTGGCTTTTGTCTGCTCGCTATCATTTTCTACATGAGCTTTAAGAAATTTTACTGTCGTCGGGAATCGATCGCGGGCCAAATCCCTGAAAACACTATGGCATGGCGTACCAAGGTGTAAGAATACTCGCCTTCATGTGTTCACGTTTTGAACACATTCGGAGAAGCCATTGAGAAACACCTAACCGACCGGAGATTCTTGCCGACCATTCTCTCCCACGGCTCTTTTTCTGGGTGGTAGATAATTGTCATGTTAGTCAGCGTGATTCGTTGAAAAGTAGCGTGGCTATTCCGATCTGGTGGCAGATCTTTGGGATCACAAACTCGATCTCCCACGGGTAATTTACCGTGTGGTCGGACGCTCATCGACAAGCACCAGTCTCTTGAATGAGATCATATCGGGAACGTTCAGTAATCATTCAAATTGGCACGGACATAGCACTCCTGTCATGTCAGACCAGAGTCTTCTGTGAAGAGATAATATGGAATCCTCTGGTATTGCGCGGTTTATTGAGATTGCGATCGACCTCTAGATAGCTCACTACATAGAATACGAAAGTTTCCTACGAAATCACCCGAAATCACCTTCATTACAAGGTTCTCGACTTCCTTCTGGTGATTCTTGACCGCTACTTGATGTCTGATCCCATACATACCCACAGGATCTTCCATTCATCAAGGCCGTTATATGATTCACAACCTCATCTCTCGGATATCGCGATCCTCCTGACACTCGTCTAGACTTAGATCTCCGAATCTAAGCCGTGTGGAGTACACATCTTGTCTGTTTCTGCTAGTCACTCATAAAAGCCGCCGACCCAGGTTGGCGGAGTACGTGCCGTAAGACAAGTGTCAATTTTCTTCAGATCAACGTTGCATGCGATTTAGAAAAAGGCATCCCACAGAACGGTCAAAGCTAAAGAAATTGTCACAATCATATGATTACTTTATGCATATATCTTCCTGGTTAGGCAATTCTAGACTGATGGATCAGCAGACCCCCCCGAGGTTCTGGGTCCGGCCCCATTTCCCCGGCGAATAGACTCCCGAAAATTTGTCCCACTGAAGTTCAGCACCAGTTATAGTCTGAGGGTATTCCATTATATACGTCATTTTCTTCAAATTCGGTCATGTTGGCATGAGATTGTTATTGTATTTGTTTTGATTGCGATACGATGGTGAGATATTAGATTTATGGGATTTATCAGGGCGTAATACGCTTTGATGGTTAAAATGGTATCCGTGATTGTTGATGTAAGAGGCTCTATTCTTTACCCGCGTTCGGATGATACCGAAATTTCTTGAGGTGATGGGAATTGGTCGTCCATTTATGGGCTCGGCCTTCGAATTCTGATCCAGGGGATGACAATTGATCTCTAAAGTACCTTTTTTGAGCGCTGCATATTGATGTCTAGATGACACGAAGAGGACAGGTGTCATATCACGATCTTCTTCAAACGAGTTGCATTTCTTCCAAAGCAGAAGACTCACGGCTCTCATATCTGCGCCGCCAGAAAGGTTATGTCAAACAGCTTTTTCTCCATCCTAGAACTCTGAGCGCTATGACAACCATGACAACAGTTCTAACCATGTCAATAAGTCCTGACCACCAACCTGCACGGATGATCTTCGATTAATGCACAGATCAATAGCATTGACAATCTCGACATCTGTTTACGACACACTATTCGTTCTATAATCCTAGGATGAATGCGTCCCCACAAGGCGACACAACGATAAATCACAACGTCGATAATATATTCTCGAGCTGATAGGGGTGGGCGATAGGGAATAAGGATGAGTAGAATGAAGGCATGGTTTTGGGGTTTTCTAGAGCGGTTCCTGTATATGCAGATAGGGCAATGTTAGGTGGAAAGGCATGGGTGTAATTTTGCTTTACGGGGTGGGGGGGCGGTATTCTGTACACACAATGGCAAAAATGATTGAGCTTTTAGGGGGATATTTATAAGGTATTGCGTGCTACGGATCAAGGGATGATGAGAGATGAGCTATTGTTAGTTCTAGGTCTTTCAATAGAGGAAATATATGATAATTGTAATTCATCTAATTTATTCTCTTAACTTTCAATGTATTTCGATCACTCTATTCTAAACCTTAAGATAAGAAAGGTATCCAGCTCTTCTATCCCATTCCATCCCATCCCACTTCATCCCATCCCACACTACTACCAAAAATCTAAACCTCGAACCTCAAATCTCCAAACCCCAAACCCCAAACTACAAATATAAAAACCACCAATACCCATCCTCCCTTCCTTCCCTTCAAGCAATCCCAACCCCGAGAAATTTTTGGATCAAAAATTACCCCGCTTAAAGGTAACACGAGTGAGGTAAGGGGTAAGGAAGTCGGGTCAGTTGAGATGGGATATGGGATATGGGATATGGGATGGATGGGTATTGAGTATTGAGTATTTGTGGGCTGTGGGCTGGGGTATTGGGGGTTGGGGGTATGTGGATCGATGGTGAGGGTGAAGGGGTGCTTTGATGATTTTGGGGTGAGTGGTGAGGTGGGTGGTATGAGGTGGGTGGAGGGAAAGGTTTGATTGGGAATTTGGGGTTGTGATTGGGGATGGGGATAGAGATGATTGATGGAATATGGATTAAGAATGACAGATTGACATAGGATAGGATGGGTTTGTGGGATTGTTTATAGGGTACAGCATACCTGTACGGAATGCGGGTATTGTATTAATGAAAGGGGTAATTATTGGGGATAAGGTATTGTGTATATATAGATTTCAATTTGGGAGTATACATTATAACATCCCATACAGACAGATCAAAGTAGATAGACATCCAAAATTTATATCTCAACAAGGAAAAGAAGGAAAAGGAGAGAAGGTTTTTCTGACACCCCAAGACCCAAAACCCAAAACCCAAAACCCAAAACCGGACGGGACTTAGTCTTCTTTCTTTCATTCTTTCATTCATACCTCATTCATATATCGATTATCATATCTAATCCACCTTTGATAATACTGAGTAAGCTCCATGTTTTTGTATGAGTTGTTAGTTATTAGTTATGAGTATTTCCTATTTATGGAACGCGGATATTATATGGAAAAATGGATACCATATGATTTAATAGTACCTATGTTCCGGGCCATTGCCCAATATTGACATTCCGGAATCAACTTAGCTCATTCCGAAATATACTAGGTTGCGAAATGAGCTAGTTGATACCGAAATTAGAAAAAATGAGGGTATTCACAAATGAACTAAGTTTATACAAAAATAATATATTCAATATTTTAATTCATTGATTAATAAACTAGTATATATATTAATATAAAAGATTACAATTTTATCGTCGTCTATATTTTCAACCTCATCGTTGCCCCTACCCCTATTTTCAGCCTCATCGTCATCATTTTCAACCTCATCGTCACCATTTTCAACCTCATCGTCGCCCCTACCCCTATTTTCAACCTCATCATTACCATTTTCAACCCCATCGTCATCATTTTCAACTTTACCGCTTTTTTCTTTTTATGAAAATACTTTTTCTATATTTACTGAACTAGTGTAGAAATCACAATTAGAATTATCATATAACGAATAATAATATTGAGATTGAATCCCTAAAGGTTTTTTTAGGCTTCAATCGCTTATAAATCTTAATTATTTCTTAAATTAGTATAATGTGATTATAAAAAATATTTGTAAGTGAATTAGCTAATTTGTGAATAATTTCAATTTTGGTGTATACAGATGCATTTCGAAATGAGCTAGCTCATTCCAAAATTAAGCTTATTGGTGAATGAGCTAGGGTATTGACCAATGAGCTAGCTCATTTCGGAATGAGAATATTGTGCAATGGCCCGGAACATCTACATCCATATCTAATTGAACATCATCACCAATCGACAAATATACAAATCAACAAATACCCCCTTGAACCCCTCTATACCTCTATATGCACGAAAACAATCTAGCTTCTAGTACTACAGCTCGAACAAGCTCAAAATAGCCCCTCATTCGAGAGCGTACAAATTCCATAATGCTGGTTAAAGTAGTGAGTCAGTTGTATCCGGATCCGTGGTTATGGGTTTGGTTACCTTACTTCTGATCTCGGTTTGATGTGAGATTTGAGATGTGAGATGGAAGGGAATGGTTTATATTGTTCCGGATCGGCGGTTCTAGAATGATGATATGGGGATGTGATGATATGGGGATGGGATTTGGGGATGGGGATGGGGATGTGATGTTGTAACTGAGTTATTTTGGGGTTGCTTTTTATTGGATTAGGGTGTTTAGGGGCTAGAGGAGCGAAATGAAGATCAAGGCTAGTATGTTATGGGATAGTATTATTATTTTGGGAGGTTTGTTGGATTTTTATTGTATTTACAATGGGAGGGTAGTAAGAGAAGAGGACCTTAATGTCTCGAGGTAAATATTCATCCCCAGTACCCTTGCCATCCATGATTCTCGTGAAATGCAGTACCTCTAGATTCATGAAAAAAACAATTCATACCTCTCCATCTTCCTCGTACAAAAAAGCATGCCGGTGAAGAAAATGTGCCGAATTCAATACGCACTTACCTACACTAATCTATCAAGGCATTTACTGTGAAGCATTTACATACCGTCAAGCATATATATGCATGGATGTTTGACATTGACCATCCTCGGTTATCGTAGACATCTACGTCAAGACGTTTTCCCGTCCATTACAGAAATAAGTTTCGTCCAAAGATGAGGTTAGGGTCCACCGGGTTCCGCAGCCATCTCACACACATTATCTGCAGGAAGAAAAGATATCTTCCCCGGTGAAATCGGATCGGAGACAGGATGACAGGGCTTGGCTTCGCGCATGGATATTGCCAAAGCTCGTTTGTGGAGGAGCCAAATGAGTGGTATGATTATGATAGATGCCAAACTAGCTGTGTAGCATGAAGATGCGGGAAGAAAAGATAATTGGGGATGAGACAGCCAAAGGGTCCATCTAGAAAGGGACTTGTGGTTTCGTAGACGTGTTTGTGCTCATTTTGCTTTTTCGATGCCCCTGGATAGAGCGAGCTAGAATGACCAGTAAACATGTAAAATAAACACATACTATTATTATCTTTTTTCCTACCGCCCGCCGTTACTCTCAGAACTTTTTGATGTATCTTTTCTCTCCGGTGTTCAATTGGTATATATTTGTATCTGTGTCCCATCCGCACGGCCAGCACAGCGCAGCATATAGAGAAGTGCTACTTGCGAGACAAAAAAAGTCTCGTTAATCTAAATCAATCTCGATATTTCCCCAATCCCAGATTTCAATAAACTCCGAGTTTGGGAAAACGGCGGTCAAGGATATGAACCCTCGACAAAATATGATTGAAGGATGAGGTCGGTGGCTTGCAGGCACGGGCTATCTTCAGAGGGCTGAATATCGGTCGCGTGGTACGGCGGGTCGAGATCTGGCATCGGACGCCATGTTTCTTTTGTGTCAGATTGATACAGTGGTGTGACGTTTTATGGGAGAGTTATGGTCGGGGGTATTGGAGATGGGAAAGTAGCACGACAGAAGCGAGTTGATGTTGTGCGGTGGGACTGGGGATTTCGCGTTGAGGCACACGCTCAGTGTAGGAGGGAAGGGAGGAATTGGGCTTTTGGTGAGGTTACTCATTGCTGGGATTTTTCCGATCGGAGTGGAGATTGGGTGGTAGGTGGAATTTGGTGCGAGATGAGATGTACTTAGATCATGAGATGAGATGAGATGAGATGAGACCGTGTGATTTGGTAACGGAGGTGGAGATATAGATTGATGAAGAAAGAAGCCTGAGTTAGATCTGAGTTAGATTTGTGAAACTATTGCTGGTGGAGTAAAACTCTCGTATCGTAAAGACAAAATGTAAAGTTTGTGGGAGAATTTGAAAAAAGTAAGGAGTCGAGACTCGGTCTATTGATATTGTAAAGAAGCAATTATCAAATTATCTTGTCGTCATCACTTCTTACCAACTTCATAGCAGAATCCCAATTAGGACGGATGAGGGCAGCAAAACTTGGAACTCCCGAAGCACAAAATCAGATTTTGACGCAAGTGGCTTGTTGATGTGTCGCACAGCATATATAGGTTTGAGATGCGATATGATAAGTCGCATGATATTTGTTTCTCTTGATTCCCTCCCGAGGATTGATCCGTCCATGCGATTCGAAGGATGGTGAATGAAGACTCGGAATCGGTTGAAAGGATAGGAATTCGTTGTGTTGAGGTTCACAGAGTGTGAAAATGGATGTTCCGAATGGTCATATCGGTACGCATGTTTTCTTCTCGGTATGATGGCTAGCAGAGACTTCCGCAAAGATTGATTCTGTTGATGTTGAAAACTCGCGCTTTGATCAGTCTGACTTCTCAAAAGTTGTAGCGCAAATAATCATGAAATAGGAAGGAATGATTCATCCCTTTTTCGTACACATAATGATGACCTCGCGAAAATGAGACATGGTTACTGGAGAGACCCGTAACGTTCGATTGCGAAAAACCGTTCTGCGAATCGCAGACTTTGACAAATTATCAACCGACCTCCTTCATTCAATACACCGCTTTAAAGGGGTAGTCGATTTAGTAAATCGATAAAGTAACCAGATCCATTATGTTCAGTTTCGCTAGAGCCAAGACGGGAGCCATCTGAGGGAGCGGAGCAACTTTCTAGCTGCAGACTAAATCTACTCTTGCCATTCGATTGAAGCACTTCGAAGTATCATGCGAAAGTAGCAGGATACATTTCGTGATGTAAGCGTTGTGAAAGATTGTTTATCGCTTCCCTTTTCGGAGAAAGAAGATGACAATGTGAACGCCGACAAGAGCTTGCGGAGTTCAGGAGATGAATAAAAAAATCATGACTTGTGGATGTGATGTCTTTCTGCTTCACTAGTTTGGTCCTTGTTGTCAGATGTTGGCAAGCGACCCATTTTTTGATCTTGGTTTGATGCCATTTATTGCGCTGGGATTGAATTTCTCCGTTGGAACTTGTATTTGTAAAATGGATGCTCTTCATGTCGTTTTTGCCATTAGCAATTGTTGACGATAATCAGTAAAATTTATCATCCTTCAGGCGCAGCAAGGCTGTTTTGTCGCGCGTTTAAGACGATGTCAAAAGATCTCACAACTTCCAACAGGCGGAGCTAGGCGATAGAGAAAAGTAGACGCTGAAAATTCTGTTTACTGCTGGCAACTTTGATCCCACGACGGCGTCAAAGGTCATGATACCCACAAGAATAGCAGAATTAGTTTCGTAAATAATAGGAGTTGTCTGTCGTAAGCAGCAGCTTGGAGGCTTAGCCCCATCCGGGGTATCCGCAAAAACTGATCAGAAAAGAGAATTTCTCCATATTTTCTCCAGAAACTGATTTGTCGGATCGCTTCAAGTATCCTGAAGCATTTACTCCAGTACTCCAGTACTCCAGTCCTCCATTCCTCCAACCTCGGATGACCCGAGCGAAAACACATTCTTACCAACCACCCTTCTCCACAACAGCTATCAGCATCCTTGTTCGTTCATATTTGCATGCTCGCTCTAGTTTCCCTATACATGGCTTATTCCTGTCAAGCTTACAGCATCCTTGTTCGTTCATGCTCGCTCTAGTTTCCCTATACACGGAGAAGGGAGCTTATTCCTGTCAAGCTTATTTAATGTGGCAATTATTGCCGGACTACATATTCAGAAAGAGTACAAAAGAGGCATACGTAAAGTTAGGAACATTATTATTATTATTTCAAACCTCGATATAATTTCCTGAGGATTAGAAAATCTTCAATTTTTATGGGGTAGGTTCGCTTATTTTGCGCCCCGGCCGCGTAGGTTAGATCCCTTCAGGTTATTTAGAGCAAATTGATACAGGATGAAGGAATCGTGGGAATTGTTGGAAGTGACTACGGAGTAGACTTTCCAAGGTGTGATCTCGGTGGAACCATCAACCCCGTGGGCAAACAAACATGGTATTTGCCACCCCATGGGGATTCTTCGCGCCAAGAATTATCAACCATTTACAACCAGCAAGATGTTTCGTTGATGCTTGCCGTTCATTCGTGGGAAAATTGTGTTCCCGATCTGACTGTGAGCAGGGGAGAAGTAATTCCACCATTTAGAATGGAGAAAAATCAAAATTTCGGATTGAATCCAAGCCACTGAGGCCGCCCACTATTCTTCCCATTCTTTACCAATATTATTCAGGGCTCGTGGTTTCGGCATTAGCCACTTTGGAAAGTACATAAAATACAATGATACCTCTCTCAGAATGAACTCTCTTCTCTCTCCTCTATCGGCCTCTTGTCGAATAACATATCTAAAGTTGTCAAGAATTGCCTCGACAGCAAAACCGCCAACATGCCGTCCTCCTTTTTCAAGAATTATCGCATCTATTTTCTGACAGCCGTGGCTTACATGGGCTCGTTACTCTTCGGTAAGTTAATCTTTACTCCATGCCTTCAGCCTCTCTACCATAAACCCAAGAGCGAGTCAAAAAGGCGGAAAATGACTGACATATGTTGGCGCACACAGGATATGATACTGGTGTTATGGGCTCAGTTTTGGCACTCAAAAGTTTCAGACAGGATTTCGGACTTCCGCTTGAGTCGAAGGGATTTGGTGGAAGTGAAAATGCACAGGTTGCCTCGAATGTTGTTTCACTGCTTACGGCCGGTTGTTTCTTCGGCTCCATTGCCGCCGCTTATTGCAATGATCGATTTGGAAGAAAAAACTCTCTCATCGGGTTCAGCACGGTTTTCCTCATCGGTGCCGCTATTCAAACTAGTGCTAGTCATAGTATTGGACAAATATATGCTGGTCGTGTTATTGCCGGTCTGGGTGTTGGTGGAATGTCCTCTATTACTCCTGTTTACGTCACGGAAAATGCTCCTCCCGCCATTAGAGGACGTATCACCGGAATGTTTCAAGAGTTCTTGGTTCTCGGTTCTACTTTTGCTTACTGGTTGAACTATGGTGTTGCATTGCACATTCCGACATCTACCAAGCAATGGAGAATTCCAGTCGCTATTCAACTCATCCCTGGTGGATTCCTCTTAATCGGTTTATTGTTCTTGAAGGAATCTCCAAGATGGCTAGCTAAGCAAGGAAGGTATGAGGAAGCTACTGCTTCAATGGCTTGGACTAGATGTACCACAGCTGAAGATGAAGAAGTCATGCAAGAAATTGCCGAGATTCGTGCATCTATTGAAGAAGAACTTGCTGCAACTGAAGGACTTACATGGAAAGAGTGTCTCGCGCCAGCCAATCGAATCAGATTCTTTACAGCTTTCTGCCTCATGTTCTGGCAACAATTCTCCGGAACTAACTCTATCGGATATTATGCACCACAAATCTTTGAGACCATCGGTATCTCAGCTGCTAACACCGCCTTGTTTGCTACCGGTATCTACGGTACTGTTAAGGTCGTCACTACTGGTATCTTCTTGATTACTGGTATTGATACATTAGGTCGTCGCAAGTCTCTCATCTTTGGTGCCGCTTGGATGATGAGCATGATGTTTATCCTATCCGCCGTCCTCGTTACTCACCCACCCAACACTAAATCAACCAGCGTCGCGCCCGCATCCATCGCCATGGTCGTAATGATCTACCTCTACGTCATTGGATATTCTGCATCCTGGGGTCCTATTCCATGGGTCTACGTATCTGAGATATTCCCCACGCGTCTCCGTTCCTATGGTGTTGGTCTCGCAGCTTCAACTCAATGGTTGTGTAACTTTTCCGTCACTGAAATTACACCAATTGCTGTATCGAATATTGGATGGAGAACCTTCTTGATGTTTGGATTCTTCTGTTTCGGAATGGGTACTTGGGCTTTCCTCATTGTTAAGGAGACAAAGGGAAAGACGTTGGAGGAATTAGATATCCTTTTCGGATCTGTCAATGCTGAACAAAGAGCTCAGGATGTAGAAGCAGTGCTTCGTTCAAAGAAGGAAGTTGTTCACTATGAGGGTGACGAGTCCGTTGGAAGCAAAGCTGGTACTGTTAGAGTTGAGAACGGGGCTACTGATGATAAGACTACTTAGATGGGTTATGATAATGACTTGGTAATATTTATGATAGATGTTATGTATACAGAATCCGACATCAGCTTGCTTTATGTTTGGCTGCAGTGTTGTTGATTAGAGCTCGATAGATGAATGAATGCTAGAATAATGATAATGCAACTTAGATGCTTCAAAATATCCGTGCTCAATTATTTGGTCTGTATTGTTCTATGAGTAACCATATATAATTGCGTGGTGCGCGAAGACAAGTGAATGAGATGGATGAATGAATGCTTAAATTATAATCGCGGTGCCGATTTGTAATTAATGCCTATGCATCAAATTCTTGATTGTGCGAAAGCAGTTTGATGATCATTTATGGCTAGCACCGCCGCGTCCATGGATGTTGATGCAAATACCGAACAAACTTTACCCAAGAAAATCAATAAGCATTCATTCCGAGGACTCAATTCACGTCGACCGTTCGATCTCACCAATCACAAAAAAAATACTTGCTGGTGACGAATACTGAAAAGAGGATCTGCTTGATGATACACAGACCGTTGGATTTTCTTTCAACGTCGCAAAATGTCCATGGAGAAGTGGCAAGATTGAATATCAAAATAATCAAAAATAATCATTCACTCCCACTAACGTCACTTATGTCATTCACCATCATTCCTTCCCCAGTCCTCACTCCCTACTCCTCGCTTCCAACTCCAACCAGCTTCTTCTAATCAAGAATTTTTTTTAACTGGCGGCAATCAATCAGTGAATGATCTGACAAGAATAAAAACAGATCGCTGATTAATCAATCGCAATTGATTACTTTAGATGTAGAAGGATTAAGTGCTGTTTCGGTAATCACAATCTGTCGAATAATCCTCTTTTTTCTGTGAAATATATTCGATAGTTAAAGAACGGATTTTGTATAATATTTCATAATTCAATGGATTATTTTATAGGGTTTGGAAATATACTAAATTGTTTGCTTTTCAATTTATCAAATAATAAAATTTGTATAGAAAAAATAAAATACGGATTAAAAACAATAAATATCAAAAAGATACTCTTTTTTTTTCTATCAAAATCTGTTCTTTTTAGAAGCTATTATAAACTTTAAAGCCTAAAATATTAATGCATATATCCTAAAATATTAATGAATATATTCTGAAACTTTAAGATATAAAAGAATAAGGTTCAAAAATAAGATTCAGGAAATATGTAATTCTAAATTGAAGCTATTTCCACTTTCACTTGGTTGGTCGTTCGGGTGGTGGGGGTATTCGTGTTTTGTCGTTTAATGATACGTATATCATTCATATACTCCACTTCCTCTTCAAAATCATAGATTTTGACAGACCTTACAATAGATCACACTATCGAAAGGTATACAAAGCAGATTAGAATTTGTCGATATTTTGACGAATTTCCGAAAGAACGGAATCCGTTGTACAAAAAGAGAGCAGAATATTCGATAGAAAACGACAGATTGTAGTTGCCGAAACAGCCCTAACCTCCTCTAGAATGTTGCGCTTTGAACCAGACATTTTGTTATTCCAGTATCTAACAGACTGCGTCTAATCCAAACGAACATGCATTTTTCGGCTTGAAGATCTAGATGGACAACTTTGTCAAGGGATATTTATATAGTAATTAGATACGATACTTAGTAAGGGGAAAATGTACAGGTATTTCGTTACTGACTACGTTGTTGGATTTGCTTCATATTAACGGTTTTTGATGTGAGCATACTTTGTTGAGAACTCTGTAATTAAGTAGCCCATCCCCATAATATAATAGTTTCTTCCTCTTCTCCTGAAATCTTTTAATGTAGATATTGCTTTAGTATTTATTCCTATCTAGCAAACTCAATCCGATGTTACACGATGTATCTTCAAGCACGTGCTGTCACTGTGTTGTAGATACTAGATTTAGACTGTTTTCTAGAGTGACTTACATCTAAAATGGAATAGGAGCATATTTTTTGGCCAATATATAAATAAGTTGGTCGATAGAATGGGTTTGTCCCCCAGTGTCGTTGTGCAAGTCTCTGTATCACCACATTATCAACACCACACCACGGCATCTATCCTCAGTCCCGCCTCTTCAGTTATTCGCTGTCTTCTATATCTTCTCTCTACTCTAGCAAGGTAGAGATATAGAATGAGAAAACACAGTATGCTGAAAACTAGAAGATGTAAAAGAAGAGAAAAAGGAAACTAATGGAGATACTTGAAGGCTGGAAGTCAAGGCGGAAGTGAAGCTGTGAGGGAAGTTCATATTTTATATGTTATATGCTATAAAACAACGTCATTCTTGGATCTCAAGCTTGAAGGGAGTCCTAGAATGCACTCTCCCCTGCCCTTGAGTTGGCATTATCACCATATATTCTCTGCCCCGCCAGATGAGTGACTCTTGATTCTGATTTCCTTTGGTAATGAATCCATATTTATAACTTTGAATGATGTAAAGTATGCTTCGAGCTTCTTGCATGTTTACACGCAATCTAGATTCTTAATATCATGACTTTACCTAACCGTTTGTGGTCCACAACACAAAATGACATACATTGATCCCATTTCCCAAAATCAAGCATGAGAAATTCCATCATCATATATATAGACCTCGGGATACAAACTTTTCATACCTACCCCCAAAAACAACCATCCTGACCGCCTTGGGCTCCCCCAATTCTATACATTTACCAAAAAATAAAGTTCTCGCATTCTGCCTCGAAGGATTCTAACCTCAGTTGGTACTACGTACAATAATCTTCAAGCAGAGGAATCAGCTTACATGTACAACACTGCGCCAACTCTTGCACTAAAGGAGTTTGTTTCATGTTATAGAGGGATAAATCACATGGTTGAATTGAATAATATGCTTGTATCTGTGTGGAAATAGTGTGGAATTCGAAGCATCCATTCACACAACAAACATGTTTGGGAAAATCCCATGAGGCTCACTTTAGGAATGATGTTTTTGGTACATATTGTAACAGGGCAATGTTTTAGTTGTTATTATTGGTTTAATCATGATTTAAGCATTGGGGTTTGAGTACAATGTTAGCAAAAATCTCCTAAATGTGATAGATAAGTATTATCGGGTGAAAATTACATACAACCAAGCATCCTGCTCTTCAATATCCATACAATAAACGCCCATCCTAGCATCCATCAAGCCAAGATCACAATATGGCTCAAATCTTCCTAGGACTATTGTACCACTCTCCATATTCACACCAAAAAATTCTCCAATAGTAAAATGTGAGTGGAACAAACCATCATACAGAACAAAACAGAACAAATTTGGCATAGGTATCCTTCATCCTCCTCTTCCACATCCGGCACTTGCCAAGTTAACCTCGGAGATATCTATGCCAATCTTCCAAAAGATCCCTCTCATCTAAAATTACCCAATCCATCGCTCACTAACAGGGAAGTGTGATTGATATCTGTAATTGATCCATAGGATTCCCTTTACCCAATATTCAACAACCAATATCAAAATTCACATACAGATCATTGAAAGCGCGATCCTAATTGGAGATACGGTCTCTCTATTATGACACATTGTGGGAAGAGTACGGTTGATTCACCTGAGGATGACTAGTGGTGTACGCCTAGTGCTGGCTGTACTGAATGTTTATATAAGTCTACCATCAAGCCTTGATTTGAAAATTTCCTCTTCCATTCTACAACCTCAACTACATTCCTTTCGACAAGTTCACCTTCCTCGTTGATATCAGACTGGTCTGTTTTCTCTTCGTACTTCTCGTACATTACTTTCCTTCATACAACACACTCTCCTTTAGTACACAAGCTGGACTTTAGTTTACTTCAAAATGCAATCTCTTGCACTTTCCATCCTTTGTGCGTTTTCCTGTCTGGCCTCGTTGACGAGCGGATACAAGTTGGTTCATAATTATGATCATACCAATTGGTTCACTTCATTCATCTATGAGAATGTCAGTATTTCCCAAACATATCTTCGATCTAAAAGAGGGACTAACTTCGATCTAGCTTCCTGACCCTACCCATGGAAATGTCAACTATGTCTCTTTAGCTGATGCGCAGAAGCTTGGTTTGACCAAGGTCATCGGTAACCAGGTTTACATGGGTGTTGATAATACCACTGTTCTCTCCGATACTGTCAGTGGAAAGCGCAATAGCATCTGGGTGGAATCAGTTCACGAGTTTACCCATGGTATTCTCATTGGTGATTTCGCCCATATGCCCGGTAGCGACTGTGGTACATGGCCCGGTTTGTAAGTATCCACAATCCATTTAATCCCCAAACAACATTAGCACCAGCAGCTAACCTACTCGCTAGCTGGACCATTCGTAATGGTCACGATCTTCCATATGGTGAAATTGATATCCTCGAAGGCTCCAACGACATCACCCAAGCCTTCATCTCTCTCCACACGGAAAAGTCCTGCACCTTTAACTCTCCCAAGACTGCTCAGCTCGGCCGTCTCAACAACGGCAATACCAATTGTCAACTAGGCAGTGGTGCAGGATGTTCTATTCAATCTAGCGCAGACTCCTACGGAACACCTTTCAATAAGAACGGTGGTGGTGTCTATGCCATGCAGTGGACCTCCACCTTTATCCGAGTTTGGTTCTTCTCACGCAGCAAGATTCCTGCTGATATCAACGCTGGTACTCCGGATCCAACAAAGTGGGGTTTGCCTACTGCGAATTTCGACAGTGCGAATGGTGGTTGTGATATTGATGCTAATTTCGCGGCTCAGACGGTCGTAAGTCTTCATCTATTTCTCATCTCAATCTCTTTTCATTATTCCTCTTCATACCATCCTCAACCCTACTCCACTCCTCCTTTCTTATGAAGTCAAATCAAACTAAATCCTACTTAGTACTTCGACACGACCTTTTGCGGCGCTGGAGCCGGCGGTCAAGCCTGGTCCGCGTGGTCCGATTGTCCCGCAAAGACCGGCTATTCGACCTGTCAAGAATACGTCGCCAAGGTCCCCCACGCCTTCGACGATGCATACTGGCTTGTCAATTCTGTCAAGATCTATCAATAGACTTGACTTTTCTCTTCGTCTTGCTCCTTTTGCTTCGTTGCTTGCTTGTCAACATTTTTCGGCTTCCTCCTCACATCGCGCTCTCCTCTAATTTCAGGATTTCGGTACTGAAGACATTCGTTATGGGCATGACATGGTAGGATACACATGGATGGACAGGACGCACAGAAGCAATGCGGGAGCTGGGGGTTTTATTTCATAAGAAGCTGTGATTTCAAATTGCATTGCATTCACGGATTTCGGATGGGTTATTATTTTTCATGTTGATGACGGAGGGCCGTTTATTTCTGCTTCTGTGGCTTCTGCGAATGTGGTCTTTTTGATTGCATGAGGAGGCTAGTCGATAGATAATGGTATTTTGCTCCCCACATTTGAACTTGCTAGTGTTTGTGATGTTATATGATGTGATAATGTTGTGCATTGTGTTTGGTGGATTGAATATAGATGTAAGATCTGGAGTGAGTTTTCAGGGAAAGATAATTTTCTGGTGAGATTGTGCAGCTCTAGCTCACTATCGGCGAAAATACTAAAAGGAAGGATGATACCGTGATCATAATTAGACTTTCTCCCCAAGCACTTACCAAAGGGAGCCACAGCGCACTTACTCCAAGACACAATCATTCACACTCAAATCGGCACAAACCTACCAAATGTCTATTTATTTCATTAACTTCTGCTATCACTGCACTCATGCCTTCCCAGTCGATCCCATAATATCCATCTGATGTTCGATCAATTCCTGAATCAAACTTGTGCCCTTCTCCATAAGTTCCGTCAGAGGAACTTTTCCCGTATTTTCTGCTACATACTTGTTATACGTGTTTAGAACCAAATCATTCAGATTACATCGTGTCATCCCTCCTTTTATACACTCTCTCATTATATCATCGGGGAATGTATTAGTGCCGTGGAGAACCAAACGTACTCGACCATTTGTAGCTTTTCTTATATTTTCGAGTCTGTAAACGCGCGTCAGTCAGATATATCCCAATAAAGATGCATCTCAAAGAAATATGGTGTACGTACCTTTCAAAATCCAACTTAATATTCTCCACCCCACCATAATTTCCATGGACATTCCCAAAAGCTGGCGTCAAAAAATCTACCCCTGTATCCACAAACTTAATGGCCTCCTCAGGAGTCGTAAGTAACCCTTCCAAATCCCCCGTATCCTTCACTCCATCCTCACCCCCATTAATCCGTCCACACTCCGCCTCAACAGCTATGCCTTTCTCCCTCAGAATCTTGGTCAACTTCTGGGTCTTGGCTAGGTTTTCCTCTTTCTCATAATGCGACATATCTACCATTATACTATCAAAAAGTCCCATATCAGCAGCGGCGAGGATTTCCTCTTCAGATTGTGCGTGGTCCATATGTAGAACTATGGGTACAGTGGCGGTTCGACACGCGGTGGCTGCAAGATGGATTAAGAGCGGGGAGTAGTGAAGGGACCATGGGAAGAGTAGGATTTGTGCAGGGGAACGCTTTCGTTCTGCAGCGCGAACGACGGCGGTTATAGTTTCGAGGTTGTACTGAGATATAGAAAGTTAGTTATATGCTAGGGAGGGAAAGAGAGAGAGTTTCTTTTGTTGCGAAATGTACGTACGGAGACTACTCCTACAACACCATACCCCCCATCTTCTGCTGCTTGAAGCATTCGAATTGCTTTATTATCTTTCATAGAATTTGCCATTATGTACAAGTCTGGTTTAGTATGATATATGAGGAAGATGAAATGCCAAAAAAAAAGGCAAGATAGTAATAAGAATGTAAGATTCTACCTACTCAGTACTTATTAATTGAAAGCGCTCTGATGATATGACGATGATTGAATCAACAGTGGAGTTTCTCCGACTAGGGTTGTCCCGAGCCGTTCCGATTTGGTGGGGTGGATTATTACCCCGCCACAGGGAAAGTGTTTCGGACTACCTTCCTATATATATTTGGGTTGACAAGGATATCATGTACAAAGCCTTAATGGGTCAAGAATTACAATAACCTTGATATTTCTTTGTCGTTGAAAATGAAAAGTTCAAATTTTCAACTCTAGACAAATCATCAAAATGCATTTCTCAAAGATCATCGCCGCTGCTTTCCTCGTCGCTCCTCTCGTAGCTGGCCAATCTTCCAGTTTCGATGATGCTGCCCCAACTGGTGCTCGTCCATCTGGTGCCGCTCAAGCATCCGGTGGCTTCGAGAATCACAGAGAAGCTCACTACAGTCACTCATGTAATTGAGTTGTTAAAATCCCAGCTCGTCACTCCACGCCAGATTAGGCGACGCAGAAAATTTTCTGGAGCATATAGATAAGTTATTGAAGAACAGTACTTTGTCCAACCTACTGGATCTTCGTCCTCTGTTCTATATTGAAGGCAATCTCTCAGGATGTGCCGGTAGTGTGAAATGCTGCCACAATCACATCTCTTGGAGACCATTCAACTCCTACCGGCATGTCCTAAGGTGTGGAAATCAGAAGAGCTGAGTGAGCAAAGAATGGACCAGAATTTGATATTGTTTGTACTAAAGGCGTACTGACGAAGATCCGGGTACACTTGAAACAGAGGAATGAGGTGAAAATTGCACTTCCGGATGGTAAGGCTGTGGAGATTAACCGTATTGGAGACCACCGCATACTTTAATTACTTCCCCTATCTCTAGTCACCTGCGCTCGATTCAAATGCATTGTTCCCATATTATTTACCTTGAATCATATTGGTAAATAGCTCCTTGGTAACAGTTGCGGATTCCTTCGGGTAACCTCTGTTCTCTTTCGACTCAAAGTTTATAAACGTCACGCCAAATATATCACTTAATCCCGCCGCTCATTCTAAATTTCCAGTTAGTTACGCATGATCATTGGAATTTTGCAAAACTCAACCCAATTACTCGTAAATTTCCATGCTAAGTACGATCTAATGTTGACTCCGTCCTCTTTCACAGCCGTTGTTAGTGCACCAATGTACCCCTCAAAGAACTCAAAACCAATTTAGATTCTCTTCTCCAAACTTTGGCAATCGATCACCAAGCTGCGCACGCATACTAGTTGGATAACTGCCCGACTTGCACACTGGATCTGCAAACTATGCGATCTCAAATCCTCTCGCTCTTTCCGCGGCCTTCACATCCAATGGATTATCCTCATCGCATGCTCTGGATAGTTTCCATGCAATGCGATCATAATAGCTCCGTGCACGAATCTCCTTCTTCATCAATTCTCGCTTTGATGATCGTCCAGGGCCCATGTACGCCCGCTGCGTACCCCGCCAGTGTATAGATACCGAGATCATTATAAATAATCCAATGCCTAACTCTATCACCTAAAGCTTCAAAACATACCCTCCCGTAACTCACAAAATCAGGAGTGTATTTCTTCTCATTCAACATTCCACCATATCTCTCCCCAAAGTCTTGAGGAATAGCTCGCGATCAAGAAAGCGAAAATCGACCTGTTTTGACGCCATATGGTTTCATAAGAGCAACATCTTCGACTGCTTTGGAGTAGGAGAGAACTGAATCGTCACAGGTACTGGGATCCTTTATTTTTCCGGGAGTGTGGCCAATTTTGTCACAGTTGGAGATATCTTTTCCGTCGACATTTCATGCGCGTTTAACTCGGGGAGCTGCAGTCGCGTAGCAGAAATGAAAGTCGGCAGTCTTTGAGATTTAGGAGGTTTTCTGGTTTGGGTATTTTGGAAGTCACGGTACTGAGGTTTGTATTTTTGGATGATTCTTCTGCTGCTCGGAAAAACTTCGAATTTGTAACCTGGAATTTTCCCATCAAGTTAGGATTATTGCTACTCACGTTATCCAGCAATCATCACGAACATTAACTCTTACCCAGGCTCCACAATCAAGGCGGGGTATGCTTGCCCCCAATTGGTAGAAGATAAGTTGCAAGGATCGGATGCTGGCTAAATTGAGATCACCCAAATACGGGACTTATCATCAGTTCTTCTGGATAAATGCTTCTATCGTAAGTTATCAAGATAAGAGGCTGCTCGTTTATGCAGATGTGAGTTGGACGTCGGTCGGTTCTAGGTAAACTTTGGTGTGGGGGTATTTAGTACTCTGGTGCCTGAGCGATTTGTGTACATTTTTTTCTTGGTTAGTTTTCAGAAGAACATATTGGAAGATTGAAATGGTGAGTGTTCGCTGTTCTTCGGAGCAGGCACATGGGTCAAATGAATTATTGATGCTAAAACTACCAGGCGCCTTATGATCAGTTTATGTTGTTTGGTTGGTGGATCTCAGTGAATTGATGGAAAGATCCAATACTGATGTATCGCGCCAGGTGATAGCATTATCCAGGGCTCAAACATACCTAACGGGTTCTCATTTGCATCTGCGCTTCAAAATGGTATGACTCCAATACTCCGTAACATCACTCTTGATCGACTGATTGAGAGAAACACCGTCCCAAGTCTCTGGTCTAAAAGATTCGCTAATGTTTTCCTAGCATATGTTCGGAAACTTGACGTCATAAACCGGGGCTTCAGGTTCGTTCTCTACGACTTTACTCAGAAAAATCTCGATATATTCACTAACCAACTTGCGTAGTGCCTACAACACCAACCACGCACTCGAAGTTCTCCCACAATTCCTCCCCACTCCCTCCCAGGCCAAAATTCGTTTCTTAGTACGTTTCCAACCCAGTCCACAAAAAAAGCTGACATCTGTCAGCTCATCTTCTTCGGGGCCAATGATCTGAACCGCGGCCCCTCCACAAATCAATATGTCCCTCTTCCCCAGTTCATCCTAAACATGAAGACGATCATCTCTCATCCTCTCATTCAAGCTCACGCACCGAGAATCATACTTGTAACGCCAGCGCCAGTTGACGAGGCGACTTGCAGAGTTACGAATGGTGAGTGGGGAAATTCTGATGAGCCTAGACGGGTGAAAGATACGAGGGAGTATAGGGATGCAGTGAGAAGGATTGGCGAGGAAGAGGGGCTTGGAGTCGTGGATCTGTGGAGTGCATTTATGGGTGCTTGTGGGTATGTGGTGATTCGATTGTGATCCTCGGACTTTTGACGAGGTGTTTGATGTATGTAGTGAAAGTTGCTCATGACGCTAATTTTTCAATAGATGGAAAGAGGGCGATGATCCGGCCATAATGCCGGGTCTAGAAGAAAATGGCAGGGATTCCAATCTCACGAAATTGCTGTATGATGGTAAGTTAATTGACCTATGTTCACAAATGAAAGGCGGAATAAAATGCAATATATATACTAATACATGCCTCGCAGGTCTACACTTCAGTGGCGAAGGCTATGAAATTCTTTTCGAAGAAGTAACAAGGTGTATTTCCGAGAAGTTTCCAGATCAAACTCCTGATAAAATGGCGAATGTTGTTAAGACGCAGTGGGAGATAGATATGGGACGGTAGATGACATAGTCTAAAGTTCGGAATAAGAGTAGACTAGAGAGTAGAGAGTAGAAGTAAAGTTGTCAGAGAATCGGACACATTAAAGAGAACGCAGCCGAATCGATTATTTCTAGTGTACTTGTAGAAAGCGAATGGTTCACCGCCACCAGCACTCAACTTCGCTCTCAGCTATCGTTATCAGATAACTCTATGTCATCTACGATATGCAACAAAAACAAAGGAAGCTGCCGAAGAGTCGGGCAGGATTGTCTTCTCGAAGGCGGCTATCTTGTCCTGACCTATTGTTGGGGAATACAGGCTATCTACAACCAAATGAATAACCTCGAGATAGTATGCAGTTTAGGAACGTCTAATTGAGCGATACTCATACAATTGCCTAGCATATCTAAATCTAAAGGGTATACTTCTCGCTTTCAGGATACCGCATGCAGTAAGACGGGATCAGTATACCTTACCGGCCTTCTCAAAGCCCATCCCTGGGCCAGTACAAGTGCTCTCGCAACGATAGCCGAATTCAGCGATGACTTGACCATGGGTATGAGAATGATGTAGCGCCTACATAGTCTTGGGCTAGCGTTAATGTACTTGTTTTTTCTATGGCTCGAAATGCTGCTGTCAGAAGCGGGGTTGTCGATGTATGGGCATGTTTTATCATGGCTCGCACAGCACATTTCGAGCTGTTCCTACCTATTCAATATCAGACAGGGCGCTCATACTTATGGCAGACGAAATTATGTTGCGCCTCTCATCATCGAGTTATCTGCAAGCCTATCTCTTGCAGAAGAGAACATATTAATTTGACAATTTGTGTCTCCTCGAGCTATTCAGGCATGATTTTGAGCTTTTTTTCGTGCTACTAGAGATAAAATAGATATAATCGACGCTGCTTACAATTTAACTAGCTTTGACATGCTAGTTAATCCAACTTAGCTCCTAGCAACCTCAGTCCTGCTCGGCCACTATAGGATTCACTCAATTTGACCTCCATATTGTCCGAGATATACAGCAAAATGACTTAGCGAGTAGGCCAGATGAAGATCAGACGGCTATTTGTTAGAAGACGTTTCAAAATACAGAAGAATCTATTCGGCCAGGTGGTGAATATAAATGTGAGATTGTAGAGGGTGATTAGGTGGAGCTGGGGATGCTAGTTCGAGTCCTAAGGTCGAGTCGATAAGCTTCTACAGCAATACAGCTCATTGCAGATGTGCAACAAGAGTTCATAAGCGAAGGTGGACTTTGGGATGAATTTTGGGAAGTTGAATGTGGATAAGGGTTGCAGGATTTGGGCATCATAAGCCTATGCGTGACTATCGTTCATTTCCCTAAGACGATATATGGCATTAACTTCGTTTTGCTGCTGGGAATTGAGAGGGGAAAACCCTGAGATTGATTGTTAACTCCATTTTATTGAAAATGTTTCTTCTCAGTCTTCACTCTCTTCATTCATGAATGGAATTATTCGATCCACAGTATACAACTAGCACGTGTGATCCGCTCACCCTCTAGATATGCAGGTTCATTTCATTCCAACCCGCATTATTTCTTCCATGCAACCAACCGGCCACATACCGCATTATACATATATATCCCTCTATAATCCTCCAATCACCTTCCAACAACTTCCCATCCCTTCAAGGCACACTAGTCCTCAACTGCACACCATGCCACCCCTTGATCTCCTCCCCCAAAACCTTATTAACCAATCTTTGTTGTTTCAACATATTCAAACCTCTAAACTTTTCACTCACAACCTCAATCCCATACATACTCCCACATCCACCACTTATATCTTGTACCTGTAATTTCGTGGGTTGAAGCTCGTGGGATAATTTATTCCATATCTTCTTCTCTGCCTCATCGAGATGGTCTGGAGCTTGAAGTATATCTGCCGCGCGAGCTTCTTCCTGTGCAACGCCTTCTGCACCGGAGCCGACGGTACCTTTGATTGCGGATGGTGAATCGCTGCTGTAGAATCTAAGGCAGGATAGTGGTGTGGATGAGGGGTGAAGAGCTCGGCATCGTGGGACAGAGCGGGATGAATTGATCGCGGTAACAGAGTATAAACGTATATTTTGTTCCGCCGCGGCGTAATTCTTTACGCTGTGCATACTTGAGGATCTCAGAATCGACTTACTTCGAAGAGGAGCGCGAGTCCCTAAACAACGCAGGCAGGCAAGGGCGGAATTTTCCATGTTGTGGAGGGGTTATTTGAATTCAATTGGAGAGGTATCAGGGAATTCGAATGCGATGGCTAGAAGAAGACAATGATAGTGTCGGCGCTGTTGGATTTAAATGGAAAATTGCTGGAGTATATTGGCGAATGGTTGTTGTTTGTTGTTTATTGTTTAATACTATTGCTTTGGCTCAAATATTTACTTAGTAGTTATAATTTTCCGAGGTTCATGATTGATCAGCATCATGGATTCTAATTAGTCATCATTCCCCATATTTGATGTGCACCAATAGGATCCCATTAAATGTCAGCACATCAAAATATTTAGGGTTAATTGTTCAATGTAAATTCATCCCAAGACAACTAACTGACAATTATCATGAGCCCTGAAACCTTGTGTAGATGGACTTTTTTTATTAACTTCAATGGTAAACTTTTGATGAGGTCGGCATTTGGCTTTCAGTATATGGGCTGGTCTGTAACTAAAACGTGGGCTCCAGATTCAATGACTTCATATCATCCCACGCTTTGCATCCGGTCCTTCTTAGAAAGACCAAAATCCATTCCCCTAAACGTTCTACTAGAAAGTTTAAAGTGATGGGCTTAGGGCATTTCTTGCTCAACCCGACTTCAAATATTGGATTGAACATGTAACCACAACTACATGGTTCTGGGTGTGGTCTTCTCTGGCAGGAAGGTTAGAAGTCGAGCCTTCCTACCTCTCGCGTTACAGCAGGCAAAATCACAAGTTATACTTCGTGCTTCCGCATGTCTCCTGCCAATTTTCTTCCTAATGGAAGGCGACCGATATGACCAAATTGATATCTACCTAGCTTATCAAATGCCGACGCTAAAGCGACTGGTCTACCACTGGCTTCTTCATGGCAACGGGCTCTGAGCGACCTAATCCCCCAAACCTCACACTATAGCGTTAGCTCTCATCACAACTGTCGATTCATAGTTGAATGACGTTATTAACGATATTTTCCAGAAACTAGGTTATTTGCAGGTGGGTGAAAGTATACTTACTCTCATTCTTGACCAGATGGCGGCTTCAATTCTGCACTAGATTCCCCTTTGGAGTGGAGGAAAGTTTCCCGCCTCGATTCACCTCCTCATTTTCATTTGAACTGGGGATTAGCGTTGTTTAAAAACCTATATCAAGGCCCCCTTGTCCAAGAATCTTTCTTTTCTGTCAGTTCAAAATTATTTCCTCATTACAATTTCTTCGTACCCAAACCTAGAAACTAGTAAACATAACATCAATTACACAAACCATGGATGTTACCAAGCGATCAAGCGGTTACAGCCCCGTCTTGAATCTCGAAGAAGTGATCGAGAGAACAGTTGCGAACTATGCCCGCAATCGTGCAGTAAGTCCACCTTCTGAGTTCCTTCCTTCTAGTGTAACAATAAATTTAAGTGCTAATGACCTTCATGTAGACAAGAACTCTTCAACCTCAAGATGACTCGTATCCTGGTCAAGGTTATTCTTTTGAAAGACGTCAAGTTGAGGAGGACAATGAAGTGGATGTCTTCTCTCTTCCGGAGTGTGAGATGCCAGAGTGTGGAGGATTCTGCCATCTTTATTTTCCTGCCAGTGCCAGCATTGAAGAGACCAGACAACCAGAGGGTTATTTGGAGGCAAGCGAAGATGAGGAAGAGGGTGGTGCGCCGTGTTTCCCAAGGGAGACTCTTCGTTCAGAGTCTTCGTCGTCAAGCTTGAACCCCTCGAATATCGACCCCGCGCATTCTTCGTTGCACGGGTCACAGGACAAGGACTCTGACGAGAATGGGGAGGGGGAAGTGGTCGATGTTGACGAGAAGGAGCATGATGACGAGGACGACGAGGAGAAGAGGAAGAGGATGATGAGAGAGCAGAGGAGGAGGAGACATCGGTTTTGGACTTGACTCGGCTATGACGTAGCAACGTATGGCTAGGACTCGCTCCGAGTTTCTTGCACTCCCTTCGGAATACCGCTTCTTGAGCTGGCTCACGGTCTTTGATTCTTCCAACTGCAGTCCAATAATGGAAAGCATTCCTGATCAATTCTTAAAATCATTTGACAGATTGAAGCTATTCAAATCATCAAACCAATTTTGATGGTTTGAAGCTTTTCAAGCTCTCAATGATAGGATATGATCTAGTAGCTTGGACTTTAGGATATGCTGAGTTGGCTTATGGGTGTAGGGGTCAGGGGGTTGGGGGGTTGGGGGAATTATGGCGGATTTGTTTTCTATTTACACTAGCTAATTTGGGTCTTCGGCGGGGTAAAATTGATATTTCTCCGCCACACTTCCTTTATTTAATTGAGGAATTTAGAGAGGCAATAAACTAGCTATCTCTAGTGGCCTCTATTTAGGAATAGTTATTCTTAAGCTTAATTTTAAGCGAATAGCTAAACTCAATCAAGTTTCAACTATATCTATTTGAGAGATAACTAGCTCGAAATTTCTAAGAAATGGAATTGCTTCGTTATCAATTGTATTTTTTACGAAAGTGGATCCAATAGTCTCTTGTATTTTTATGAAAACTATGAAAAAGCAACACTAAAACTAGGCGAGATTTCGATTATTCAGCTTTCGAAAAGGAAAAGCTTTGATTAAAGGATTGTTCTGAATGGTCAGTTCCATTTCGACGCTAGAGATAGCTAGTTTATTGCCTCTCTGAATGCCTCTAATGATAAATGATAAATCTTTCAACAAAAATTTCTTAAGTATGAACGGCTGAGCTCCAGTGAGATATCATTACTGTTCAACCATTGAAGCAAAGTCTGTTTAGTGGTCGATCTATTCAATAACTTCCCCTCACTTGCCATATTCCCATACATATATCAACCAGTAAGCAATTCATTTTCATTCCTAAAATCCTCCTCCCCCATACTATTGATAGTGTGGTACCGAATCTAGAGGTCAGGCATATATGTGTGAATGAATCTCATGCAAATGTACAATGTCGCACTTTTTATATAGTAATACCAGCGACTAGAACTTTTATCTTTTATTCAAATTAGCATAAGATCTCATATCTGTTTTCTACTCTAAGTAAGTTAGGGTATAGCGATCAGCATATGCATGCAAAAGTTTATCCTGGGGCCATTTAGCCACTTCGCTTCATTTATAACTCTTTCCGGATAGTGGGGAATTTTGTAGTTGCCAAATACACAGAGGAATGAGCTTTAAAAAGTCCTATCACACAACTTTGCGAGTGGCGTGAGCGCAGCCAGAAAATTGAATACTACGCAACCTAGCTCGGGGTATATTCCGTGAAGATAGTACATAATGGCAAGAGGGCATTGTAAGCCGCATATAAACCCTCACTAGATATGTATGTTTCAAATTTGATATATTGCATGCATCTGCATCCATATCTAGAAAAAAAATAGCTGCTTCCTGCAATGCAAAGTACGTCTTCTATATCCCTCATATTAGATTTATCCCATCGTATCATCTAGACATCTCTTTGAGTTTAACTCTAAGATTCAAAATCGTCTTCCTGCTTCAATAGTGGGTATTATTGGGTGCATTCACCACTTTAAATTTTTTCAACAAGACTATAACCTTTTCATCGCAAGTGTGCAGTAATACGATCCCAAAAAGAAGAAAATCTGCAGAATTCGTGCATTTGCATGTACATGTGCATGTACCAACTGGGTTCATGCAGTTATTCATGCAGTCAGTTGATTACTCGAGCACTCCCCAGAACTCCTTGGCATAATAACTCTTAATTCTCCAAGCTCACACGCGCCTAGACAAATGTTCTCATAACACGCCATGTCACATTATCATCTCAACCCAAAATGTTCAAAATAAATAAATAGATGAACATGTGGGGTCTCGAAACCTACATACGTGGTTCATGTAAGATACGTGGTCACGCTTCTGCACGTGAGTGAGGGGTGCAGTTCACCATACAAGTGGGGATAGAATACGTGGTTCTTCATCGTTTGGCTAGGGATGATTAAAGCTTGGGAAGGGCCGGGTGATCGATATGTGTTTGAATTTTGTTCGAGATGTGTTGAACTTGGGCATGAAATTCTTTTTCGGATTAGATTTTAGTAGACGGATCTGGAGTCTGGAGTCGGCAGTCTGGAGTTGTGGGGAATGAGACATGCATGACGGAATATCGGTTGATAGAGGTAGAATCAAAGGGTTCTTTGTCGTTTTGGGGCTGCGAAATTTATGTGTCTAAATAGAGTATCGGGCTTGGAATAGAAGTAATTGTTTTTCCTTCAGGTTGATCATGTGCAATTGGTCTTGGGCGCTGTCAGGGCGCATCGTTCATTAGTGTACATTAGAAAGACTGGAGCGTAAAGTGAATAATCTAATCTTGCCTGAACGACATCATATATTTTGGTAGAGGTCGCTCTGCACCAATCCTTGATTTGACATAGAGCCCATTCGTCTGCTGTGATGTGTTGATATAGTAAAAGGTGAAGAGATATATGTCCCTCCTCGGGAGTTAGTATCAAACCAATGGGTATTCAAGCTACTTAAGATATGAAAAATTGATTGGATGCAATACTCTGAGAGGATTATGAATAGATTCCAAAATCCCCATTATCTGACGACCACTCTGACAATCATTACAAAAAGAATATTAGTCAGTATCAG
This sequence comes from Stromatinia cepivora, assembly GCA_014898415.1. Taxonomy (NCBI): domain Eukaryota; kingdom Fungi; phylum Ascomycota; class Leotiomycetes; order Helotiales; family Sclerotiniaceae; genus Stromatinia; species Stromatinia cepivora. Next base: position 317,136 of record RCTD01000017.1, on the reverse strand, counting down.
GGAAATTATACACACTCGTTTACTATCTCTCAATCACAGGCAATGACCACCATACCCCTCCTTGTATCCGGATTTAGAATAAAGTAGCACCCCTATGCAACCTAATCTCAAATCCCTCTTCCTTTCGTTTTTATATCGTGATCTATACACATAGACTCATAATATTTTCTCCCCTACTGCGTATTTTGCTTTATGCCTTCTCCCCCAAAGGCGCAAATAAATCATAATTCAACATATCCCCCTCAAATCTAGGCCAAAACCCGGACTTTCCCTCCGTTTCTCCTTTAATTAGGGCTGACAAGCACCCCGCTACTCCAGCACTCCACCCCGCTTTCCACGGACCTTTAACCTACCCAATTTCGATAATCGAGTGATCGTGCCGCAGGGCTCAGAATGAGCCACTGAGTTAAACGCTTCTACCACAAGACATTTAAGTCCGGTATCTCCAGGAAAAAGTGCACGTAAACAAGAGAGTGCAATCAATCATTTTGCTCTCCCAATAAATCAATAAATCAATAAATCAATCCATAAATCAATAAATCAATAAATCAATAAATCAATAAATCAATAAATCAATAAATCAATAAATCAATAAATCCCATAAATCAATAAATCAATAAATCAATAAATCAATAAATCAATAAATCCCATAAATCAATAAATCCATAAATCAATAAATCAATAAATCCAATCCCAATTCCCGACAAAAACCAGCACCAAACCCCTGGAGCTCAAGTGTAACACTATAATTCATTCAGCGGAGTTCTCAAAGGAGTCCCGGAGAAAGTGGAAATTGCTGACTGACTCCGCGCGGGATTTAATAAATAATTCAAAGGAGGTGAGATGGTTCCGCGCCGGTCTGGTAGCACGTAATCTTGTGGTAGGAAAATGTTAAAAGTCGGAGTCCTCGGGTTTCCTTATTCTCTTCCATAATCTCCAAAACTTTTAAGGGCATCTTAGTTCGAAAACTCCGCTATGAGATCCCGGAGTAGTATCAAGTATTGATTCCGCGCAAATCTATATTTTTACTGTGGTGCTACTCAATATTCATCATTTGGGAGTAATTTAGTAAAGATTTATTTGAAAATAAATTCCGTGGAGTACTCGGGTGCCGAGATACATTCCGATATCACGGAACTTCTGAAGATGTTTGAGTAAAGAGCGGAATGTGGGGATATAATACAACGTTCCACCGTGCGATATCACTCCGCTATGGCCTTTCCGGAAAGTAGATCTAGAAGCGCGGGGACATGCGTCTTAGTAGTAAGAAGTAGATATACATCAGTAGTAAAAAAAAAAGCGGGTCTAGATTCTGCACCGTTCTACTTCATTTATTTCTAGACTCATGATGATTCTTGAAACTAGCCAAGTAAGAACGAAATGGTTTGATGGTACCGCTCCTCCGAGAATCCGGAGTTGAAGTCCTCGCGGACCGGATCTCTATAGATCTTCCACTTTAGGTGCGAAATGAAAGGACATACATGATAATTCATATTCTAGTGTAGAATACTCCCATCCTACGAGCACTGCGCATTCTCCGTACCACAAAAGTGAATATATCTCAAAAAGGGAATTCAAGGTCTTCCTTGTCAAAAGGAGTAGCAGGAATATGCGATTCCGCCTACGTATACCCAATCCATTGCGGAGATATATTCACGAAAACAATTGAACCTTTTCAACTGTCAGGTATCAAAAATCTTATCGCACCAGAGAGATGGTAAAATGATGAAATACTCGGGTCTCTACTCTCCATTCGCCATTCGCCATTCTTCCTATTCCAACCATTCCATCCCTTTCCTCTCCGCCCTCAGATATCCTATCCTATCATATCCTATTCCATCCCACACACAACATACCATACCAAACAACCCAAACAACCCACAAAAACCATGAAACTCCTCATTCTTTTGAGTTTACACCTCGCTCATCCTCCCCTTATAGCTTTATCATTACTTATTCTTGTGCTCCGGCATTTACATTCACTGTCCTCTCTATTTTCTTTCAATACTCCACCAAAGAAAGAGATGAGACGCGTTATGCTTGTTACTTGAACATTCGGGGTTATGAGAAAGATGATGTACTTTGATAATGAGAGGACAGAAGGATGAGAAGGTTATTGAGATTTTTGCTTTGAAGTATTTTTCATCGCTATTGAGTAAAGGATATAATGGAATAGATATTTTGGAAATGAAAGCTGGCAACATGGATCATTAGGCAAATTTAGTGGTGGAATTGTCTGTTATGTCTTTTTGATTGCTAAAAATGGCTTTTTAAGGAATTTCCTGCATGCGCGTGATGGCAAGGTTTGAAATGGAAAAAAATGTAACCATCATCACATTCCAGCTTGGAATTCTGCATTCGTCATGACACTTGCTTATATTTATCAAAAAGAGTGATCTTGTTTCTTACGATCAAGAGTGAAATACCTTGTGCATCATCTCACATCGCACACCCATCAACATTTATCCTTCATCCATAACTCACACCCACAAGATCCATCCCTCCATCTATAACCTATCTCTCCATAAGCCCAGTGCACTCGACCATTCAGTTCACTAGAACATTGCTTGCTCACAACCCCTCAATTTCCAACACAAGAATTCAATAATTCAAGCTCCAAAATCCCACTTCATACTCACACTTCAAAACCAAATCCATCTCGACAGACCCTTAGTCTGAAATATAGCTCTGGAGTATAACTTTTATAATCCAGCAGTAAAGAACCAAAAGGTTCCAGCCAAAACCCCTCTATCTACTTTACCTCACTGATCTCGGTAGAGTGTTACTCCGAATTAAGCTTTCATAAACCAGCAGTAAGCTTTCATAAACCAGCAGTAAGCTTTCATAAACCAGCAGTAAGCATCAAAAAATCTTCCCTTAAAACCCCCTCTATGCATTACTCATCTTCTGCCCTGATCTTATCAGTCCTGTCTTGTCTCAGTCGACAGAGCATAAGACATTTCAATTGTAACCAAAATTTTCCAACAACAGCGGGGCAACGAGGCAAGAACTTTTTTTTTTCTTTGAAAAAAAATATCTAAGAAAAAGAAGACTCCGCTATTCTACATATAATGCATGAATAAATTCGTCATAATCTCCACCCAAATTTCCTCCCCGCTTCATCCAACTAGCTACATCCAACCTCCAACCCAAATTCCCACCCCTTCATCCTCCACGTCTATTTCCCTCCCCTACCGTCGTGCTGCCAGAAACTGTACTCCATATGCAGAGTATATCACACTTCGTCTAAAAATGTGTCACTATTCCCCTATTAGTTTACCATCTTGCTTAAAAGTGCGTGATATACTTTCAGACTACATAAGTAACGTTAGCCTCCGCTACCACTCTCGAGCTCCAAATATAAAAAGAAACACGGAATGAGACATCCATCTTCCTTCCTTAAACATGCAAATGCACGTGCACATACATGCACATACCAAACTTCTCCATAGCGCCACCGCGCAAAAATCCATAGCGGATCCACCCCCATGGGCATCCGCATCGCCATTAACAATTGAGATCGAGAAATCCGGAGATATAAATCTCGGATATCGAATTAATGATCGACAATTTGTTTCATATTTTGTTTTGTTGATGTCATATTACTTTAGTCTGGCACTTTAAGCAATGTATTGTCAACCCTAGTTATTGATGGAAATTAAATGAGGTGATATAAGGACCAACAGTTGGACCTAAGGGAAGAAGGGAAGGAGGGAGGTTATAACTCCTTGCGAGTTTGTCTTATTCCCTACGATATATCTGAGGATATCACACACACCGCTATTTCATAAGATTATAGAGATTACCTAGGTAATGAGAAATCATCTGTCACCCATTCATTATCTTGAATAAATCAAAAGGAGGGAAGCAGTCAAGATAAATAAACATACAAATCAAACCAAGAAAAAAAATCGACAAGATAAGATAAAATAAAGATGAGATAACAAACGACATGATATGATATAAGACACAAAGAAATCTTTTTTATTTTTTCGTAAATCTTTTCCTCTTATATCTTTATTCATTATTCAACAAGAAAAATAACAAAGGGGAAGGTCTAGCGAGCTCCCTGCTCCCTCGTCTCTGATCCAAATTTTCAAGTGATAGTACTAGAGTAGTAGAAATCCAAATTCAATGATTAGATACCTAGGTAAATAGATAAATAGATAACCAAAAAATTGAACAATCTCTCCTCTCACACATTCACACTTACTCACTCCCCCCCTCTTCTTTCTCTCACTTTCCCTTCTCTTCTCCCACCCCCTCTTTCTCCCCCTCTTTCCCTCTGTCCCCTCTCTCCTCTCCTCTCCCTCTCTCACTAACAATCAAACCCCATCAAACCCCATCAAACTCCAACCCAAACCCCCACCCAAACCCCATCCAACCCATGATTCTCAAAAAAGAACAAAAAGAACAAAAGAATACCCAAAAGAAAAAAAATCCCCCCTTTATATCTCTCTATTCCCCTTTCCTCCCTGGCCCTCCCCTCTCTCAAATTTCCCCCGTAATATCCTATATTCACCTTACCTCCTCACCTCCTCACGTCCTCACGTCCTCACCTCCCATCCTTACCCCAAATTCCCAATTCCCAATTCCCAATTCCCAACCCCAAATCCCAAATCCCAGATCCAAAAATATCCATCCCCATCCCCTTCCCTTTTCCTTCGCCAGCCAAAAAATAAAAGAGATTCATCAGTGAGAAAATGATATCATACCCAATCCAAATTTATATTCAATTTAATCAAATCAAATCAACATACAAATCAAATCAATATACTAATCAACAGCAATCACCAATCTCAATCTCCATCTCAACCCACCACACAAAACTTCATAATACTCTCCCCTCTCCCCTCTCCCCTCTCCCCTCTCCCCTCGCCCCTCGCCCCCCTCACCCCCCCTTTCTCCTCTCCTCTCTATCTCCCCCCCATCCCCTCCGATCCCCACAATGAATTATGACCTCACTCCCCTCCCTCACTTCGCTTCCCCAGTTTCTCTCTAGTTCCCAGTCTCTCCAATTTCCATCCCTAATCTACCCGTTGATCGACATCTTCCTCGGTATATTTAATATAACGGTTTTGCAGATCACCTCTCATCCCCATCATATTCTGACATCATACACACCCATACCCATACCCCTCAATCCTTTTCCTTCCATCATATTCATTCACATACATATAAAGCATTCATTACCACGCTTTCACTCTTCACAAACATCACATACACGAACAAATTAATATGATGGATTTTTTCTCATTCATTTATCATCTCAATCTCAAATGATTCCCCTTTGGCCTTTGCTTGACTTTTATCTTTGCCTTCAGCTTCACTTCACCTTCATCATTTCACTTCATCATATCGTTCTCTCAATGCTGATTTCTTAATCCATGCACGTATGCCTAAATCCATTCCATTCTTTATCATCCACCACCTATTCCATTCGGATCTGCCATGCGGTTTTGCCACGCCGGCTACTTCTCCCAATATCTCTGGAATCCTTCCATTCGTCCACGACCCTCCCCAAAAAGAAATAAAATAACCATCATTTTGTATGAACAAAGTATCCACCATCCATCACCATTCCACCTACCCTTCCGTATATGCCCTCCATCCATCCAATAATAAATATAACTTTTTGGTTCTCCCCATTCATTCTCTGCCTCCTACCGTCAATCCGATGCGGTACAATAACCAAAGGATCAATCTTTCGTTTCCCATAAAGAAAAAGAGGTCATTATCTCTTGAATATTCTCAACCGATGATTGAGAAAACGATTCGCCTCCCAATTCCCCAAAGCAGATAACTCCAGAGTCTATGATAACCGGGTCCATTCGAAATTAGAACAAACCAATTGAATCAGTAGTAGCAGTGCGAAAAAAAAATAAAGGACATGCAAGAAAAAGAAAAAGCAACCACCCAAAGAAAAAAGGAACGCTAAAAAGTACAATAGCAAAATGTAAAAGCAAGAGGATCATGAGCATGATCATCTTTCCCTTCATTCGCATGCTGCCCAAATATCTCCCTTGGCAAAAATGCTAAACAAATATAAATTGAGAAGGCCGTATTCGTGAGGAGAGAGATATATTAACAGTCGAAGAGGAAAAAGGTAGGTAATGGATTGATGAATCACAACTCAATAAAGAGGTGATTAGTCTGATCCATAAAGGACACGAGTAGTATCTTTCGAGAGAATTAGATTTTCGTTTCATGATTCGAGTATTCATGATCGTGATTGTAAATAGGTTTCGTTGTTGATTTGACAATTTTATCATCAAAGGGTTTTGTTCAACCTCGAATTGCTGTTGCTGCATGAGTGTCGTTGAAAGGAAAACCACCATGCATGTGGTAAGGATACATCGGAGACGTACCCGAAACAAAGCCTGTCATAGGAGCAGGCGATGTAGAACGAGTACCTTCAGGGCTTACTCCATGAGAGGAAGATCGATTATTCATGTGTGGCATTGTGATTGGTGAATTGCTAGCCGTTGAATCGACAGAACCAAAAAGGTAACCATCATCATTATTTCCGTCATATTGACCAGATCTCGCAGTACCATCTTTTAATTGTGGCGAGTTCTTCACTGACCCAAACTATAATACAACATTCAATTAGCTTAATCCCTTTACTATGCCCAGTGGTGTTCGTTGGTACGTACGAAGCAATACTTGTCGAGAAGTTCATTGTATGATTGTGATGCTAGTACAGGCTTCTCAGTACCAACGGGTCTTGGTGAACCTGTTCCACTTGTGCTTGTACCCGCAGAAGGTAAAGTCTTCGATGGAGTGGAGTGGTCAAAAGTCTTTGGAGCTGACATTGAGAGTGGTGATACTTGTTCATCATGGTCGATAAACTTTCTCGTTTCACTAATTGGTGCAGGTCTCTTTGACTTCATTGTGATACCACTTTTCTCACCGAGGGTAGAATTAGCTGCACTAATAGCAGCATTAAGAGAAGCACCAAAGTCATATCTGTGACCAAAGGCTTGACCACCAGCTGCGTTCGTGTTCATTGGTGCACGTCGGCTGCGGTTATCAGATGCCAAGGTGACAGCAGATTTGACTCCCTTCAATCTTACAGTATTTGATTCTCCAAGATAATCTGCGACCGGCAGTTTGAAGTTGGAGTTCAGATATTTCGAATCAAAGTCATTGGAGAAGTCGTCAAAAGCTGCAGACTTCTTCATTGGAGCCGCCGGCGGTGACTTTTTGTTACTTCTCGGTAATGAGTTGGCTGATCTTGATGCTGCTCCTGGTGAGCTTCTCTTTCCATTTTGTAACTTTGCCTTCTTTCGGAAATCAATCTGGAAGTTGGTGGAATTGTTATTATCCCAGTATTCCACACCATTGACACAGTACTTTACACAAAAGAACATTGTCTTTGCCTCAAGGTTTGCTTGGTCGGCAAGCTTGATGTTGAAGTTAAAACGATCACATCCATCAGAATGTTTTGGTTGACGGATATCATTGTTGTATTCAGCAACGACTTCTGATGTAGTCTTCCAGTAATCCAACGTAAATCTAGCAACGACTAATTTGTTGAATGCCAAGTTGGCAACAGCAACGGTTCCGATCAAGTTCTTGTTGTCCGCCGATAGAAAAACTCTTTCCACACGAACGGGCAAAGCTGCTCGTTGTGCAGTCATCGGAGGGAAGTTGGAGACAATGATTTCCCATTCAAATGGTGGTCCTCTGTTGTTGGAGTCATCATCATGACCGAATGGGAATTCCGAATCACTTTCGTATGATTCAACAGGAGAAGAACCAGCACTGACAGCGAGAGGTCGATCGACTTGAAGGAAATGGCGTACATGTTCGAGGTGTGAATCGAAGTGAACAGCCTTGGAGAATGTTGGTGTACCAGGCATGGATGATGGGCGCCTTTTAGCAGAGGATGGTCGAAGAGCTGGTCTAACAAGTTCTCCTGACTTCTTCCTAAGCATCTGAGGCTTCCTTCTCGCCATCTCGGCTTCCTCATCACTCAACTCATCATCAGAGCCTGTTGTAGGTGTTTCCGGTGCCGACTGGTTGTTCTGGTTGCTTCTTAGATCGAGGAAAACTGTTTCTGTGCTCGATCTCTGATGTTGAAGCTTTCGAGGAGGTTGAGACTTTTCAATGTGCTCCGACGTTGGCTTATCCTTTATATCCTTTGTATCTTTGTTGATGGGTAGAAGTGATATAGCTTGGGTAAGTTTTTCGATCTCTGATGATGCTCTGTTAGGTGAACTCTCTCTGTGTTGTTCGATAACTCTAATGGCAGCTTGTAATTCCTCCAAGTTTTCCAACTTCCTCCCTCTCAATCCATTATCCTCTTCATCAGAGTTCTGGGTTGAATCTGGCGGTGACATGACTACTCCGATAGGCATCTTGATTTCGTCTGTAACAGGAGGGGGTGATTGTCGAAGACTGCTAGAGGCAGTCAAGCTACTATTTGTATCATGACTAGGACCCTTTTCACCATCAGCCGTGCCAGGAGGGGTTGGGTCTAGTGTAGGCCCAAAAGGTGTTGATTTAACCGAAGGAGTCCGTCGGTGTCTAGTGAGGTAGGAAGTGGACCTTGGCAACTCCGGTCTTGGAGCTGGGGTATGGTGGCCAAGTTGGTATGAGGAGCGTCTCGAGACAGCAGGGGAATGAGTGGTAGAGCTGGCAGGAGACCGTTGGGAAGGTGGAGTGTAAGGCATCCTACAACGTGTAAACTTTTGTTGGACAACCTTTTTTCCTTCTTCCTTTTCGAGATGTTGGATAGATTGGTAAAACTATTCGACTTGAGGTGGGAGGGGTTTGTCGAAGATAGCGATCCTAGTTCGGGCTTATCATTAAGTATTGAAAAGGAATCCAATGAATCCTTGACAATTGTGGACTGTTTGTTGGGGAAAGTACTGGTCAGCTACATTCTCACTCTTGCATGAGAGAAAATGAAGGGAAAAAAAAGAGGATTTTAGGAAACGTGGTATGAATGTATGGATGATGTGGAGGGAGTGTATGTGTCATGTAGGTAATTTTCGCAGACAGATTGATGCAATCAAACTGATGCTACTGCGTGGTGATGTTGTTGATAAAGGATGCTTTTATTTTATTATTTTTTTGGGTGGAACTTACATAGGAAATGGAGATGTTTTTTCAATACCCCAGAAAAAGAGTGCCTCCGGATTGGGGGAAATGAAGTATAGTTCAAGATAAGAAAGAACAAATGCGTATTCCAGCTATTTCGTTCTTGTCCAAATCTGCTACTTAAGCTTCAAAAAAGAGGTTATGTTTTCGAATTGATGGAAGCAACTATCAAGAAGCTCTTCCAAAAAAAAAAAAAAAAAAAAAAAAAAATATAGAAAAATAAATAAGATGGGAAAGTTTGTTGATTGCGTAGATTTAATGTCCGTTTTCGTTTCGTTCCGTAATCAAAAGTCGATAAGGAAAGCGGCAAAAGCTTTGATTGAGGCGAGGAAGTTTAATAAGCGTTTCGAATTGGAATTGGAATGTTGGGTAATCTGTTTTTTTCTTCGAGGGTGTCTCAGAACAAAGTCAAATCCTATTTCTTGACTTATCTAATCCGTTTTCCTCGGTGTAAAAAAGAGTTTTGTTGCATTCGAAGTTGTGATGGTTGAATTGTATTTTTCAAATGAAAGCCAATTTCAAAGTAAAGTGGTAAAGTGGTAAAGTGGTGTGCTTTGTATGAGGTGATTGATGTTTGATATCGGAAGTACGGCGTACGGTGATGTATTGTGATGATGGAATGATTGTCTTGCGAGTTATTAATTGTATGCAGTATGAATACAGATCAATCAATCAAACAGCAAGTGGCAAGCAGCAAGTAAGCAAATCGATTAGTTGATTCAATTCTTTCCTTTTCCTGATTCCGATGTATTCGTAGAATATCTCCTCCAAGAAAAATTCAGTCGATTTGTTTGATTGATTGTTTCCTTCAAAGAATAAAGAAAAAGGGAATTTTCGGATATGGGTGATAATAGATGGTTGGAGGAGATGGATGGTCTGGTCAAAAGGACTGGCGTTGGCCTAGAATGAAATTATTTGTATGGGTTGGTGTGGAGGGTAAAAAAGCGGGATGGGTGGGTGGATCGGAGTGATAATTGAATTGGATGTCAGGCCAAGACAAGAGACAAGGTAAGGGTAAGGCAAAAAGACAAGGGATAAAAGATGGCAAAGTAAGCTAGCTAATCAGTTTGAACAGCTTTTAAGTTAAACCATTAAACCATTAAATAATTAAGCAATTAAGCAATTGTGCAGTGAAGTAGTGAAGTAGTGAAGTAGTAGAAGATTTGAGAGGTTCAAAAAGTTGTTAAAACCAGGATTCGGAAAAATAACCTTGATATATACAAAAGTGGGTAACTTGACGGTTAGAATGGATTTGGTGGATTCTTTTGGCTTACGATGACTTTAATGCTTGGCTTAATTGAGGTGAATTTTTGATGGATGGGTAGATAAGTGCTTGGAGTGAAAAGTCCCAGCCCGGAGTGGGAGGAGGGGGGTTAGAGAGGGGGAGGGATTCAATTAGATGTCATTAGTTAGTTAGAACTTAGAACCTTGAATAATGAATAATGAATGAAAATGGTTGACGCTTGCTCATTTGTTGATGCTTGGATATATCATCAAATCTTCATGGGTGAGTTAGGTGGATTGGACTGGATTGGCTGTGGCTTTGATTGTGTTGTGTTGTATGTGTGTGTGGCACTATATGCACTGATATTTTCTTAAAAGCTTGAACTATTTTGGCAAGAGATCGAGTAATAATAAATACTAGATTCTACTTAAGGTAGAGTGAGGCTATTGGAGATGATACATTGAAGGTGGAAGGCGAAAAACGATAACGGATTACAATCGGAGTAGAAGAATACCTTACTCTCACTCTATTCTATTCTAGGATCACAATGAAGACGGGTTAAAATGAATATTCTCAATTTATATTTCAAGGATTCTTGATATCAATTGCCTCGAACTTGCTTTACTTTTTACAGGGTTCATATTAAAAATCACTTCATCGACATCAAGGTATAAATCAAGGTTTTTCCTAATCTACTCTATCTATTCTATTATAAGTAGTATTGAAAGATAATGTGATGTTATCCAGTCATCTAATTGGTCAGATCACGTCTCTCATATCAACCTTGAGCCCCACTTGATCAACAATGCCTCTTTTTTTAACCTTCCAGAGAAATGGTACGAGTGCGGCAGCGGATGCATACGGAAATGAGGGCATTAAAGATAAACCCAACTCAACTGGCTGCATCTTTTAAAACATTTGACGCCGATTAGAGTTTATAGTTTATGAACCATCTCCCTATCTGTGTGTCTCCCGTAATTAGTGGATACCATTGATATCTTTCATACCTTCATCCCTTCATCCCTTCATACATATTGGTAGTTGGTTGTATGTTATGAGATGTTACATTGATATGTATGAGTTTGAATGAGCACAACTCCGCCATCAATCACACTTTGAAAGAATAGATCTCATCGTCACCTTTTATCCTTAAAATCCCCACATCGTAAAGGAGTATCTCTACCTGAACTACTGTATGAAAACAACTGTCTGTCATTCAATCATTGGATCATTGGATCATGACCTCAAATTCTATGCGTGAAAGAGGATATCTCGACTCCATTCGAAGAGTTGGCAAAAGAGGGGAAGTCTGAGTTGGATCCATACTATATGCACATTTACGTTGTAACAAATCTTTCGGCATAATAATGATATTTCTTCAAATTTCATAGGGGACTCTTTTATCGTCACTTGTTGATCTGATATCTATCTATCCGATTGATTGATGGTTGTATGAACCGGTTCATCTAACTTTTCGGTTCTCGTATATTCCAATATTCCCTCAAATAGTCTTTTGAGATTAATAATCAAGTTAGTGATCATAAAAATCATCGGTCTCGGTCAAACTTCAAATGTCCATTCATGCAAAACTTATGAAACATACTTTGAACTACCATTTCAAATCAACACAAGTCAACTTTTCAAATTCTAGACCACAATCCAAGATTGACAAGAAACCTTCCATTCTCCAAAAATATAATAATCATCTCCACAAGGTTATAGGGCATTTCCGATCCATTCTCTATTCTCTTCAATACCCCATCAAGAAAATAAATCCCATTCGTCAAAAACAATAACCTTGTCAAAAGTTTTTCAATCAAAAAAGAAATTCATTTACTTCCCTGACATAACCCTAGCTCATGCATAGAAAATCCTTGACTTACGTTATGCCATTGTGGCTTAACTTCCCTGAGCTTGGCGTCAAGATGCATGTTTGAGTAAGGAAAGGCGCCAGACGTGAGACTCAAGAGAGTACGATCAACAGTTTGCAAATGTAACGCAACACTTATCGAGGGGTAGCTTCTAAACCTGTGTACAATGTACAATGTGATATCGCACAACAAACCGTTGATTATGTTTTTGTTTCACTAATGAAAATCTATACGCAAATGCAAACACACCATCTATCTACAGTACATACAGAGTTGTATTCTTTAAATCTCTCACGACCCCACCTAAAGCCTTATCGTCGATTTTTCATCGCTGTGAGTGTTAACCAACTGGGTCTAGGTAGGTAGTTTTACATACCCAGTATTTCCTACCAAAGCGAAGCGCTAGATGATACTTTTGACGACAACTTTTCTAATGCCAGTATTTATTAGTGGACCCGAGTGAGGTAGGTTACCCGCGCTGCCTAACTTTTCTACGAATCCTACTCACATCCCTCCATCTCCATCCCGATCCCATCGAAAATTGGAATTCGGAGCCTCCAACTATCCTCTCTCAAATTTGAGGAGGCGGAGGCGGGGGCGGGAACCCGTTTATGTACTTACTTATATACTATCCCTACTACATACAATGCGTAGGTATTCACCGAGCAAATAATTTCCTCTAGGATTATGTTATGCAAGTATATGTATCTCCCAGGTATGCATACATACATACATACCACAGCAGAAACTTCCGATATAGATGTAAAAATCAATATGATAGGTAAAGATGTAAACTAAACACGGAAGGAAAGAATTATGCAAGAACCGTGCTCGTACTTTACTTAGATAGGGTATTCCATTGCTTTTCCATACATCGCATCTTCGAACTTGGGAGGTGCATACCAAGAAGGAAGGGCAGGTTATATCATCCTCCAACATTCCATCCTACCTCACCTCAAGAAACATCAAGTACAGATCCTCAACTCGGGGTTTAAGATCTCTATGGCTCTTCTCTTTCTTTCTCTCTTTCCCTCCCTTTTCTACAATCAAATCCATTCCGTTTCTCAGCCGCGGAATTCAAACCTTGTACATCCATTCATCCATCCCCAAGACACCCCTCGCTCGTTTCACAATGACTACCTGACTAGCTACCTACCTCTCTACCAGCCTTTACCTTTCCATTAAATATATGCCTGCGTGCTTGCTGACTACATATAATATATAATACATACCACTCTTTTCTCCTCATCAAACAATATCTACCTAGCCCAAATCTCTTATCTTACTTCGCGGAAGCATATTATTTGGCCGTGCCGTCAGGCCAGGTCAGGTAGATGGGTGGGTATTACCGAGACAATCTACTTGCTACGAAAAATCATATGCACAGCAAATAGATGAAGGGGAGAATGAGAGGGGGGTAACACAACATCCATATCGGCTTATGGATATGAGATGCCGAGTCAGGTGGTGTGGATGCTGTGGTTTGGTATGGTATGCTGAGCTCTGGGGAAGAAATTTACTAAGGACTTTCTAATTTTGGATATGATTTTGGATCAATAGAGAAGTCGGGGTCGAGATCATGTGCCCTTTATCCTAAGGTATGTAGATAAAAGATATAAATCCTAGTATTACAAATGAAATATTTTCCGGAGAATATAAATAAGTGAGTAAGTAGATAATTCCGCATCGGTATCACTGCTGCATATTCTCTCTATTATACATATAGACTACTTTATTTAATGTCCAATAATGAATACTAAATACACCGGTATTCAAGAAATTATACTAGATATCATTCATTGGGAGAGGTATAACCTTATTCGTCAATCTTGATGAGAACGCACAGCCATCCCATATTATTCATGTCAAAGTTAAAATGGAGAATTGATCGTAAAAAGCCCCACTTACTGATTATCAAACTCAAATTCAGGAGTGCAACACCACACGGCATCAATCTGTCTTACAAAATCGAAACTCAATCCAATATCAGAAAGAAATCCTTCGTACATAGTGCATCATAAAACAGCACAAAAGTAAGATCTTAATATCAACTCGCATCCAGGGAACTAGTACTGGGTTTATCCCATCCCATCCTGATCTTCATTCTTATATTCATCTATCTAGGTCCTAGTACTCGTAGATCTATCTACCTACTTTTAGATGGACCGGAACGGAGCGAGATTTATCAAATTTTAGCTCGCTTCATGATTTGGATATTTTCTCATTCCCATTCCCATTCTCAAACTCAATCTCGATTTTGATTTCAATCTCGTCTCCCGAACCCCAAAGGTAAGCCTCATTCACTCACAATGACCTCATTTTTCCTTTTATTTCGTACGATGGATGGATGACCCGGGTTGTCCTGGGTGTCCTGGATACGCAATAAATGGCATGGGCATGGGGAGAGGAGATAAATAAGATTAGAACGCGCGGATTCGGATTTGGGGATTTTTGAACGGGACTGGGGGCGGAAGAGGCCTCGAAGGGTAAGTGCAAAGAGGTGGTAGGTGCAATAATATTTTATTTGCGCACGAACGTTTGATGGTTTGAGCGGACGAGGTTGGTATGTGATACTTTTGGTTTCGATATGAGCGGACGAGGTTGGGGTTGGGTTGGGGTTGATGGATAGTAGGTATGGGCGATTAGGTTATTGTGGGATAGGGATAGGATGGTAGTTATTGAATGTAGGGGGAGAGGAGAAGAGTTTTAATCCAATAAAGATCTTAGATACCCGGTGGACAGGAAAGATCACCGAGTATATCAAGTGCACGGTCCAATAGCATCGCGATGAGATAGATCATCATATTTTTCTACCTCATCTAAATAATCTAATCTAGTACAACCAACTCTTGAAAAGCATTTGTGATTCTCCAAGGGGAATCTATCAAACTCTCCCTCCCCTTAATTATCTTCGCTACACAAATTCATATCATCTCATCAACTGTACTTTTCAAACACCCGCTCAAACCCCATGCCCATGAAACATTCCCTCCATTTACAAAATATCCATTCTATCAATACACCAACCCTCCCTGAGTTGCACTCGATAATCTTTCAATTAGAAAGGCTTATCACCAGGATCCCACAGACCAACTCCCCTCCCAGCTAGCTCACAATCTGCATGCACCAAGCACCAAAAATCAAGGAAAAAAACATTTCTCGCATGCGAAAAATTCGCAAAATTTGCAAAATGGGATTCTAGAACTGGCCAATCATTTGGGGAGGAGATGGATCTGGTGGTCTAGAGCTTTCAGGGGATTATATTATTGGTTGGGTGGTATTTATGAGATGTGTAAAAGAGGAAGGATGGAAGGGTTGGATGGGTTGGATGGGATCATTGATTTGATTGAATTGACTTGATGGATATGAGGAAATGAAGCGAATACGAGGTCCGAGAGAAGTTTGGGAGTAGATGGGAAAGATAGATGGGGAGTGAGTAAATGGTGATAGGATGTAGCGAGCCAGGAAATATCAATTATATATGGTGAGAATCGTGAGATGTAAGATGTAAGATATATGCGATTTTGTGTGTGGGGGCTATACAGAGTGTTTGTGGAGACTCTGATTGGTTTGAGGAAAGAAGATTTACTTACCTAGTACGTACTTATCCAGATTCCGTATGAAATAAAACTCACTCGACGTATCAACGAATGATTTGCTTGATTTGCCATGAAACGCTCGCAATACTCTTCAAGTGAGAGATACGAAAATTCTAGTTCCATCCAGTAAGTACCTAAGTAAGTAATGTCCTTGAAATTTTCATTCTACGCCACCAGAAACGAGTACGTGGATAACCTTATTATCCGAGTCCCGAGCTTTGGGCCGGGATTAACGGAAAGATGATGTCATTTCCTGACAACATACAGTAATCTGATATTTAAAGAAAATTCATCATAATGATGAAAGAGAGAGCATTTTGTTGTCAACGAAGTTAATCAATCGAGAGAAAAATCTAAGTGAACACGTATACTCCATACAAACCCTAAAGTAATAAAATTCTAGAATGTAAAGTAGTAATTATGATGGGTCACTATGTCTGTCGATCAACGAGAACAAAAGATATCAAGAGAAAGAGGTGGGTGGGTGGCAACTTGTCGATCTTTATATCCTCTGTATAAATATCATATATGTACCTGCCAAGATCTCACGTAGTAGGCACGAAATACCCAACTTCAAGAAAGGGAGATTTTCAAACTGTTTTGGGCATATACAGATTTCCAAAATGACTGAAAACTGAAAATCGTTTCCTAACAAGATCAAACGATTCGAGTATTTGTACTTTGTATACCTAGTACAAGAAAATATTTGGAGAAGTTCTATTCGGATCAGATAAGATACTGAGATAACTAAATAAGATATCAAATAATCCACTTCTCCTGCTGTGCGAGGTAGATGTTTGGGGGCACAAATCCTGCATTTGACTTTTCTATTCCTACGATTTCCCATCTCCCGAATTCTGCATTTACCGCATGGGAAAGTATTGCACTCGATGGCTCGTTTAGGCTTAAGAATTCAGGGTTAGAAATTGGAGATCGAAAAATGCAAGTGGAGGACCCTGAGTTTTGACTCTTTGGACGAGGGGTATATTGGTACAAAAAGATATTCTATCGGGATCTTTGATTCTATCTATCTTGCTAGTTAGTGCTGGTAGATGTACATAGATAGATGGTATCTTACTATTTCGTTGGTTGGTGTAATCCGAGAGCTGCGATGAGAGGTACAAGTGTACTTTTAGGTTGATTAGTGGGAAGATGGCTGTGAGATTGGACATATGGTGGCGTTAGCATTGACGAATAACTAAAGTTAGTTTTACACGATGATTGATTTTAGTAGGAGGAATGGGGTGCAAGGTTGGTGCTGCGCGAGTCGAATTGATTAAATCGATAGTTTACGAGTTTGAGGATTTAAAGACCTTGGCCATATCAGCTGTTGGGATTTTATCTATATTCTAAAGTAATACAAATGTAGTTCTTCTTGTTAGTTTAGTTTCTGTTGACCTCCCATGGTTCTGATGATGGTGATGAAGACGATGGTACTAATACTCGTATACCATTCATATCAACATTTACTTATCTCCCCCACCACGAAGATGAGTTTAAACTCAAACTCTATTTCATGTTATATTGTCGTGCCTATCCCCTTTCATTTACTTCTAACGATGTCTTATCTTCCTTTAGCGAAAATCATGTACCCCGCATTTTGGACTTGAGTTTATTATATACAGCGATCTGTGTTACGGAAAGCATATAACTTCGAGAGCTAATTAACTAGGTCTTTGTTATTGTAGTCTTAACTACCATTATGGGGTATGTGCTTGGAGTTTCGGAGCTCCCTACTTCCTAGCCGCACGAGTAGGTTGAGCTTAGACACTAACTTCACGTACTTTCTCGGTCTTTTTTCCAAGCGCTAGACCTAGAGTCTTGGTTTAGATTTATCTTTCTTGAAACTAGAGATTGGATTATACTTTGGAGAAGAAAATGTTGTGGCATTGAAGATTATGGGATTTCGGGGGAAGCGAAGAGGGAAGAGGGAAGCGGGCTCTCTAGGTTGCCAGTCATTTTTACCCCGGATTTTGCGTTGAACCGCTGGGAGAGCCGCCATTCTAGACCCTTGGATTTGCATTCAAAGATGGATAGTCGATTTGAGTTTTGCGCCTCGGATGTGAGGATTGGATGGAGTTTACCGATGGAGTTTAGCGATTCATGGTGTATTTTGGGTCCGAGAATATCTATGCTTCTTGGGAGGTAAGGTGTTCGCGAGGCCCCATCGAACTACGATGTCCAAGAATGAGGAAGAGAGCGGCCATAATGAGCCAGGTGAAATTTTCACGACCTTAACCCCATGGGAGGTTAGAGTCTTCATGGGTATTCGCGTCTGTTCATATGTAGTCTTCACCTCTCACACTACTCCTCACCTCAAACCCATCAACCCAACATCCAATGTCTCGATTACCTACGCGCCGTTTGGATAAAAGTAAGGACAATACATTCCTATGTTCTAGGCATCAGTTCGGATTGTGCCGAAATATATTGGTGGGCATGGATAATGTGGGGAAGAATTAAATTGGATGGATGAGGATTAAGCGCCGTTCTTGAAACATCTCCGAGTAAGCCATGGGCTGGGTCGTGTACCAAACTGCACGCGACGAGTGCAATGGCTTGCCAAAATTTCCCCAGGGTCCCAATTATGTATGTCTATACTTTGCAAGAAAAATGAGGTCGTGCGGGCAGATAGATCCCAAACGGGACTAGGAATGGGAGAATAGACGGTAAGGCTTTGCATAAGGACAGCTTGGTAGGCGGTGGTTTGACCCTTGGGCCAGAACATAACACTCTTTCAAGTGGCCTAGAGGACAATCTCCTCAGTCTAGATTCCGGGGCATCTTTCCAACGAAGGAAAATTTTATACTAGCGGTTTCTGATAATGAACGAATTACAAATACTCATTACCGCAAAAATTAATTCAAACTTCACTCGCTCAATCGCATCGTCGTCAAGAACGATACTCCAACATCAATTTAGAGAGTACAAGGAGGCACGCCCAGTGCCGGCGGGTTCACCTATTGTAGCGAAAGTTTCGTAAGGCAGCAATATTTCGCATCGAAAGTTACAAGGCATCAATAGTTTCTCACCCAAACTTCGCTGCTTAAAGTTGCTTTTTTGGATTGTCTAGGCGAATCTCTTCTTAGAATGCAATTTAGGGGGGAGGGAAGAAAAAGAGGGGGCGGTGTATCGGGGCTCTACGGGTGGGTGTTCCTACGGGCGTAAGACATACACACCAAAAATAGCTACGTCTTGGGCGAAATTAAGACTTAGCGAAATCCTAGTAAAATCCTAGTAGAAAAGTTATAGGATTCAGATCAGCGCATGCAATTACTAAAGTTTATGCGACATAACGGAAGCAGGAGGGCATGTTGGTGGGAATAGATGGTAGTATTCAAGGAACGTACAGCGTGATGGATTAGGCGCTGGAATTCGCTTCTGGACCTCTCGCTTAAGTGCTGTGATAAGGAAATTGCTGCCTTTGCGAAACTGTCGTCAAAATAGTCATATCCCCGTTCCAGTAAGCTATACCACGTGACTTACTGCCCCTTCACTTGTGGAGCGTCACCTAAGATCTAGACCAGTGCAACTGCTCCGTACACTCACCTCACTCATTCGTCATCCACCATCACAATCGAATGTCACATGGTCAAAGGGAACCCCTCTGGCACATACATCAAATAACTTGATTTCGCGAATGCATGCGCATCTGCCCAACGGATTCGATGGTCAATGTCCACGGCCGGAAATGCCTGCGGTACACCAGCTGGCGGGCTCTCTCGTCTCCCCCCAATCCTCCGAGTCAGAACCCACCGCGTCACCCGCGACACCCGCGACCCCTCGCTCTGCCCATGGCGACGCCCCCGATGCCACTGCAGACTCCAAGTTAGCATTTGAGCGGATACTGCTCGAGACTTGGAATGCCAAATCACACGAGCAAATGGCGCGGTGGGAAAGGAATCGTCGATTTGGAATGAAATACGACGAAGCGGGGCGGAGGACCCCAGAAAGGATGAGAGAGGAGTACAATGAGATCGTTGAGAGGGAGCTCCTCGGCGACCGGACGCCTTCACCTATAACAGCGTTTACGCCGATAACCGTTCGAGAGATGTAGTCACCGACAACGTACCGCGTCCAGCCACGACAGACGACGAAGCAGGACACGCGGGGCAGGGGACGAGCAAGCAACGGCATAAAGAAGGCGAGGCTGGCAAAGCCGGCGACGCAGCGGCGAGGAGTTGTACGGCCCGCCTCAACCCATCCCATGGCCACACGGTCCAGAGCGCGCGAGTCAACTACACAGGTCGATGGGAAACGGGCCATGAGGACAAATGCTTATAGAAGGGCTCCCAGTGAAAGAAAATGACCACCACATACCAGGAGAAGCGGGTGGACTGGAAGTCATCCAGCCACGCTCCACCGCTGTTGCCTCTCCCGATTTCTTCTGACCTTCCGACCGCCTGGCTGGATTTCGCACGTAGCTAGTTGTTACGCCCCTGATCTCTCGATTGATTGGCAAGTATTTGTTTTGAGATGCGCTCAAGGCATGGACGGAGCAGTCTTTCTCATCTTGAACTGGGGAATGGGTAGGATTTTGCGAGGGCAAGGGATACTGGAAAATCTGCAACTTGTATATATCAATGAATGGAAGAACGGGTTTTGATTCGCTTTGGCAATTGCTACACACAAAGATTCCACAGGTAAGATTAAGTAATATAATAATGTACACTATAGCTGGGCTAGAGAATATACAACTACCGAGATATAGTGGAATCTCAGCTTCTACGGACTTGGAGGGAAACAGACCGGAATCTTTGACTCGCTCAAGGTAATACACTAAGGATTCACGGCACACTTATAGTAGTCTTGATAGAAATGTGTACGTATGTGTCTATGTTAGTCAGTGAACTATTTAAACGTGTATTCATGGCATGGGAGCTCGGCAACCAATGTTGACATTATCAAATACAAAAACGCCACTGCCATTTTCAACAGCCGTGCCATCTTTATCTGCTATTAGCCTAGTAGTTCCCAAACAAATTAAACGTAGATAGATATTATACTTACCAAGATTCACATTAGCCCCCATAGTTTGATCAGGTACGCCGGTTTGGTACTTGCAAGTAAGGCCTAAACTGTCCGAAGTTTGACTGACCGAGCACCCTGAACAAGAACCAGAAAACCCACCACTGCTTAATACATTAGGTATCCTTCTTATTCGCACTCGGAGAAACCGAGGTAAATGTTTAGCACTTACTGTGCGAGAAATTGCATGTCACCAGCGCTGTTCGTGATACACAGATTGAGGTTCACGCTACTAGTCACTGGATCCTGGCCAACATCACAAACACCCTGGAGAACACCCGAGTTGGAAATATCGAAGGAACCGCATATGGGAAGCAATGAAAGGCCTAGCTCGTCGGTATCTTGTCTTTGTATGATCGCTGCAGCGGAGACAAGATGGGAGGTCAGACTGGATGCCAGAAGGCTAGTGAGAAGAGTACTGCTAAGATATCGAGAGAAATACATTGTGTGGTTAAATTTAAAAAGCTAAATATAAAATATAAAATCCTGATCTCCTGAAAAAATGTCAAGTAAAATAAATATAAGTGAAATGTCGAAATAAGTAATGAAGACTCAGATTGCTGACCTAGCGTGCCTTGAACCAGTACTCTCTCTAAGGTTGGATGATGCTGACATGTCATCTGCGATGACAGTGCCTAGCAAGTGCACTTCTGAAGAACTTAGAGAATGCAGAAACAGAATCAACGCGGAGATGGCGAACCTCGTATCCTCGCCTTATGTTATGTTCTGAATCTATTCGGCTCGCGCATGGAGATCTCAATTGTGCAAACCTTTGCAGTCCTCCCGCACTAAATTTTATAAAGCAGTAAGGTGAAGTCTTCGAATCACTCCTCTATATATTACCTGCGCCTTTGAATCTGGCAATTACAAATGACTTTTGAAACAGGTAAATGATAAAAAGCACTCATCTGTTCTGTGACTTGAGCTTTGATAAGTATTGACTTTGACGAATAGAACTGCTAGCAAGTTTCTGCCTACTTTATTACTCTTCCCCGGGCCAAAACGCTGATGAGCAAATATCTTATTTAATCAAGGAATGCATTTCTGGATATTTGCACTTCTAGTAATTCCCATTTTGAAGATATACTTTTGGGTTTGCTAGCCTGTCAGCCTGACCAAAGGAAGATCCTTTTCCCGTCTTCGTTCCACATCATTGCCGACTGCATGACAATACTCGGATCTTTATTCTCTCTTGTTACTATTATTGTGAAAGAGGTAAGTCGAGATATGTGCGTCCCGATAGCACGCTGCGAAGGGAAATGGGAATTGGAACTGATCAGATTACATTGTAGAAGCTTCAAGTAGTAAAACTAGTAGGTTTAAATAATGGTTTGGGTTGTATACAAATAGTATATAAAAAGATTGGTGGTAAGACGATTGATTTCTTTAAGGAAAGGGAAGCAGAGCCTTTTTTTATATCTAAATACGAAGAGTCATGTGACCATATGACTACGAACTAGCTACGCATCAGGCCTTGATATCCCAACTTTCTCACACTATAGCACTTGAATAAAATTTGTTTCTTCACTTTATGTATTTTGGATAGACATATATAACTTAATACATCTTCTTAATCTGGTTTCTGAAAACCCCCAAAGTCGCACGATCTTTCGCTTTTTCTACGAAACCCTTCATATATGGCTCCATTGGCAATTGACTTCTCCTGGTTTACGGTTACTACATAGTTACATTCCAACCAATGGATTTAAACGCGCTGGCACACCTTGAAAGAGCCATAAACGCGCGCGAAGATGTAGTGGATAAAGAGTACTATTCACCGTGGCAATACTGGATAGTGTCTTAGCCATTCTTTTGGTCTCATTAGTATCAGTCTCAACAGCTACGTAAAGTAGAGGCTTTACTTATGTATATCTGTTGGATTGTAGGCTGTATATTGAGATGAACACGTATCCTTTGACCATGGTAGAGGCAATCAGAGAGTATTGGATCGTAAGGCTGCAGAAAAGAAAAAGAAGGGCCAGGTTGTAACTAATCTTTTTATGTTACTAACGATCTCATCTATTAAGGGTCATTATATTAAATACAGCTCGGGTGCAGGAAAATACAAAGTCTGGCTCGGCTACGTAGGCATAGAAAGAAGAAAATGCTAGAAGAATGAGGGAGAAGCAGGCAGCTGGTGAGCCTCATGTAATTTATTGCGCTCAAAGTGTTCTGCCAATGGCATACTTAGCCGATCAGAAGAAAGCTGATGGAGGCGAAACGGAGCAGGAGGGGAAGAAGTAGACGCCATTCATAATTTAATCGAGTTCTCTCACAAATGGAGGATATTAGTTACAAAGGTTTGAAGGGGTGTTCTGGTGGGGGCATCGTGCAGAGGTTGAGCTCGAGTTACCTGTGATGGGGTGCTGAGAATAGTATTTTCTCACCGCTAGACCTGTGATAAGTATATTTTTTTCTTGGCATTATTGAACTATGCCACCAGGCGGCTGTAACCCTGCACTGTTACATGTTTGCACGGATGGATGAGCGTGAGGATGAATATTCGAAGTGGAATTGAAAGCTTTGCTGTCTATCTCTTTGTTTCCGGTAAAGAAAGCAAATCTACCGGGTAAAGTGGATTGTAAAGACTTCCACGCCATGGGAGAATTGGTAAGTTTGATTCATTCTATTGGTATGATTGCAGTGCATTTATACATGTACCGCGTAGCTGCAAGTCATCAGTGCTTACTCCAGATTTCAGTAAAGTTTGGTTTGTGGTATGCTAGGAGAATTATATCCTTAAATTTCTGGAAAGTTCTGGTAGGTACTAATCTGAATCCATCAAACTCCATGCAAGCCTTGTTTCTGAATACCCTTTTTCATGCTGTGTAACACGCCATGCTGCATTTATCATCCCGCTCAGTTACAGGATATATCACATCCCAAGCTCGCATGTACTAATGCGACTTTATGAGCTGTGCAACACCAACAGCGTGACCTTCCATACACAATGGCGTGCCCTAGTTATATGTGCGATGTCGGGGTTTCCTGCAAAGACTTATGCAAGCAAATACAGCAAACCAGGCAAACCTCGCCAAGAGCAAGACAGCAAGGCCTCCCATTTCATACCTTGGTATCGGATTTTAAATTCCGTCTTGACCGTTACATTGCTTGTACGATGATATGATATATCATATCACTTTCCAGCGACTTGCATTACATTAGATGCGAACTATTGAGAGGCAATGCTTTTTTAGGTGCCGTGTGCAGACATGCAATGCCAGGAGGTGATAGGTAAACAGTCGATGAAATATTCGGGATAATGTCGGGGTTTGATGAATGGATGGCTTGTTTTAGGCGATCTAGATCCCTAATGGGGGGAGAAGTGCTTGGTATTATTCCCTTTCCGTCCCGTGTATTCGGTAAATTTAGGGGTTCACCAGCTTTCACGCCCGGAGATTGATTGGCTAATCACTAATACTTTTTCCAGAAACGGGTATTCCAGAAGAAAATTTTCTAGGCTTCGAAAATTGTATGTAATACGAAGAACGTTCAAAATCCCACGCGTCTCATATGCAAGTAATAATTTAAACAGCGTACCATTCCGAATATTGTCCGAATATAACCCCTATCAGATTACGAAGGGGTTATGTAATACAATGGCCGCTGGCTTTTCGTATCCATTTTGTTGGGTTGGGGGGCGTAAAGGCGCTTTTGGTTTGCCCATCTTCGGACGAAAAATTGATGTGTGAGGAAGAATTAGGAGAATTTCTTAGAGGCGTTTGAGTTCAGAGGGGTAAATAGGCGTTTTTTATCCCCTTATCGTGGAAGTAGTGGACAGAGATGAGATATGAGATATGACTGGTCAATTCACACTGCGTCGTACAATAACTGTTGGCGGTGATTAGTGGTTGAGAATTTATATCTTCAGTGTGGTGTGTAGAAATGCCAAGAGAATGCGGGGTAACCTTCAAGAAGCTGTCAGATGTAAACTCATGACTCGTGAAAGACGATGCGAGATCATCTGATTTGGAAGTTCGTTCTATCTACTAGTTGATATGCTAATAACTCACTGCTCATGAGTTTTGAGACGATGAATTTCTTTTTGTGGACAAAAATACTAGAGATAACGGCGATGAGGGGTCATTACTCGGGTTACACAGGACTAATCAATCTTTTGAACATGGAGCAAGACATAAAAGTACATTATCGTGATACATGATACATGGGAGTATGTAAGTAGGGACCTAACTCCCTAGTATCTCATCCCAATTTAAACTTCAGATGTAACACATCCGTTTCCATGCCGGACCTTGGTACCGGAAGTACCGGTACAGAGTTTACCTACATTTTAGCTATCCATCGATCCGAATAAACACGGAGAAACCCTATTCCAGCATCGAGCCGGCCTCATCACCCCAAGTGAGAGACCCCGCCATAGTAAGATGAAGGTCACGTTCTCGTGTACCCCGAGTATGTACACAGGTATCGTGACTTCGATATAGTCACGATACCAAACCTCTCGAGTTCTTATCATATAGGACTGTACCAAACATACCTAAGGACTTGGCCCTGCATCTAGGCCGGGCTCATGTAGGGATCAATGTTGGACTAGTTATATCGCATGTGATTGGACCTGCGTGTCTGCTCGAATTATAGATGGCGTAATTGGCATTCATTGGCATGGGGTGATTGATGGAATGACACAATGGATTTTTCGTTATCATGATGGACCATAAATTCCATGGCGAAAACCTGCCGATATTTTAATACGAAGTGTTTGCCTCCCACTACTGCTACAACTTTCAATTCCAGAAAATTGAGGGCAAATCATAAACAATTTCCCGATACTATCCATTAAAATAAATACGGATTTCCTATCATTTTCTCAGTGCGGGGTGTTTGGTTTAGACCCGAGTGTTCTAGATCGACTAGCATGATGCATCAAGGACCGAGAATGAATTGAGGCATTAAAAAATATTAAAAAATATCTTTTGAATGACCTGATAATGAGATAGGGCTATTGAAGTTTTCTTGGCTGTTAGGCTAGTATAGTGTGTCCGATGCTAGAGTAATAAATCTTCATCCTTTTTCGTTCAAGATACACGGCTGATAAATTATCAGTCGTCCTAATGGAAAGTGGGGGAAGACCCTTGAACTTGCCACTGCTGCCAACTTGACTTCTAGAAATAAAAGCTCACATGTGATAATCTGGGGAAGTTGTTTCTTGCCCAGTCATCATCCTGTTCGTTCTAAGTAATTTGTCCCTTCATTTTGCTCCCCACACATCCCACCCCCCAACTCTCATATCCATCACATTTGAGAAGGAAAAGTCGTATCTTGTGATCACGTCGATTGCCCAACTCCCGTCACTGTATGATAGATTTAACACGTGCGACCCCATCTTTGATCCTTCAACCAGGCTTTAATCTTCCGAAATCATGTTGTCCCCTTTAATATACTCAATATGCGAAATGATATATATCATCGATCAACACTGAATTGAGTAAACCCGCTAATCCTGCAAACAAATTTTAAAACAGAAGGTCAAACACGTTAGATGTAGTGAAACATTCTTATCGCCATTGATGTTATCCAAACAACGAGCAGAACAAAAATCTCCACGGAATTTACGCGGTGCACACGAGCGCAACCTTGGAATTGCATGAATGATTACCCTGTATTACTACCTATATATGCGTTTTGCAGGATTTGGACTAAAATATAAGTCGCACAACTTCGCTGTTAAAACTGTTGTGTAATGTAACTTTCAATTTCTGTAAAGTCAATTGAATATGTCAAGCAAAAGTCGTGAAACATTTCTTATCTTCATAATGAATTGAACGAACTGGTGGTTACCGATCTTCGGCGCCAGAAAAGTTTGTATATTCTATTGCATGCGATCTGGGACAATTTCGATGGAGAATATATGGTCTTATGATGCTAAGTTGAAGATCTCGGGGAGTATGAGGGAAGTACTTTCACTAACAACTTGATCAATTCCTCACTAAGAGAACAAAGAGGCAGCTTTTTTTCTGCAGCTTATATGTCAATCCGTTGATTAAGTAACTTTCTCTTCAAGTTCCTCGTGTATATAGATATTCAAAGTGCGGTGTACTACACCAGAAATTCTGTTTTGTTGCTTGACCTCCAGTGAGGGTCACTGACTCCAATCCACATTCAAACAAGAGTTTGGGTTAATCAACATCACTCCGAAATTTGAGTATGTTGAGTCAATGTTGTTACCAATATCTACTGCTAGCCCTCATATCGCAAAGGTCTTCATCACGAAAGCTTTGGCTTTGGGACTGGACCTGCAATGAAACAAATGTATTGTAAGTGGATCAACGAATTTTCCTTAACAACCTTATATCAATCCTTATATATCAAAGAAATAGCCAAGGCTTCAGGCTTCTACAAAGTTACAAGTCCAAACAGAAGGCAGGAAAACAATCAAACCATCAAGACGACTTGAACCCTGAATATTCTAGCTTTTCAAGGAAGATGGCGGTCCCGCCCGATAGTGTGTACACGGTGAGCCAAGAAAGGGTATCAACTACGTGCGTGCAGAAACTTTATTCGAACTTGTCAACGAAATTTCATCCAATGCAACATCTTGTTATCGTAGCACTACAACCAACAAACAAACAACACTAAGATTTGGAAATATCTCAAGAATTTACTTTTCGATTTCCGCGGGATTATTCTTTTATGATATGGGTGTAGGTTAACATAAGCTAAACCTTGAAATAAAGTTTGGGAGCGGAAAGATCGATCGCGCGAGCACTAGCGCACTGTTCAACCAACTTGAAATTTCTTCCCGCTCGGACATCAAACTTACTGTCAAACCACTTATCTCTCACAAATCAATTAGTATATTCTGTAGGAGTCGAGTATGCGGTTCTGATAGCTGTACTAGAACTTGATGGCAAATAGGTGAGAGCGGGAACTGCGCAATATGAGTCGCTCAACATTGCGTATTCATTGATTGGGTTTTAGAGCTCAAAAGTGGGATTTGGCATGAAAACTTTTACAAGACAAAATTGATTCCAAGTAAAGAAAAAAAAGAGTTTGATGTGTGCTACGTAGGTTTAAGATGAGGATTGCAGAAGAGGATATTGGGATTCGGCACTTGGGGAAAAGACCGATTTCCACCCTTAATGAGCACGGTATGTAAATTTCACGGTGGGACTTTGACTGATAGAAGGATCGGGGAAAGGACCCACTCGGGCGTGGACGGGTTTCAACAAGTTGGGAGGAAGGATTTCGTGGAGATTGGGTCGCGGCTATTAGGGAAAGGGCCGAACCGATTCCGCTTTCGGTGGAGATTGTGTTTCCGGCAGTGTAATTTTTGACTTGTTGGGGTAATTCTGCGGAGCGGATCGGAGCGAGCATGGGAAGCGGGAAAGTGGGTAGGTTGGGGAAAGGGCCGATATGGGTGGATATGTGAAGAGGGTCAAGTCATGACGGCGTGGGTGGGACGGTGTTGGGGAAAGGGCCGATATGGGTGGATATGTGAAGAAGGTCAAGTCATGACGGCGTGGGTGGGACGGTGTTGGCGGGGGTATCGCGGCTTGGGTTCGCAAACTAATAGAGGTAGACGTTCACGGGGAAAGGACCGAATATGTGCGAGTGCGACTGGTAAAACTACTGAAGCTACGAGGAGTGCGAAATCTGGAGTAGGCTCGAACGGTGTTGGGTATAGGGCCGAATGTGTTAGAAAGTGGCTCAGGATAGGAGTACGCCTAAAAACGAAGAAACGAAGGCTCGGTAGCTTTCGACCCGAACTGTTTTGCTGAATGAAGATGTCGTGTTAGGAAGGGCTTGCAATATAATCGAGAGCCTTTCTAGTTGCCAGTGCAATACAGAGCATAATATTTGCCAGTAGTTCATCTGTGAAACGATGGGTCGAAAGTGATCCATCTCCTTACCAGTCATTTTTGCAGTAGCACTGCATGAATATTAAATCTCTTACTATACAGATTTTCCCTTATCGTATCAAGTGAAGCCACATCTGGGTTTGAACGCCATCGGGCAGTACTTGATGCACAGGAACAAGAAATGAGTCTCGATCCAGTGAGCTTGCTCGAATATACATTTTAGGTATGGTGATTCAAAAACTCTTTTACCTTCACTTTTTTTCATTGGATAGATACCTCTGATTGCCATTCACCCTGTGATTCTATCTCTAATCGTCAATTCTAACCACTATAGGCTCGCCCCTATTTGCAGAGAACGGCTAATTTGTAAATGAGATTGTGGGTGGAGTTGAATATTCTTTTGCAAAGGATTGTAAGTAGGTTGGATGCTGCGTTTTCGATAGATATGCAGACAGTTAGGTTGAAAACTAGATTGGAGTATTTCCTACATTTTACTTTGGTCTGATGATAGATCCTTGATCACTCAACTTTTTTGCATACAATTGACAAATTTCGGACGGGATGGGTAAAGGAGGGTTCAATTTGCGTGCGTCTTCAGAAGCTGATAGTGATGGTCATAATTGATGGTCATAATTGATGGTCATAAGGGTTTAACATTATAGTAATTAATTAGGAACTAATGAATATTAGATATAGTCGCTACGTCAAGTGAGAACTTCCTATTCCAACCGTCTCATTTCTGTATTGTTTCTTTCTTTCTTGCACCATCCATCCATCGCATTGGCAATCCACACTCCTACTCATTGACAAACATAAAAAAATAATTAATATGCGAACTGTCGCGTCCGTTATTAGCTTTAAACGTAACCTATCTCAGTAATTATTTTTACCTTTCTATTCATATCAAAACTTCAGCCGCATACGCTTAACAATAAGCATAAAACCGATGTCGGATAATCATGTAGATTCTAGGCTCGGAAAAACCAGATATTTCTACCTCTTTGAGTATGTTATTCCAAAATAATTTTTTTGATACTTCAAACACCCTTCTGCTTCTTCGTAGAGCGTTTTATCGCTCTTTTAATCAAGAGGAAAATGTCACGAACTGGGTCCCCAGCTTTGTTTTGATGAAAATCGGTCGCATACATATCTGGCTTGCCCCTCAAATCTACGTTCAGGTTTATCTCTTCAAGAGTGTGATGTTCGAAACAGGGTGCGTAACAAATGGAATATACTAAATATATCTTTTAGACCGCGAACAGGACCTGGAGAAGTTGTAGGGTTCCTTCCGTCGTGCCCAGTAAATTCAATGTTCTAACTCCACAAGTTGGGGAAGCTTTTTAGTGTGGTAGTTGTCATATTCCCAAAGTATATGAGATCCAGATAGCTAAATTTCACTTTTCTAAAGGGAAAGCCATGATGGGCCCTGATAGTAATTGACCTGGTGCATTTGGTATAAAACCGTGGTGTCACGGTAAGGAAGCACTGAAGTTACTTTACAAACTTCCTCATCTCACCTCTCACCACCTAATGCATTAAACTCTCAATATATATACTGCCTAGCAATGCAACCAAGCCCATGAAAACCCGTAGGTCAGTCCAATCTTGCTCAATGAGTGGAGGAGCGGGATTTGCCACACCGGATTCTTCTTCCCTCGATGTTGCTGGGAGTTAGGATAGATGTCGGTATTGCATTAGCTATAGTTCTTCTAATTGCTGCATACATGCGTTCGCAATTTGGATGAACAAGGACGGCTTCGACCTACTCAAGGAATCGTGTAGCAAATGAAGGCATTCTATCGTCTGGTTGTTGATGACCCTGACCATTCTGATTTGACGCCCTTGAAACTAGCAAGATAACTAACCGAAACAAGTTATCGGATTTGGAGAAGAATAAAACTCAAATTTTTTAAATCCTTCGATACTTAATAGTCGGTGAGATGTGAGGGTAGAGTATAAGAGGGATACCTACCTAATTTACGAGAATGTAAATGCGAGAGCGGGATAGCCTGGAAAATGACAAGTTGTATTCGAAGATAGTATTGCCGAAGCAGCCGTAAGGAAAATGACTGATATAATCAACTTGCCCGTTTGATAGAATATCTAATTACCTACCCCCGAAACCTCACTATCGCGGCCCTGGTATACCGTGTAGGTAAAGTTCTCGCCTCATGTATGGAGTTTGTTCGACTATTGATCAATTCGATTATGATTTTAGCTGGTCGTCTCGGTGCCGTTTCGAGTGTGCATCAATTGAATTGAATCCTTATGAGCTCAATTGCGCCTTTGGTGGATATGCGTTTGCGATTGCAATGTGTCGTGCCATGTGATTGCTTGATCGCGAAAATTGTCACAGAAGGCTCCAATACAGCTATTCGCATTCGTTGTGCTGATATACTCTGAGATATATATCATAGAAAAGTAGGTATAAATAGGATTTACGAATTTTCATATATCCTAATTATCCCTACGCGTGTCAATGTCCGCGTATCGGTGGACAGTGGGTTTGGTGATAGATTTTTTTCTCTTGTAGAACAGTACTAATTTGTATAGAAACGATCATGCCAAAATCATGAGACGATGACTCGAATGAAGTACTCACCATGTAGATTTCGTACTGGTGCCTGTGGGTTATATGAGGGAGGAGAATGGTCAGGTGAAAAGAGCTTTGAGCGCGAAAAATTATGTAAGAGTTCTGGAATCTACTCATCGCACATTATTCGAATTTGTGATAGAATCTTTGCAAAAATCATATTTTCTTATATAAGGTTTAATTTTTTCAATATTAAATAAAAAATTTCAAAATTTTTAATATAATAATTAAATACAATTAAATTATAAAAAAATTTATTTTTTATTTTTCATAATTTTGATTCAAAAGTTATACTAATTTTGATTCAAAAGTTATACTAATTTAAAATTCAAATTTTTCAAAATTTCGAATATGTAATATTTTTCCTATATAAAATAAATGATTTTTTTTTGAATTTTTTTGCTTTTTTGGTTTTGAATATATATAATTTCAAAATAAAAATATACAAAAATATTTTATTTAACATTTAATGAATTTCGAATAATTATTTTTATATAAATATAGATTTAAATAAATTATTCTAAATTTTTATATAAATAATAAGGGTTTGAAAAGTTGAAAAATCATCAATTTTGATATGATTTCGTTTAGTGTATGGTGAGTCCGGATCAGAATTCTTATTATTAATGAATGTATGTAAGCGTTCAAGTAAAACATATCTCGGCACTAGGGCACTGATACGTGAGGAAATAACTTTTCTCTTCTTGTATACCCTTACCAAAGCGTTATCGTCCAAATCTCTATAACATAGCTTCCCTCATTCTTTCCTAGAAATCTGCCATAGGTAACTCTGAATTCCATCTGCATCTGTTCTTTCTCCAGCTTCGCCCTGGTACCTTGCAAGTAAAATGCCTTTAGAATCATCTATATCATCTCCATTCGTTTCAGGAGATACCCAAAAGCCATCTTGACCCTTCACAGCCTTCTTCATTGCTTTCTCAATTACATGAAAAATGTGACTGCCCTCCGTTGGGTGCCTGGCGCAAAAGCGATAGCGAGGTGGCTTACCCTTTAAGTCTAATCTCAAGGTGATCTTTTCAAGGTTTTCATGATGGAACAAAATGTTGAATGAATTGACTAGACTCCTCTCCACCGTCACTTCAGGTGACTCCCGCCAATCATCTTCCGCATCTTCGACATCCGTGAAAATGACATTGGCTACTCGCAGACCGGAAAAGCGTTTAAGTGCAGCAACCGTCATATCCTGAAAATGTGCGATGATACTATTAGGAAGATGATGGCTTACGGGGGGGTGTCCAGGACATATTCCTATACCTGGATTCCCCCATAAACTACACCAATGCGATTTTGACAAAATAGCTACGGCACTTAGAATCGTAAGTTCTTTGATACAACTGACATAGAATCGCGGTACGCGAGTGAGAAAAGATTGTAGCCCGTGGCGATTGGCCTTGGTACTCGATCTACTACTCCGTGTGAAGCGACCCACGTGGTGCATGTGTTTAATAGGAGATCCAATGACAAAATTATTATTCTCGTAGAAATACTGAGCAGCGTCACGGTGCACTGCCTTGCTCACTTCGAGAAGGGCAGCACCACCCTTTGGCTTTGGCGGCGTGCGATTTTCTTCTCGGGATGTCCACGGGGAAGAGTATCCATTGGTGAAGTGATTTGAATTGGGTTCTTTCCGACAATTGTGAGCTTGTAGATCATCTGTCGAACTTCCAACGGTAGATCGAGAAGTGTAATTCTGGATTGACTATCGGCGGCATCGGCGGCAATGTTGCTCTTTTTTCTTCTTTTTGGATTTAGATTGACTCGTTTTCGACTGACTCGTTTTGATGAGACTTTATCC
Organism: Stromatinia cepivora; assembly: GCA_014898415.1. Taxonomy (NCBI): domain Eukaryota; kingdom Fungi; phylum Ascomycota; class Leotiomycetes; order Helotiales; family Sclerotiniaceae; genus Stromatinia; species Stromatinia cepivora. The sequence goes on along the minus strand of RCTD01000017.1, from coordinate 284,076 downwards.
CGCAGCCTGTCGTTGGCTTTCAGCTTAGTGTTACGAGTTTCAGGCATGCCTGATGGTGTTGTGAGCTATGGTGATACTGAAGTAATTCTTGTGGCGGGGTCGATGTTGTGGAGAGTCAGATAATGCATGCACAAATCTTGTAGTGTCAGCCTTGAGGGTGGTATGAAATAGTAATCAATACAGTAGGATTTTAGTTGTCATTATTATTCTTGATGCTACTCTTAGAGCTATACCGTATTGAGTCTATGGCAGTATGGGAGAATATCTGCTCGCTCCTCTACTTCACTACTTTGTTATGAATAAGAGACGGTCGAGTGGGAGTGATACAAACGCAGTTGTAACCTTATGCCAAGGGACTAAAAAGTCGCTTCAGATATGTCGTGCAGTTGCAGCATTACTTAAATCAAACGCCAATCTACCACTCCTTACAATTCAAACTCACAATATCAACTTCCTAACCAACCTGTATCTATATCTGAGTTCATCGCCATTGTAGAACGGACGGACGTGTTCATACATACAATTCACAATCTCCAATAAATTACCCCACGTCCCACGCCCCACAAACACACTTACGAACCATACTAAAACAAACAGGCCGCGCGCCGGAATCTGACCGAAAGCTTGATTTCTGTTCTCTAGAACTGAATCCTCTGTGATAACCACCTTCTTCTATCAATATGCCGGTACTGGGGATTTGTTACTATATCTAAATACAGGTCATATGAGGTATCGTGGCGGGGTACTATGTTACATGTTGGAGATCCTACGATACTTCTCATTCGAGGATATGTATGTACGAGGGAAGTAAGATAGGGAAAGGTAGGTACCTAGTAGGTAGGTAGGTGGATTGCAGATAGGAGGCTTGAGTATAAGTATGTATAGGTATAAGTATTGCAATTCCTTTCAGTCATCTTTCCTTTTTTGCACATACAGACTTTCTTCCTCTACTCTTCTTTATATCCTTCGATATCTGCAAGTTTAAATTTATTTCTATCTTCCCATCCACAATGGCAACCATCTGTAAGCATCCCTCCTCAACTCTTCATCGGCATACTATCATACCATACTAACAGTATCTCGCAGACGACGAACCCACTGGCTGCAACTGCGATAATGAATCAACCTATGATCAATCTACCATAGACGCAGCATGCAAACAAGCATTACTGCTCGCATCTGAAAAGAGAACCGTCGGAAGAGATAAATATCCCCATGTTTACAATGGTCAGTTCAGCCATGCAACTCTTCATTAGATCACTTCATCACTTCGACTCGCAAGCTCTAGCTCTCATTCAAATCTCCTCAAAAACACCCCATTAACCAAAACCCCTTTGACTAGACTACGAAAAATTTACCTTCCTTCCCGCTGCCAAGAAACCTTATCTCGAATTTCCTATCCTCTCTGGCGGCGCAATGTACACGGGTTCTGATCCTACTTCTCCTGGTGCGGATCGCATTGTTATTGGAAGCATTGCTACCGATTATCAATCTGCTATTTTCTGCGCAGTAATTACACATGATGGGAGTACTAAGAATGGGTTTACTGAGTGTATGAATACGGGGGATGATGGAGAGGGAGCTTATGGAAGGGGGGATGGGCAAGATGAGGGGAAGGAGGGAAGGGAATTGTTGGATAGGATTGATTTGTAGGGTTAGGTAGGGGTTGTATATGTTGAAGGTAGAAATGAGAGGTATTATGATGATTTTTTGAAATTTGGACCATATATAGAAGGCTTTGAAAGTTTTTAATGCCATCTTTATCCATCGATATCTATTCAAAGAGCATTATGGAAGTGGTACTTAGAAAACTTAAGGCATTTGTTTTCATCTCAACCTATTTTGTTGCATGCTTCAATATTCAATCTCATCACATAATGATGATAGATAGAATTTAAAATTCGAAACCGCATTTCTCTCTCATCTCATAGTTCTTATCCTTTCCCACACCTCAGGGAGATTCAAACTAGAGGTTGAGACGAAATTTGCAAAGTTGCGACTTAAGATTAAACCCCATTTACTCATCCACATCTCAATCTCAATCTCTGACAATTACTCAATCGATCTATTTACAAGTTATTCCCGCTTTTTCTCTCATCTTCGTGCTCTTATTCTTTATCCCACATCTCCCATTTTGTCTCACATCCTAGAAGCCTGGAATCCTGAACATAAACATACACATCAACCGAATCTAATCAAAACAAAAATCAAATTTTACACAATACTCGAGTAATATATCTCATCCAATCCAATGCAATCCACTAAAAATTATTCCCACCCCCATTAACCCGAACCGAATACCTCCAATCCCATTTCCCTTCCTCCACATCCACACCTGGCCCTGCAACACTTAACGCGAGACCGGGGATGGGTAATTCATTCCTCTCTCTCTCTTTCTCTCTATCCCTATCCCTATCTCGTCTTTGATCGCGATCTCGTATCCAATCTATTGAATCGATTATGTTTGGGGTTTCGGCGTGTGGAGTTTTGGGTTCGGCGGGGGTTGGGTAGGAGATGGGGAGTGGGAGTGAGAGTGGGAGTGGGATTGGATTTGAGTGTTTGGTTTGTTTGAGGGCTTTTTGTTGGTTTGATGGAGGGCTGGGTGGAGATGGTGATGGGGAGGGGAAGGTGAAGGGGAAGGAGAAGTTTTGATTTATGGGGCGGTTTTGGGGTGCGGGGTGTGGGGGTGGAGATGGAGAATTAGAGGATGGCGGGTGAGAGGATATAGACGACGTCAACGGAGTCTGAGATATAGAACTGCCAGTACGGTTATGAGTAACACTGCGCATAGTACTCCCCGACAATATCCGCTGGATACCCATTCCCAATCCACTCTTCTTGTTGTTTGAAGAAGCCATTTGCTCAATTTGTTCAGCTGGTTCAATTTCTTCCATGTTCCCCCCTCCCATCCTTCCCCCATTCCATTCTTCACCAAAACCTCCAATACTTCTCCGATGTTCCCTGTTTTTCTTTTTGCGACGGAGAAAGTAAATTAGGATGGAAATGGTGAGGGTTAAGAAGGCGAGGATACCGATTATGATGCCGGCGATGGAGCCGTGGGTTAGAGTGTGGGTTTGATGGGTTGAGGGGGTTGTGGGGGTTGTGGGGAGGGGAGTAAGGCTTGTGGATTGGGTGGTGGGTGAGGTGTTTGGGAGGGGGATGGGATTTGTGGTTGGAATGGAGGTGGTGGTGGAGGATGTGGATGTGGATGCGGATGTAGATGTTGGGATTGAAGTTGAGGATGCTAGCGCGAGGGATGAGGATTTCGAGGTTGGTGTTTCAGAGCTTATGTTTGCAGATGTTGATGTAGCTATGGTTGTAGATATAGATATCGAGTATATCGAAGATGTAAAGGAAGTAGTGATAGTACTGGTGGTGATCATATCTGTAGATATCGTGGATGTAGATGTACTAATAGTCATTGATGCACTGGTCATCGATGAAGAGCCATCTGACATCTGGGGAGGTGGAGATGGTGGGCCTTTGCCATTATTGCCGTTATTGTTTTCTCCCATGCCGTTCCCGTTGCCCATATTATTCCCCTCATTCATGTTTCCAACTCCCTCCCCTTCATCTACCCCATCTACCCCATCTCTCTCACCTCCTTCACTCACGAAGCTAGGTAGGTAATCTTGGGGTGCCATAAAGTCTGAGAAGAGTTACTCGGTGAGATTGGATTCAATGATCTTGAGAAAATAGTAAAGACACTCTTTTCCGGACGAGATAAGTGGGATGAAACAAACATTACATTTCATATATCTGATCAGTCCATCATTGGTCCCATCATCAAACTAAAGAATGGAGAAGAAATGATATTCAATCTTCCGAGAAATCGACACAAAGACTGAAAGTAAACAACTCGAAGATCAGCGAGGAAGAGAAAATATGAAGACAAGTCTAAAATGTAATAGTGTGACATTGTGGCCTCAAACCATCCCGCGACAATACAAGACTGGCCACGCACAAAATGTCCCATCTCAATTTTTCTTCTTCATGCTAAGGTACCTGAGCGCTCAAATTCGGATGAAGGTATTCTTCTTTGATGAGCAGTTTTTCTGTTGTGCTTGCTATGAATACTTGGGTCATTAAGCTAAGAGGAGATGTTTTCTTGCAATGATTGGGACAGTATCTTTTGGTCTTATCATATGGTGGGATATGATCATCAAAGGGTATAAATCCATCTTCCGTGTTCTGAGGCTTGGACCTCCCGTTTGAATGGTTGGTGACATGAACGCTTTGAAAAGTTGATATGGTGGGGCGTTGGCGTTTCATGTTTCGACTTGGAACTTGAGGTGGGGCTTGCAAGCGAACCTCTTTCTCCGTATGTCATCTATCTTGCAGGAAGGTGACGTGAGCTCATGGAGTCAGATGAAAGAATCACCGTCGTATTGATATGTATCGCCAGTATGATGCAGGAAGCTGCACAAAGTTTCCCGAATTTCGTCATGGTGATGAATACGGCATTTCTTAGTCGACCATTCTCGAGTAAAGAACCTCATTAAATCCCCAAAATGCATAATTCATCCCCAATACCATTGTTAACAGCCAAGTCCTCAATAGCATTATTAACTCGTATTGCAATGTTTACCCATTGTTCTATGAGAGGTGTTGGGTTGGATTGAGCCATGACATTCAAAACGTGCAGTCCTTGCCGAGAACACCACCTACGTCTGAGTTCTCCAGGATGCATAGATATCAAAACCATCCCTATTCCTTGGTTATATCCTTCCAAGTCGAAATGAGATAGCATTTCTCTTCCAAGTTCATGACATTTCTCATAGTCATGCGCCCAAAATGCCTGCATGGCCTGAGTGGCTATTGTGAGGTGGCTAGCTGCATGCGACACTTGATCCGCTGCATCACTCGACTTCAAACGTTCAAGTCCGTCAAAACTCATAGATTTCCCGACCCGATCAATTACTTTTCCATAAGATTCGTGCTTATCTGGTTTTATTCGCTGGGTCAGAATAAAATTAATAGCTCGTAATGTGAACAAGATTTGATCAAAGTTCAGACATAAATCATGGTAATCTGGTCCTAGTGTAGCTAGTCCGACTCGATCACAGTCTGCTTTTACCTTTGTGACCATCTCTCTGGCTTGCCGATTCGTTTCCAATAGACTGTTGCCGAATTCCATACTGCTCGGTTTGTCCAAATCTGCATCAGCCATGAAGTCAATGGCACATTGTGTTTCTTGGTCGGCCTCACGCCGTAGATTCTCGGCGAAGCAACGAAGAAGTCGAGCTATTTCGGAATCCGATAGATCTCCTGGACTTTTTGTGAAATATTGTTCAAGAGCATCATTGCACTGAATGACACGTTGTTTTGTTTCTTCCCGCCAGTCAAGATACTTCACTCTTCTCAACTTACTGAACTCATGATCTTTTTGTATTAGTGCAAGGTCATAAGCTTTGCGCTGATCGGGATTTAATGATGAGAGTAACTCATTATTCGATACAACAGCTTCCACCTCATACATCCACCGTCTTTTAGAGTCATTGTAGACATAACTGGACAACTCCGGACGTGAGGGATCTGGTTCAACGACTACGATTGAAGCTGGTGCTGGTGCTATTATAGATACTCCAAAGTTTGGAGCCATTTTATCCCAAAACTCATCGGTGTTTATGTACTCGTAGTATTTTGATAAAATTGGTACTAGCTTGTTCGTTTCCTCAAATTGTGCGAAATCCTCTCCAGCTTCATGCAAGAAAAATCCTTTGTCATATTTACGTGCCGGAATCTCTTTACTAAGCAGCAGAGTTATTGGTGGAGCACCAACACACTGTCCGGGATTGAGGATTTTTGGCATAGCACCTAAAAGCTGTAAAGGTGGTCAGTTACTGTTGCATAGATGTTGATATTCTCAGCATACCCCCTTGACAAATGAATAGCCTAACTCGCAAAATACCTCCGCCCCTTTACCATTCTCATCACCACCGTATGCAGGCTCGTTCCGTACAAGGGTTCGTCCCATTGGAGGGTCTTGGAGTTGGTTGAGCGCGTGCTTGAATACTGTTAGCGACTGTGTTGAGAATAAATCAAAGTTACGATCCTTACTGCAAACTCATGCAAAAGAGTCGAGGCAATATAAAATTGACATGACAATCTGTCTATCGGTGATAGGTCATTCCTGAACAAAGGTAGAAGCATTTCGAAGGCTATGTCAATCCAGGCTTTAGTCTCTGTGTAAAATTCGAAATTCCTGTTCTGCCGCTTGGTGGATACGATTGTGTAGCCTTCCCATCCCAGACCAGATCCATTTGGTGTTTTCCTATCCCAGGGTGCGAGAGTTGAAGAACCGATGCCAAATTGAACTCTGTTTCTCATTATACTTTTCATTTGCTCCGTCTTTGTTGCTGTTTGTGCGTTGTTTCGAAGCCGCGGATCCCTTTTATGGAAAAATCTCAAGGGCCCCTGTTCGAGCTTCTGCCAAGCGGGACGACGATCGAGGCGTTCAGGGACCTCTGTACGGAGTCCAAAATAGAAAGCATCAAGCTACGGAGTCAATCATAAGTGCCCGAATATTGTATCATTGCGAAGAAATACCATACCCAACATGTGGCCCCAGAATGGTTTAAAAATCTTGTACACAGTCTTAAGATTGGGTCTAACCGTCGCCAGACAGCAGGATTATCTGCTGTCCAAAGCATAGTATTATCTGGTTCTATGGGGAAGAATGGTTCGTTTTGTGGAAACTCCATGTGGATTACTGGCCAAATGGCTCCCGTATGATGAAGTTGCCATTGTTTGCGTCCAAAAAGCGGACTGGAAAGTAGTTAGGGAAAGATCATGTAGTATGCTAGCTCCCACTGCAACTTGTACATAACGAGTAGATTGTTCAAGAAGACAACAGTGGAAGAAGACATTGACGGATGAGTGTAAGAAAGGATCAATCACTCAATTGGGTTGGTTAGAACTGGTGTACAGTTTAGATGATAGGGATATGCACCGATTTCTTCTAATAGTTCGGGCCAAAATCCAGACATAATCCACTTCTGAAGATTCCTCCTTTCGGTTTGCAACTTAGGATTATCAAGTGCATTTGGTGTCAAACCTTGATGGCTTCATTAGCTAGATGCTATTTTGAATTTGAGATGGGATGGTATGTATACATACCTGACTTGCCATAAGGATGAAAGAGTTGGGTTGGGTCCATATGCTTTGGTAAAACTCCATACTTACTGGCCCATTCCGTAGCAGCCTGAGTTGCCCAGATGCTGTGGAAACGGCCAAGCTTAGGGTCCCAATTCGCCAAGGGGTCTTTGGCAATCATGATTGCGCCTACTTGGAAACAACCTTTAAAAAAGCCAAATATTTGAATAACATAAGTAGATAGAATCTAACAACAACCTAGAGCCCCTGGCCTTGGTGAGGAAATTATTAAATCAAGGTTTAGGCTCGAGTAGCAATTACTTGTTGAAGACATTGAAGAAATGGTTTGGCTTGAACGCGAAACAATAAATTATTATCGTGCAGTTTGCATGAGGAAAAAGTCGATTCTTTGTTTGTGCATTTGAGCATATGTATGCAAAAGGTTCTAAAACTAACTCGTGAGAGAGCCTTTGTCTTTCCTGTTCAGTCGAGAACAAAGGCTCAAAGCAATTGGATTTTCTTAGAGATCCTGCACCGGAAAGAGTCCATCGAAGCTGGTGATGTACATTTTGATGAGGGAGGGAAACACAGGCTTTGCATCTCTCTACACAATTGAGCCAAGCCTTGGGTCTGACTTTTAGTGAAGATATCTGATGATGATGGTTTGAAGAGATATTTTGAGGGGAAGTTTTCCAGGATGTGTGGCTGATGAAATGTGGGACATTTGCTCGATTATCTTCCGTATACACTGCTGCTGTCTTGAGTCTCACCACTTCTAATACCAATAACACACATATATCTTTTGGACGTCGCCAAAAACTGACAACTATATAACAGCAGTAAACTATGCATAAACCGTGCAATCATTGAAATGCCTAAGAAATAGCTTGAGAGGTGGGAGCAGAACCGGGAGTGAATCCAGCTGATTATGAAATAGCTCCGCATGGAAACCACCTTGATTTCCCCCAGTTGGTGCAGTGTCACCCTAAGAGGAAGAGCAGATGTCTTGCCTCCAAAGTTACGGAACTTCGCGCCAGTTGGTGAAGAATCACCTTGGCTGCTGTTGTGTCTGTGGCCGCCGTAGTGTGTATGATTTCTCAGCCAGAAATGATACTTCAAGCAAACCAAGAAGCAAGAGACACTATATGAAGGTGACAATCAGCTCTGAGGATTATTCGTAGAATTCTTCAAAGGTAATAAATCTACTTTAACAAACGGAAGGAAGGCTTGGCGGTTTAAATCTACAGCTGACTAATCAAACCATCAGAAAAATTAATCACCAAATTCCTCATTTAAATTATTACCTTCAAAACAACTCATCAGGGGGACCCAACAGACGAATGTTCCAAGTACGATTTGCCTTTTCTTTTCTCTTCTGACAGCATAAGGTTAATTGCAATACAGTATGTCCAATATCTCAAATTTTCACACAAATCATTTCCCACACATCAGCGATGCAACTGCTTTAGCTCATGGATATTCTGTGTCCTCCTTTGGTGGTTGTAAGAAGTCGTCCGGTAGATCCACAGGCATTTGTCGCTCTTTTGCCCAATCCCTCACGGCATCGAAATCTCGACATTTATGCTTCGTGTTGAAATCGACATATGCCTCTGGAGCTTCGGGGTGTACCCAGACCTGACCCATTACACCAATGTCAATTGTACACATTAATTGTTGACGCAGAATATCAAGACAATGGGCTATCAAAATCATGACGATTAGTATTGATTCAGAATCCCATCATGATTTACTTACAAACGTGAAGCTTCAATATCGGACTATCATTCCTGAAAGCACCTTCTCCTTTCTTCTGGTAATAATCAAAATTATACCAGTCCTTATCGAAGAAGATTTAAACAACGAAGCTGCTTCAAGCCTTCTAGATTGGCAGGGTAATCTCCACCATACTTCTCATTGATTTTTACTTGATCTCTTTCGATTCCAGATCTGGCGGCGAATGCTGCAGGAATGATAACTCCACGGTAATTTATTCCCAAATTATCCCAAGCCGCATCAACTTCCGGACTGCATCCTGTCGATACTCATTGGGTTTAAGAAGTGACCCGTTAAAAGCCGTTGTGGTGTACGAAAGGCTCAGATCCTCGACAATTGGAGCTGTGGCGAAATTGTTAGCCAACAGTTCCACGGGCATACATCCATATAGAATATACCTACAATATTGCGAAACATAATCAGCACAAATTTTTTTAGCACTGTGATTCCAACGGCCACCAATCCAAAAGCCGATCAAGCAGATACTAATGAAAAAGATGAAGAAAACCAAGACGAGGAGAATCTGCGAACAAAGACCTTCTTCCTCTTCTTCCGGCCTTTCATATTCAGATGCAAGAAGAGAAGTTCGACTTGTTGGTTCCACCTGACGAGGAATTTCTTCAAAAACATGAATTTTATCTGTGAGTTTGGCCCGAATTTTGAAGGTTAGGTTTTTCGACTTTTATAATGAAGAGATAATACTTCTGAGAAAATTGGGTGTGTGGTGTTTGGTTTTTGAGGTGGGTTTGAGGACAACGACATCTTGAGACCTGGTAAATGATACATCATGTTTCTAGATGATTATTGATCTGCATCAGTGAAGGATGATGTCTGAGATGATGGCCTTGAATTCATTGTATTGGAAAAATCCGAAGTCAGTATTGGTCTGCTTCGTCGCTCAAACTGGCGATAAGTTTTCACCAAAATAGTGTTTTAAGTAGTTTGAGACATCTGTACAACTCTAGTATTTATTTATGTTTGAGAGCTGCACTTGGACTCTCTCGTTGTTAACCTGTATTAAGGAGCTATTTTTTCTGCTCATTCTAAAACGTCATTTCTGACATTTATTGAGCTTGAGACTTCGGTCATCGATACTCTACACCCCGATATTTGCTCTCAATCAAAGCTTGGGAAAGCAGTATTCCAGTGTGGGTATTCTCACTTGCCTATATATATATATATGTCTGTATCACGACAACGGCGATATTTTCTCAGCTTGTACGCCCAGCTATGAAACTTTGCTACCACTGTGCCACATTAGATCAATAACCACTTCGTATTATGGAACAGGAGAAGGAAGATCTATACACAATGCTTATGTGATGGGTACCTCCAAAGAGTGGAGAAATTTGGCATATCTTCTGATAGATTTTTTTGTTAAGAGATAAAGTATCTCACGAGTCGGATGCTTTTGTTTAGACTCGTGTGTGTAGAACCCACGGACGATAAGATATAGTTATGCTAAACTTTCTTCGCGTTGCTTACAGCCGCAATAAATACCCTTCTTCAATTATTGTAGTTATTGCATTTCTCATTTTTCATTTCTAATGCGATATTCTACGTGATATTTGATCATATCTCGTCGAATATTCAATGGAATCCTGAATAAGATATCCCGTCATAATCCTGAAGCCTGATCGCTCAGCCAGTACATTTGTGCCTCGTCGGCAGTCACATATCACCTAACAATTTCCATTCCCGTTACGTACGATGAAACCAACCTCGTCACCGGTGTCCTGATCCTCATTTCCACCATCCGCACCATCACCATAGTTCTCTTTCTCTGGGCCTATATATAATCCCATCCCATCCCTCCTCTCTCAACCTTCTCATCTCATCATCTCATTCCTCTCCACCCACCATCACATCCAAATTCTGGCACTTATTCTCTCGAATCTCCAGCATACTCCTACCATGAAGTTCCTCGTTGAATTCACATTGGCACTAGCCATGGCATTCGGTGTTTTGGGCGGTGCGTTGGATGCTAGTGCAAGTGGTACTACGACATCGACCTCCAGCGTGACCTCTTCAAGTGCTAGCACGGCAACGGTTACAACTACCACAACAGCTAATCCTTATGTTGCGTATGGGAATTATGGCAATTATGGAAAGTATGGAAGTTACGAAGGTTATAAGAAGAGAGGGCAAAAGTAGTTCTGAGGTGCTATTGAAGGTGAGGTGCTGTTTGAGAGATCTATCCCAGGAAAGATGTTAACTTGTGTAAGAACCCGAAGTCTCAGATTGCGCTTCTCTTTGGTCGAAAGCGTGTTTTAATCTCGGGAAGGGGAGTTGAACCGGGTGGTTTGAAGTTTTCGTTCCGTTTTGAGGAATTTATTGCGTGAATGTCGTTCATTATCGGGGTGGCCACGATCATATGCTTAAATGGGGTTGGTGGACATTGTGTATATTCTTCACTGCAACGTTTCAGAGGAGTCAGTTGAGGTTCCATAATTACTTTCAGTCAAACACAAACCATAAAAGCCGAAATATTTCCATTGCATCCAAATATTTGAGATCATTTTGAAGATTTGCCAGTTTCTATGGCCATATGCAGATCATTGTAAAATCTTGAAGTTCAGGCTATAAAAGGAATGCTCAATCTACATGTTTGGCTGTAACTGTATTCCTAAGTTTTCCCAACTACGTGTCCACACGGAACTATGCCAGCACTCTTTGGCTATTCCTCGCACCACCCATACCGAATTGAGAAAGCCGGAGTTACTAATATTCTTATTGACAACGCTATTTTCCGAGTCTTGGAACGTTGTAACGTTATGACAATACTATTATGTTAATGACAACACCAAACTGCGACCACCCCATATCAACATCATTCGCGTTTCGTGGAGGTAAAAAGTCAACCTAACCTTGACATTGAAGTGATATTATTTCACAGTCCGCACTTCGAAAACATAAAAATGCCCCTTTGGGACCAGTTACATCTTTCCATACGGGATTCATCGTGCTATAGAGCTGCATATTTATATATAGCCTGTGCGGATTTTCAAGTACTGCTATCAGATCAGAACTAGTGTAGTGAATCCCACTAAATGTATTGTTATCCAGCACTCAATTACTATATAATGGCGGGCTTTTGCTCTAGAATCATAGCAACAATTCGCAGTCTCTCGTGGAGAAATAGACGGGAATAGCACCAGCAGACTTCCACAGAAAAGAACAAAGCGCGTTGCTCAACGAACATCATATAACCAGGCCCTTTATAAGTTCTCTCTTCCTAGGCTTGGGCTATTTATTGCTGCCACTCGCATTTTGTGGCATTGGTGTGCCCTCGTTATCATTTGTAATGACATCAATGACATGATATCATTGCCAGTTTTATTCACATACATTTTTCTGCTCATGCAGATCAAATTTTTAGGTAGCTATCAGCAGTCATGAACTGATTGCAAGAAATTGGGTCTGGGTTAATTCTCTACACTTCCAAAAGTGAGTGGCCTTTAACAACGAAGTCGGATACCCAGAGCAAGAGCACGAATGTTCCTGAAAAAGGCTCTTTGTAATGATCAATGCGTCTAGTATCAAATTACTAGATGACCATCAGGGAAAAGACAGACAAAGCAGGATATTGTGACAAACGGAGAATCTGTTTTGTTTCAAGCATCCTCAGTGATGGTGAGTGCGGTTCTTGATGAAATTTTCATTGCTTTCTTGCTAACATAATCCACTGTTTAGCCACCATTATTGGCTGGCAGTGATTTGTAATATTCATTGTCATTGATGTACATTGCCGTGTAAATTACTGCTTGACAATTTCAATATCGAGGGGAAGACTTTCACAATAGAGAAATGAAGGCAGGATTCCTAGCCTGCCGCTGCATGCTTGTTCACTCCATATTTTCAAGGCGCACAATTTAATTCTGTTATGCTCAATGGCCATGGAAGTAATGCCATTGTTGTACTTGGGATCATTCCCATATGAACTAGCACTAGGTAGCACACAAAATGCTCCCCATAACTGAAAATATTCCAGGCATTAAAGCCTAACCAATGAGTCTATTTCCCTCTGGCGCCTAAGACTTTGAAATCTTGGATCCTCCTTCGCACAATCTTTAAAAAAGACCATCGGGATCATACTTCTCACTAATCCCTCTCAACATCGCCAAATTCTCCTCGCCATATCCTCTAATTGGATTCTGCCACCCCGCAGCATAATTCAAATACTTAAACTCACTTCCCATACCCTTCTCCTTCGCTACTTCATCAATATCTGAAATCAGTTTCATTGCAGCCTCTGTTACTTTCCCATCATCTTCAATATTTTCCCAATTATAAGACAGGAGGAATAGGGTAAGAGGACCCGAAGAGGCCGAGAGTCCAAGAAAATTTACTCCTTGTAACTTGCTAAGGGTAGGCATGGGAAGGGGTTGGATTGTCGTGGCCCAATTTATCCCGGAGACAGAGGGAATGGACGGGATGCTTGATTTCCAGATTGAATGGACGGTTTTAAGCATTTCAAGGCCTCCTCCAAAGGTGGTGGTTGCGAATTGGTTTCTGCTTTATGGTTAAAATCTCTACGTTCGGCCTAGGAAGTTGAGAATGATGACTTACCGTAACCTAGGCGCAGCAAATCTCCTAGCCTCGGCCGCGAAATCAGTAAGATTGGACATGCGCATTGTATTCATATACTGAGGTTTTGCGTCCAGAAATGGCTTCAATGACTCAGGGTTTGCGTCATTTTTCGTATACTCGAGGTTGTTGAAAATTGAATATCCATTTCTCTTTTGATTCCATGATATGCTCATCATAATTGCAGCGTATGGATCGAAGTTTTCAAGGAGATTTGCGAATCCTTTCAATTGATCGTCAAGCGTAGAGATATCATGGACGATGCAACCACCGTAGAAATTTTCCTGTGGGAAAGTTCGGATGTCGAAACGTGTAACGATGCCAAAGTTATTGGAGCCGCCTTTAAGAGCTTGCCAGAGATCATGATTTTCAGATTGATTTGGCGTTCACAATTTTGCCATCCGCGAGGACAATTTCGTAATTTACGACGTTGTCACACACTAAACCTTCTCTTGCGCTGAAGAATGAGATTCCTCCTAGGAGTCCACTTTGTTAGCGAAATGAACAATGATTAAAATCTTCATCTCGTACCTCCAGTTGTCAATCCTCCAACCCCAACATCGGCAACCCTTCCATCACTTGCAGCTATTCCCAAGTCATCCAAAACAGGATACACCTCGCCCCATTTTGCACCACCACCAATTGACACCAATGTTTTGTCTTCATTGACTTTCGCCCCGTTCATTGCTCGAAGGCTAATCGTGACCCCACCTTCAATATTCGCAGCTCTAGCATTCAACGTATGCCCGCCGTCTCGGACTGCGAATTTTATTTTGTGCTCTATGAGTACCTTCACTATCATTGCAACTTCGGCACTTGTAGTTGGTGAAACGATGCATGCTGGAGACAATGATCGTGCTTGGGCTGAGAAATAGGAGTTTTGTGCCGATAAATAATTTGGGTCATTGTGACTGGCGAATTTCTCTTCCAAAGAGTTGCGTAATGCATTAATCTGTGTCTGTTGTCAGTCAAAAATATTGATGATGTATGATTTGGCAACCTGCACCGTCCTGGATTTCGGCCATGATGGTACTTGTTTTCGCAGAGCAACGAGCTAAACCAAATATTACAGGTAACAACCAGATGACTTGAGAATTTGAGGAGGGTTCTTCTACGGATGCTTGCATGCTTTAATACATTTCTAGTATCAATTAAAACGCGCAAAGTATGGGACTTTGTGCCAACAAAAGACAAAACATCGTTCCATGAAGAAACATCTTTGTTGTTGGTTCAATGACCGACAAGCTCATTCTAGTTCGGACAAAACTGCATAATCACTGGAACATCCCCGTTTTTGCGCGGAATATAAGTAGTAAAGTTGCTGTTGGTATGCAGTTGGAAGTCGTATCTGCATGTAAGAACGTAACAGTTGCAAATCTGTTGTAAAATTAATGCTGCTATTGATGTTAAGTAAAAGGCAGAGGTAGAAAAACGTATGCTTCTTGCGTCGGTCGACTTTGCGGCGGATGTTCACTACGAAGCTGGGTTGGAAGAGAGAGGCTATCTGCTTCTGGTATTCTCATTGTGCATTCGTGTTTGAGGTAATTATGGAAAACTTCACAAATATAAAAGGAATATATTATGCTGTAAAATATGAATTAAGTTTAGTAGTGAAGGGTCTATGTTATGAAATTGCAAACTTGGCTTAAAACAATATTTGCTTCGAGCTTCGAGTAAGATGTAAGTGTGGAAACTCTCGGAACCTAGAGCTATATTTTTGTGTAACCACAGTGCCAACATCTGTAAGTAAGAGATTCATACCTTATTGATATTCTACATGTGGAAAGACTCATTGAACTTAGTGGGCTCGTAAGGGAGACATAGCTTTATACCATTCTTTCCGACTATTCTTTCTTTTTTCTGTATCTACTTGCGGTCTTCAAAGGCTTCTCAATAACCATAGGGCAAAAGTTTCGCGAAAAACAACGATATTTCAAGTAATGTAGAAGCCGGCGATTTCGATCTTGTTCTTGGTGTGGCGATGGATTATGGAAGATAAGTACTACTCACATTACACATCAAGCGCGACTGATCGTCACTGGAAGCTACCGCCATTTACAACCCAAAGATTTCCACAACCATAGTCGTTTTCTTGTACATAATTTGAATGCATACACTACGACGAAGCAGCCGGCAAGATAGATTGGCTTCAAAATGTCCAAATAACAGCAGGGCCAACACGGCCATACAAGAGTGTCTGCCCACGTTACATGCGACATTTTCGGCAGAGACAAAAGAAATTGAAACAGCATCGTTTACGTCTTACAAGACCCATCAGGTGCAATTTCTGTATCTGTGCGAATCAAGCCCTTGTCAGGATTTCGCGTCCCGCATTCGGCGACTTGAGTACCAAATCACCACGACATTAGAACGACCAGACTCCACCGATTGATCGATGAGGGTCATCTCGAGTCAGTCTGGATAATGTGTATCATAATGCATTGAATGTACTCATGGTTGCAATATCATCGACCGTGGGCACAATCCCGGTGCAGGGAAGAATTTGCAGGAAAATCAGCAAAAAGAACTATTGACCTACCAATTTTCAAATCCAGACAACCAGTTAGTAGCCCAGGTATGCTATCGCAATTACCCAAGACTTTTCTCAAACCTGCCACCAGCAAACAAATGATATAGTGACCGGTAAACGGCGAGGATTGAATGTGCTGTGGTCACGTGAGTTTGATTAGTCAGTCCCTCGGAAGTATTTTCCTGTTCAAACTTATGTTACATTGCAGCGTCACTTTTTATCTGTCATCTTTGAAATAGAAGTTCTTGCATTCTCATTTAACCTACCTCTTTCTAAAATGCACGATCAACATCGTGTGCACTGTGGACCTTCCCAAAGCCCGTACCCGACGATAACCTCCCTCAAACAGGCGGTGAACCTCCAAGTGGTATAAGCTTTCACACCTAACCAACTTGAGTCTCCACCATTTCCCCGGAGCCTAAGCGTGTGATCATAACTCTACTAGGGTTAGAGTAGCAGCGTGAAGTATCTCAGTGGATACCCCAGCGAGGTATAGAAAGTATACGAAAGAGGCTGGCTGACGGTTTAATCGCTGTACATGAGGCTCGGGTCTTTTTGGCATTTGGCAACAATTTCTCCATACTGGCTTACGGACGTGTTGCGGGATTCAGACTCGCATCCTGCCTGATATACGGCCGTTATAGCATGATTAGGGTTCGATTTGTGTAATACGACTTAGTTCGTACGGGCCAAACATTAATGGAAATAATCGGTGTCTAGGCGACGAGATCACCTTACATTATTTTTTGCCGCGATAAAAATACGCCTTGGAACCTTATATCATTCCCTAGGTATTTTCATCCCGATTACTAGATTTAGTGCTTCATCTGGTTTTCCCTTGCATCTCTAATTATTAAGGGGCATAACGCCAAGTTTATTATTGATTTTTAATTTTGAAATATGTTTGATTGTAATGAAAGTCGCTCGAGCGTTTTTCGATATTGGGACGAGCTTCATGGTCCCTATCTTAAGCAATTCATTCAGGCTCCGCCAGGGTATCGTCAAAAATCGTTATTAAGTTCCTCTTCCTCATTTCCCCAACGTCAGGCCCACACAATAGTCTTCATTCCACAAACATGGATCTAGGTTTGAAGTGTAGCCTGTGTATATTGAGCAAGGATAAGATCGGAGGTTCCACATTTCTGGGTCCAAAGATCAAACTATCTGGACCTAGAGCCGCAATCCAGCGGTTGCAGGTTACTTGTGTAACATTACTCTAAAAACACTTTCGGGTAGGAGGATCACGCCATTGAAGCCAATCAAAGTGGAAGACTGATGTCGGGCGGGTACACATATGGCTGTGGATAATCCGTATTCCCAAAGCAGGCAGCTTACCAATAGGAGTTGTTGTTACGGACATAATACGGGATTGTGAAGGGTGCCTTGAACTTGATTTGTATCTTATTTTTGGATTATACCAATCTTGGGAAAACTGCCCTTAGAGCCGGGACACAGATCGTGGGAAGACCTCGGCATGATGTCTATTGTTGGTATCACATCATCCTAGGTGAAGGGTTCCAATCATGGTTCATTCACCATCTCTCTACTATTATTCTGTTCGAGGTTCCAATTCAAACGAACATAATGATAATGGTCAAGTTTTGAAAAACACCGGCCGCTCAGGAAATCCCTTACGGATCTTGGTAACGGAACAAATGCTAGAGCGCAAGATGCCACAGCCAATATCTCAATTGCTATAAACCATCAAACTATCCATGGTGTCAACCGCTAATTTTACAAGAATATTCACAAACGCAACCAGATTGAGATTCATAACCATTGATTCATTTCTTCATGATTTGATTTCCCTTCCTTAGCACCTGCCAACACCATAAGTCCTATGGAAATTCCCTCCTTGCGCAGAATATGAATA
The DNA here is from genome assembly GCA_014898415.1 of Stromatinia cepivora. Taxonomy (NCBI): domain Eukaryota; kingdom Fungi; phylum Ascomycota; class Leotiomycetes; order Helotiales; family Sclerotiniaceae; genus Stromatinia; species Stromatinia cepivora. The sequence goes on along the minus strand of RCTD01000017.1, from coordinate 266,218 downwards.
ACCCCATTCCCTCTTCGATTCCTCTTGCGCCTCGTACCCGGGCTTCTCCTCCCTCACCCTTGACATCAACATCTGATTGTTCCATTGCGGCATCTGCCACTCATACATCCCTGGATCAGGCTTGAATATATCATCGTAGCTCCCAGGAGCCTCCGGCATTGCACCCATAAAGGTTTGGAAAGATTGCGAGCCCCAATGATGTGAAGGACCCATGTTGTATTCGGTAGGTTCGGGGAGTTGGCGGTTGAGAGAGGGAGCTTGAGGTAGAGAATTTGGTATGGTGGGCCATGTGGTTTCTTCGTAAAGCCCGTCAAGGTCACTGAGTTCCGGAGCTGGTGATTGATTTGCAGAGTGGATGCTGGGCTCTGAAGTTGGCGGTGATGGTATGGATGTGGTCATACCGTTCCATGGAACAGAGTGGTGTGATTCAAATCTCTGGTGTCCTTCAGCTTCTGTGTATGGTCTTCCGGTGCCCACCACAATCGTAGATGGCGACCTTGATCTGATAGTGGGAGTGTTCATTGGTGGAGATAGTAACTGATGAGTGCCGATTTGATCTTGAGCATCTGTTTGAGTGCCGACTTTCATTTTCCTGTCCGCTCTCGTGGTTGTTTGTCTGCGCTTGGTCCCTTCTTGCACATATGATGGTCTTCTTGTAGCAACGATGTTTCCGTCGGCGTCTCTCCAAAGTCTTTTTCTGGTAGCCAATACACCTAATCCTTCACCACCCGCCTCATCATCCTTTTCCTTATGACGATTCATATGTCTGTCTACATGATATGTTAGGCGCAAGAAATATTTTGGGGCAAACAAGGTGACATACCAAGAAGGTCGCGACGTCGAAAGTGTGCACGACAGCGCAAACATGTATGGTTTCCATCCTTGTGGTTTAACGCGTGACGGTGTAAATGCTCGCTCCTCGAAAACGACTTTCCGCATCCCGCGAAACTACAGCAAAACTTCTTTTTCCCAACACCTGCATTCGAGTTGTCATTTAAACTTTTCACGCTCGTTGCTGAGCTTATCGAAGATGTGCGAGAGGAGGAGGAGGAGGAATTTGCGAGAGTAGACATCTTGATGTCGATGATGGTGATATGATAAGAGTAAAGTTCGAGCTTTGACTAGTTGTCCTAAATGCAACACTGATATTTGAATATTGAAAGACGGGGAAAAGAGGGGTCCAACACTAAAGTATATATTGTATCAAGTCACGGAATAATTTCTACTCCGCTGACAATCGTCCTATCTAACCAGGTAGTAACACTTCAAAGTGATACCCACCCAAACACCGGTTATCGGGCATGGTGCACATACGTACATGATAATACATGGTTCCTCCAGGGCTCTCCACAACTAGTCTACTCGAGATTTCCACTGCCACTTACCGACAGGGGATCCGACTAGTCTATTGCGAATTGACATTCTAAACCCAACCTGTCAATAGGCAAAGCTACCCAAATCGAGTAGGATATCCGTTCACAAAATCCTTTGAAACTCAATATGCTGTGTGAATCAGTGTGATAGGCAGTTAGCCACAACGAGAATAGAAATGTGTGAAGCTCATTTTGGCTTCATCCTCCATATCCAACATTTTCCATAGCGACGATGCCGCAGAAAATTGCTTGGCGATTAACCAACATGTTACATTCCATCTGATTTTCCAACCACGGGTTCTACAAATGCAAAGTGCGGTTGTCTGTTCCGTTAACACCCATCACCTATCATATATCGGCAACAATACATCATGCGTACAATGTACCCTCGTAGTTCTCAGCCGTTCGCCATGCATTAATTCCTCTCAATTACCACCAATCAAGTTCATTAAACGGTTTTCCTTCCATGTTACGATTGGTTTATTAAGCACTGGCATACCAGCATCCCCACAATTCCCATCATTTCTTCCAAATCAAAGGCCGCCAGGTTACCCCTCCACACAAACCCTTGTGTGCAAATATTTATCAGTCGCCGCCGCATCCATCAATGTTTTCCATATGTTTGTTTTGTTTTTTTAACCTAGGTTTTTGTCAGTTGCCCTAGCCTCCTTATTGATATTTCCCTCTGTTGAGATATTTACTAATCAAGTTGGGGAATAAATTCGAAACTAAGAATCTTTCCTTATCGTAGAAATCCGTCCACTCGTCACCCTATGAATATTCGTACGCTACTTTGAATTTCCTCAGAGCTTTTCAGTGATTTAAACCAATCAAACCCTTTAAGTTCATTTTAGTTTACCAGTTGGATTCATGAAGAAAATACGGCGGCCTTCAAGTGCCGCCGTTGGGCATGGATGTGGACGTGCTAACGGCATCGCTTATTATAAGCTCTGGGGCCACAGAGTCAAGGATTGGATATCTAACCGACTACATGACCATGACTTGACCTTGAGGGTTAATCTTTGCCCTAGAATACCAAGAAGTTGCTGCCTTCAGGCCGATGAGGCTGGACAGCAAGAAAATATGGAAATTTAATACTGGGTCCATAAGTTATAATAAAAATATCCCCTCTGTACGTACAATTCCAAGTAGTTGAAGATCTTCGTACTACTACTTCTAATCTCCATGGGTTTGGTAATTTATCGTAGTATCCCCGTAAAGGATATGAAGACTTCGGTACACAATAGCCCGGAATGGGAATCATATCCGACAGTGTCCACTTACTTCGATGTAAGAATATATGATACAGTAGTGCGATTTTGAACCAGTCACATGAACGGATGTCCCGTCATTTTCCTTCCATCGATATTATTATTCCGTGATATCATCGTAAGGATCATGGTGGTAGCTAAAGCTAACACTCACCATCGTTGCGAGGTGATATCAACATGCTGAAGTGCATGCGATAAGATGTGACAGTTACCATGTCTGCCATGTGTAAACGCTGTGTCTCTTGCCGTCAATCCTTTCGAACATCTTGGACTTGGAAGTCCTAATCTTCATCCTGAATCCTTCATTTACGTTTCAAACAAACGTCTCCGCGCTTGTAGTGTTCGGGCTCTGCGTGTTATCCTGTGCTTTTCCTTTTCAAGCCCTGGTCCTTGTAGCGTGAATAAGATCCACAGCGAATAATTTCCCAAAGAAATAGGCTTCCATGAAAACGCCACGTGCGAAAGACGAGATCCATTTCCATGGAACTACACCATATCGCTGCTATAGACAATACCCCTTGAGAATCTTAGCTGGTGCATTCTAGCTGACAAGAATATATGAACGAAGCGCTGATACCTGATTCAACTTATCTTAGCAGCATCTTAGTTCGTGTCTTATTGATCACTCCGGTGGAGAACTGATATTAGATGTTGTCCGCTAGTGCTTTGAAAATTGAAGTGCTGAAGGGCCAGCATCAACCCTGAGATGTCTTTGATATTACCTCCTTTTTTGGACTTGCAGGAGATAGTAGCCATTATTGAACCCCAAATACCCCTTCTTCCGGCCGAGACGGTGATCTGGAACTAGTTCCGGAGTAAAAGAAAATATCAAACATACAATTGCCAAGCTCAATTGATGTCATGTTCTCCATAACATATCATATCCTATGGGCATAGCCCGCATCCAGAATTTAAGCGCCTTCATCTCGTACGATATCTCTTGCGAGCTTGACACTACTATCAATGCCAAAACCTTTTGCCTTATCGATGTGCCGTGATATACACCTTGTTGTCTGACTGGAAATTGCTCCTGTGTAAGATAGACGGGAGGGAATCGTGTTGCAATCGTTACCAGCGATGCGAGATGGATCGATAAAGTTTTGGCGAAATTACCTTCCTCTTTCCTTCACATATATTAACATAAGTTTCGGGGCGCCTATCCGTTGTGCCAAAAATATACATTGTGACGAGAATGCTCCGAGAACAAATGGAAGAGAAAAAGTTCCTTTTGCTGATACTCCGCAGGGCGTCGAGATATAAATAAAAATCCCACGATCCATAAAAAATTCCCGGAGCAAGCCCCCAAGTTTATATATCCCCCATCCCCTCGTTCGCTGCCCAAATACCCCATTTTCCTACAAACTCTAATCATACTACAAACCTATCTTTCTAGCGGAAGGAATGTATTGCAGCCAATCAAAATCCCGCTCCCACGTCTTGATAGGCAAGAATGGGGTGCAAATTTTTGAATGTCTCTGAAATTTTGGGATTTACATAAAGCAACGTACACAGGTACTCTCGTGGTCTTTGTCCCGTCGGTTTCGTTCACCTCTTCTCAAAGATGGGGTTGGGTTTAGTTGGAGAAATGATGGAAAATAAGGCTGGACCACAGCTCCTTCAAAAGAAAAAAAAACGTGACCCTGCCACAACAAAGCCAAGTTGACCCTGCCACAACAAAGCCAAGTTGACCCTGCCACAACAAAGCCAAGTTGACCCTGCCACAACAAAGCCAAGTTGGTTTCTGCAGCCGTGACTGGATGTTAAACTTTATGTTGTCTGATTAAGAAACAAGCGTTTATATACCACTCCTGAGCCCTAAAAGCAAGTACTCGAACAAGAGCTAGATACACGTGGAAACAAGCATAAGCGTCACACCACCATTACCATATCATCGGGCAGGCCTAGAAATGTAACAAAACCTTAAGTTGCCGACGTGCAACAAAACGGCACGATCAAACAACACATCCCGTCCCATCTTTCGAATCAAATGCTTTCTGACCCTGTCATCCCATTTTCACACATGGCAAGCAAGCATCTCATCCTGCACACCACTACTAATATCCAAGCCATCCGAGACCTCCGGGTCGGATCCGGCGTCTTTCTTCTTTGTTAAAGTAGATGAGGTTTGGTGTAAATAAGCCTTTCGACTAGTATAAGTGGTCTGACCATAACGCCGGGAATGGTTTCTCACATGAATTAATTATTACCCTTGTGCATTTCATTACCGAATGGCTTGCATTCAATATACATATATACGCTATCTGTGCACTGCATGCATAGCATAAGTTTCCGCTATTTCTTGCGACTGCTCGTCCCCTTCCGTTTCCAAGACATCAGGGCTTGGAAGATACAAATGATATTCAATACATACTCATTCCATTCCCTGCAATAACAACCTCTTTTTCTCTATATGCTCTTGATGAAAAGCCTTTGTCTTTTGACCTATGAGTCCTATCCGACAGTTAATAATCTAACAGTCCAAGAAGCGAAACCGAAGTCCAGTTGAGATATATTACCAACGCTGTAAAATTGAATACCATCACTTCTGTGGGAATAGTCAGTAACACCGAAGACAATACCTAATAACACATGAACTTACACTCCTTTCGCAATTAGCTTGTGGCACTTCTTTACTCTTCATTTACCCCCCTTCCATCTTGCCTCGTTTCAGCGGACCTAGCAATCTTCGTCGTACAGCTCCGGATCTTCCCGTCGAGACTCTGCCAGCGACATAGCAATGGCCTTCTGCAGCAGCGCCTTTTCATCCATTGAGTTGTCTTGCCATTTGTCGATCGACGGCAGAACTTTCTTGGTCGGTGGCAGGGCTGCTGAGTGCTCAGGACCTTGATTCATTGCTTCAACAGAACGCTGAATGTTGTCTTCTTCGAACGTAGCCTTGGACAGCTCTAATATGTGGTTCAACTCGGCATCTTCATCCGTTGCCGGATATTGCCACTTAGCTATTGCACTACCATATTCGGCGTTAAGGCGTGAGTCTCCCGGCACTAGTCTACCATGAAGTTTACCGTGATCGCAAGCATCGTCCCATACCTGATCGTCCATTTCCTCATCGTTATAAAAGGTACTTCTATTCTCTATCCATGCCTTGTGTGCCTCCAGCTCCAAAAATCGATCTCTTTTCTTTTCGATCTCCTTACAGCCCTCAGGGAGTTTATCGATCTCTGCTGCCAGCTGATTCAATTCCATCTCTGCAACGACGTATGATGTGTCGTAATCATAATCTTCATCATCGAACCAAGCTGAATCGTCTGTAGGGTTATTTTTCCCAGCTCCGTTTACATACAAGTTGGATTCGATTATGTCTTTTATCATCAGGGCCGCCCTATGTCGATCATCCTCTTTGGCTAGAGGTTTCGCAGAAACAGCTTTGTCTCGAATTTCTTGCATTTCTCTCTTCATCCCTCGCTCTTTTGGCGTGTTGCCGCTGCCATGGGCCCATTTGTTGCTAGCAAGCCAATTACAAATAACGTTTGCCCTGTAATGTAACCCACGCAGATCGGAAACCGAAATTTCTTGAGGCAATACCTTCATCCCAGTCTCGCTTATATCCATATCAACTCCTTCATCCATACTCATTGGCTGTCCGCGAGTGATCCCTGGTCTTATAGACGGACTAGTAGCTTTCTTCTCTGGTTGAATGGCCCCCGAACCATTGTGATGCCCTGATCGTTTCCATGAGACGGAATCATAATTTTCAGCTCTTCCTCTTGTCATCAATTCTTTCGCCTTCTCATCAGTCAGCGGCTCCCACGTCTTGCCTTTTTTTGTCACTTCACTCAAATGTAGACGAAGAATCTTCCTCGGCTCCCCATGAGCATCCCAATCCTCATCGGACGAACCGTCGTCCCGAATTATCTCGATTCGCCGACGTTTTCTAGCTCTGTGATCTTCTGTGGTGTCATTCTGACTTCTAGCCACAGAGGATAGGCGCTTAGATGAGTCTGGCTTGTTGGCATCAGTGATTCCTCGGGCCAAGTCCAGAATAAATTCATATTCCCGAGCAACTGGACGGCGCGTAGTCTCATCACCTCTATAAACGTACTGTGGCCGTCTTGGTGGGGACCTTGGCCCATCAGATTGCGCATCATTGTCGGAGTCCATGTGTATATCTTTGTCTGATACAAATCTAGGGGCTTCATCCTCTTGTAGGGATGGAGGGACTTCAATCACTGGTAGGGACTGAGGGATCCCCATTTCAATTAGTGCTTCTAAGTCTTCATCCTCTGATAAAGGTTCTGGGGAAGAGCTTGGATAGGCGCCCGGCATCTTTGGAAGATTGAATCTTCTAATTGAATGGCTGTTATTGTCTAATAAATCATCTTCTGATGGATAAACTGGGAAATTTCTTGCTAAAATATGCCCGTCGTTTCCTGGCACATTATTTCCTGATGGATGATTTCCCGATGCATTATCTTCTGGTGCATGATCTTCTGATACATCATCTTCAGGTAAAGGAAACAGTGGAGGTCTTGCCAAATAGAAAAATGCATTTCGAGGATCAATGAGGTAATCATTGTCCGAGTGCGAAGCAACAACCATGGGAGTAAAAAAATCTACAAGGACATCAGAATAGGAGGGAGCCCGCAAGCGGAATAAAGAGTTGGCGTTGGTATCAACATTGAGATCGTTATCACTGCGTTCGTCACCAAACAGAAAACTCTAGTCAATGTTAGTTACTCACAGAAACTATTTCAAGGGTACATACAAGTAAGATTTGGTCTCGGTCGTCATTATCCGAATAAAATCTGGAGCGACGACGGTTGTCTATTTGATTGTCAGGCTTTGAAATTCCTTGCTAGTATTTGTTGATGGTTTAGTATTGTACTCAACCCACATTTGGACTTAATTTTAAAGAGTCTCATCCGTGATGTTTCAGCTTCAGACATATGAGTACGGCGCCTAAAGCCAGGCCTTTTTGTCACTCTATACTTGAGAAGTAGCTGCCTCGCAGGCTTACTTGCACGCTTACTTGTACGCTTACGTGCACACTTCCTTGACGGTTTTCGAAAATCCAGATTCTTGTGGGACATCGTTCTCCTCGATCGTGCAGGTGCACTCCGTGGTAGGGGTCTAAATACTCGAAGGTGAAGGGTTGGTGGCGGCTGTATTTGCATGCCGACCCAACCCTTTAATTTGTCAAGCTTCAAGAAATATTCATATCCTCTTGAGTCACTTGATGCAGAATATCAGTAATTGATCTCGCTAGGAATGTGAAAAATTACTTTTCAAGCAAATTGGTTGGGCAAGGCGGTTGATTGCTTCTCTGACCGCCTCGATCATGGTATTCCGGTATCCACAGCCTGCAAACTTGAGGTATCCACAGTTTGTAATTTTGTCCTGTCGATCTCCAGTATTCTTCAAGTGAATCGTGGTGTAACGCATATTTAGGTATCGGTTTCTTTTTTTCCTTTTCCTCTTCGCTACCGTATCGTCGACTGCGAACTATAATCCATGATTAGTACGTGTTTGAGCAATTCATCAGGATAATAACTCGTACGATTTAAGGGCTCTTTTGAAAGATGAAGGCTTATAATTGCCTCCTTGAAATCTTGCGGTCGTTTCATCTCTTCCTATACGTTGGTCACGTGTCAGTTTCTGGAGGCAAGAGTTCTATGAATTGGAAGTTATTCCGCGCATTGGCTATCAATGCCTTGGACATTTACCTTTTTCAGCCCCAATCTGATCCTTGTAAAGCCCAGATCATGACGACCTCTGCTCCATATCAACTCAAGCGAGGGGATTCGTCTATCGACGGGTAGGGTTCTATGAGCGGGTTCTTGAGAAGGAGCATATTCTATGTGGGTGGAATCTTCCGAATCATCGGAATCAATCGACACTTCTTGGAGAATCTGAATGATATGACCAAAATTATGATCTTCTAGCATCTGATGATTGGAGCCAACAGGTTCGCGGCCCATATCACTAGAGACAACCAAAGGAGATCCTATTGTTGGAGTGGGTTCGGGACTCTTTTCGGAGTCTGGTATATCCTCAACAAACTTTGAGTCTCTGCGGATGTCGATGGCATTTGATGACGTTGGATCGTTTTCGAGATGATCGTCGAAAGGTCCCTGAAGCTGTTGGTCGTGATCATGATGTCCGTCAGACGTTTGTATTAGATCAGTCCCCCCTAAGTCCAGTGAACGTGGCCGAGGCGAAGTGTTGGTCAAGAACTGGGGTTCCGGCGAAGGTTCTTCATATGCAAACTCCACGTAACGGAGGGGACTTAGGCCCAGAGGTAGTCTGCGTCTTCTAGGCATATGGGCAACTATATAACGCTAATAAAAAGAATGTCTCTGATGTATCGATTCCTATATGAATGAACCACAAAAGCAGGCCGACTATGAATATAGGTAGGAATTTTCAATGCTGAAGCATAAATGCATGAATGAAGTGAATTGTTTCGGAGATGCGTTGATTTCAGAGAGTTTTAGCCAAAAAGTCAATAGTAAGAATAAATATCCGCCGCTCTTACCTTCAATTCTTCCCTACGTTTTGTCTTCGTTGAAAAGTCGGGACGAACATGAGCGTACCTTCTTAATTTGACATGCTTAATTGGAAAGTGCAGGCAATTATCGATAGAGCTATTAAACGTCAAAGTAAGACGCTGCTCGGCTACCTCCTTCCATATTTCTCATCCCAATTCAGTCGTACTTTCACAGATGGATCTAGTGGTAAACCTGTAGGTCGGTCTAAGACCACGATCTTCATCCGACTTTCGTGTAGTAGTTTATCGGAGGGCGTACTTTTGAAGCTGCCACAAGTTTATTTTCAGTATATGCAGATATATTTGGTCCAAGTTCTTCTCTCATTGCTTCTGAGATATCCGCACAGCTCGCCATTACACCGAAACGTCTTCCTTTCCTGCAAAATTCGCTGTTCATATCACAATCTAACCAGAATATCTAAGTTGCAGCAAGCTAGAAACTATTGACTATAATAACGATGAATCAGTGAATAACCACTCGAAAAAAAATCCTTGCAATCGCAATAGTCAGCTTGGAGTAAAAGGCTACAGACAGCTTGCGGTTGGTTAAGAAGACATAATTTGATTCCAAGTGTTTGATAGACTGTTTGAAAATCATTCTTTCCGGGTACTTTTAGACGTTTAAGAACTAAACTTACTTAATATATATTGTTTTCGTTGATATATTAGTTAATTAGTTAGTATAGTAAAGTAAAATCTGAGTGTGTAACAAGTATGTTGAGACTCATATTTTGCGTCCGGCGGCTGTTGATAAAATAAATCGCACCACGGCTCATTGACAGTACTAGTGAATTTTGGGGTTCTGTAGAAGCCGCTGAAATATGTTTTGATCGGTGAAGTCGACTTTGGTAATTTCACTTTCTTTCCCGGTTAGTGATGAATAAGTCGGACATGAAATTTCAAGCCATAATATGTCGGGATATTACTGGCATCATCTGCCGTGTAATAGGAAAAATAACGCCATGTCTCTTTCACAATATCTGGATGAGATTGCCAGCCATTGTCACCATTTATCGCCTGGATGGATGTTGTTGAACCATTTGACCATTGAAAAAGAGCAGCATAAGAAGACCCGAAAACCGCTGCATGCATCCATAGGGCTTAGAGAGCTTGGCATTGAGCATTAAACTTGATATGGAATCATACATGCCCGAGAAATGCCGGCAGATGCATGGTAGAAATCGTAATCCAAAAGAGAACTGCTTTCGTCCGCAAATTTCCGTATTTGAATAGGCTGTATGTAAGTTCTTTGAGTACGACTATACTGGCTACACTGAAAGCCAACAAAGTATAAAGTTCATATGGCAAATGAGTAAGTTCTGCATCTCGCATGAGCGCATCATTGAACAGCCGATAAGCGATCATAGTAAGGATCATTTGTCCAGTTAAAGGCAAGATCTACCGCTTTTTGCAAACCCGATATTAACTCCAATAAACGTCCAGCCATCGGGCGTCCCGTGGTAATCATGAGAACAGGGGACTGGCGTGGAAGTATCGACTATGCTCAAGGTAGACATTGCATGGTCACAATGGTCACTAATTATTGTTCGTTATCCGTTTGAACATACACACAATAAGTAAACAAGCGCCAGACCACTAGTCTGAGACTGGAGAATAGGGAACATTCATTATACAAAAGCTCTAACTGTATGATATCATCCGTATCAACATTTCGAGTTCATTGCATATTCTGTACCGTGTGGTTAATGTATCCAATACAATTAGGAAATACAACATGCGCTATAAATATTAGATATTAGGTCCAATAGAAATTATTTTGGACGGTATTCAAAGACATCCTTCATTTCTATTTATGGCATGAAAGAATCTGACATTGCAGTTTGTTATAACGATAAACTCATAGTTCTATCAACTCGTGTAGTGAAGGGAATTTGTTCAAAATTTTACATTGCTTCCACTAACCATATGTTGCGGAGGTAAGAAGGGTCCCAATCCTAACTGATGGGAAGAACATCAACAAGATAAGTGAGACACTAGTTACTCCTACATCCATCATCATCATCAGCTCCATGAAAACCAGCGTAAGAAAAGTGGAGATATCCCAATCAAACAAATATCCAAAACCAAATTAACGAATTAGACCCTATATCAACGAGCGACAACAAGTAAATTATCCAAGCCAGCAATTAAGCCATCGAACCACCAAGCCTATCTACAACCCAGAATCAATCTGATCCACGACCGTCGTATTAGTAAACAAAGACCAATCTCTACAAGTCTGCGCCATAATACTCGGAATGTTCAACTTCGCAATATCTGCCGGGCGCTCGATCACATTGACATATAGTCCACTACTAACATGGAACGCAATATGACAATGCAAAGGCCATACCCCAGGATTATCAGCCGTTACTTGTAATACCATGTAACCACCAATTTGAAGTACCTGTACATCACGACGCTGAGGATTTAATGGTCGGACAACTGTATGTCCATCCCAGGTTCCTAGTCCTTCATTCAGGACAAACATATTGTGGCCGTGGAGATGAATGGGATGGGAAGCTGGACCCGGGTTGGTGAGATAGATACGGAAGGAGCTGTTGGAGCCGAAATTGTAGACGTTCCATTCGGGACTATCTGGGTATGAGTTGTTCCCTTGGTTAGATAGGAGAAGAATAGGATGGTCATAGTTTGCACGGAAGGAGGAATTATTCATTGTCCATTGCCAGTTGCCAGTAGAATTTTGTCCGAATTCGATATCGATATGTTCCGTTGTGGGCGGGTTTGGATCGGGAATAATTGGAAACCAAGGTATCGTGCGTGTGAGGGGATCGTTCGCGCATACATTGGCGACAGAATTATTGAATGCGGCAGAGGCGGTGGTGGTGGGCTTTAGATTGGGCGTTGGACCATAGTAAGCGACTGCTTTGGCTGCGGGGTTGCTGGCGAGTGCGCATGCAGCAAGTGTCGATCGCATCCAGTATGATCCTGATTTTTCAAGCGGAAGACCTTGAATGATGACATCGGCACGCTGGCCAACTCCTAAAGTAATGACTTCAGTAGTATAAGGTAGAATGGGAACAAAGTCATTCGCAATGACTGTCATGGTGTGCCCATCGATTGCAAACTTTTGCATTCCTTCAGTACCGGCATTAATAAGCCTGAGTCTGTGCCTCGACCCAGGCGTAAGTCTGAAAGTAGGTGGCACGAAATTCTTATCATTGCATGTAGTGGTATCGCCGGTAGCCTTTGTTGAGCAATTGAAAAATCCTTTTCCTTGGATGAGATTACTATAAGATTGCACGAGCTAATGATTGTTAGCGTAGGTCTTTGTCATAAGAATCCCGAAAACTACACACAACTCTGTTGAGGTCGGTTGAGACTACATCTTCAACCAGTGAGTAATAATCTGGATGATACCAATCCGTCAACAGTATTGGTCCTAAGTCTATTCAAAGTTAGCACGATATAGATAATAGTCAGACTGAGCACTCACCAATATCATATGGAACAGTTAAGGGGCCATGGATAATCATCGGACCAAAAATCCCCGCATTGTACTGGGCAGAGTAATGAGAATGCCACCAACTAGTCCCATATAGGTCGGCCAAGAAAGTATATGTGAAACTTCCTCCAGGGGGGATTGGACATTGCTGAACTCCAGGGACACCATCAAACCACGGAGATTGCTTTTGCAGAAGTCCATGCCAATGAAGTGCTGTACCTTCCTCAGGACCCGTGATCTTATTGTGGACAGTAACTTGAATCGTATCCCCCCAGTTTGCTTCAATGAGAGGACCAGGAAAAACACCATTCACAAGTATTACATCCCTTTGATATCCATCTGGTGACGCCTTGCCTCTCTGAACAGTGAAATCATAACTTCGAATCACCCCAGTATTTGGTGGATTGGCTGTGGTAGAAACAATGATCAATTACAGTGCCATCCATTTGAACCGGTAATCAACTTACTATAAGGATTGGTATTGTTAGCAGTCTTGTCACCCCATGGAAATCCTTGGGGAAGAGGAGTGACAGGATTGCTGGTCTGCAAATATTGCACTGGCAAGGCCGAGTAATTGTTCTGAGCAGAAACGAGTGACCCAAAGAGAAGAGTAGCGAGAGAAACTAAATTCCGCATTTTGAAAGAACGTAAGGACCAAACTAAAGCTATGAACAGTGAACCTTCGCTGATGATGATGATTTTGATGTAGAAGATGAGATTGATATGTGAAGGAGATCTTGGTATGTATACGAATGCTCCATAGCTTGGTCAAGCAGTGTACCCGAGGGAGAGCAGGGTATTTGGGACTACCGGATTGATCAGTGACGCATACATCTTGCGGGATAAAATCATGCCATGCTAGATGGGGATCAGATAGGCTTGCAGGGTGCTGTGTCGTATGGATCGATTTGGAAGCAGAAATGGCATGAAATCATTTGAATCTGACTGAAGTTGTAGGAGTAAGCTTGGGGGTACATCAAAGGTATCTGAAGCTGAAGTAAGAATACTAGTGCTAGGCTGCAAACTAATGCACGAGATAGCTTGTCTCGGTGTCATGCCGTTTCTAAATATATCGATAAAGTAAGCGAGCCGTTCCGCAGGGCTGTTCGGAAAGCCGCATCCGTTCCATGCTTACCCGATTCATCCCCTCGCAGGTCGCATGCATACCAAGATCACCAAGAGCAGTAAGAGAACAAGCGTACGAAAAGTCGTTATTGAAGTCCGGACTGATGCAGCAACTCTACCCGATACCCATGGGTCACTCACACTCATGTCTACGACCCTGAAGATTCAAATATGGACAACCATTGGCTCTAGGGCCTCGCCCTTGGCCATATACATAATACTTCAGTTACACTACATGCTCGTCAATACGAGTGTTGGGTAAGAATCCAACCTCAAACTTCGGAAAATGCCAAGTCTTATATGAAGATTGCTAAGCTTTCTTCCACGATGCAAAGGAGATATGTGGAGGGGTAAAATGGAGGGGTAGAATCGAGGTCCAACCTCAAGTATCACAAAATGAATTAAGGGTGAAAATAAAACTTGGTTATCATCGCTGTCATAACTTTTATGCCGTGAGGAGATGATTAAAGGTTTCGCAAATAAAACTTACAAGTTGATAGTGTTTGTTCAGAAGCGGACTTCGGACTTGAAAAGATGTAACCTTGCCATGAGGTCGGGTTGATACACGAACACGAGATACGGTTGCATTGTTGCAACGCAAACATGTATGTGTGCATAAACAGCGAAAGTACCTGGAGATACAACAATCTCGGAAAGTATAACGGATATTAGTGAGAACACGAAATATCGTGTAGAAATCTGCTTCTAGCCGCTCGTACTCGTGGCTCTCCAAGTCAACTCAACTAGAGCTTTTGAGAGATCAAACTAATGATACCACTAATTTAGTACATTGAGTCACCAATACAGCGGCTGGATCCTGCGATTCCTGCGCTGAATGTTCTTTATCAGACAAATTTGAAAAATGTGATGGTGAGAGTTTAGCTTAATTTTAGGAGTGACATCCAGCATATGTCAGCTACAACCTTATCTGCTTGTAGAGATAGCTATATAGATATGTGATAATTTCAAAATTTGGTGCGTTTCCTAATGCAGTGACACCAGGAATTCTCGGAAAAGGTGCCTAAATACTAATTAGACAACAGATCACTATAGGCCTGGGGGTCCTGTGGCGTACAAAAACCACGAGATTTCGAGGACTATCAGGTTCAATCTCTCTTCGGTAAATTTATGGACGGAATTGGTCGCACCATGATGGGTTAGAATCCAATTTCTTCGCTTCATGTTTCCCATATGGAATTTTCTGACATCATCTTGTTTCTGGCTATTGGAGTAAATGGGAGTGTGGTGTTTGAATAATTCCACTACTTGTTTAAGACCAATCTTGTATTACTCGTGAGATTATTTTGCGTCATGTGCTTATGTAGCTTTCTGGCCTCAATTGTATCCATGATTTATCTCACAGCTGGCTATGTCCAAATAAAATTTGGTCATGATGCTGAAAGAAAACTTGAGGTGAAATAACTGCTTCGCATGGTTGGTTCTAGGATTGGTTAAAACTTTTCTATAAAAAAAAAAACATTGGCCTTGAGTTCAATATATAAATAAGCTGATAGCAAATTTTATTGGAATTGGTGCAGCACACCGTTTTTCTGCACTCACTCGTATTCGACATCACTATGACCTTTTCGATCTTCACCCCTGTGAATTTCGTCTGAAAGCTTCATGCGGAGATTCATTCAGCCTCAGTCTCGTTTGAGTACCATTAATCTGCTGAATGTAAAAGAGCTAGAGAACATTCCCGCAAGTACTATATCGTGCTAATATCGTGCATTTTCGTCAAGGCAAAGATGAGGAAAGCGAGAACTCCAGATCATACCACGTGATCCACTTCTCCCAGAACACATTCCGAATTAAGGATTCCTTCAAATGCCAGTTTGATGATTGTATGTAAAAAGTTCCAATATTGGCTGTAACCTGTAAATGAAATTTCGTGGTTGTGCTCCTCCTAGGCAGCGAGCATTGCCCAATTGACTGTCACGTCGCCCTTGCATGAAGGCATTTCTATAAGTGCAGTTCATCCCTAGGCCCTTTCGTTCCCTGAATGATATATTTTGCTACTTCCATGCACTGGTAGAGAGCTTTGTGGTAGACTTTTAAATGACCATCTTGGTCCACCTATCCATTCCCCTCAAGTTTGTGCCTGGAATTTCGCTGTCTTTCTATTTCCCAGTCATGCTTGCAGCATTCTTTCCCTATTGTTCGTATCCTGTTCTGGCATAAATTCAATATCAATATAATATACACTTCATATAACTTGTTCGGAAGTATCTCTATCTCTGTGCCGACGTAACCGCAGATTACCTACAGGTCTTTTGCCCCTCCTCCAAGGTGGAAGTAACCGCTCGGCCTTAGATTGTTGTCCCTGAGCTACATCAAATGAAATTGATATCTAGTATTGGTAGAATTGGTAAGTTGTGCAACTGACTTCAAAATATTTCAAATTCATTCAATGGGACGATTGGTGAATATGGGATGCAACATTATTTTGATGCAGCAGTGCAGGATGTGGTGGATAATTTATGGACAAATTCATAGCGCCATTTAGCGCCGGATGATGCCGAATAGAGCCAAAGTCAATAGGTACGCACGCCCGTACCCCATACAACCATCATCAACTGACATTCTCAAATTGTTCAACATCATCTTATCAACGACGACTACCACCTCGCGAGCTTTTTCCTACACTATGGTGATCATAATTAAATCAATAAATACTAAGTAATATTACTACTTTCTCGGCCATCAGGCCATAATATCTATCCATACCCGAATCTCCATTGAAGAAATCAACAGTGACCCTCTTCAACATACCCACCCAACCAACAATTTGACATCTACCACACAGTGTATTTTGTTAACCCAACTATGGCATCTCCACCTAACGCCCCAGGAAGTCAGAGCCAAACATCCATATCTTCTGCGAATCACCCAGGTCATATAATTCATGGGCGGGAAATTCCTCTTGAAACCTTGGTATCACATCTTCTTGCTTCTAAACGTTCCCTATCATCCATCAGTACAGTATGGCGTGCGAACGAAATTGTTACCTCGGCAAAGAGCGCATTGGAAGAGAGCGTTATATTGAACGCTAGGACAGGATTTATTCAAAGTGGTATCAATGAGCAGATGAAGATCTTGATGAAAGTGAGGAATAGCATAGAGTGCGTGTACAATGATGGTCAGAAGGATTTCAAGGTGGGTAGTCGAGCCATGGTAATGATGTGCGGGGCTGACCATAATATGCGCAGAATGTCCTACATACCCTCGATGCCGCAAATGCTCGACTTGAGTCTACAATGGATGTTCTTAGGTCAACAATGGTGGATGCGGCTTTTCGACCAGCTGGCGAGGAACCGAGAAGTTTGTTGGACTTTGTTGATGAACAAGGTGTAGAAGGAATGCGAGATGGTTTGAAAGAGTTAATCCGAGAGTCCAATGTAAGGAGCCCTTTTTGAATTATGCAATGGTTCCGTTTATTGACCTTCGTCTATAGGAAGCGCAAAAAGAATTCGATACATCTTTACTTTCCTACGATGATGATCTACGCAACCTGAGATCGGGTTTCAAGAACACCAAAAGATCGCTCCCACTTCATTCCACAATACCAAAACACTTAGAAACACTAGAAGGACATGCGCAAGAAATGGCTTCCTTACTGTCATCTCTTTCCAGTCATTTCGACCTATGCCTAAACGCGATCAGACATACGGAGGGAGGATATGCCGCTGTCAGAAATGCAGCGTCCAATCCACCACCAGGCGCTGAGCCAGTATCGGTCTCTGGTGTAATGAATACCTCCCACGATGACATAACCGAAGAACCCCTTACCGAACACGAGCGCGAAGAAATGCTTTTCGTTCTGGAGAAAGATGCAGCGGAAGTTGAAGATGTGGTTATGGAACTTCGCGATCGTCAAAATGAAATGGAAATCAGACATGATGCAATCCTCGATCACGTTTCACATCTCACCGAACAATTTAAACATACTACGAGTATTTACAAAATTCTGGAGGGAGTATATGAGCGACTTCCAGGATATATCATTGCGGGTCACGATTTCCGTGCTAGGTGGGAAGATACCAAGGCACAGATAAATGAACAAATGGATGACTTGGAGGGAATGCGACTCTTTTATGAAAATTATCTTTCCTCATATGATGGTCTCATACTCGAAGTTCGCCGTCGTAAGGTCGCCGAGGAGAAAGCGAAAACGATAGCAAAGAAGGCAATGGAGCAAATAAGCAAGATATACGATGTGGATATGAAGGAGAGACATGATTTCAAAAATGACGTCGGGGACTTTTTGCCCGTTGATTTATATCCTGGCATTAATGCAGCAGCGCCAAGATGGGAATTTAGGTTGATGGAGGATGAAGAAGTTGTTAATAGTACTCCTTTGTTAGAGAGGGAGTTGGTGGAGGTATCCAGTAAGAGAGATGGAGAGAGGCACATAGATGAAAAGGGAAATTGACGTGTAGTTAATAGCCCGGAAGTTTCTGACGGATTATAATTATTTATTATCGATGGTAAAGCTCGCACTCAGCGAAGATTTTCAGGCCATCTCAAAATTATATTAATGTCACAACCTATCTTGTTTATTTCCAAAGACCACGCAGACGAAGGCCATATCATAAATTTTAATCTTATATCTCTTCAGCATCGACTGGATCCCCCGCGGGGCTGATGGCGGGGTGGATCTATGGTGATTGTTTTGAGCTGGGCCGAACTCCCGGTATGTATTCATGGTTGGTACAGAGGCGCTAGAGAATTGAACAGTAAGTTCGAGCCGACAGTTAGAGGTTGCTAGACGAGATTCCGACCAAGCACCGGTACGCCAGGCAATTCATCTCTGAAAATGTCTTCTCTAACGTGGGATGGATAGGGCTTAATTGAAATGAACTCCGTCCCATTTAATCTTATAAATTGGTCCACCAAACAGCTGGCGTAGTTCCTGAGAACGAGCGCGGACGTCTGCAGTGAGAGAAGTTGTAGGTGCAGCGATGCTGGCTGGTAATGGTGTGCCTGAAAAGTCAACCACGATACTGAAATGTGCTGGGTTGATTTGCTACGTACTTACGATTCTAGAAGTTATGGATGGGATGGTTGTAGGAATCGGCGCGTTAATATTAGACCGGATGGTTACAATATGGTTGGTATATGGGGAGGGGTTAGGGGAAATGAAGTATATTACTATTTATGCCATCTTCAGACCAACAATTGTTGTCAGATGGATTACAAATACCGTTGCTCCTCATCCCACCTCCATCATCCCTCATCAATCATGGAACCGTGCGGACTACAGGCTATTACATTGAATCAAATCACATCATCAACGTTATTCAACACCAAAGGACTTCCAATTGAGTGTGCCCAACCCTCAACAAATCTTCTAATCATCCAAATCCAGCTTGAGTTGATGGGTATCGCTTGACGCGCTCAAGGGAATATGCATCGTGATTATCGCCATCTACAGCACGGTTGTAGGTTGCATAAAGTAGTCGACGATCATCTGTACTATCATTTGGACCGCTCCTATAAGCGAAGGAGGTATCAAAGATGAGCAAGGCATTGGTCAGGCAGTGCGCGAAAGACGCGAGTTCCTATCTATACTGGAAGAGGGTATTTAGCTTGGGGAGCTTGACAAAGATAAGTACACAGGGGCTGGAAGGACAGCTTACCATTACTCAAGGTTGCAACGGTTACCATCCGGAACCGATAACTGATGGTGCTCTGAATCTCCCTTGTTTGATCAAGACAACACAGGGAGTTTTTCTTAATGGTAAATGAGAACCATTCGCAAATAACCATGACCGGTCTTTGAGGGATGTCGTCATCTCCTTGAAAGTCTTGAAGATGACTTCTCAGACGAGCCAATAGAATCCATTATTGGCACGAGCGTGCTTCGGCAGGGCATACCCTAGCGCAATGACAAGATCACTAAGCTTGGGAATTGCTGGCGCAGACACAAGCTCGTCTACTGGGGACTCTGCAACCTATCGTGTTTCCTCTAGACTTCTTCGCAAGATTGAGCCAAGTCAGTTGCTGAAACTGGTGAGAATTTCAGCGGAAGACTAGCCAGCTTGTAATAGCTGGTCTCTGTTGGTGCCATGCGCTTTCAAACCAGCAGGGATCTATGGAGAAGTTAGTTCGAAGTGGCATCATTGCGTGTGGATATTGAACATACCTCTGACAAGTTCATGAAAGCTTTCCAAATCACGTTCAGAGCAACTGTATGATCTGCGCGCAGATAATTATACTTTGCTGAAGGTAGTTAAGCTGGCCTTTGTTAGTGACTGCAGAATCCAAGACTGAGGAAATGCAAGAGAACTCACAACACCCCGCCTTGATTATTTTGAGATTGGAGATCGACTGGCACTGAAAGATGCTGATAAGAGGCAGAGTGACAACTCTTGGAATGCGAATTGGATGGATAGAGCTGAGGTTGAAGTATTGATTGATGATCAGCTGTGTTCATGTTGGTGAGTATCAGCCCCAGACAGATTCCTTTCGAGTCTCGATCTTAGTTGCCATTGAGGCGTAAGAGAAAAGTTTTCACTGAGTTGCACGTGCAAGGAACTCCAACTGAATTGGGATAGAAAAGACATAGAAACTTAATTCTTTAAAGATTTGAGTCAATATAAATGAAAAAGTTGAAGTCTTTCACACCATTGTCAAGTATCTTTTTAACTTGTTTATTTAAGAATTAAAAGTCAAAACTTGAATAAATGATTTGTGAAAAGCTTTGATAGGAGGGCGCTCCCCGGACAGTGTCTTTCCTTGATTGGTTTAGTTCTTTGCTTGTTTGCTCGACCAGGATCAGGTTGTTTGAGGTTGATCATCTAGATATTAATGAACTTGGACTCCGGAAATATATAGTCATGGACCAGAAACTGCTTTAATCAAGCTGGGATACTGCTGATACTATATCTAATTATATCTGATAGAAATGTTCGTACTGGGATTGGGTTTTCATTTGTATGTTTTGCTTCCAACAATGTGTACCCTTTTTTGGCTTCTTGACAAGTTTAATAAGATAGAACTGCCAAAATCATATGTATTATAACTTAACTAGAAACATCGTACTTTTATAAACCCGCTATGATATCAAATTACCCATTTTCCTCATAAATTTCCTACTCCTCACTAACTTGATATCCGAAAACTGCATCATTACCACCCATACTAGAATTTTCCTGCCCTATTGTCATCGGCCATGCAGAAGGTTGCCCAGCCCACGAACATGTCATTGTTGCCCATAAATCATGATACGTCGCCCCTGCACCTTCCTGTTGACGCATCTCTCCACTTGACATGTCTACTCCGCCTTCACTACTAACCACCGGTATACCCGCTTCTCCATCTCCCGGTGTTTTAACACTTCCAGTTGTGAATGTATCACCAGACCCAGCTTCCTCCATACCGACATCCCATCCCGCCATCCCTGCACTCAAACTATCATCCCATGCGCCCATATCCCCAAAATCCAAATCCAAATTTGTATTCTCCAACAACGGCGCCATCGCCGGATCAAACATCGGACATTTACCCCTTGAGATAGCTGAAGCTTTCGGTACAATTGCGTCTACGCGCTGTTCCCATGTTTTCTTAAGCGTACTTAGCATACTATGCATGACGAAGTATTTGTCAAAATGCCTTCTCTTTCCTTTACTACTACTCGTATCGATCGCCTCGCTTTCATTGGACTCGATATCTGATCTAGATGATGATTGGGAAGTTGATGAAAGACTTCCGAGCCTGAAACAAAGTGCTTCTAAATACATACTCAAGCCAATTTTCTCCCGCGTAGTTTCGGCTGACCAGTTCTCCACGTGCGCGATGACGAATGTGAGTCGCACAAGTACGACAATAGAGTGCACAAATTGGGACCAATGGATGAGATTAAAATGCGTGTAGTCCTGGGTTGGAAGTGAGAGAAGGTGTTGGAAATAAGATGCACCGAGTCGGAGACAAGTATGGAGATGGTCGGGCGAGGGTATTGCCTCTGTGGTTCCTGGTATGAAGGGGCGGTAAGGACGGCGTAGAAGACGAAGAGCATGAGTGTAGATTGAGAAATGTATATGTTTATGGTACAGAGCAATCAGTGCTAGCTTCTGTTAGTCTTGGTCTTTTCATCTAATTCCCAGGAGGTGAGAATCAATTGGGTCGGGCTCACGTGAAGCAGTGATAGATTCTGGGACGTTCCGTTTCCAAGTATCCAGTTCAGCTGTAAACAATTGAACATATAGTTCGGTGCTAAATGCATCCATTTGCGGATAGTTCTTTGCGGTCCACGCGTCATTGATACGGTCATAAATACGCTCGAGTATTACGATAGCTGTCGCTGGTGTGGTTGTATGCGATGGAATGAAGGAATCAGGATTGCTGGGTAAAAGATTCTCGTATGACATGGTTTGTGGCTTGTTGAATCCTTTAGAGAGACTTTCAGAGATACGTCAGTACTTCAAATCTCCTACACATTCAAATATAAGTGAGAGATATCACTAACTGAGAGCCTAAAACATAACATCCCATGTAGGCCCTCTTGGCCTCCATCGTCCAACCACCATTATTATCCACAAGTTCTTTCAAATCGAACTCCCCGAAATTATTTGTTTGGGGCTCCGCTTTGTCGAGTCCTAAGTCTAAAGCCAACGAATTGGCAAGGTTCATGTATGTGAAGCATGGATTGGATTTTGGTTTTGTATGCACGGGATACCAAGCTATATATACAAGAAGACCTAAAAGATAGTCGAGCGATTTTTGCGACTCAACAATTAGTTTGAGACTTAGAACACGACGGAATTCCTGGTCAAGTTGATGGTGGAGGTATGGATGTGGGATGGCAGCCGTGGTGAGAATGGCCAGAAGAAGGAAAGGGGATTGTTGAGATAGGGTTGGAATTTTGAGGTTTGCGGGGAGTGTGACGAAGGGAAAGAATGGAAGTTTAGGAATGTAAGAATTCAGGAGGTGAGTTGCTTGAGGTAGGGTGAGTTTGCGACCGGGGATACATTTTGATGGTAAGGGTAGTAGTATCTCTTTCAATGGTGTGGGCGAACGGGAGTTGTCATCTTTAAAGATTCGTTTGTGATGGTTCTGAAGAATTTCAGCGTCTTTCGTTGAATCATGATACACAGTGGTAGGGAGATCGAGACAGAACTCTCCGTCTTTCTCGGGGTTATCGGTAGAAAGAGAGGCAGTGGACGATAATGGACTATCATCTAATTTTGTAGCATTTTCTGGACGTCCTACACGTCGAGCACGTCTTGGTCTGGCTTTTTCTCGAACGACACATCGACTTTTGGTTTGGTTGCATCTACTTGAGTTTAGTACGAGTAACTGGGGTTTAGAAGTTTGAATATGCTCATCACCTTTGACATATCGTATGGTCATCTGCGAAGAAGCATCGGTTTTTACTTGCTCTACAAGATTCGCAAGCACGTGCATTCCTCATTGCCCAAATATTGATGGTTACTAGCGTATATTTCGGTATATTTGATGTTTAATTTCCAACATTTGTCGTTTTACGTTGTTGCTCGTAAATGAGGCAAATAATGAATGAACCATCAGATTACAGTGGGGAAACCTTGTGGCTTATAGTCCTCGGATATACGGAGATACTAATATCAATGAAGATCAAAATCGAGATACACATCATCTCACCTCATATTTAGATGCAACGGTTTGCTTGGAGTGCCAAGAGCTCATGACATAATTTTCCTTTGAAACATTGATGGCGTGAATTGAAGGAAAGTCTTGAAGAGA
The DNA here is from genome assembly GCA_014898415.1 of Stromatinia cepivora. NCBI lineage: Eukaryota > Fungi > Ascomycota > Leotiomycetes > Helotiales > Sclerotiniaceae > Stromatinia > Stromatinia cepivora. Next base: position 242,752 of record RCTD01000017.1, on the reverse strand, counting down.
TTTACTACTATACTTTGCTACGAAATAGCTGTTTTAGCTCCCCTGTCATTTCTTGGACAAACCAAACCAAACACCATGTACCGTCGAGGTTGTCGGGACAATCACCATTTCTGATATACATTTCTACTTTTATAGCATTTTTGGACTAGAATTTTAAGGAAAGTCGCCTCCTTTATCTTGGCTTCGTGTAGAAGCGGTAGCATGAAACATACTGTTGTAGGCAACAACCGAAGCACCTAGATGCATGGAAGATGACTGGGTTCGACAATGAGTCTCTCGATAGGTCAAATAGCTCGAATTAAACTATGACTCCCATAGAACAAGTACTTTGAAGCAAAATCACGACTTTATTCGCGTGCCCGAGTTGAAGATACTTCAATATCAGCCACAACAGCTCTATGATCGGAAAGATACACCCCATCATCATAACGATTGCTCAGCACTGCGTAGGTTCCATATTTGACCATTGTCTCTTTAGCGGAGAAAATGAAATCGATCCGATTTGGCGTGTTATCCACGTATCCAAAGGATGTGAAGGTCATTTCATTTCCATGTCGTTTTTTCTCGGGAACGAGATCTCGAATGTCTGCCATGGTCGAACTGGAGGACGTCATCGTCTTATAGGCTTCATCGTCTGGAGGACTATTGAAATCTCCGGCAAGAATAAGTGCAGCGGGTGCATAAGCATTTTTGTAGTAATTGACCTTCTCCAAAATCAATTCTGCACTCTTTTGTCGAGAAATTGGACCGGAATTATCCAAATGAGTACTCATGATAATTACCATTTCGTTCGTCGCCCGATGCCTAAATATACCTAGTGTAACTAATCTGATACAACCAGCGTCCCAGCCAAAGGAGGGCTTGTCTGGAGTTTCGCTGAGCCAATATGTTTTATAGAGAACAAGGTTCCATACCGCAGGACGATAAAAGATAGGGGAGTATTCTCCAGATTGTTTGCCGTCATCTCTTCCAACCCCAAGGTGAGACCACTTATACCCAGGACCTTGATTCAAAGCATCGTGAATGTCGATAAGCTGAGAGTGGAGAACTTCTTGGAGACAGATGAAAGTCTCAGGTGCAGTGGAATGAAATACGAGTTCAGAGCATAGTCGAGGACAGCGGATCGACCAAAGTTCCTCCCCTTTAAATGGAGATTCAGTTGCATAACGAATGTTATGAGTAATCACTCGAATGGGAATCGAAGTTGAATTGTTGTTCTCGGAAGGAGTGGAGATGTGAATTCTCTCCCCATCGAAGCCAGACAAGCTCTTTTCACGCGTCATCATGTCGTGATGAGTAGAGTAAGAAGTTAATATATTTTTAAAGGGAACGAATCCACACTCGTTGGCTGTGAAACTGTGATCAGACTCGTAATCGTAATGTTTATCGTCTTAAAGCCTGCGATGAATATTTTCGAATGTATGGTTGTGTCATGATAGAATTGATGATATAGGGCTCAACGATAATCAAGTGACCTGAATGAAATCTTGCACTCCGCTTTATGTAAAGGCATATGAGGCTTTTAGTATAACTCATCAAAGTCTGTAGTAGTCAGAGGATGATTGCGGTCTGCGATAATCCTAGATGTCCAGTTGTAGAGTATCTGAAAAACGGATTCATATCATCCGATAACTCTTGTTTCTAGAGATGCGCGACATGCGATCATGCATGCACTTGGCGAATAGGAAGGAGGCCAAGAATGTAAAAGATCCGAATCCAGTATGGGTAATCACATGACAGAATTAATTTAAAGTTTAGTGCGAGAGGGAGAGGGAGAGGGAGAGGGGCGATTCGCAACCTTCTCTCTCAACTTCGCAACCAATTTTATTACACCCATCTCCATCATAAACAATACGAATATCATATTTTATCGATACTTAATGTCACGGTGACCAATTTTGATCATTTACACCTGCATTAGAAACGAGAAATGCGGATAATCTGGGTACTTGTTTTGACCATTCAAAGTTCTTAACTAAAGCATGAAATTGTGCCTGTGGCTTTGAAAGATGTTTTGTATGTCACCCGGACATGGTGACGGGCTTATGATTCTGATTGACCAAACAATCACGAGCCATCATCCAATGAGACGCCCTTTGCGCGAAAACTAAATCAATATTGGAGTCACACATGAATTATTTTCTTTCTATTTTCGCATTCTTTATTATTCTTTTAATGTTATTCCAAGGTTTTATTACACTTCTTACTGATCCTTTAGTACTGCTTATATGGTTTTGTTAAGTTGTGTGGGTGTGGTGTCTCACCAAAATATGATTCACATTATTCCACATGCCCTTATCTAACATGGCGCAATACGAAAAAGGATGACTACTTCCCCTCAAGGAATTGCTGAATGACTGACTATTTAGTGAACATGCTTTTCCAAATACCTACTTCCCTGATTTTCGTACTGATTCCTGCCTTTATCTGTCACTATCCAAGTTCAGATTAACAGGAACCCCGCATTCGCAAAAAATACATAGACCGGCTTCGAGCCGGATCTATTGCGGGCATCAATCCCATATTCAAATCATACAATGCCTTTCAGTGAGCTCCATCGTCGGGACTCCTGGCCTCCAACTATTATTCATCTTCGCGAAAACAATTTAGATCTCGAATCGATCGATGAGAACCCATTCTCCTACTTCCTCACTTCTCCCGATGAAATCACAGATGACGATATTGATGACTTATCTGCGGGCATCGAATCCGACGATGAAGGAAAATCTGAAGTACGAGAGATTTCTCCTTCCGCATTACAGCGGGCACCTCTAGATGATGAGGATGAGGATGAGGATGTGTTGTTTGGATTTCCCATACCTCTGAGCTTGAAGGACTTTACAAAAGTGTATGGAAGTGGAAGGGAATCGCGGGCTGCACATAGAATGGATGAAAATCTCAAAGGACTCGGAATATCCATTCCAGAATTCATAGCTAGTCGAGGTCGGGCGAAGGTACGACTTGCACCTCCACGAGGCCGCAGTCGAGGCCAAACACGAAGCGTACCTTTGCGGAGACCACATTCATGGCGCGAGCCTAGCCCTGACCTTGGATCTATAAAAGAGGAGCGGGAGAGTGAGAACGCAGAGGAAGCGAAGGTGGATAATGGAGCGAAGGGAATCGCTAGCGCGCCGGCGACTGCGGTGGTTCCTAGTAAGGCTGTGGCGAGTCCGAAACCGAAGAAGAAGGTTCACTGGGCATTATGAACTGCGTTGCATTTTGGATAAATTGCATAACATACTTGCATTGCTTGGAGTTTGGGTAAAGGCATACCGCAAGGTCGGGGGTTTAATTGAGCATACATCCGTCTTCAGCATGCTTTTTGGGTGTTTTCGTTTTATATCATACCAGAGCATTGTTTTATAGCATAACTTTTAACCGGTAATATCTGAAATTGCGCAATATTTTTCTGGAATGTTCCCTCATGCTCACATGCTTCGTGCTTCCTTCAATGGCAATGTTCTTCACTCTTCCTCCGGAAGCTCCCCCCCATCCTCCCCACTTGATGCTTAGTCATGCATCACTTGAATATAAAACCTCCACCACGAATATCATTTATCAACAGCGTTACGCATCACAGATTTAGTAGCATACTCACTCACTCAAAATTAAAAGAAAAAATAATAAACGCCATCTTTACTGCACAACCATTCCTTGCGATAACCACTACAACTGGTGGCCCTTTCAGTCAGCCTCATCGTCCGCAGTCATCATGCACGCCCTCGAGCCTTTGAGGCTCCCCCGCCCTTTTCATCCCATGTGCCCTCGATTCCACCACCGTCTCGATTTCATTTATTGTCTACTTGAATTCATCCTGGTGTGCACACCGTTTGACTCACTCACTGATTGAATTCAATCATTTTGATTTACACAACAAGATCCAGGAACTGCCTTTCATAATGACCCTACTCAGCAAACATCCTCGATAGCCTTGTCACGGGATGAGAATCCTTGGCTGTTCAACCCTGGCTTCTTGTCTACCTCGCAAAATTCCTCAGGCAGCTTGGATGTGCAAATGCAAGATGTATCGATCACACGTTTTCCAATGTTCCGATCGAGATGACCTCATTTTCTAATTCAAACAATGTTCATAAGCTTCTCAACACTCAAACTCAACAGGGTCTGGACTCATGCTACGCTTCTGCCTCTATTTCACCGGTCACCAATGATGTCTCTACTTTTAATAAGGGAGCACAACTCAAATCCAATGCACGCCCTCCCTTCACAAAAATCAATTCCTCCCGTGCTTCCAACCAAATTATTAGACCCAATCGTATCGTTAAAGTCGGCAAACATCCCACCAGCCCCGGTGCTTTAATCTACAAGAAAGAATCGAGAGCTAGGAAGGAGCAACTCTTCAAAGCATTTGCCCCGCTTGAGAAAGCAAAGAAGGCTCTGTATCCTTACTCTATGTTGTCGAAATCTTTCAGACAAGAGTCAGAATCTCTTTTTCTCAATCTGGAAATGCTTATCGACGAGGCAATTTGTTTCGACCATACATCGGATTCTTCCTCAACCTCAGAACCAGCAAGTTCGGACATTGACTCAGCATATAGATCATTCTCTGGCACGTCACTGTCAGACTCCGGAAGCTGTGCATTGGAGAAACCAAACTTTGATGTTGAAAGTCAGGCTCATCGACCTGAATCATCTGATGATCTAGAAGACGACATCAACATAAACGCGGGAGCCCCTAGACTGGAGCTTCCTTCAGAGCCCGTGTTGCAATGTACATTCGAGGCCAGAGACAAAAGATGTCCTTATTCCACAAATAGAGAATCTGATTGGGTCCGACACGAGGAATCTGAGAAACATTGGCCACAGAAACGTTATATGTGCCTACACTGTGCCGAACCACAATACAACGAATCTCTGAACCCTTATTGCATTTATTGCCTCTCGGAATTCCCAACACGGAACGAAGTCCTCAGTCATAGCTTGAATTGCATCGAAGCAAGAAAAAAAGGTGAAACTTTCGCCGGAGCCAGAACAGATCATTTCCGAACCCATCTAACTCAGGCTCATCGGCTTGCTGGACTTGACAAAACATCTACAAGCTGGACGTACAAAGTTACAACGAAATGACCAAGGTATTGTGGATTCTGTACGTACTACTTCAAAGATTGGGAAAGTAGGAAAGGTCATGTTGCAATTCATTTCAAAGAAGGTGCTGATGTTTCAATGTGGGATCCATTAATGCACAAACCTCGACGACAACACGGTGATGAACCAAGCTCATTGCCTAGAAATGAGGATGATGATGATGATGATGATGACTCGCACCAACATGGTAAAGGAAGACATTCTATCAATAACGCTGGACCAGGTAGTTACTACACATCGAGCAATAGCAGTAGCAGCAGCTCGAGATGCCTACCACAAGATGTCTTCTGGGCAGGGTGGCATCAATATAAACTCGAATATGAGGAAACACGTTCGAAGTCATCGGACAGCATTGATGAAGCAAATATTGCACACCGCTGATATAAAGACCCACAGAAAGGTCGAGTTGCTCCGGAGTTTGGACTACCTAGTCTCGACTGGATATCTGACTTGAAATTCTGGCAACTTCATAAAGTCGTCATGCCGAAGGGAAAGAACCCACATTTCAATCTAAGCCCAGGCTATGTTGTAGCTGAGAAGTCACCCCACCAAGCCTTTTCTAATCCACAACGGTATGTTACAGCATCTTTAAGAAGAAATTCCGTTGATGCTAAGATATATACAGTAGTATTCAGAAGGGATATAGTTGCCAATTTCCAAGCGGATGTTCAAGAGTGTTTGGGCGTTCTGCAGATTTACAACGACATTATAAGCTCGTACATGCCCATGCAGACCAAAAGTCTCTTTACTCATGCGGTTCCAAATGTAGTGCCACAGGCAATGATCCTTTCACTCGAAATGGTTATTATAGAGACTATCTTGAAGATTTTCGTGAGGAGGACGTTGATCTTCATCGGTTCAACTATACAAGATCCAATAGCCATAAGCCCTCATGCCTCGACGATCAAGACGAAGAAGCTGTTTTGCTCTCGCTCGCAAGATATAGAAGACAGGTCGCTCGATAAACTACGGTCGCATCGAACTTCTTCGATCCATGGCATTCTGGGACCGGAAGACTTGCAGATAGAAGCTTTGCCTCTAGCAATTCCATTGAACGGGGACCGTCCAGATTCGAGAAATGCAATGAAAAACAGGTCATTTCCCTTTCACAAGATATAGTGACTCATCGTAGTCTGAGATTTCAATCAATAGCGATATATGAACTACAAAAAAGGCGGATCAATCACTGCCACTACACAAGTTTTATTGTCTATGATAATCGGCCGGGAAAGGGGATATATAACTCCACATCATGGATTGGACATAATGAATATTGCCATAGAAGCCCAGGATCCAGTTACTTTTCATCCTGGAATCCACATTGTTCCAGTTATTTTCGGTACAACAATTCATGTTGCAAAACCGGGCTTTACAAGAATCCCGATCAGCCTAAAGATCTTTTGGACGAGGGATACCAATGTGAACCAAGGCACAATTATCTACCTTGCAAGTTCGTATGGTCATCATCGAAGGACTCTGTCCAACGCTGCGTCGTGCTAGAATATATCACTTGGGGAATTCTTAAGCGTTGCAACCTCTTTAGAAGTGCCTTGATTTCACCAAAACATCAAAAGCTGAAGCCTGAACTATCAAACTCGGTAGCATTGGAAAGATATCTTTCTGAGGATAAACCAAGTGAGCATCTAGCGTACCTAACTTCTCGGGGTATTCGAGGCGATGCAACTATTACTTCACATTTCGGGAACAAATCAAAACAATCTTTCCACTTGAGATCTTGTGAATACGGAGTTCCTTGCAAAGGTTGGGAAAATGCATGGTGTTATTCTTTCAAATTGCCCGTAGCGTGGGACGTAGGACAGATAAGTGATGGGCGAGAGATAGAGGAGAACCAAGGAGTGGGTACGCATTTTCTTATCGGAAGCGACGTGAGGGCTTTTGGGCCAGTTCGAATCAATTATCATTTTAGGATTCCAGGGCCATCTTTTAATATCGACATCACTTTTTCATAGGAGATTCAAGGAGAATGTTCCTGTAATAACTATGAGGTTTTTTGGTGATGAACTGTTTCCCTAGCATGTTGCATGGAAGGCTGGTTGATATTAACTTGGAATGGTAAGACTTACAACTATTGTGGTATGGTGTTTGCAGGACTAGATAGGTGCTGGCTCATCAAATCCGGTCAGCGGAATAGAATTCAAGACCATGATCTAGGCAGGGTAAATGATTTTGTGTGTCTAATGTTTTATGTGCTCTTTGTTGGAAAAGGATTGTGTGTGACAGTTTGATGGTGCAAGCAGGAGGGTTTGTTTTTAAGTTTGCATATGCCCATACATATACCCTATTTCAACTCCCTTTGTCCTCCAAACGGCTAATTAGCGTGATGAGCGCAAGGTAGTGGAAATTGGCACAGTATCGGAGAGTGGAGGAAAAGCTGGCCCATTCCTCTTGAAGCCGAGGCTCAATTATCTGAGGGATCAGCATTAAACTACTTTACAATCGAGTACCGTTGTCTAATCTGCTGAAACAAAGCAAAAGGCGAGCCAAAGTATGCTTCTACCTCGAAAAGTCCTACTGTAATTTTTGGAGGAACGACGGCCTTCGTTTGCACTTAGAGAGTGAACTGATACTTGTAGTCCAAACGGAACTAGTGGCAGATGGCGTCAGAGGCTTTTCACTCCAGGTGAAACTCAACATCTTCTCCCTCCGTACTCTGAACCATCACGATTCACAGTGTTCATTGTTTCATTGCCTCTACAAGGACCATCAAAGTTCCAGATGACTCAAGCTCACACGTCATGTTAGGGATCAACGTCATGTTTCTATTCCGCGCCATATATGGCGACTAATTCAAGCAAGAGTGGTTTGGCAACAAAGACATATCGGTTTTCATAATTTGAGGCTCTTTTTAGGTACGATTTTGTATCGTCCACACTGTATTGTATCTACCGCCTCCGCAACACAACAAATCAGACTGGTACTATAAGAATTTCTAATAAGTTTATTAAATCACTTAATAATATTAACCGAACCGATGGTTATATGATCACGTGATATATTAATAATATAATTTAATATTATTAAATTTTATTATTATATGAAATCTCGATCATATATCATATTAGAATGATTTATAATGGAATAGAATGTGATGGAAGTGTATAGAACTTTCTTATTTCTAAGGTTAAATATTATTGGTTACTATTTCATTTCATTATATAAAATGATTCTATAAGATTCGATTTAAATCGATCTTATTTATAATCATAGAATATTATAGAATTTCATAGAATCTTATCAAATACTATAAATAAGAAGATTTTCTTCAAAGAATTCTTCTGAAAAACAAGCAAAATAAACTCAATATTCAATACACTTATATTTTGACTTCAACCATTATATATTCGATTACCCTTTTAAGCTATATAACTAAGTCTTCCACTATAATAATAGTGAATAGTATTATTATTATATTATTCATTATTATTAACCTATCAACCTCCTCCAAGAGGTACGAAGATATAGCAGGTTGTATAGTACATGGCTAAATCATCGAGAAATGGGACGAGGAGAGCGACTATGATATTATTGGTTGGTTTGATCCCAAGAAAGTGTTGTGCGCTTCACCACACAGCCCTTCGGATTTGTGCTGCGTGCAACAGCAGTTCTGGGTAGAATATAGCAGGTTGAGAGCACGGGTTCACCACAAAGGAAATAATTTCGAAAGCAAGGGAAGCGGCAGTGATCTTTTTGCATCGTTCGATGACTACTTCGGCCAAACGGTTCTGGTGATTAAATGTGATCACCGAAATCTCACAGAGTCGAAGGTCTATGGACTTAAAATGGTCGTGATAGCTTCTACGAGCTAATAGGGCATCTCGAATAAAGAGATGTTGAGAGCTATTGAGAGAGAAATCAGTGAGTTCCGGGGACTATTTCCTTGCGAGGATTAACGCCGTGGTTTCGTAATAAAATATTCGACAACATGACATGACCAAGTTGCTTATGACAATATGGCGCTGAAAATATTGTGAGTGTGAGAAAATTCGTAAATGCAGCTTATATAGATAGCAAAGTGATGCGACTTGGTATGAAATAATGACTCCGCAAAAGGCAAAAGCATTCTCTACTTGTGAACGATAAAGATCATGTTTTGTTTATTATTTCCAACTAGTTGGATACGGGGTCCTTCATGTGGTTTCCTATCTTTGCTCCTCTCAAGTCATGCAGGTCTACTTCAACATTCACATTTAGTACATCTTTCTGAGCCTCGACAATGCGCGTTGGCAAATTTCACTATCGTAATAGGAGAAGGTTGTGAGTACATTTGTTTATTTTCCTAGCCTGGCCTGCAGGGAAATTTAACATGTAATTAAAAACGTAACATAACTGCTAATGCTGAATGCTGAATGGTGTATTCATCATCCTCCAGATAATACCGATGTTGTATAGAAACAATAAATTCATGATCGCATCCAGTTGATAATACGAGTACTTGCTCTCCATAACTCGAGGCTTCCCTGAATCACTCCACCAGATTCCTCAACAAAGATTTAGAATCGCAAGCATTACCTTCAACAAAATGCTAGAAAAAATGCCGACAAAACCAAAACCGACACCGAAATAGCTCCTGCTTCCCTTACTACCCTGCCTAGATTGCTCCTATTCTCTGTGTCGCTTTGATATGCATCGTCACTGATCTCTATTCCTGTCTCTTCTTCATGATCACTCGTCAAAGTCTCTGTTACGCTATCGTCAAGTTGCATAGCTTCTGCCATCATCAGTTTCCAAACTCTCGTCTCATGTTGCCGTAACTGCTCCTTCACCATCTTTGTCTCCGGTAGGTCTTTCTCATCATTTTTCTTTACCCATTCCCACAAGCAACTCCTGTCATACCCAAGCCAGAATGCGCATTGTGCATCATCCCATGTGTGCTCATAACTTCCAGGCACAAATCCTTCCCAATGACACATCATATTCCTGGCTTCCCGCGCCGCTGTCGGATACCATTCCATACCCATTCCATACGGACATGAAAATGTCTTGAGCATTGGCGAGCGGAAAGGAATGCTGCGTGGCCACTTTTCTAATGGATATTCTTTCCAAATCAGATAATTTTGAGGAAATCCACTTGCTAGTGTGAAATTAGTTCTTCTCATATGTAGAAGTCTGACGTTGATTCTGTAGGAAGAAAGATGGAGATGGAAAGACAAACTTTTTCAGGGTGGTAGTTGTTCAATACCATCTCAGTTTGTTGTACCGGGCTTCGGACTCAATCTAGCCGGGCATTAGCGGGAGGCTTTGTCCAGAATGGGATTTGTGGAGATGATCACACGAACAAATGATGAGATAGGGAGTTCTTCAAAGTAATTAGATCTGGAAGTCCATATTATTCACATCATAGAGAACTCTGTCTTTGGGATGTCTACAGAAGAACAATATCATAATAAATAGCTTGTTGAGTTTATACACTCAATGCTCATTTGAGCAATGCCTTAACCAGGTCCAGAATGTATTATACTTCATTCCAATACCTATGCCCATGGGAACAATCCGTGTTTCGTAAGTGATAATGGCTTCTCTATACAAGACTCCTGGTTGTCAAAGACTGTAATTTGATATATAAATCATTAAATTTTTGAACAGATGCATACTTAGTGCATTTGCTAGCGGTCATTAAGTGAAAAAATATGTAATTACAGCCGTAATTAAGATTAAAACCTGCACTAAGATATCAAAATCTCAAGTAACCACCCGCTAGTACCCGGCACAATAGCTTTGACCCCAAATCGGGGCCTATATTTCCTTCAGTCGCGATCTGCTCTCTGAAGCAACAACCATCGCAAGACGTACGAATTTCAAAGTCTAGATTGTTCAACCTTCTAGCAACCATGAATGAACCTTCTTTGTTCCCCAGAAATGTCGCAGTGACTCCAAAAGTTTCATCTGCTTCATCAGGAGCCTCACCAGCCGCCCCGCTAGCAGATTTCTCAACACTCGTGACAACAGGAATGGCCCTCCGATCTGGAAAATCGGTGGGCATGGCACCCACTCACAGCCGCAAGCGCAAAATCACCTCGAGCTCAAAGTTGTTGCTCACTTCCAAGAAGACTCGGACAACCGATGGAGCAAGTTTGCCAGGAGATGGTGAGAAAGATGGCATCGTTGAAGGCGGCATCCTTAAAATTGACTCCACACAAGCTATAAAGAGTAAGTTGAGAAGACCACAAATTCAACCATAGAAGACTATTGACTAATATAATTGAAGTGTTCATAACCAAATCCAATGAATCACAATTTGTAATCCCGATCGAGGTTTTTAATGAGGTACTTCGAGTCACACAAGAGAGAGGTGACATCACCACACTCATATGCTTGGGCTTAACCAATAAAGATCTGTGGGGATACGCCTTCAACCAACACCTTATCACCGGCGAAACTGCATCAAACCTTCCTTCGTCCGTCAAGAAGACTCTGGCGTCACTCCTAGTACAATGGATGGGTCCTCAGTATCGTCCTGCGGGTAGTGCGATGCTATCTTTCGGCGAGAATCATGCCTGCAATCTTATGTTCCTTCCCCGAGGTTTCTATGGAGACAAGCGCGACAACAAAGAGGAGATTGGTATGTTCCGTCCCCGAAGTTTCTATGAAACCACGGGCGACAACGAAGAGGAGACTGGACTTGTTGCGAGGTACAATGATGTGGACCGCGTGTATATTCCACGTCGAGTCGAGGGAGGAGAAGCGATCTATACTAGGCTTCCCGATCCCATAGGTATAGGGCAGGAATGGTACGAGTATGCTTTAAATGCGGTTATTGAGGAGGCTCGAGAATGGGAGCGTGATGGTGATGAAGATTGGTTTGGTTGTTTGGACGAATTTTTGTTTGATTATGAGGGGAGTGAACTCAAAAAGTGGGTGGACAGCGATTACCACGAGGCAGAGGACAACGAAGATGGTCACTACGGTGAGCATTACGAGCTTATGCGCATGAAGTGCGAGCTCAGGGAGATAGAGAGATCAATATCACGCTAGGCAGGAAACAACGATGGATACGGTGTGATCGAGGACTCAATCTACGTATTCACGGGTAATGATCATGAATAAAGGAGATAAATAGAAATGAAATGAAGGCTATCAGCAAGGTTGAAGGTGATCATCAATTTATATTCGTGCTGGATATTCTTCCGCTGTCCCTGAGTCATACCCAGGATTTTCCCCCCTCTCACACTCTCTCACCCCTTCTCACCCCCCTGCCTCCCCACCCTCAAGCAATCCGCTTGAAAGCAAACCACTTAAGACAATCAACCCAAGTCGATGCATCAAAAGCAATTCAACTAAAGCAATTCATTTGGCGCAATCCTCACATGCGACTATTTGAAAGCAATCAATTGGCACCTGGCCTGGCAGTTTGCATTGAAACAACCACAAAACACCTCACCTCACAAGATTTTCGCAAAACTGCAGGCATTTATAGGTCCAGCTCATTACAATCATTGAAGATTTCATGTCAATATAAGGTATTTCCCATCAAGTATTAAAACACAATCGATCTCAACTTCTGCATCACAAATGTAGTAGTGGGGTTAGTTTTCCTCTCCTCTGCAAGGCTGTCTTCGAACCCATACATACACACTGGTCTCTATGAATGTATAATACATATATTTCTTGTAATGTTCTCCAAAATGGGCTTTAGAATGACTGATATCCAAGACATTATTAAGCTGTGAGACATAATTCTTATAACCACCCCCCGTTGCTTTGGTGGCAGGTACCTAAAGGCACCGATGGTACTAATTTGATTCATTTGGGTACTCCCAGGTTATGTTGTGCCTTATTTCTTAGTTAGTAATTGTCTACGAGTCGGTTGTTTAGATATTGAGGAATCAATCTTTCTAAAGCATCAGTGCTTTAAAAGAACAACTGGTTTGGAGAATTTAGAAGAAGTTAGGATTTAAGTTATGTTTGTAGAGATACTACATAGGATTCGAAGGCATATGAGGTAAATGTGAGAATAGGAACACAAAAGGACTCACACCCGCAGCAATAGTACTGTAGTTCCTGTTTCAACATTTCCTATAATATCAGATAAAGACATAATTAGCTTAATCTTAGTATCCTTTTAGCTGATACAGATTCACTAAACTTATTAATATATGTAGTTTATTTCCCCTCTCTTTGTTTAGTGAGAACACTTTCTGTCTCCCACAAGCTTTTTCCCTAGGGGATTATCCAAGAGTTTGGCATCTTGTGTTATAGAGATCATGCTTTGTTTCACTATATCTCTTTTTGTTCTTATTCAATTGAAAATGAGTTGTATGAACACAGAAAAACGCAGCGCCAAGGAGGCTCAAGAGCCTACTGAGAATAACCTCAATTCACAGCAGCTCCATTCCATTGTTTTAAGGAGCCTTGGATTTGAAGCCACCAGTCTTCTAGATGGACACATTGCCTTTCAAAATCAGCCATTCCAACAATTATATTATATAATCAAATAAGCAAAAGCTACCACTTATCCTACTCCAACTTGATTAACTATTCTGCAGTATCTAATGAAACCACACAGGCATGAAAGTATTAATTTTCACTTCTCTAGTAATGAAACCAGTCTTCCGCAGGGAAACCTTTTCTACAGCTTTTCGAAACGCCCTTGAATCATCTGTCAGAGATCGAGCCCCAGCCTACTCAGAACCAGGCGAAAACACAGGTGAGTGAAGTCCTAGTGTCAGCAGAAACAAGTGAGTCATAGACAGAATGAGCTGTAAGAGTGGGCCTAAATACTCCTTAGCTGCCATTTTGTGAAGATGCGTTTGAGCATTTTAGCCGTTCGTGATGGAGATGTGAAGTTGGATGGCAAATAGGCTGCGCAAAAATTATCTGTACCCATAGGTTATCCGCGGATAATCCGCCCCGTGGGTACCCATCAGAGGTTCTACCCACCCCACAGGTTACCCATCCAGATTTAAAATTACCCATCCCGTTATAGATAATCCATAGATTATCTATAGATAATCCATCTATTTATAAATAAATGAATTATCCACAAATAATCTACAAATATATAAATAATTTACAAATAATCTATAAATATATAAATTATTTACAAATAATCTACAAATTATTTATGGATTATCCATTTTTCATTTAAATTTGAAACTATTTTCAGATCATTTTATAATCCAAAAATGATCCAAATTTAGATTTATACTAATTTTATAAAATATTATACAATATACAAATAAATAAATATTTATAAATAATTTGTATCCGCTCTATAAATTATCTATCTGTCACGAGATACACGTGATCGCGTCCGATCGGGCTAGTACAGTACTAAGCTTCGAGCCGATCATATATATAGCTTTGTAGTACACTCTTTTTAATTCTGTAGTTTTTAATTCTAAGGTTGATTTTTAAATATTTGTTAGGTTCGTTATATTATTAAAAGTTCTTTTAGATAAGAAATAGAATAATATTTATATATATTTATATATACTTTGTTTACTTCTATTTAGATATATTGTTCTTGTTTTTTCGTTTGTATATGGATCTTTTTGATATTATTTGAAGATGTTGTTTTTTTTTTTATTCTTAATTTCTAAGTTATGGATTATGATTCGATAAATTTCGTGATTACAGAACTTTATGGCGAAGTGATTCATCAATAGGATGAAATCTTGTTTTTACGTTCCTTGATTTTCGAATGCATTTTTATTATTTATATTTTTTCTTATCCGAAATCTTCTTTTCCTGATCCTGAAAAGTTCAATGGTGGTTTCCAAAAGTTCGATATTTGGCTTCCCTCGATTCAAACAAAACTATAAGTAGACAGCACTGCGATCGGCGATTCTACAACTCAATTTTATTATGTTTATCTCAATCTTGAATCTTATATACAAATTATGATATTATCTCAACTTTCTTCTCTTGATCAAAATATTCCCTTAGATTATATAACGATCCTAGATCAACTTATACATATTTACAACAATCCGAATAAAATTCAAAAAGCCGAAGATAAGTTATTCACTTTTAAATAAAGAACTGATTCTTTATATACCTATATTGCAAAATTCGAAAGAACTTTTTATAAAGCCAAAGATCAGAATTGATCTAATTCGAATAAGATTTCAATCTTTTGTAATAGATTCAATACTACTCTTAAAAATTGTTTTTCTTAATAGCTTTCTTTTCCCTATTTTTATCCCGATTTTGTTCAGGTTATACAATAACTAATTATTTGTATAGCAAATAGATTTCCTGTATCATCTTATTCTAATGAATTTAGAGCTTTATATATATTACAGAATCTATTCCATTCTCGGAACTATAATCTAATGGATATTAGCAACCTTAATGTTATTAATGTCTTTAGCCCTTTTGATACCCAATCGGATAAGTCCAATCGTACCTTGATTCTATCCCATATACAAGTATCTGAGTTTTTTCTTTTTGAAAGAATTCTTTTATATAAATAAAATAAATATATATGATATAGAAGTATCTCTTATTGGGTATGAGTTTATCTGTTAGATCTGTATCAAAGAATCCAAGATCGATAAAAGCCTGTTTCGGTTATTATATTGACTATTGAATTCGAAAGTGATGATAATAAGGACTTAGGAGAGATGATCAATGATCGATATTTTGAAGATCGTTTGGAGGAGGCATATGGTACGGTGGATGTGTATTCGTTGGCTGTGATGCAATCTGTGTATCAGGTATTTTTATCAAAAGAAGATTAGTAATCATTTTGTATTTAAATTATTTATTTTAAATGAGTTCGAGGCGAACTTTTCAGAAGGAGGGGGGTAGTATTATGAGATACATGTGATCGCGTCCGATCGGGCTAGTACGGTATTAAGCTTCGAGCCGATCATATATATAGCTTCGTAGCACATTCTCTTTAGCTTTGTAGCTTTTAATTCTAAGGTTGATCTCTAAACGCTTGTTGGGTTCGTCACACTATCCAGATTTTAAATTATCCGTTTTGTCCAATGGGTACCCACGGATTATCTGTCAAGGCCATTATCCGCCCCGCGGGTACCCGTTGCGCAGCCTAATGGCAAATCAATATGAAAGTGGGGGATCTAATCTTATTACCAAAAGTTATCCATGTATTCACATCACAGCTAGTAAAACACAGTGGTGTTAAATAATTTCACCTACCTATGCCTATGAGGGATGTCAAAAAAGATGACCAAAATTCGACACGTGATAAGTCTACTCATCTCAATCAGAAAAGCTTTACCTGTAACATGTATCTCACTAACCCTAAGCATCAATACACTTTGCAAGGTTGATTGCAAGGCTCATGGAGTGGAAAAATATCACGATCTTAAATCTATAGACTCTCACCTCACACATAGTTAATATGTTACATAACTTCTCCTTAGTCTATACTATTCGACTGATATTTTCAAAATCTTTAACCTTACTTCCAAACAATGTCCTTAGGGGACATATCCGCAACAAACCCGTCGATATTTTTATCAAGCAAGCCACCTTTTCCACTCTCATATCGCGTCACCTTCTTATCAAAGCTCAGTAAAGCCCCTTTTATCTCCTTCCTCCCTTCTATTCCTTCATCGTCCATCCAATCCTCCCGGAACTGATTGAAATCCTTTCCATTGACCCAGTCCCATAGGCTAGTTTTCTGAAAAGTATGCCACGATTCACAAATGGCCTTGAAGCCATGACCATCACCATTAATGGTTGCATACTCCCATTTCTCGACCAAAAACAAGTACTCGGAGGCGCCAGCGTCGTACCAAGAATGACCCATTCCGTGTGGGCTTGGAAGATCAACTGTGTTATCTATCATGGCGTGCGCGCCTCGACTAGGCTTCAGCTGCGTACCATCCTGGTTTGCAGCATCTAGGATTGAGATACAGGCATCGTATCTCTTCTCCAATCTTTCCTCCTCTTAGTATACCCTTCTCCGTATTGCCTCTTCAACAAAAACATGGGTACAAAGCTTGGGACCGCCTTTGCCCCAATTCCTGACATGATTCGATACTTTTCCGGAACCCAGTTCTGAAGCAAGGGTGCCAGGAGCGCTTGGTCTTTTTTCGGTAGGTAATCATTGTAGATCATGTTCCAGCCAGGGCAACACCACCACACCTTAAAGAAGGACCAATAACGTCTACAGGTGAGACCGAAGCAGACTGAAGAGACGAGCTTCCCATCATCTTGTTCGTGGAGGGTATCTACGATTTGCAGAATAATTGAATCTGGAAGATCAATGAAACTTCTGGCTGGTCTGGTTCCGATGACGCTTTTCAACCAATCCTGCCGTGTGATTTCCTGCACCTCCTCGTCCTCGTCTTGTTCGTTTCTTGATCTGCGGTTGGTAACTAAACATTTTAATTCTCCTTCATCTGGCGCAGGCGAAGATCGAGCAGATTCTGCTTCTCCTCTACGACGCTTCGGCTCTCGCCTATCTAACAGAGGAGAGGATGGAGCGGAAAAGTACTCCGAGTCTCCTCCGCTCTCTTCTTCTTCTGCTATCGGCGGCATGACCCTTATCACTTGCTTGCGTCTCCGAGCCATGCTAACTTGAGCTAGTGGGAGATTCCCCACCATGCTTAATGTCCTTAGAGGCGGGATGGTACTCTGTCCTTGTTGCTGACTGGCCAGCGTAGCTTTCCATTTGCGCTTGTGTCCTTGTGTCATGTTCTCAGCAAGTGTCAAGTCATTGATTTCCTTTACACCCTTTGAAATTGGGGAAAGACTGTCTTCTTCCTCTTCAGTATCGTCTTCCTCCTCGCTCTCTTCTTCTTCTTCACTCCCTTCTTCCTCTTCACTTTCTTCTTCCTCTTCTTCTTCTTTCTCCAGTACTCTTATCGACGTGGCTACCCTGTCATGCTTGCGTCTTTGGGCCACCCTGCATTGACCTGCTGTGCCATCTTTCACTTGCTCTGCATGTGTGGAAATGACTGCGACCTTTGTTTTTTTGTCTTTTACCCTATACATGAATTTCTTTGCACGCTTGGATCCCGGCTTCAACTTAGCTTGAGCACGTAAGCGGTACCGACCCTGGGAGATGCGGCACGAAGATTGAGTGGTCATTTGGGATGTGCGCGTGGGAATTTTCTTGTCCGTACTTTTCGGCCTCTTTTCTGCAAGGATATGTATGAACTTGGTTCATGTAGAGAAAAAAAAGCTCAGTAAACTTGTAAAATCAAAAACTAATCTTCTGATCGTGTTGTGTTTTATGAAGTTGGTGATGTTTTCCGTTTTGTTGCGAGTGTCGATGAATGAAGATGCAGCAAATAAAGTCGAATATCTTTAATTTCTTGCACTTGGTGTGAATGTAACAGAGGGGGCTTTTCTATGTTCAAGGGGTTCTGGATCCTTATATAAGTTGCTACTCTACGGTTCTCGTACAGCCAATTGATCATTATTACAACTTTGTTTTGCTGATCATTTCTCAACCGTACAAACTTGACCCGCGTGGATAATCATCATCCTTATCGCGCGTTGTTAAGGCGAGAGCTCGTGCATTGGCAAGATTCATTACAAGGTATGCATCTACCTCAGTCTTTGAATAAGGGTATTGATACTACTGCAGTATTTGAATTGTACAATGGATAAATATACACCATTGCTAGTACGTGTTTGGTTTTGACGCAGAGCATTGTGAGTCCCGAAGAAAAATATGTGGGGCTACAAGATGCCTTGTTATACTTATGTTTGTGTACCATTACAGCTTCTAGTCTTATATGACACTTATTTAGGGCATTTACTCACCAGATAGGCTCTCAGTAATCAAGTTTAGGTTAATAAACCCAGCGGATTTGACACCCTAGATTGGTTGCATTTTCCACGCGGTATCAATACACTAAAATTTAATACTATACTCAAGTTGGCGATATCAGCTTGCAGGATGATTAGAAACAAAACGAGCTTGCGTAAGCTGATTTGTTAGCCGAATTTCAATCTCATATCCACACTGGACAGTTTTAAATAGTACACATCGCACACATCATGACATGCTTGCGCAGAGGGCCTGTAAACTCACAGTATTGTGGTTCACAAAGAAGATGGTGAAAATAATATGTCTAAATTTATAACCACTGCTTCAATTATACATAGGGGCTTATGTGCGCGACTGTAGCTCACACGCTTACAGCGATTCGCGTCATTCAAAAATATCCCGGATAAATATGACTTGTCGCCTTCGGTGAATTACCGAGCTTGCCTGCCCAGCTAAATAAACCTCTGTTCACAGTTGTAATTTCTTGAGGTCTGCCTGCAACTTCACGTGGAATACGTCGAATGAATCGAGTAGTTTTGATTCCTTTGCACTCTGTCCTAGGCCTTCTGTTTCTTCAACAAAGTCGTTGTGGCTACGCATCTAGAATTCGGCAAGATTTTGAGACGTAGTGCCCGCGGAGCTAGCGGAAATTTGAAGATAATCGAAAGATGATGGCATTACCCAGTGACATGTGGTCGTCTTGATCCATTTCTTCGATGCTAGCCTGTATTCCAGGTGAGATAGGTTTGCTCTGTAAAGTTTCCATGTTGTATAAACGGACAGTTGTCTGTAATCAGGTACTCAATGCGGCGGTTTGATTCAGATTTCTACCAATTTCAATTGCGAAATATGACATTGCCAATGTTTTCATAAGTTGTTTCTGAGATTCAGGTGTAACGGGTAAGAAGAGCCAGATTTTGAGCAGATAAAAACATGCACATAATGGCAATGCAAATACGGCTTTTTCCATACAACCATCTCATCAGGCATGTTGGTTCCATCATGCACAGAATACTTACTTTGCCCCCCCGATCAGCTAGTGAGAGTTTGTGATGCAGCCGTACCAATGAAAATTTATCCGAACCGTAGCCGTTAAGCGAGGAGACATTCGTTTCGTTTATACTTGTCGCATAAAAAATGGGAGGAATATTACAGACATCAACAAGCTTAACACTTTAGTAGTTGTAAATAGAAGGTCACGGCAGTAATCTGAAGATCCCAGAAACTATATAGCCATATAGATTCCAATCGCATGAACAGTGTCCATCACTCTCAATTGAACATTAATTCATTGTGTAAGAGGTTAGACGCTTCTGTACAACTGCAGCATGGAGCATAGGAAATTCAGGACATCAGGAGAGACCTGAATAAGTAATATCCTTCTCCCTGCTCCGGAACTAATTATCGATCATCTGCAGATCAGCTACGACTTTGCCGGTGGCCGCGGAATCCGAGGCTCCCATAACAGACGCATCGTTGGCTTCAGCATGTTCCGATCCATTGACCCATCTATAAATTGAGGCTTCCAATAACCATAACAAGAATACATCATAGGGATATTCTTAGGCTGACCGTTGCTTTTCTTGCGGTCCGATTCGCAGTCGGCGAAAAAAAATCGGTACTATGTGGCTAAAGTCAAATACCAGGATTCGCCCTTGTTATGCGGACTTTCGAACTTCAAATATTTAGAGGTAGTCATTTACGCCACCAATGTCCAGAAACAAACCCAGTGTGGATTAATCCTAATACCCGGCTGCCAGGCGTTCCTCCGTGTTCAAAGATTCTTCGGCTTCTGCTTCGCCGTATGCTTCCATGGATAAGAACATGGGAGTCGAAAACTCTCCGGAAAGTAGTGGGTTTGCTTGTCTACACTCTGGCCCATCCATTCCTCCAGCATGGAGGCCAAATCTTTGTTGCGAATGGAATGGAAGCTGCTAATGCGATTTGTATCCGGTTTGAACCATAGCTTGTAAAAGTTTGTCCTTCCCATCGGCAAGCGAGTGCGAAGCATTTCGAAGATACTGCGTGTCGGATTTGAATTATAGTGCCCAGCCATTTTCCACCTTATACTTCTATTAATTTGTAACTGCGAAAAATTGTCTGAAGAGATTTCTAATTAACTCGGCTGCAATGGTATCCATACTCTGGCTTTTATGAATTGTCGAATTACTTGGTGCAATAACTTGCTCTAAATACCTATCAAGGTTTGGTTTCCACTGTGCAACATAAAGAAACAATCACTCACCTGGACTGATAATACCCAAACAAGCATTGATATTAGAAGTGTTGCCTGTTTCCCGGACAAGAACAGATCATCCTCCATCATGACTGAGTTTGAAAATGAGTCTCTTGAGGAGAAAGAGTTTCAGCTCAGAATGCGAAAGTTTTGGCATTATAGATTCAACTGGAGTTTCGTAGCCTTGCTATCAAGATATGCTGTATTTGTGTTTCTATGTTCAGCCTTTCCTAACCAAACAATTTTACACACATACATCTATATTTTAAAGAGTGAAGCTTCTGTTAGTCTTGGATGTTACCACCTTCTTCTAGCTTTCAACCTGTACTTTTACTTTAATAAATATGCTGGTTACTTAACGTCTAATGAAATTGTGCAACTGTCTCCTGTTATTTGTAGATTTTGGGAATTGCCTTGTGTATTTGAATAAAAAACCATGAAACTAAGCAACCCACATTTAAAGCAATTGTTATCATTCATCATTACATGGCAATTTGGATCCGAGAGTGGGATAGATTATTCAACTCTGCTATCATTTCCAGAGAATCCCTTGTCCTACTTCATGCTTTCCCAGGAATCCTTAGACTCCTTTCCAGTTACTTGATAATACATATATTCAACTGTAAATAAGCTATCAGCTGAAAAACGTTGAAAGGTGTCTGCTCGTTGGTAGTGTATGTTACTAGGATCAAGCTAGACATATGATATTCCAGTTCGGACCCAGAGTATAAGGGCAGAGTGGGGGAAAATTAAAACTTTAAAACAGGTAGATGACGCAAAACTCAATATTATTAGGCAGGTACAGTCATTATAGTTAAGTCATCCTAAAATGATGTTCAGAAACATAGTTATTGGTTGAAATTGCTTAACTAGCTAAACCAACTTATTATTTATACACAAAATATTTTCAATCCTCCATGCCTAGCGGTAATTCCATTGTCAGAGTGAAATCGGACTAACTACGTCTCCAAAGACCAAGCCTTCATGATCATGTCGAATCCTTTCAAGTCTGTCTTCACATCTTCTTCCGAATACAACAAGTCTACTTCCCCAAACAGCATCCTGTGCGATATCTCAGACTCTTCGTCGATTAAACCACTTAGGCGCCAAGGCTCAGGAGCATCCCATTCGTATGTCCATTGGTACAGATCGGTGCCCCTGAAGTCTACCCAGGACAACTCTATATTTCCTCTAGTAGGTCCAATGACATCCATATCGTAGTCGCAGCATTCGCTGTACCATTTCCAAACGAGATCCCGGTATATAGTGGCAGCTATTAGGTACCA
Source organism: Stromatinia cepivora (assembly GCA_014898415.1). Lineage (NCBI taxonomy): Eukaryota > Fungi > Ascomycota > Leotiomycetes > Helotiales > Sclerotiniaceae > Stromatinia > Stromatinia cepivora. The sequence goes on along the minus strand of RCTD01000017.1, from coordinate 220,410 downwards.
TTCTTCCCCCATCCCTTGTGGGCTCGGGAATTCAACATGATGAGTAGACGTAGGGCGGGAATCGCTTTGAGATTCGATCAGGTAGTAAACATTCGTTATAGCAAATCGATCGTCATGGCGTGCTAATAGTCTGCGTTCTGCTTCGCTACGATATGTGCCGTCGCCGTAAATATCTATAGAAAGGAACATTGGAGCTGGGCGCCAGTTCATGAGATCGTAAGTTTTTCGAAAGGTTGGGGGTACCCAGGACATTAAAATTGACTGAATTATTGAGGCTTGATTTCGAGTCAACGGAGGTATGCGAGTTGTTCCAGGGTCACACCATAGCTCAGCAAATATCTTCCAATACTTGCGACAGGTAAGGGCTAGACAGATCGACGTGGTGAAGCCATCGTGGAAGGGATGGTCGGCCATAAGATTGTCTATGTTCCAGTAGTCGAAGCGGAGTATTTTGAAGAGTTTAAGAATTATTTCCGGTGGTACGTCTTGAATGGTAACCCGAGTTTGAATTGTATAGGAGATCAAGGATTGTGCTGTTAGTGACAACTTGTGTTAGTTATTGAGTACCACCAGGGAGCACTGTGGCATTGAAATTATCATACCAGACGCTTCAAGAGCTTTTCTATTACGAGAAGCCAGTTCCTCATCCTTCTTCTTGTTAACTGCGGACGTAGAGTTGTATTCAAGCAGTGCTGTGTCGCCTACACCATCTGCATTGCCGTTTTTCTCCATCTCCAACACTTTCTTCTTGCAGAGAAGATCAAAGATCTTGGGAAAATTGAAAAGAACACAAGATATAAACAAAAAGCCCTGTAAATACCTGTAGTCTACGCCCACAATTTAAGCGAAGCATTTTTTCATCAATACCATTACGGTAATTGGATGAAAACCTTTCAGTACTACTACGTATTCAGGCTACATGGACTAGAGCACTGAGAGTACCTCAGCATTAGTTATAAGCTAGGTACCTCTGCTTACCTTCTGGCCTCCGGACACCACGCTAATCCGATATAACCATCTTCCAGCTCTACTACTGAAGTTAACGGAATTCCGAATTTTTCTACTGGCTTTTCATTTCTCATCAATCTAAAGCCGTAGAGCTTCTCTGTCGATGTTTGAGCCTGAAGCAATAGCCCTTCACAGGTAGATCTGGCTTCCAATTCTACGCTCACTCACATTACTGAGATTTAAATCTATCTTCATCCTTGTACCCACTACCACTTAACCGTACCGCTATACTGAAATGCCGCTCTCCCTACTAATCTTCAACTACTCCATGGAAGTTCAGAATTCGACCATTGAATTGTGTCGTGCATTCAAATTGCATCATGGTTCGTATATTAAGTTTCATGTCAATCCCGAGCGACTCAAATGGAAGGCCCAGCTCATATCCCGTAGTTCAAATGATCCTTCTGCTTACCTGGAGAAGAGCATCAATGAAGCATGGTGATCCAGTAGACAATGGAGACTGCCCAACTTTCCTTCCTTGCATATATCAAGTAATAGAAAGAAGGGGTTGCGGGTTTCCCGCATCAGGCAAGTAATTTTAGACATTTTATATCAGCCTGATAGAAGATTATTCAAATATGCTCAAACGATAGACGCCGCAGTAGAGAAACACTCTATATTTTTCATGTTACCACTCTGTGCAGTGAAATTTGAATATAGATCGCCATCTTACTCGTAAGACGCAAAGCTTTAGACCAGTCATACTGTATCAGCGCCCTGATATTAATCTAGTGCTAAAATACCATGTTAGATCACAAATCACCACCTGCACAAACGGAGGAATAGATCATTAGGATTTACTTAGATCGCACTCAAGAGGACGACCGTGAATACAAAAAGAATGCGGCAATGCCAGACTTCCTATGCATGGTGCCCACTGTTGTTACCTTTGCAGCCATGAAAAATGTGGAGATTTAATAGTGGGCATGACCAGAAGCGTGATTCCAAAAGGGAATGTCGCTGATTAGTATGAGTCAATGACACTTAATTTTGGTTATACTTCTCTAGGTAGATGTATCTTTGCAGTCCCATATATCATGAATGGCCTCACACTTATTGGATAGATTGTACGATGATATCTTGAATATGTTAATAGTAGGACTCTATATCTTGAACTTGCTTCTTATTATAGAGAAAGGTCTTCCTCTCGCAATAGGCCATCTCCCAAAATGATCGCAAGACACATAATTCTCATTTCACGTTCTTCATATTCATCTTCCGGGAATTCATCCCGCAGCAATGAATCCAAGTCATCCGGATCAAACATACGATCTATGGCTATGTCGTGTATAACATCCCCGTCAAGCTCAATTATATCCCTTACAACTTGTATTTCCTCCATCACAAGCTGGGTCGGGGAAGGATGACTAGGATCCATTGGGGCCTTGTATTTCCTGACCCAATTAGATATTGAGGTCTCCAGAAATGACCTCCATGACGAAATCATAGGGTTGCTGTGGATCATACCGAAAAGACAGAGATCAGAGTATTCAAACCTCCAACTCATAAATAGGTCTCTGTATTGTTTGGCTGCTGCAAAATACCAGGTACTACCCATTCCAAAAGGACTTAATAGCCGTACTTTTGGTGAATCTGCCTTCCATCTGGTGTTGCTAGTATCCCCAAAACTTTCCAAGTTTGGGCCGCTGCAGTCTAAGATTTGGGATCGAGCTTTATATCTTTTCCACAAAGAGAGTTCCTTCAGTGAATTGCCTTTACTCTCTCCCGTTCCATAAACTTTTCGTGCAAGAAACATGTTGATGTACCCTTGTGATCCATCCTTGCCTACTCTTGTAGCCATATGAGGATGAATAATGAGGAGGTATGAACGGCGGTACTTTGGGCCAATCCATGTTTCCAGGAGAGGGGCAAGGATGAGCTGTTGAGTCATAGGTAATTCAAATTCATCGAGGATTCTGTTGGTACCAGGATAACACCAAAGATCACGGAAGATAATCCAGTACCTTGGACAGCTAAGAGCAAAGCAAATGGCATCAATCATGCCGCCATTATCTTCGCCTGCTTTATTATCTTCATCTTCTCCATCACTCCCCGACGCATCATTTGTGCTAGACTCCGAATCACCATCTTCTCCATCTGTTGACGTGTAAAAGTTCGACTCCGAGTTTCGAGATGGATTTGACCACGACTCAAGCTTTCGTGGCAATCGAATCATGATTTCGAAAATGTCAATTACCAATTCTCTTGGGAGAAAGGGTTTAGTTTCGCCGTTGCTATTAGCATTTCCTTTGGTGTTGGTTAGATTAGATTGTATATGACATTAAGAGGGACTGCCTACTTTTCTGGATAATAGATGAAGCGATTCTTTCTTCATCGTCATAATCTGAACTCCAATCAAGAGTAGTCAAATTATCATTTCCAGCGTTCGAGGAGTCGTCAGCTTGTTTTGGTTCACTGTGAATATCTTGTTGCTTGTTGATTTCAACATGTTCGTGTGCGGAGTTATTGAAAATAGGCTTTTCACGATGACCCCGGGTTGCTTCTTGATGAGACGAAGCGACGGATCCTCTGTACCGACTGCTTCCCAGGATCTGTGATGTAAGAGTAGGATCATGGTTGCCTCCTCTTCTGGTCTTATGGGGTCTCTTGCTGTCTCCTTCAGTATCTGCATCATATTCCAAGTCTTCAACACCATGTTTTCTCTTGAGACTTTCGACGCCCATGTCATTTGATACCCCGGACTTTTTGAGAGGTGAAGAGGCCATATCCTGAGCTTCGATGCGATTTTGGTCGTTCATATTATCGTTGTCGAATCTACTGATGGAGTGTGCTGCGTCCATTTTTGAGTAGCTGCGTATAGTTGATGAGGTTGATGTGACCATTCGAGGTTGTGTGGAGATGAAAGAAGGAAGATTCTAGGGATTAAGGGCGTGCGTATTAAATGATGCAGTTGCTACGGCAAATAAATTAGCTTGACAGCCTTAGAAAATACATGTATTAATAACCAGGTACGCTCGCAGTGAACATGACGCAGCGGAGCAAATACACATATGGTTTGCTCAAGTGGAAAAATACCCGGGGGTGCATAGAAAAATGCAAAATTGGGCCTCACTCAAATATGTGAATCTTTCTAATTCGATGGGTGCTTGATTCCCTAATGTTACTAAGCCACCACTGCCGTCAACTGTGTATCATGCTGTTCGTGTTTTGAAATTTGATGTAATGGCTTATATCGCCATGTATTAGAATTAACCTTTGCATTTAACCGAATCCTGGTCGTAGAATCGATCAATATCGATAAGACATCACTCTTAATTAATCTTCAATTTCTTCTATATGCGTCCTTATATTTTAGAGCCGATGCAGGTTTCACCCCTCCACCCCTCCTGATTAGCATCCACCAGATCACCCTCATATTGTAATTGATATATACTTTTCATGTTGCTCCCATAAATCCCATATTACTAGGTAACAATCTAGACCTACAGAATTCTATCTTTCTACCTCCATATATCACTTTGCCCATACCAAACGACCTCAGAGCTCCTCTCAAATCTAAACTCATAGGACGAACAGATGCGAAATCGTAGCTTTAGCCGTTTATCATGAAAAGAGCAACGTATAGTCTTTATATCTCTCCACCAATCTCGACTCCGCCGGGCTTCCGTTTTCACTTTGAAAGTTCTACGACAGGGATGTAGGTCTCAGTGCTTCTTCCTAGGACAAGAATCAGGCACATCAGACTTTTGGTCCTACACAGCCTCTCAAAAGCGGATAGAGTGATGACTTTTGATCTACTTCTAGCTGTCCGGATGCACGGTTTGTACCAGCGTTACACCGCGTCTTGCAAAAGGCATGCCGGTATTGAAGCCACGTTAAACTTTGGGAAATTGCTTGAAGTATGGAATTCGACGCCTTGAATTCGGCGCCTCGGTAAAGCAGACAGAGTCTAACTTGATGTTCTTGTCGAAGGGTATCAAAAATATGGATGGATATGTTGTTAGGCGCGTTTTGCATCATAAGCTCTATAAACCTGTCAATATGCGAGCTTTTGGAATGAACGAATTATAGGATTTGACTTGCCTGTCTTAGAATCATTAGGATTACTGTATCTGGGTACAAAATGATCCCAAATTGTGCGAGAATGCTTGGCCTTGTGTAATCTTAGAGCCTGAAGCAAGTCTGGTGATTAGCACCTATCTACAAAAAGAGGGTAAACTTCGCGCATTCCTATTGAAGCATGAACATCAGCTTGTGGATTATCTTTGCTGGCATGTTTTGAGTAGTATTCGTTTACGCTGCGAGAAGAGAATTGCTTAGCTGCTTGAGATAGTCGAATAGAATGAAGGTAGAAACTTCCTCGCCGAGCTTTAGACTACAATAATAGCATTAATGGATCCGTACCATGAGGAACTTTTTTTGCGAGTTAATAGTATCATTGCCCTTGGGGCCTTGGCTTAGCGGTCGCTCTTCCGCAGTCTGAGGCACTGCCATCATTGAATTCTTCTGCACCTACTCAACCTTTATCACTCAAGTCCCTGTTTTGATAATTGCTCCTTCCGCAAAACTGCTTGCTCAATCTCAATGCTAAGTTTCTTTTCAATCGGTGCCAAAAACTTGATGTATCAACGCCCTTTAAGTTTATGCGCCCTTAAGTAAGTTAGCCGAAAAGGGGCTCGCCTGGCGCTCTAATCGTATCCAACATCATGGGCACATCACCAAGGACGTGGGTGATAAATCATTGAGCAATTTTTGCTTGGAAACTAATTCAAGGTATTGAAAATAAAGGAACTGTGTAGTAAGTATGAGGTAGAGCAATATCATTCACCAAGAAGTGCTCGGACCAAGAAGAGAACTACAGATCCTCAGATTAAGCGAAAAGATTGCCTGGGGAAAGTCCGGCCTCTTTTGTGAGTGAAGAAAGCATACAAATTAATAATGCAAGTTAACAACGTTCATTTTCACTTCACACTTATCAACTTTTTTCTTATAACAAGCTTAAAGAAGAATCACATATGCAGACAATTATTTAACAATAATAATATCAAGTACTGACTTCTACTACTTGATTACCTCCTTTCTTCTCTCATACTGTCTTCCAAAAGACCCCAAAAGACTTTCACCAATCTGGAACCAACTGTATCATCAGATCGAAATTGCTTTATCGTAATCGCCTTCTACACACTCAGTCAATTCTATATCTGCTGATTTCATATCAACGTGCATAATCTTTAGCAGGATACCCTTTCATTAGCACTCCTCGGGCTAACATCAGAATCAGCTCCATGTTCTACATCAATTGGCCTTGTGTCCTTTCCACAATAAACAATACCACAACTCTCAACCCCTACGTCTCTTGCCAATATGGACCAGATTTCTTGCTTTCAACAGAGTCGCAACAGCCCAAGGCAATAACAGAAAGCGCAACTCCCAAGATAGACGAATCGCTTGTTTTCGACAACGTTGCCACAAAGAGTAAACATCTAAGAGATTTATCACATTCGGTGCAGCTGCAATTTGAAAGCAGTTGGGTGGATGAAGATGCGCGGAAACAACTTTTGGCTAAAAATTTCGAGACTACTGGAGCAAATTGATTGGCGGCAAAGGTATCTCTACTCAAGTTGCCACCGGATTGGAACTGTGCCAAGACGTTGCAGTAATTGTAGAGGGCGAGTTGAGGGCAAGAAGGATGCTAAATGGCCTGTTTAGATAGCTAGTTGTAATGGATCGACGTTATTACACATTAATTTTAGGGATAATGTCAAAAGCCATCATGGCTAGTTTGTTGTTCAACCTGGTAAAGTTTCTACAGACTATCTCCTCCAAAAGCTTAACTAATCACCAGATCCAGAACCCTCCAGCAGACGCTGCAAAAGCCTACCCCCGAGCTAATCTATAAGACATTTTACGCTTTTCACCACGGTGTCAAAGTACGAATTCTCGAAGCTATTTGCCTTTGCACTTACCTCCCGGACCTAAAGGGCGTATTTTAGTGAGATTTACTGCGATACAGGCACGAATTGTATTTACAGCGACTTTCAACTGGAATGCCGGCGCCAAAGATGTCTGATTCGTTTGATAGAGACTTGGATGGGGCCAGAATATGGACCATCGACCCCGTGCGAGGGTCTTTATGTCGGCGACCACATGCACATCAACATGCTCCTCTCGCGGAAAGTCTAGGGCGACGAATACAGCGAGGCAGGACTCATCCTCTATTTGAGATATAATTGTACCATTGCCTAGTCCTTTCAGTATGGGAGGATTGGTACTATGCAGCTGCAAAGTTTTGCCGGGATACATTATGGGAATGCTAGGGGCAGAAAATGATTAAAAGAGAAAGAACAGGAGAACGATTTAAGGCAGTTTGTGAAGAAAGATGCCTAGAGCAACTCAGGGGACGTAACGAGTCATATTATGACTCCTGGCGTCCGTTTGAAGGAAGAGGGTGGAAAAGGATGGAAATACTGTCGCAAGGGCTGGACTGGAAAGATGGAAGAGAAGAGATGTCAGAGATGGCTTCGCAATGCTGCGAAAAATTATCTGCTAGCTATAGGAATCAGCGGCTTGGGATGGGGAAGGGAACAGGGAAATTGAAAGGAGATGGCAGCGGTGGTGGGCGCATACATGGATACACTCCGTAACTGGGATATATGTGGAGTTGATTTCTGAAATTATCTATTCTCTCGAACGACTTCTTCCCCTATGTATACCCCCCATCGCCTCACCACTCAATACTTCATTTGGCTCTTTTTTAACGTGTCTACTACCTTTCTTCTTTCCTCTTTCCCCTTTTAATTACTTGTTTCCTGTTAGGAGGTAACTTCTCTTCCCTAGTCTTTCCTACAACACACTCTCAGACACACAGTAGCAGCACTACTACTGCTATTTCGTCAGTCTAATTATGTCTTGTTCTAGCTTATTCCCTCTTCCTTCGCTCATTATTTAAGGATCTGCCATAGACACATCACATCATCCCCACCACCATACTCCATACCCCCACAATTAATGCCATTTTGGAAATCTAGCCCGGGAACGATAGTAATACCTTGCACATGTATTCACAGAGTACACACACCAATCGATTTTACACTTTCCAAGCCCATCATATTACATCAGATTTACCTCCAACGAATTATTTTCTCTCTTGATAACGTCCAACTCTCATCCCATTATCTCAAAATGCCATTCCAATGTACCATCCTATATAACATTTCAAGACAAGCCTGTACAGTTTCATCCTAAACGACTACTTATCCATCCCTCACCCTCCCTCTATTTTCACAACACTCCTCTGCTTCTCACTCCTCAATCTCGCGCACATGATTTCCACGTGATGCTCCATACGTTTGGCTAAATTATAATCATGTGACTATGATAATTTTGTTGCATATCTAATCTGATCTGATCGATCTATCTCCATCCCGCATTGATGGAATATTGATAACCGAGGCATATTCTTCGACCCCCCTTGTGTATAACTACATCACTACCTATACCATCTACATCTTTCTATGGTTTTCATCAACGGTTTTCGTCAATGCTCTGTCTGTAATCACACAATAATTGAAAGCCCCAAAGAAGCCTTGAAAATACGCAGACCTTTTCATGATGAAATACTAGTTTACCTTTATGTATCTATTAATTATCTTGTTTGCAGCAGCAAGATCTACATCTACCCAACTCCTGGGCTGGGCTCACTTGAAGCTAACATCAAATCGGATTAGAGTTCAAATACGTGGCGGAAGGCTGATTCATGGTTAACCAGTCACAATGATGATTCAACTGCATCTCGAAGCTTTAAGCAATTCTTGAGGTTATTTCAACGTCTAGAGGGGGCAAACGAATAAGAAGATCGATCACCTCTCTTGGACTTTCTTGCATTTCAGCTACTATCGAAATATCAAATATTGCCACTACCCCCAACTCTACATCTCCGTCCATGCTGTGATCACCGCAAAGGAGATACGGAGTTTTGGAGAATTTATTTGAGTGATCTGGTTGGAAATGAAATAGAATTTGTTTTTGAGTATGTCGATTTCAAATCTTAAAAGTCTAGACTCCGCTGTCAAATTCTTTCAAATTCATGAGTAAAATTTATATAATTATATGAAAGAAAATGATAAATTTTCAATCTCCATCGCGTGATTCTTTAAGCCTGAGGCATTTTAATTCGCACATCATTTTAAGATTTTAATTTGTCGCCTCTTTGAAGTGAAGTTCTGAGATAAGAACAATTAAACTTATTAATTTGGTCGCTTTGTGATAAAACTTCCATCACGATTTGATTTGATCTCACAATAATTAATCAAATTTACCCCAGAAACCAAATTTACATACGAGTTGCATATACCAAAAAGGTAAGATTACCGGCGGATATTATTTTTCCTGCATGGCATCATTTTTTGTAGCTTTTTCATTTATCCCCCCCCGCATTTGCTATCTTACACTAAATAACTCACACAGCCTTGTCCCCTGGTTAGGAAAACAGAAGCACGCAATAACTTGAAAATTGACCTCAACTGCCACCGACCCAAAGATACTCAAGTAGCCCACCAAAAAGGAAGAAATTCAATTAATCTATTCAATCCATGGTTTGATCAGAAAAACTATCGAGCAAATTGCTCATCTCTCTCTCCTTCAACAAATTGCGCGTTCGAAACTCCAATTCATTTCCCTACCACCACTGGACGCCCTGTTTTGACTTTCGACTTATCCACCATTCCCACCATTCCTTAATATTTCACCATAGCATGGTCAGTATGGCGTCAAATCGTGACGAGTCATTGGCCTTGCGCCATAACGTTGAACGGGATTTGGAGCGGTCAAGAAAGAATACTTCAAAGGAGGACAATCGGGACTTATGTTTAGCAACGAAAGAACAAACGAATCGCGATAATCTCGAAGCTGATATTGTTGAATCTGGAGAACCACTTTCAATGGAGGACAACTGCAGAGCCGGTCACAATCATTCGGATCCTACCATTTCTATATCATCTACAAGTAAATTGGCGGGTCAAACCGTTGCGCCATTCCTTGCGAAACATATTCCAGAACAATACGCTCCCCTTGGACCTCCACAAACCGCATCAACTTCACGAAAGGATCCAAATACAAAATATTGTTATCGACATCGACCTGATTCAAAATGTCGAAGGACCGCCGATGAACCTACAATGGAGAACCTACAAAGAGTGCGTCACACGAGTCTACCCCTCGTACTCCTCTACAAACCGGTATATCTACTGACATGATAAAAGGAACTCGAAAGTTTGTCGCAATCAGATCAACAAGGAATATCTCATGTTTGGACACTCTTCTCTGCTGCACCATCGAAACATCGAAACCTTATGCTTCAGGGCATCCTATCACAATGCTGTTTCCCACAATTATCCTACCTCTCCTCCGCGGTCAAGAACCTCATTCGAATCGACTTCATCACCGCTTTACCTTCCGAAATCTCCTTCAAAATTCTTTGTTACCTCGATACAACGTCCTTATGCAAAGCTGCTCAAGTTAGTAGGCAATGGCGAATTATGGCGGACGATGATGTAGTTTGGCACAAAATGTGTGAACAACATATTGATAGAAAATGTACAAAGTGTGGATGGGGCTTACCATTATTGGAACGAAAAAGGTTGAGGGATTGGAAACGACAACAACAACTAAGAGCTACAGGTCTTGGTCTCAATGACCGGTCACCTCAAACCACACCCATGTCAGATACTTTACGCAATACAGAAAGAAGTGTTGTGACATTGAATGCTTCAGGAAAGAGATGTGCTACCGAGTCAGAGTGTTCAGAGGAAAATTTGAAGCGACAACGAACCAATCCGGAGGATTCATACCTTGGAAGACCGAAGTTTAGACCATGGAAGGATGTATACAAGGATAGGTTCAAGGTGGGAACAAATTGGAAATATGGCCGATGCTCACTGAGATTATTCCGAGGCCATCGGAATGGTGTTACTTGTTTACAATTCGACGATAATATCCTCGCTACGGGATCATATGATGCTACCATCAAGATTTGGGATATTGAAACGGGAGAATGTTTACGAACTTTACGAGGTCATACATCTGGAATTCGAACATTACAATTTGACGATACCAAATTAATTAGTGGAAGTCTTGATAAAAGTATTCGAGTTTGGAATTGGCGTACTGGAGAGTGTATGTCTTCTTATCCGGGCCATACTGATGGAGTTGTTGGCCTTCACTTTGAGGGAAATATTCTTGCCTCAGGCTCTATCGACCGAACCGTTAAAGTCTGGAACTTTGAAGATAAATCCACATTCGGTTTACGGGGTCACAAAGATTGGGTCAATGCCGTCAAGGTCGACTCTGCTTCAAGAACTTTGTTTTCTGCTTCCGACGACTGCACCATTCACCTCTGGGATCTTGACACTCGACGTACGATCCAGACCTTTGAAGGTCATGTGGGTCCGGTTCAACAAGTCACTATTCTTCCAGCAGAGTACGAATTTGACGATGTAGATGTTGAAGAAGCAGATGATGGAACATCTAGTACAGCATCATCAACCGAACTCAATCGTCCCACAGGCGAAAGTTGTTCCTCCTCCCAACCCTCCTCCCTCTTCGACTCCTGGCCAGCAGGTCGTCCTCGTCCACCCCGCTACATCCTCACCGGCGCTCTAGATAACAATCTTCGTCTCTGGGATGTATCAACGGGTCGCTGTCTCAAAACACTTTTTGGTCATGTAGAAGGTGTATGGGCTCTTGCAGGTGATACATTGAGGGTTGTGAGTGGTGCTCAAGATATGATGACGAAAGTGTGGGATGCTAGGACGGGAAAGTGTGATAGGACGTTTACGGGTCATAGAGGACCGGTCACGTGCATTGGTTTGAGTGATAGTAGGATGTGCACGGGGAGTGAGGATTGTGAGGTTAGACTTTATAGTTTTAAGGGGGATATGGAGGAGACGGCGGATACGGGATTTATTGAGGAAGCTGCACAGTGATTGTAGGATGAAACTGTGGGTTGCGCTGCTATGATCATGATTTTGGGTGCGATTTGTGTCGATGGAATGGCTGGTCATTGATATATATGGATGGGTGGAAAGATACCTTTTTGCGATGTTTGTTTCTTATTTTTGAAGATGTTTCCACACTAACGATGGTCGATCAAACATCAAATGAAATTTACGCTGTATATCTGGCTGGCATGCTGGATATAAACTGGGAGTCTGGGGATTGGAGTCTTGGAACTCGATGCGATAGAAATCGATATGATCTATTTCTGACTGGATGGAACTGAGCAGTATAAATAGTCTTGGGATCTGGCGTTTGAAATATTCCACTGAAGACCTTGTGAGAATATTGAAGTTTTATAATTCTACCCAAGGGTGGGTTAAGATTTAATATTACACAGCATTCAATTGATGCGCAAATAAGGGATAGGGATAGATGGGCAGGGAAGACATATGTTTGTGTAGCTACTAGGCCCATGTCATGGTTATATAGTGGGTGGACGCATGGATGGATTAGATAAAAATCTGGAGGGTGAGAGGGACAGGGAGAGTAAAGGGGTGAAGAGTGGATAGACAGTGTTGTCTATCTTCCACATCGGTGTGAAGTTGATAATGGAATGAAATCAATCAGATCACGATCACGTGGTCTCGCCTATTTTGCAACTCCTTTTCTTCTTCTTCTTTCTGGAAGATGGCGTTTTTGTGAATAGTGGGAGCTGTTTATGCGTTAATACCTTGGGGTTTTTGGTTGCGCTTGGTTTGGATTGGGGTACTTATTGTGGGGGTTATTGCGGGAAGAGAAATTTTGCGCTGGGATTCGTTTTTGATTATTTGCTGAGGTTGTGTGGTTATATGAGGTTGAGCTTTACGATTTGTTTTCTTGCTTGGATTTCTCTCGTATCATTTTTAATGAGTGAAGTTGTATGCAAAAAGTACTGCTTGTGCTTGTGCTTGTATCATATTAATCTCACAGCAACCTCATATTTGAACAATAAAACGCCGACCCATATACCACACTCCTGCTTGGATTTTTCTCAACTCGATTCGCATTCAAAAATTAGATGCAGGCTTTATTATTTGAGGTTGTACTATAGCAAGCCCCGGGCAACCCCAAGTCGAAACAACAGCACGATAACCAGCACCAGCATCCACAAATGATAATCCAAACAGCCAAGCTTATGGATTATTATGGTCTTTCTCAGCGGTAGAAGCGCCCTTCAATATTTCCTATGCAATCATGTTTTTTCTTTAAAGATTATCATAAATTTTAATAGCGGGTCTTTGGGACTTCGGAGACAATCTAAGCATGGCGTTGACTTTTCATCTTGTATTCTAGAATGCCATTGCTGCAGGAAAAAATGAAGATTTGAGTGTGGATTGTTTTCTTCGGCCTACGCAGGGTTGGGCATAGGGTAGGGTATATCCAGGGTAGCCCAGAATAAAGCCGGCCGGTATACCACCCTGCTTTCCCTCTAAAGGTAAGATAACCACTTTATAGAAATGTTCTGATACCCTGGATATCCGGAGTATTGATCATATAGTGATATATATATAATGATCCTTATTATATAATACACATATAACATGATTTTTATTATATGACATTAATATCATATAATTTTAATTATATAGTACGATCATATAATAAATTCATTTGATATTTTTGATTCAATAATATAATTAAAAACAATTTCAACTTTGAATAATATTATAAGATGATCATATAATAAAAATTCCGGATACCCGGAGTATCAATCTGATTTAACAAATAACCACCCCTAGAATCTCTACAGGGTAAAGTAACCACCCCATAAAGATCAAACACCCTGGATAGGGTACGGATGCCTAAGCCTGGTCCTATATTTTCTATAGCTAATACAGCTGTGGAAAAGATGCAAAGAAATGGTAATGAATTTACCTTTCGTTTTTCATGCTTCTGCGCTTCTTATTACCCAAGAAATGTGCCGTGCTACATCATATGTACATATACGCTCACACATATTGAAAGCTATTGGGGTGAGATTTATTTCACGAGATATGGAAGTAACTTGATATATTGCTAGATAAGAATTGGTACAAAAAGGCTTTTGCTGGCGATTTGGAACCGACGAATATCTATGCCATTTTGTTCTTTTTTCCCCCTCCACCAGTGGTAAGGGCGAGTTGTGTCTCATTTATGCATGGAAGTCGAAGCATTTGAGCGAAACCAAGTCATCCATAGAACCATAGTCGTCATTCCGATAGCAACCGCTTCAAGAAAATAAAGAGATTGTTTTGAAGCAAAGACGGTACTGCCAGAGCTACCACCCATGGAGAGAAAAATCTAAAATATCCACTTCACCTCAGACATCAACAGCAGTCTTAATATATTCCGCCATGACGCTCACCTCATCAGCTTCACCACCGACCAGCTTCAACATTGCCTTCACGACCATCTGAACCTTGAGCTTATGCTGATTACTACGCACGTCAACCAATCTCAAAATTTGAAAAGCATGCTTCATGCTGGTCTTCGTTTTATCTTCAGGAAGTACATGAAACTTCTTGTATTCGAGAGCTGCCGGCTGTTCCTCAACCCAATCCCTCAAAAACATCCATTTCTTGTAGATTTGCCACATCGCATAATTTCGTGTATATTCTGTGGTATTAAGCCAGTCTTCTTCCCCGTCCTCTGCACAGTCAGATGGCCAGCAAAGTACAGTGTGCTTTAAGATGCGCAGGGTAGTAAAATACCACTCATCGCCCATTCTGTACGGATTTGGAACAAATAAATCTAACTTCAGCGGCTTGTGTGAGGAGTAATGATCCTGATAAGATTGCGTCCTCTGAAGGTCGAGGAAGTGATTTTTTCGGTATTCCCGAATTCTTGACGCAAGTTTTTGTTCCTTCTCCCCACCCTTGACTGGATATGATATTGTACTGATATACAAACGGATTCGATCAGGATCAAATCTCATCACACCATCCGTTGATACAAAGCAATACATGGGGCGGTACTTTGGATACATCCAGTCTTTCAAGAGATTCCCGAGTGTCAACGTGAACCAACCATCTTTGCGGCGAGCTTTGAAACCAACGGATAATGTACTCAAGCGGATTCTGCCGGCATAAATTTGGCGGAAAATGTTCCAGTGTAAACTACAAGTCAATGCAAAGCAGACTGCAGTACAGTAATCGGAGCGGAAGAACTTGGATCTTGGGAGGAGGCATCTGAAAATTTTGCAGATGAGTTCTGTAGGAAAATGAAACCTGGGGACTATAAATCGTAAAATATGTTAGCCAAATGCCTTCAGTAATATAATGAGCAGTCAAACATTACGAGTAGATGGATGAGATATGCAGAGAGTGTTGTGACGGTAACTTTAGTAATGGATAGTGGAGTCAACTATTTCCTTGTACCACAGAGCAGAAGAGTTCAATCCAGTAGCAAAAGTTTTATATGAGAGTAAATCAAATACAAGAAATTGTAGGGAATGAAAATTGCTGTTGAAGAAAAAGATCGGACAGTAATTGTGATGATCTACAGGAGAAGTAGCCATCGTAGGTTAGAAACATTAAATATAGTCGATGTTTTGTAGAAGATAGGTTGAGACCAGAAATTGCGACATGGGGAATACGCGGAGTAAACAACAAAGAAAGGACTGTGACAAACCTCTTTTCTTGTAAACACTTTGTTCTAAGACTTTTCAGTGTTAGTAAACTATTTAATTCGACATGAAACCGAGACTAAATATAGGAAGAAGAGTCAAGAAAGCTGTGGGCCACTCACTATGAGCATGAGCCTGTCTCCGCGCGGTATCATCCTCCATTCTCTGTTTAGTTACCATTCGATTCATTATATGCTTCTGCAAAGCAACTCCCCGCGGGCCAGGTTTATCGGCCGCCTTATTTACGCCTCTAGGTAGCGGGTTACCAGAAATATCTCTTTGCCTGCGGACCTGCTTTTAAGGTTCTAGACCCGCGATTTCTATGGCTGATGTTTGGAACGATGTCGTTTTGCGGGGAAGCCATCTCGAATTTTTGATAATGGATATGTGTCGTAAAGAGACTTTTGTTCCTGGGTATGTCAAATATGAATGTAATGAATGTGATGAAAGAATGATTAATAGCTGCCTAATCTAATATTATGGACAAAAAGCCTCTCGTTGATTAATGGCATATTCCATGTGCTACATTTGCACGTATCTGAACAGCTGAATCGTTCCAAAATCCAGCCATATCCGATCAATCAACCAAAAATCAGTGTCATATATTCACTTGGAACTCTCTTCTTGACATAGGTCATAAATAAAGGTTTCTTGTAGGTCATGAAGCCTGATAGCGGTGCTGAGTATAGGGATGCAATGGACCCTTTCTCACATTGTGCCCGGAGTCCAAGGCACAATTGATGGGGCAAGGCTATAGTAAAGCCTTAGAATTTAGCAAATTCTTTCTTTCCACATATGAATGTATTGATTGTTGTTTCAAGTAGTATTTCGTGTGACTGTAGTATAGTGCAACATAGAGCAGAAGTATGAATTTCCAAAGGTGGTTTCTAATCCTGCATTCCTCGACCATTATCATCTACTCAGTTATCGTATGATGCCTTTCACTACTCTTCATTATCCTAAACTACGTGCGTTCATCCCATATTTTCTAAAATTTCTCATCCCCTTACTGACTCTACAGTGCGACATCCATAATAACAACTCTCGACTCCAGTTGACCTTTCTCTTTTGACTGGATACTTTCAATACATCTTCATGCCAGGCTTCACATAACCCAGACGAACTTAGCATGTACTCTCTCCTATGACTTCGAGAATTCACGAAGTCCTTGTATCTCTTCTCAAGAGTTTTTTCCGCACCGCTTGTTTCCTCGGAAGTTTCGCCGTCCTCTGCATAGGAGAGATAGAAAGGGATAGTTTCAAAAGTGGGAGGACGATATTTTGGACCCATCCACTCTTCAAACAACAGGAGTTGGTCTCGCTGATCTTCAGTAATACTGTAATCAACAGCCCTCCAATCGTGGTAAAAATGGGGGTTGAACAAATTCATTGGCCCATCATACTCCGTGCTGAGATATTGGTTAACAACGGAATTTGATCGTATTTGAAATCAATAATGCTGGGAATTTGGTCCTTGTGGTCGTTCAATCTATGATCCAAGTCACGAAGTATTGCCCAGTTCCTGCGGGAAGTCAACCCAAAACAAAGGGCTGAGCATATTTCTGGCGACTTGTTTTCGAGGAGAACGTTGAAAATCTTAATGATGATTTGGTGCATCCTCAACAGTTGGTGATTCTGGAATTAGATAGTCTCGTATCTGGGCTTTTGGTGTGACTGTTGAGCCATTGCTTGAAACTATAGGCGTAGGTCGAGTTAGCTTCAGTCCCACTGTGAGAGAGTTAGGATTTCAAGGTTTAATATGTAATTAATTTATAATTATATGATCATATAATTCTTTATAATTAAATATAAAAAAAGAACTCTGCTTTTTTCTTTTTTAAAGAATTAATCGTTTTCTATTAATCTTTTTGTATATCATTTGTATATAATCCAAATCATTGTTTATTCTACTAATTTTATTATTTGAAACCTCTATAATATAATTTGATCAATTTCAATTCCTATTCTCCTTTACAGTATGCTATCGGGACGTATGTATCTCGACCTACCTCTTTCACATTATAACCAGTAAAAAAAGTCTTACCTCCACCGTCAATAGTTGCTGCTCTCAAAAACATTGCATCTTCTGCCTCACTGAGATGCAGTCCTGATGTGTGTATCTGCCGAAAATCTAGATGGATTAAGGTGTAAATTTGATTAAGTTCATTCGCATTGCTCGACACTAGATGAATACAATTAGCTTCATATATAGACAACGCGTGGCGGAGCTCTGGGCTTTAGGAGATTTACGAGCTTTAACTGTAGGCGCAAGTGTTAAGCTCGAGGCCCTCCTAATAGCAACAGCGTTGGGTAGCTTGCAGGTCTCCATTCTGGCCATTTCCATGTTCCGACTTAATGGTAGTAAACTAGGAGGTGGAAACCATATTGCAGATATAAACCATATTACCATAGAATCTGCTTGAAATACCCAAACTAAATTTGGAATCTCTTAATCACATTGCAATAACAAGCAAATTTAAAAATGTTTTCGGGTAGACTCGGCTCAAAGAATTCCCTCCTTTAATACTGGGGTATATTCGGGATGAGTCTAGATGCGTTGAGTTCATCAAAGTGAATGATGAAATAAGGTCAAAATGCATCAGTCCATGTCAAGGATGCCTCTAGTCATGCATAGATTCCTGTGCCCTATATATCCGAAAAACAACCAGAGACATACACAATACTACTCATATTATCAGGTCGCTTTATCTATCCATCCCTAAATCAAGGATACTTGGTGCCAATTATTCTTCATGGTTGAAATCACAATCGATATCAACGCAATGAGTTCTTCGAACAGGTTTGAGGCCAAGCCTGGAAGCTCTTCAAAAGACCAATCTGAAGATCAAATCGTATCAATGATACATCCAAAAGTTCAAGCCCGCGTTCAGAAGTGACCAAGCCAACTACAAGCCCTGCAAGTATGCAAGATCGAAGGCAAATTACAAACACCTTTAAATAATAAATAGGAATAATTCATAGCACGGGAAGCGCATAGTAGGCCTTTGCTAACTTGAATGGATACAGACCCTCAGGTCCCGGATGAAATTATCTTCCAAGTGATGGAGCAACTGCTCGCCGACGATGATATATGCACGGCAATCTGTGTTGCACTCACCGGTCGAGCCTTTTGGAGATTCTCCCGAAAGATTTACCCAGGGATTGTCCTACTCAACTCCAAACAACTTGTTACTACATACATTCGTGAAGAGGAACGACTACCACGCACTCTCGCAACCACTCTACGCTCATGGTTCGGTCCAAAATATCGCTTTTCGAAGGTTCTGGCTCAATACCTTCTGTGCTCTATCTATGGAGATCAGCCCAACAGCCCCCGAGAGCGGGAATTGGTAAAGCGAACTAAAGATTACCATAACATACTTACAGTGCAAGGCCCCATACCCGAACATAGAATTCTACCAAATCCATTAGGAATGGGAATGGATTGGTACTTTGCAGCTGTGCGCCAATTTGTAACTCACGTTGAAGAGACTAATCCCAATGTCTTTATAGTTAAAAGAATCTTTTCGGACAACGGAGACTTGGCGTAACGATGGGTGGGGAATCCATGGGTCCAGTCCAACTTCGAGAGAGGTCGTCGTTGACCGACATTGCGCTAAAGAACGAATATTCAAGATTTACAATGATGGAAAAAAGCTACTGTTGGGAATGGATGCGGATTTATGTTAGTATGCGAGTTCCAGATTTTACTTCAGATGGTGGCATGACTAGATGCACTCGGCGTAGGTGCTTTTGGGAGGTAATTGTTCAGGCTTCGAAACAAGACTGGGAACGACATTTTCTCCTCATCGGCGATGGAGTTAAGGTTCCAAAACTTGATAGACAAGCTGAGTTTTGAAGTAACGGGATATTGAGGAATGGGAAAGTTCATTTGAATGGTTATGATAGATCGTGGGGGCTTGCTTTCAATCCTTTCTTACCTCAGTATCGTATCTTCGGGTTCGTATCCAGTTTAGAGATATTTCGGGTGGCATCAGATGGGTTCTTGTCACGAATGGATAGGCTTTTCATTATACTTTACAGACACCAGTGCACTCAGGTTCAATAATTTAAGACGAGAGAAATTTAATGAGAGTTTGCATGCAAAAACACCTCCTTTCAGCATGACTGTTGCCGTGAACCCCAACGTTCTAAAGTGGCTGGTTCATGACAAGTATATACTATGACCATATATCCAGTTGAGCTTTTGGATTAGATGTATGAATCAGTTATTATTTTCTCTAGGGCTCCGGACAGACGTTCGAGACCTTGGGAACGTGGTCTACTTGAATTTCGTCATTGGCAAAGTATGATTGTATGGATGAAGTGTTACGGCAGTAGATTCCTTGATGAAGTACAAGTTTTCTCTCATTACTACCAGAGCATCTGTCGTAGTAAAATGTACTTAGTCTCTTATACGACAGTGTCTTCAATCGAACATTATTCGAAGATTTCTTCCTTTTAACTACACTGCTATTCTTCTATTCTTCTTTATTAAGAATAACATTCAAAACCACTAATAATTTCATGAACACCCAACAAAAGATTTCAATATATTTTGCAAAACAGCAGACACCAATCTAGCAAGATGAGAAACCGAAAGCGAATGATGCATCCGAGCAACTCCAAATCCGTGACTAGAGCTGCCAAACGTGTTTCGGAGAAAGCCAACCTCACTATATGCCCTAGAATCGAAAGTCAAAATCAAGATACATTCGATGAACATACTAAATCCCCTTTGCTTACAAATTCCAGTAAGCGTTCCCCATCTTCAGCTATGAAATCTTTAGATCTTTATGTTGAACGTCTAAAGGATCATTTTAGATCGAAAACTAACATAATTACGACTAGATGACGCAATCTCTAAGAAAGAGAGCGGATTTGGAGGTTTCCCACTCGACATTGTGAATGTAATACTTGATATCTTGTATGATGATCACGATAAAGCTACTGTTATCTGCCTTGGCCTCACATGCCGAAGTTATTGGAACTATGTCCAGGGAAAACCATGGACTTACTTCCGATTCCATAAAACTGAAGATCAATTAGTCCTTCGACAATATCTAGCCGCATTTATCGAGAGCTGGATCGGCCCAAGTTATCGTCGTTTGGGACCTGATAGTCAGCATATCCAAACACCATTTCTGTCCCGTGCCGTATACGGAAATTTTCCTGGAGCAAAGGAAAAGGCTTTGGATGATCGATGGAAGGACTATAAAGCCTTGGCTATTCGTGAAGAAGATCAAGAAATTCATTTTGTTCCCAAACCTCTCTGTTTGAGCGCAGAGCAATGGTTTCCTCTCGCAGCACGAGAGTTCAAGAAGCACATCTTGCGCTGGGTAGCCCGGAATGACAAGAAGGCTGAAGTCTATCGGAAATATCGTGCTTCATGTCTATGTCGCTGGCTGATGTTTAATGGAGGCGACAAGTGGTTGCTGTCTAGCAGAGATCATGTTGCGTATGGA
The DNA here is from genome assembly GCA_014898415.1 of Stromatinia cepivora. Taxonomy (NCBI): domain Eukaryota; kingdom Fungi; phylum Ascomycota; class Leotiomycetes; order Helotiales; family Sclerotiniaceae; genus Stromatinia; species Stromatinia cepivora. The sequence continues at coordinate 199,339 of RCTD01000017.1, read as the reverse complement.
AAACCCTCCCAGTTCTCCCTTAATCCTTTGCTTGCAGTGTTGGTGGCTTTTCCGGATGATGGAAAGTCTTGGCCGATGAAGTCTAAGGAGTCTATGAAGAAAAGTCAGGGGGAAAATGCTAAGAAGAATAAGAAGGCTAGCAAATAATATGCTTAATTGGAGTGCTGTATTGCGACGACAGAAGTGGAGATGCTTCCATCGCTCTTTCAAGCAAGGTATGGATAAGTATTTTTTTTTTTTTGGCGTTTTGAGGTATAATGCGCCGCTAAGTCTTTAAATTTGATGTGTCGAAGACATTGTGAGTAGTTTAGGGAAATACATAGATCAATTTTATCACATACCAATTAAGTCCGTACGTAGTATATCTTGTACTAATTTGGGTGAGAATTTGAATAGTGTGCTATGAAATTCGATCACCCGTCTTGCAGTATCGAGGCTGAAGGGATTTTATGGCACCTTAGTATAACATTCTATCTGGAGTTCTGTGATAGAAATCTTTGCAATTGATGAATCATAATCGGTACGAAACACGATATATGCGTGGTAAAAACGGCGACCACTGCGAGATTGCGACGATCAAGAGAAATTACCGACCATCAGTTTTGTGGTTGTGCAAATGAACTTCCTAAAGTGGGAGATCAATCTTGTCGACGATATATCAACTCGGAACAAAATCTTCTTCAACGAAATCAAGAACGAATAACGGAATTGAGATGGCAATTTCGGTTTCGGGGGTTAGGAAGAATGGCGAAATGAAAAATTTTAAAAAGAATTTGGACTCTTGGATCGAGGATCAATCAATACTACATAGTGGACGCATGCATGAATGAGTTGAGATTACCCATTTTACCTAGAGTTCAATACCCCGAGTCGATTGCTTCCTATTTCGAGTGTATGGAGGTCATCAATTGGCTACATCCATTGGCTACATCCATTGGCTACATCCATTGATCTTTCCCAAATGAAAGTATCACAAAATCGCACCTCTCCCCCATTCAGCTATCCCCCAATTTCTACGTCTCTCGTCTCTCGTCTCTCGTCTCTCGTCTCTCGTCTCTCGTCTCTCGTATGTACCACTTAAACGGCAAAACCCCGGATTTTCCACCCCCACCTTCAATACAACGTCAACTAGCAATACTTACTCCACAAGGAAAATCGATTACTTCATAGAGCAGGTGCAATCAATATCTAAGTGGGGCCCAAAGATAGATACAAGACGTACTTTGTAACTACATTTGTCCTATTCCTCGACGATCTATTCACTTTCCACGAGGAAGTGTGGGTACGAAGAGCTTTTTTCGGTGACGTCCGTTGCGGTTTGGAATTACTGACTTTATATATCTCGTGACAAGTTCTTCAATTGAGAAGATTTTCATAGTTTCTTTACTTCTCTCTTAATTTGCTATTTTTCTTTTCATTTGGTCGCCAAGATGATTGGTTCACGAATCATCTCATGTCTTCTGCTGGGCCTTGGGAGCTTGATACATGGTTCTAGTGCCTTGGGATATGGACCTAGCTATGCTGCCAACAATGCGACTAAATATGTCATTATGGATAATGATTGGGGTTCAACGGGCTTCATTCCCTATCTCATAGCCCTCGATGCCGGATGGGAAGTGTTAGGCCTAGCATCCTGTAAGCATCCTTCCTCTCCCAGAACTCACACATCAGAACCAGAACTTTTCAGCTGACAGATTCTGTCTCAGGTACCGCAGATACATGGCAACACCAAGCCGCACTACATGCACTAGCCACCCTATCACTCGGGAACCTAACTAGCTGTATACCCGTCGTACCGGGCTCTACATTCCCTCTCCTAAACACACCGATGAGATTCCAAGCCTGGGAGGCGGTTCATGGAAAACTCCCATGGCAGGGCGCATTTGCTCCTTACAATGCTACAGCGGAAGCAATTGGGAAAGATCCCACGTCGGGGGATGATCCTTTTAGAGTTGTGAGGGGAGCTTTTGTGGAGGGATTTCCTAGTAATTATTCGATTGATGGGTTGAAGAGGAGTCAGAGTGCTAGTGCGTTTATGATTGAGATGGTGCATAGATATCCGGGACAAGTCTCGATATGTAAGTTACGCAGTTTTAATTGGCTGTTTATATGATGAATAGTGACGAACCAACATCATCTATTTGTTCAATTATTCTTCACTGCCCCAAAACCACAAACTAACAACCCCCAGATTCCGGTGGTTCCCTAACAAACATCGCCCTCGCCGTCCGCTCCGACGATAACTTCGCCTCCCTCGCCAAAGAACTAATAATAATGGGCGGCTACATCGACGTAAATCTCCTCCAAGTAACCGGCACCATCAACCAAGCCGACATCAACTCGGACATAAACCTCATGATCGATCCCGAATCGGCGAAAATAGCTTTCACGGCCAATTTTCCCAAAATCACTTTTGCGGGAAATGTAGCAAATCAGGTGATGAGTACGCAGGAATTTTTGGACGAAATCGGGGAGGTGAGCAATGGGTTTTCGGAAATAGTGCGTGAGCATTATGGGACGGACTTTCCGTTTTGGGATGAGACGGCTGCGGCTATTATGGTGGATGGGGGGATTGTGGAAAATTCTACGAGCTGTGAGTTACGGTTTTTACCATGTTCCTCCTTATACTTCTACCTCCTTCCCCTCTTCTCAACAAACTAAACAAACACATCCAACTAACCTCCTCCCCACAGTCTACATAGACGTAGATACATCCTACTCCTCCCCCTCCTACGGCAACATCCACGCCTACCAAGCCGCACTCATGCCACCGGGCCTGCGGAAAGTCGAATATGTGAATCGAATTAATGGGGATACCTTGAAGAAAATGATTAAGAGAGCCGTGCAATATCCACGGAATTGTTCGACGATGGGTCAATAGGATGAGATTATGGGATTTTTTTATATATATTTTTTATTTGGTATATAACTTTTCGTTGCGGAGCATGATATAACCAGTGTGGTATGGCACTATTTTCATCCAAGTCAGCGATGGAAGTCACAAAAGAACAATTTTAAATTGAAATCATTCAAGCATACAATTCACATAAAGATGCATCACTACAAAACCACACAAGTGACAAAACAAATAAATCTACAAATATTGATATCTTATTTCTACCATCGCAACGCAGTACAGTGCTTGTGCTTTAAAATTCATCGGCCGTCCATCCATCCAATAATCAAAAATCAGAAGCATGGCTAAAACGAAAGAAACTGTAATACAGAGTACAAAAATGTTGTATCATCCTCTAGTCCTTTGCCATCCATCTTCCATCCTCTATCTTTCAACTGACCAACTATTCATTGTTCCACATCCCACAATCATAATCATTGATCCCGTCCCATCTTGCCTTATGGTCGTATGATCATCTCATCTTATCTATCTCTCCTAAACCATGCCTGAGTCATGAAACACCTATGATCTTCCCAAAAACTTCAATGCCTCCTCTCTCTCTTCAACAGGCAGCATAGATAAGACCTGTCTAATACCAGCCATAGCACCACCACTCAATCCTCCCTTAGCACCCGGTCCGCTAGCTCTAAGCAATGCCGAGACCTCAGCAGCTACACCCTCAATCTTCATTTGTTCGACCTTCTCATGAACCACCTTCCTATTCTCCTCGTACCACATAGCTACACTCTTATCATCAGTTTCGAAAGCTGGGATAGCAGTCCATGCAGCAAGCTTTCTCAAGTTCTCTGACCTGGTACCGGTTGGCGATTTCGAGTTTGCGGATAACATGCGCTTGAGAATGTACTCCTCGTTAACACGTCTTCGTACACGCCAGTAAAAGAACTTTCTGGCCTCTCTCCACTTCAATGACTCTCTAATGACACCCTTTGCCTTCATACGTCCAGCACGATCGTGGAGATCAGCGAATTGAAGTGAGATTTGATTGTAGACAGGAAGTAATGCCTTCTCTCTTTGCTCGACCCTGACCTTGACTTCAGCCAACTTCTCTTGTCCAAGGGAATTGTCTAGTAATTGTTTCTTGAGCTCAGCGTATTCTGGGTCGAGACGGGCCATGGTCTCCAATTGCTTATCCTTGCGGTATTTGATGTTGACAATACCTTCTGGCTCCAAAACACCACCACGAGCATCTTCATCAGCATACATCTCCATGTACTCTGGGTTGATGGTAGGATCAACAACGACCCAAGAACCACCTCTAAGCTCACCGAATGGTGGGATGTAAACGAAGATTGGCTGCTCATATTTGACCAAAGCATCGACAATATAACTTCCATACTTGAGCACTTCGTTATACATATCACGTTGACCACCAGAGAAACCTCTCCAGTTAGCCAAGATCATCAATGGCAATTGTTCACCATTGTTGAAGTCCTTGATAGCTTGAGCGGTCTTAAAAGCGGAGTTAGGATACCATACACCACCAGCTTCATTAGTGATTTGTTCAGTCGAATCTGGATTTGCGGGATCGGCTGGTGTGATGTTTTCAACGGAGCGAGTTTCGACAGCAATGACGCCCATGGGGATACCACCAAGACGAGCACGACCGACGACAACAGTCTTTGCCCAACCGCCAAGGGATTCGACGAAAGAGTCCTTGTCAAAGAGACCGGACATAAATCCTTCGTCATCTTCCTTACCAGCAATAAGATTTCTAACATCGTAAGGTTGCTTCTCAGGTGGAGTGTAGACAATATCGCGATCCCAAGAGTCAGCAGCAGGTCCAATTGGCAAAGGACTATTTCTCTTGTCAGGTACATAAGCCATCCACTCAACAATCTTGGAAACACCCTCGAAATCATCATTTGCAGTCATGTGAGAGACACCATTCTTGTACATGATTTGAGTACCACCAAGTTGCAAATTGGAGGTATAAACTTCACGGCCAAGAAGTTTGTTGATGGCAGGGGCACCGGTGAGAATGATAGGTTGTCCTTCGATTTGAATAGCACGTTGGCCAAGACGAACCAAGTATGCACCAATACCTAACATTGTTAGCAAAAACAACCATAGACTTCAAAAGAAAATACATACCGACTGAACGACAAGTTACCAAAGTGATGGTGAAAATGTCCTCATAAGCTCTTGAAGTAGCTCCGGCAATCAAACCAGAACCCTTCAAACACTCAACACCAAGGCCATCCTCAGCACCAACAATGGTAATGATCTTATGTCTCGTCTCACCATCCTCAACAATCTCCTCAGTAATGACATCCTTGGTCTTGCCGTCCTCAAATCTCTTCTTGGTATCGGTATCCAAATAAAGATATTTGAATCCAGCTTCTTGTCTCTCGGGGTCTTTCCAAGCAACCTTGAAATGAGGCATGAGCTCTTCAGCCATACCAATACGAGCACCAGAGTTGGCAGAAAGGTAGATACGTGGAATACCCATCTTTCTTGCAAGTTCTGTGCACTTGTGGAAGAATTGATCTTCCTTTGGTCCGAAACTACCGATCCTGAAGGTGATATCATTGGCGACGATGACGAACTTTCTGCCTCGTGGATACTCTGGTGTTTTGGCGGTTACGAGCCAACCAACCATACCGTGAGTGTTGGTACCAGGTTCGCGCAAGACTTCAGCAAGACCATCATTGTCATCCAATACAAGCTCACTGTACTCGATGCATTCACCAGTAGGAGGTTGTTTATCAGCCAAAGAAGAGTGCTTGCGAACAGCCTTGACCCAACTGTTCTGAATGGCTTGTCTGAATAGCTCTGGAAAATCGTAGACGTATTGGGTACCCATAAGATGAGCCTTGTATCTCTTTGGCTGTAACCATTCCTTGGTAGGATATGGAGTAGATACTGGTCTCAAGTGCATGGAACCAATCTTGGTGGTACCACCGATACTCTGGAAGACCCATTCACCACCCTTTTCGGATTTACGCTCGGCGTACATCTCAACTTGGATGACATAACCAGAGGTATTGTTGATGACAACGCGAACAGGATATGGCATACCAGTAGAAGGATCCGTGCAAATAATTCGGATTTCGGCACCAGTAACGCGGAGTCTCCAAAGACGTCTACCGAAACGCTCCAAGAAACCACCAAGAGCTTGTTCGATCTCGGGAGGTTGTAGAGGGAAAACTGGTGAGAAGTTGATAAAAATGTGGTTGAGATCAGAGTTATTGTTTCCAATAATCTCAAGAGCGTCCAAAATATCATTCATCAATCGATCGGACTCGGAGATCAAATACTCAGCAGTAGGAATCTCATCACGAAGTCTTCCAGGACGAACGACAGCACGAGTGAAATATCTCTTATCGCTTGTAGCTTCCTTTCCAACAGCCTCATAAATGTGGATGTTTCTGTTTTCGGTGAAAACAGGAGTAATCTTGAACTTAGAGAGCCTTCCAAGTTCAAGTTGGAAAGCCAAAGCGGGCTCACTGTGACGAATACTCTCATCTTCCTCATAGTTGGGGCCTCTGAAAGTGTAGTATCCAGGATACGAACCATCCTTGTGACCGCAGATAAATGTAAGACGACGAATGCGACGGTTAAGAAGTTCCTCCTTGTAATCGTTGACAATCAGTTTGATCTTGGCGACAGTCTCGTTGTCATCAAGACTTTCAGCGTCTTGAATAGCGACATTGCAGACAGCGGTAAGCTCATCCTCGGTATCAAGACGCGGAGGTGCAACCTTGCGCTTGCCACCAAGTTCGGGCAAGAGACCATTACCCTTCTTCTTACCACCAGCAATAGGGAAGACCTCAAGGGCTCGTTGCAAGTACTCTTCAGCCTCGTCGAGATATTGAACTGGAACAATGACACCCTTTCTTGTTGGTTCATGATCAGGCTTGTTAGTAAGGTAGGTCATATCACTGATAGAGCTGATACGTTTGAATGGGTTGCCAGATTCGTACGAAGGAGTGGCTGGTGTCGAGGGAGCAGAGGATTGAATTGGCATTCCAAATTCTGAAGCTCCAACCTTTCTCAAGACAAAGTCCCATGACACAATGAAAGGAGGTTCGGCACTCTCATTGTGGTACTCAATCTTCTGTAGAGAGTACGCTCTGTAGGCACGACGAATGTAAACCTCAAGAGCTGCGAGAGACACCCAAGGATCGCTATGACCGAAGAAAATTGGTAAGACATCGAAGACGGTGTACTTCGAGTCGACGACCTCCTTAAGGACCTCGATATCAGGTTCTCTGTGCTCCCATCCGGTCTCACCATATCTTGACTCCACAACGGACGATCGAAGGATATGTTCCATTTGTGCTGCACGTTCCTCCAAAGATGGTAGAGCACATTGAATAAGGATCTCACGAGCCTTCAGGGAAACCTTGGCGGTTTGACGAGACTCAAGTTCGGTAAGACTTCGAAGAGAAGCTCTGAGATGCTTAGCAACATCACCAGCATTTGGCTTGTTTGGTCGATACTCCTCGAGAATTGCAAGAATTAAATTGTTCTTTGCACCAACTCTGCTGTGCGACAAGACAGTTTGAACAACCTTGGCGATGTCATCCTTATTTTCGTCTCTGAGCTTAAGAATAACCTCCTCATCTCGAGAAGTGCGACCTGAAAAGAGACGCTCGACGGATGCATACTTCTGAAGGAGACCGGAGAAGACGGCGAATTCGTGCGCTTTTGGTCCATTTTGATATCGGTTGAGAATCTCAATCAATGGGGCAAGAGAAGCGGTAAGGAGATCAACATCGCCAGGTGCAACGTTCTCATCCAAAAACTTTTGGAGTGCCTTTGAAAGGTTCTTGGCTGGGAACTCGGCGTTGCGGGCCTTACTACGATCAAGGATCTGAGTCAATGTAGCATCCAATTTTTGGGGCATTCTTGCATGAAGAGCTGAGAACTGAGCATTGAATTCACCATATGGCAATTCCGGATCTCTGAGAACCTCGATCAACTCCTTCAATGTGGAGCCCATGATGACTTGGTTATCGAAACCATCAAGGATATTGTTAAGAATGTTACGAAGGAGTACAAAACGTTGAGCAGCCTTGGTACCTACAATTTGTGGTGGTCCAAGGTCTGGAAGGTGTCCCAGGAAAGGCTGGGCATGCTTAACTCTCGATGGATCATCTAAAGAAAGTATACCAAGAATATCACCAGCCTCAAGAGTTGCTCCTGGCTGCTTGATGAGTTGTACGATACCATCTTCCGCGGCAATAAGAGGCATGTACATCTTCATGACTTCGACTTCGGCAAATGCCTGTCCGGCCTTGATGTGCTCTCCATTCTCAACAGTGAACTTGACAAGCTTTCCTGGAGATGGAGTTCTGAGCTGGGTTGGGTCGTTCTCTTGCTCAAGTAAGCACGTCTTGCTATCAACACTCAAACGAGTAGCACCAACTTCTTCCTTCCAGTAAACGTTGTGAGATCGTCCACTGAGAAGAACAAGAAGACCACCGTCACTCAAAGCACGAACACCAACCGAGCACTTGGATCCGTTGATGAAAAGGTGGTAGCTGTCCAAGCTGGATCGAGTAGCAGTGAACTTGTATCGGTGACCGTCATAAATAAAGTCAATTGGGAAAACGGTCTTGAGGATATCCTTTGAAGGAACTTGACCCTTCTCCAAAGAAGTTCTGTATTCAGAAATACAAGCCTCGCTAGCGATATGGGCCTTGGTAACAGCACCGCAAACAACCGCAAGCATAGGATCCGGTCGCTCAGCAGTCAATTTATTAGAGATAAGTTCATCAAGCCATCCAGTGGTAATGGTGTTATCTTCGAAAGCAGGAGTTTCTAGGAGCTTAATCAAGTACTCGACGGTCGTTCTGAAATCACCACGAATACTCAATTCCTTCAAAGCAACCACCATATGTTTTCGTGATGCCGATCGATTCTCACCATAGGCGAAAATGTGACCGAATTGAGAATCAGAGAAACTGTGGATACCACCAGCTGTACCAACAGAGAAATAACCCCAAACGTTGGAACTACTCCTGAAGTTCAACTCGTGCATTGTACCACTCGAAGGTTTGAAACCCTCTCCTGGATCTTCAGATGTGATACGACAAGCCGTTGTGTGTCCCTTTGGCGTTGGTCTTCTCTGTGTTTGAATGCTCTTCTCTTGGGAGAAATCAAAATCGATTTCTGTAGTAGTTGAAGGATCAACTCCATACAACAACCTAATGTCTCTTATTCTGTGCAAAGGAAGACCCATGGCAATCTGAAGTTGAGCCGCAGGTAAATTGACACCACTGACCATCTCAGTGGTAGGATGTTCGACTTGCAATCTTGGGTTCAATTCCAAGAAGTAAAATTTGTCATCGGAGTGCGAATACAGATATTCAACAGTACCGGCGGAAACGTATCCTACAAGACGACCAAGACGGACAGCTGCCTTCTCCATAGCCTGGAAAGTGGCTTGTTTAGCGACAGTAACTGGAGCTTCCTCGATAATCTTTTGATGTCTCCTTTGCACGGAACAATCTCTGCCAAAGAGCGAAATATTGTTTCCATACTCATCAGCCAACAATTGAACCTCCAAATGTCTTGCATTTCCAGCCAACTTCATAATGAAGATGGGAGAACCGGGAATTTCGCTCGCGGCAGCTTTGTAAAGGGCCTCAAAGCCTTGTTCTGATTCGGCTTTTCGAATACCCTTTCCTCCACCACCTTCCGACGCCTTAATCATAACTGGAAATCCAATCTCTTGAGCCTTTTGTAGACCTTCTTCCCACGATTGGACGCATCCCTTCTTGTACACCTCATCCTCGACGGTAACGATACCTTCCTCATTGACTTCTACCTTGTCAACACCAGTTCCTGACCAAGGTATACAAGGTACTTTAGCGTGTTGTGCGACGATTGTGGAGGAGATCTTGTCACCGAGTGATCGCATGGCCGAACCTGGAGGACCAATGAACACAATCTTTTTCGGACTCGCAGCTAAGGATTCCGGAAGTTTTGGATTTTCTGATGCATGACCCCTAAGAAATTTGTCAATCGCTCCCCTCAAATAATCCTGTTCTGAAATCGCAGTTGGGAGGAAACCTACCATCCAGCCCATACAGCATGAACATTCATTCTCTCGGCCACATCAACAATCAATTCCACATTTGCGTAATTGTTATTATTCGTACCACCCGGAACTTCAACATATTGATCTGCCATACGAATATAATCCGCATTTGCTTGGAGATCTTCCGGGGTGGCCATAACCGTGAATTGAATAGCCTTTTCATCTCCAAAAGTTTCGTAGGCCCATTTCCGTACCGATCGAATTTCTTTAACTGCTGCAATTCCGTTATTTGCTATCAGAACCTGTTCCCCGGTTGTTAGCTCCGTTCCTCTGAAAGTATTGCGATTATGCAAATCCCCGAATTCCCACCCCGCATCAAGGGAGTAAACTAAAGCTTGTCCAAAGTCAATGGGGGCAAGCTCCCAAAACCCCATAGCTCGCAGCGCTCGAGAGCTCGAACTGAGGATATATTCTCTCCTAAAATAGTCTGCCTCCACGGCAGTGGCCCCCGGAGGGCCAGCGGAGCGTCGTTGAATTGAATGTTATTAAAGCCTTTACTCACATTTGTAATAACAGTATGACCATCCGAAGCCGCTACAAAATCCTTAACCTTACTCGCTGGAGCATTTTCCAACTTATTACCGCCGATAAAGTGATCCGCAAGGTTATGTCTCGCAGCATATGAGCTACCACTTCCATTGGTTGAGGAAATTATTGGCACCGTGCCATTTGTGTGTTGTTCTGCCATTGTGATTTTTGATTCGTATATTGTTCAGGGAGATTCAGAGCTCAATGAAGAGCAGAGGAGAAATTTGGCACCAAAAGATAGAATTGAGGCCGGGAAATGGAGGTAGGAGGGGAATCTGGAGGTATCTTATCCCAGCTGAGAAAATGGTTGAATGTAAGATAATTGACGAGGAACGGACCCCGAAATCCACTCAAATTTTCTATTAAGAACTCCGAAATGAATCTAAAGCCCTTTGGATATTGTGAGAAAATTAAAAATAAACTGTGAACAAAATACAAAGTAGAGGTTTGGAGTTTTGGAAGGGTTGAGGGCAAAGGGAAGGGGAGGGGAAGGAAGGGAAGGTGTTATGAAGGGTTTAAATCTTACCTGGGGGTATCTCAATCTAATGAAAAAAGATTGGGGACAGTCCCTTCCTTTGGCGAATGATGTCCGAATATTACAAAATAGTGTATGTATATATTGAAAAGCACGTACTAGAGCACAGCGGGAGAAGACAACAAATATACCAGGAGAGGAGCTTGGTAGTATGGTATCAACCTTTTAAGTAAAGAGGTTATGTATGTACGTATGTATATTGGTATTCAAGTACGTATTTGAAGTAGTAAAGAAAACAAGACAACAACTAACAAATTTCTAAAATTGTTGATTTAAAATAAATAAAATACTTCAATTATCACGGCGGTCAAATACTTATTTATTTCTCCCATATATCCTTCTATGAAAAAGCATTAACCTATTCGTACGAGGTTATCACCAATTCATTCCCATCTCTCTCTAAAAAGTATTTATTAATTATTCGTTTATTAAAGATCATAATAGCTTTATATAACCTCTACTATATTAACAAAAACTTCATTCTCTCGCTCATATTCACTCTTCATCATCATCCCTCACCTCACTCCAAAACTCTCAACCATCTTTGTTGAACTTGAACTTCTTTCCCTCACTTAAACCCCACTAAACCAAAGCCAGTAAAGTGCGTCTCCCAACGATCACGAATTTGGTGAGCTCTGGCATTGAATTGACCCACTTAAAACTTTAAAAAATTTAAGGCTTTGAGAAAAGTCCGTCACAAATCTGGAGAACGGGAATTTTTGACATTGAATGAGAATCAACAACAACAACATGATAATATAAAGAGTTAAAATACATTGCAGATGTAAATAACCAAACACTTAATTCTTCATCAAATATTAACAAAGTAGTAATTATCTAGGGATGCCTATTTCGTTGATTTAATTCCCAAATTTATTCTCAGCTATAATATCAAAGTTCTTCTCTCATTCATTAGCCGGTCGATCAATTCCGATGCTAACCTCAATACAGGGGTGTAAGTAAAATACATGGTGGGTAGGTAGGTAAGTATTGAGAATTTGGTGGAACCTTTGGCTTGCAATACAATAAATAACACCACAGAATCTTTTTCTCTCCCAAGACTCATGTGCCATGACTCTCCTCTCCCCTCCCCTCCCCATCCATATTTATTGTCATCATTTAGCTCTTCCTCAATACACAAAAAGAAGATTCGATCGATCCATACAACTTCAGCTCTTCCATTCAGCTCATCTCAACTATTGGACTTCCGTTGATCCTTCCCTATATAAAACATATAAACTATTGCATTCCATTCTTAATCATGGAGGCAAGCCCCCAAACCCCCTTAGCTCGCTGCGCTCGATTTCCTTTCTTACAGAACACATAACCTAGCCTGCCTCCACGGCAGTGGCCCCCGGAGGGCCAGCGGAGCGTCAACATCATGCCATGCAATACGAGGCTGGAGTATCTATGAGAAACCCACACGGATGTCCGATGGGGTACCTCGTTTGAGAGTCCTCAACCAACTTTGACACTCTTCCGTCTCAAACTACAACCCCGATGTTCTTTTGATATTTAGGATTATGTACCTACAGAGGTAAGCACACTGGATTTGTGCTGCAATATGGATATACTGCCGAGTAAATACTACAGCTAGCTTATTTAATAGCCCGAACTATTTCGGCCTCCGTCGCCCATCGCATCCATATCACCCATCGAGTTACCCACCCCAATATTAGTCCTGCAGGAACACAACTTTACCTTCCTCATCTTATTAATCACATCTGCCTCCCTCTTCTCCGCAAAATGTCTTACTGCCTCTAAATATATACTCGTACATTCATTCCATCTCACTTTACAACATTCATCTAAAACTCTATATATTACTGCATCAACACATCAAGAATATTCAATTGAATCATCATAATCATTTCCTTCATTCTAGTAGTCTGTCTGTGTCTGTAGCGCTCACTTCCAGCCATCCCATGCCATCCATCCATTCATCCATGCTCTTTCTCCGTATCTGTTTTATCAGTCCAACCCCTCCGGTGTTCCCTCTCACCAACAAATGAAAATCTTCTCATCCCCGGTCCTTCTCCCATCATCATCCATCCAGTCCCTCACCACTATTCACAAAAGAAACGAAAACTCTCTCCCCTTGAGAGAGAAAGGAAAGAGGAGCAGAGCAAATCAATAAAAAAGAGGTATAGCAGTAGTATCAATCCCAAACTGTACCCCATACCATGTCCGCCCAGCTATGCACGATTGAGAAAAACAAACGCCTTGGCCCATGCACGCAACCCATATATACACCCTCCACCCTCGTCCAAGTATGATCCCAAATTCCCATTTCCATAACGGTATACAGATGAAGCGAAGAGGAAGAAACAGATCCTGCTCATCCAAAGGAGCTTAATAACATTCCCCTACACCACTCAATTTCCTCGGCCTCCCGCTTGGTCCCGTGGGAGCTCTATTTAGTCCCGTCGGTTGTCTAGGATTAATAATCCCTTCGTCCTCTTCTCGAAATCCATGACTCGTGCTAGTTCTCCTAGGCATGGGTAGACCCGACATCGATAAAGATTGTCCGCCACTTTTCCTACGAGGAAGTCCGGACAGCGGTGTGATGCTCAAACCCTCGGAGCCATTGACAGTTCCTCTTCGACCGGGGGGAGTCGAATAGTCAGATCCTCTGTTCTCGTCGACACCATACCCAATATGTGACACACTCTGTGAGTGCGTATGAGGTCTTCCATCCCCATGCCTATCCGCATAGTTCCCACCTAGACTGCTTTTCGCCCTGATCGGATCCGCCACCTGTGACTGTGAATAATGAGCTGTTGGCGTCTTGGCGCCTGGGCGACTGGCAGTCGATCGACTTAATGGCCGATCATAAATTGAGCCGCTGGCGCGACTCCCTGGTCGACTAGGCGGCCTACTGCTATGTTGACTACTATCGTGCCCATCTCTATTCGCAACAGGTCCAAATGAGAGTCTGCCGATTCCAGATACGGATACTCGCGGAAGATGTTTTGTTGAGGTTTCTTCCCCAGTCATAGACGATGTGGTACTTGCGCTGGCGGTACTGCCTGTAGTCCTCTTCCGACTTCGTACTGCAACACCGGGCGGCATATAACTATTACCCATAGCTGAGATTGTTCTTGGAGTGGTATGAGTGGGAGTAGTGACGGGTGCCGGTAATTTCGATCTTGCAGACTGCACTCTTTGTTCTAATCTTTGCATTTGCGCCGTAAGACTTCGAATATGTGTAAGGGATGTTGAGTTTGGTAAACCGCGTGTAGGTGGTGCTTTTTGTCTTGTTTGACGAATCACTGCTGGCGTCGCGCTTCTCATTTTCGAATTGCCGTTCG